>CM028337.1:35213714-36432048 GCA_016647705.1 Eucommia ulmoides
CTTTACATTTCTGCATTTACTTTACTATCTTCAAATATTTGCATTTACTTTTAGTATACTCTCTCCATCACAAGAGCACCACTTTGCAGTGCATATCATGAGCCCAAAGTCGCAAACCTCTTAGAGATAGAGAGAATGACAGTAGGGGCTGAAGTCGTGCAATTTCATCATATCGACCTAAGCTCCAAAACCATGTAGGACTTGAAAGAGGAGTCAATAGAACCAAGGACAAATGTTTTCTCCCCTAGGATCCGGGTTTGAAATGCGTCTCGCTTAAATCACCAACTAATTATGAATGTTCCCTCGGGGAGGACACCATGAGTATGACGATCTAGGAACCTACGCTTTCAATAATACATTAGTAGAAAATCCATGAACCACATATAGTGAAACTAGGATAGAAGGATACCCCAAAACCCTGTTATACTTAGGACACAATCTTGTAGACAAATATTTATCTTGCTGTCAGTATATATGTTGCCCAGAAACTATACAAAAGAGGACTTCTAAGACAAGTAAAGAACAAAATAGCCAATTAAGAATTATGAAGTTTCCTTACCTATGAGCCTGGTCACAATCAGAAATTGCTCCCAAACATTTGACTATTGAACAAGCCCTGGGAAGGAATAATGAGAAAATACTTTACTGGACTCGAAAATTTTGTTTTGTCTGAATTTGGGCCTTACTTTAGTTTGAGATCGATAGTGACAAATAATTGATACGAGATTTCCATTAGTCCAAATAAAAATTGTCAATCAAGTCTGTAAATTTAAGAAAATAGACACCCCGTCTGTCAGGTAGTCATGTCAAAATTCGATATAGTTATAAGTTATAACAGCTGGATTTATTGAAAATCTTGTCTCAAACTGAGTCATGGTCAAACCCAAATGCCTTCATAAGCTCTAATACTGACATAACCTTTGCCCAGTTAGAAGGACATAGAGGAACAATCAAATAAACTTATCGGGGAAATCCAACAAAAAGATATGGTCTCACTGAAACAATCCGTTAGAACAATTATCGAGATTCTACAACAATTCCACCAATCTCACCAAAAACCTATAGTTTCAGTTCAAACCCTGAATCTGATAGAACTAGAAACTAACCATCGGCCTTCCAGTTCCTGAGGCCCTAGCCCGACTACTAGAGAGTCAATCCCGATTAGACCTCAACTACAAGCCACTCTAGCTATGTGTGAACCAAGTCCAAATCCAAGTATGACCTCAGCTAAAACAAATGCTACCTTAGTTACACTAGAGATAATTGACCATTTCCAAAAGGCAGTGAAAGAACAGTCTGAAAAGAAATCCCAACTGACTAACAAGTTACTGCAAATAGAAAAAGAACTCCGAGAAGTAAATAATAGAGAATCAGGAGCAATGCTCGGTATCTTGATCTATCCTCGGTACCTTATAACTTTACCAAGCCTATAATCATGAAGTATGATGGGTCAGGGTGTTTAGATTGGCATATTCCAGGATACGAGAACAAAATAGAGGTGTATATCCATAACGAAGCATTGGCTATGTAGATTTTTCAGCAATCATTAGACAGACCTGCCGTGAACAATATAGATACAATCAAGAAATTTTTCCAAATAAAAGCTCTCTTCAAACTTTGACTAGAAAAAATGGTGAAAACTTCTGAGAGATCGCCTTCTATTGGAGAGATAAAGCAACATAAGTAATACCGCCAATGAAGGAATCTGAAATGGTCTAAATGGTTATTGAGATCCACCCTCACCTTATTATGAATCTTTTATCATCACGCTAAAAGGTCCATTTTCTGGCATAATACTCCCGGGAGAGTATGTCGAGGAAGGCATCCAAATTAATATAACTTTTGGTGAAACTAAAACTTCACTAGTGAAAATCACAAAATTTAGGTGCTAAATTAATAGAATTAGATAAAAATTAAATTATCTAATAGTCCACCATGGTTTGGGCACATTATTCTTGGCCCAAAGAGTACATTCAGACCACTTAAGACCTTTTTAAAAATACTACAAATAAAAGGCACGAAAATTGGTAAACTATAAAACCCAATGTAAATATTTAGAGCCCAAGTTGTATTAGAAAAGTCCAATTTTTTTTTTTAAGATAACCCAATACCTAATTCAAGATCTACACCTACTTCCCTAAGTGTTACTATCTATACCCATATTATTGGCCTAGTGGAAGACCCAAGAGAGAGGGTGAATTAAGTAATTAAAAATATTAGAGAGAAAGTACTTCAATAAATCAAATAATTAATTTTAATCCTAAATTAATTATTATCCTTATATCACAGCGGAATTATCAAATCAACTAAGTGCACATCAAACAACAATACTAAAATAAAGATTGCAGCACACTAGAAATTTATATTGGTTCACCAAACTACTCTTGGCTAATCCAGTCCTCTGAGTCCCACGGAGACTCGCACCCACTAATACTCAAGATCTCTTTAAAGGTAGGAACCAAACTCTCACAATGATTCTTTTATAGACTCAAAATCAACCTTTACAAAATCCTTTTCACTGGCTAAGGAAGAACTTCTACTTTTTATAGGCTAAAGAATAACCTAATTCTTTTTAACACAAAGGTAAAAGAATCAAAACTTCACCAACACTCCAAATTTCCTTTTACCCAATAAGTATCGAACCGTTACAAAATTCACACAAATCAATTCTATCTCGGAAGAATTACTACCTCAATCTCTTTACGGAAAGAGACTGAAACCTGCTACCCTCTGATTAAATACTCCCAACAGTATTTAATCCGTCACACTACTCACCAATACAAATTGATAAGAAAATTATCTCACTCGAAACTTCTACCACCCTAGATAAATTAAAACTGAATTAATATCCCAAAACTAGTGATAGAAATATGAGATACTCAAAAATCTGATTTTTAACAAAAGATGGGTAGCACGTAATCAGATTCAAGAAATTATTTATAAAATATTTTCTTTAATAACAAATAGAAACAATTTCTAAAGATCAATTTCCAAAAATTAAATAAGCAATAAAATATAGAAAGTAATTGAAAAGATCTCACCCAGAATCCACCGAAAAAAAATAATTAGAGCGTAGTTGCTTCAGATTTGCTAATAGCAATGATCAACAGCCAATGATTATCAAGATTGTCTCTTAGAATAGCTCTCCCAAAACACTCAGTATGATATCTCTTAGAAAAGCTTAATATGATCTCTTGATCTCTTAATCTCTCTTAGTCACCCTTAATGATATGAAAAACGTAAGTCTGTATATATGGGATATAAATCACCTCTCTAACTGCTAGTTCCCATATGGCATGACACTTAAATGCTCTTATTGATCCTAAGATTTTGATAAACAATTAAGTGTTGATGCTTTGGTGGAACTAATGTTTTAATTGAGTGTTTCAGTAATTTAAGTTCCAGTGATGAAGAAACAAATTAAATAGATGCTAAATGATGATGTTGAAGATATTGAAGATTTAAGAGTGTGAAGAAATTAGGAAAAACAACATAGGTAAATTTCAACTCTTAATATCCCATTTAGGAACACACACATTGCACAAAATGCATTTTATCATTTATGTGTGTTTTGATTAATTGAAATTATTTTCTACTATGTGATTTGAAAATAAATAATTTTAAATGACTAAAATGGAATAGAAGAATATTAGTGGAGTTAATTTTGAAGAGAAAATAGTTTAAGGGGCGATCACGTTAAAAGAATAAGTTAAAAAAACGAGTTTAGAACAGAGATCCAGAAGATGGCAGTCGACTGATGAGTCGACCAGACAAAGAAGCTGAAAGATCCTGAATCTACAAGTCGACCGATTGGTCGACTGACCAAGGAAGATGAATTCTATAAAACTACAAGTCGACCGATAGGTCCACTGGTGAAAGCAAGACGAACTCTCTAAATCAAGCAGTCGACCGATAAGTTGACCGATGAATTCCATTGGCTATAACCTGAATCCAACAGTCGATTGGGCAGTCGACCTGAGACAGTGTTTCAGGATTCTATTCTATCCAAGATTATATCCAAAAGTAGTCATTTTTTGTTTGGATTTGAGAGAAATTTCAGGGATATTCTCTACATTTAAGATATGGTTCATATATTAATTAAATCCAATTAATATAGTTAATTAAATATTAATGTTTCTCAATTTATTACTTGAAATAGATTATATTCTTATTAATTGAGATTGAAAAATACTTTGGGGGTTTAATTGAGAGATTTGAAAGTTGTTATTAAGTAAATTGAACCTAAATGAATTCATTATGTTATAAGGGGTCTATATGTGCTATTAATTGCCATGACACATGTAAACTAGCCGTTAGAAGGCTGATTTCATACTCATATATATGGACCTGCGAATTTCTTATGTTATGATCCATATATTATCCGGACAGATCAGAATATATCATTGAGTGAGCTTTTCGAAGATATATCTTATTGAGAATTGAGTGAGCTTTTCTAAGAGAATCAATTGCTGATCGTTGCTATTATCGGATTTGAAGTTTCATTGTTCTAATCATTCCTTCTGTGGATTCCGGGTGAGATCTTTCTAATTATATTCTTTCGTTGCATTATTTTTACAAACAATTTCTTGAATCTGATTACGTGCTCAAATTTGCTACTCATATCTTAGTCAAAATCAAAATTTTCTATCTCACGTTTTTTTATCACTAGACTTGGAATATTAATTGAGTTATTATTTATCTGGGGTAGTAGAAGCTCCGAGTGAGATTTCATGTGGTGAGTAGTGCGACGAGTTAAATACTGTTGGGAGTATTTAATCACGGGTAGCTGGGTTTCAGTCTCTTCCTGTAAAGAGATTGAGGTAGTAATTCTTCCTAGATAGAATAGCGATTTGAGTGATTTGTAAAGGTTCCGTCCTCACCTGGGAAAATGATAGTTGGCGTGTTTTGTGATGTTTTGATTCTTGAACCTTAGTGTTAAAAAGAATTAGGTTATTGTTTAGCCTGGTAGAGGTTCTTCCTTAGTCTGAGAAACAAATATTGTAAAGGTTGATTTTGAGCTTGTAAAAGAATCGGTGTCAGGGTTTGGTTTCTACCTTTAAAGGGATCTTGAGTATTAGTGGATATGAATCTCCGTAGGGCTCGGAGGATTAGACTAGCCAAGAGTAACTTGGTGAACCAGAATATATCTTGGTGTGCTGCATTATTAATTTGTTTATTTTTATTGTCTGTGTGTGCACCTAGTTGATTAATTTATTCCGCTATGATATAAAGATAATAATTAATTTAGGATTAAAATTAATTATTTGATTTATTGAAGTTTTTATTCTGATAATTTTTTATTATCCAATTCACCCCCCCTCTTGGGTATTCCACTAGGCCAACAACTCTCTTAAACCCCTTATATCATTATGACTTCATTTTGGTTCAATTCACTTCATTATAGCTTTTAAATCTCTCTATTAAGTCCCCAAATATTTCTCAATCTCAATTAAATAGAATAGAAACAATTTTATGTACCAAATTTAGAAACATTAAAACTTAATGAACCAAATCAGTAGGAATTAAATTATAGATGTAATATATCTTAAATATCATGAAATCCCTAAAATTTGTCACAACTCTTAACAAAAAATGACTACTTTTAGATATGAATTTGGAATCCTCAATATCCTGAAACTGCGCCACCAGTCGACCGACTAGTTAACCTCTCGATTCTAGATGTAGCTAAGACAAAGATTCTGTGCCCATCGGTTAACCTATCTGTCGACTTAGAGATTCAGAGAGTTCCATTTTCCTTTACCGATTGACCTACCTATCGACTTAGAGATTTAGATAATTTCATTTCTCTTCACCGGTCGACTTACTTATCGATTGAGAGATACAAAGAGTTTCACATGTTTTGTACAGTTAACTTACCAGTCGACTTATACATGCTGGATCTCTTTTCTAAACTCGTTTTTAATACATTCTCATTTACGTTTTTGCCCCTTTAACTATTTTCTTTTCTTAGTTAGCTCCACTAAATACTTAACTCCAATTTTAATCAATTATAAATTTATTTATTTTTCAATTACACATAGGAGCAAATAATTTAACTAATTAGGATCCTATTAAAGAATCATTTAAAAATATCTTTGTGTCGTGTGTGATCCTAATTGGGACAGTAAACAGTTGAAATTTAAACCTGAGTTGTTTTCCCTCGGTTCTTCAAATTCTTCAACCTCTTAATTCCTTCATCATCTTTATCATCAAATCTTCATCATTCGGAACTAATAAACTGAAACACTTAAACAAACCGTTAATCTACCAAAAATATCAACGTTTAATTGTCCATCAAAATCGTAGGATCAACAATCTCCCTTTTTTTTATGATGACAATTAACTTTGATGTTTTCTTCAAAACAATATTATAACCACACTCCCCCTGAATCCGAGGACGAGTTTTATAACACTTTTATGCATAAGAATGAAGATATAAAAAAAAATGATCAATAAAGCACAAATATAAAAATTAAACTCCCCCTTAAGATATTCAATAAAACATCAACTAATTCTCCCCCTTTGTCATCTTCAAAAACAAAATTTAGGGAGGAGGGAACACAACAATAATTCTACTTTAGGCAAACATATTATTTACTTTGAAAGAATAAACCTAAAGTAATCAAATCAGAATATTGATAATACTTTTATTAAAAAAAAAAAACACATTGAATCAATCCAGAAAAATCAACTTTATGCATTAAAATCATTTTTAGAAAATAACATGTGGATCATCATTAGAGATAAAAAAAAATTAACTAAGTCGATCAAGTCTAGTTAATCCATCAAAATTCATACACTAGAAATCAAGTTTCACCACAATCCTAAATTAACTATTATAGACCAAAAATAGTAAATGTGGAACTTGTCTGAATAACAAAAAAAAAAAAAAAAAAAGGTCTAATGGGGGCTCTGTCAAGAAAAGTGATAATAAAGTCCCTTCAGACTAGTGGCTGGCTGCTGAGGATACGGAACACCTGGCTGAACAATTTGTCCTGGAGTCATTTGCTGATGAAATAGTGTTGACAATCCTACTCCAGATGGCCTTGCTCCAGATGGTTCTGCTGCAGTTGGTCCTCCAAATGATTGTTGTGGTCCAAACATAGGATGTCATGTAAAGTGTGGCTGAGCACTGTACTCCTGCTGGTATCCGTGATGAGATGACTACATAAACTGAAACATTTGTTCCAGATTTCTTGTGATTTTCCCAAATCCAGCTTCCATGTTCATATTCATTTGAACCATTTTATTTTCTAGCCCAGTCATCCGATCATCCATTAAATCCGCATGTATCCTTAGATTATCAATCCGATCATGGAGAAAATCCATCTTCTGATCTATGCCCACTTCTTCTTCATTTTCTTCTTCCTCACTTGTATCCTACATTCTCTACCTTTTCTGATTCCTCTTCTTTACCCATCTATTTCCTCTGTACTCATATCCCATTAACGAAACATTACCCACATTGATCCATCCAGGTGTGATTGTCATAAACATTTGCTCATCAGGATCAATTACAACTCCAAAGTGATCAAACAACCTTTGGAGTGCTTCAGCATAGAGTAGTATTCCAGAGGGTTTCTGAACATGATACTTCATGTGGTTCATCATGATATGAGATACATCCAATTTTCTCCCTTCAACAATCTCATTCATCAAATACATATCAAAATCATTTACATTAGCATGACTTCCCCCTCTAGGCATAACAAGAGTTTTCATAATGACCAAATTTACCACAATAAAAATACTTAATACTTTTACCACGCCTCTTCAAAAAGTCAATGTTTCTTACGGGAGCATAATATTGTTTGCGATTTTGAGAAGAAGCTTTAGTAATTATTGGTTTTTCAACAGATTTAGTACTCTCAACATCCTTGAATTTATTCATTGCTTCTTTAAGCTCTTTTTGACTCTTCTCAAGTAACCATTCATTGGTGCTAATGTTTACCTGTAGACCAAAATTCTTTTTATGCATAAATTCAAGATCATTCTTAAGAATTTGACACTCATTTTCGATAGAATGGATTTTCACACGAGCTCTATCAAGCTCAAACCTTGAATTGTGAAATTCAATACTCAAGGCCTCATTCAAGGTTTCAAGATTTTTTTTTTATTTTAAATTCATTCTGTTGAAGATCATAAAAATCAATTTTCAAAACCTCAGTCTCATCCTTAAGAGACTCAATTTTATCACACAACTTACTAATTTCAGATAAAGCATTTTTAAACTCAACAGTTTCAAAATATTTGTCCAATTTCTTTTTCTTGAGAGATTTGATAGTACTAAACTTCTTATTTTCAAGAGTTGCAATTTTTTGCTCTAGTTTAGAATTCTCTTTTCTAAAAACATATGTAAGAGCAATAAGCATCTCAATAGCCTTATCTACATTCTCATCATTGCAAATTATATTAGTCTCATGATCAGAACAATGACTATTAAAAGAAGCAGAATTAACAGTAGTACACATAACTTCATAATCAAAACATTCCATGTGATCGTGTTTAGCTATACTCTAAAGTATATCGAGCTAAAACCAGCTCTGATACCAATTGTTGGCCCAGTGGAATACCCAAGAGGGTGGGTGAATTGGATAATTAAAAATACTAGAGAGAAAATACTTCAATAAGTCAAATAATTAATTTTAATCCTAAATTAACTATTATATATATATATATATATATATATATATATATATATATATATATATATATATATATATATATATATCACAGTGGAATTATCAAATCGACTAAGTGCACATCAAACAACAATAATAAAATAAAGATTGCAGCATACCAAAAATTTATACTGATTCACCAAGCTACTCTTGGCTAATCCTGTCCTCCGAGCCCCATGGAGAGTCGCACCCACTAATACTCAAGATCCCTTTAAAGGTAGGAACCAAACCCTCACAATGATTATTTTACAGGCTCAAAATCAACCTTTACAAAATCCTTTTCACAGGCTAAGGAAAAACCTCTACTTTTTACAGGCTAAAGAATAACCTAATTGTTTTTAACACAAAGGCAAAACAATCAAGACATCACCAATACTCCAAGTATCCTTTTAGCCCGTAAGGATTAAACCATTACAAAATTCACACAAATCAATTCTATCTAGGAAGAATTACTACCTCAATCTCTTTATAAGAAGAGACTGAAACCGGCTACCCTTTGATTAAATACCCCCAACAATATTTAATCTATCACACTACTCAGTGTACGACTAGCGTTCGTACACGCTTGCGTATTGACTACTCGCAAGTGCATGAGGTCCAGTTTTAATATAGTTGATATTTAAGATCAGATATCATATTGACAACTCGCAAGTGCCGTGGCGATAGGTAAGTCGGTTAGCTTACAGATATTTTATCGCCGCAGCGGGGGGCTCTGCACAGCAAAATAGATATTTAAGATATTTTGAAACCTTGCACCTATAAATACCCATTGTCCCACTTCCATAAAAAGGCTTGGACACTTGAACGTCCCTAACCCTTAGAAGGTGGTCCTTGGCCATTTTTTAAGAGCTCAAAGAGGAGATTCATCATCCAGAAAAGAGGAAACACTAACAGATCGATCTTCGGCGAAAGTGGAGACCACTCCTCTTTAAGATTTGATTTTTCTCTATTTGTTTCTCTCTTGTAATTTAATGTTTTATTGTAAATGATGATGAATACCTCTTGGTTTAATGTTTCAATGGCCAAGATCATGTTAGATTAGATAAATATTAGCTAGGGATAGATGTAGTTGTGTAAATACTTATTTGGTTTAATATATGTTTCTTTAACAGTTGTTTGTTTTTAAATCCGATTGTGTTTATCATTTTTATTAAAACTTTAATATGCTTGTTAAGGTATTAGGGTTGGATTTGAGAATACGGGGTTTGACACTCGGAAGAGGGAACCCCAGATTCGGACTAGGGTAAACAAATCGTTACGATCTAACGACCCGGGAGGGCATTAGTGAGTATGCAATCGATGACGTTGGGGCAAGACTCACATGACCTAGCATCATTAAGATGTTGATGGGGACCTTTTCGTTGACACGAAGTCACGTATTCACTCGTCTTACACTCGGGAGAGGTGGTGAGTGAGTTTATGAACCGAGATTGTCAGATACCATAAACAGCGTTATTATTAACTAAACGAAATCAAAAATGTATTTAAGTGAACGAAATCAATCCTTAGGTAATCAACTTAGTTAGGATTAACCCACTAATTGTAGTTTAGCTTAGTTTTAATTAGTTTAATTTTAAAAATTTCTTGAACCGTCTGGATAATACGAGACTATGCAAATTGTGGTATTCAATTATTCACACCGTCCCTGTAGGAACGATATCCGATCTTAAAGATCCACAATATTGAAACTCGATTGTCATAACCTAATTTTATCTTGGTGATAAAAATGATATTTATAATTTAATACTAATACTAAAATACTAATTTAACTATACTAATATCAACATTGAGATAGTTTTAAGAGAATAGGTTGTCTAGGGATTAGTTTTGTTTATGAATACGTGTTCGATCTCATTTTAGTTTATATTAACGGCATTCGACTTATCCGATAATCTCAGTTCGTAAACTCCTCTACCATCTATCCCAAATGTAAGACGGGGGAATACGCGACTTCGTGTCAACGCCGAAGTCCCCCTCAACATCTTAACGACCCTAGGCCACGTGAGTCTCAACCCAACGTCATTGATTGCATACAATCCAACTCCCTCCCAGGTTATTGAATCGTCGCATTGTGTTTACCCTATCGACAATCTCAATTATAAAACTTCTCCGTCACCTCTCCCGAGTGTAAGACAAGTGAATATGTGACTTCACGTCAATGCCAAAGTCCTCATCAACATCTTAACTACTCCAGGTTACGTGAGTCTTGCCCCAACGTCATCGATTGTCCACAATCCAATTTCCGACTGGGTTATTGGATCGTGGCGTTCGTTTATTCTAGTCCGAATCTGGGATTTATCAAACCCTGTATTCTCATATCATCATTCTCATAACATGATAAACAAACAATACGGCACACACAATCACAATAACGAAGAACATCCGTAAACAATAACACAAACTAAATTAAACAACGTATTCATAAATTATATTAATAATCCCTAAGCAACCTATGTTTAGCCAATGGCTATAACCATGTATACAATGTAAAATGGCATAAACATGCTCAAAAACTACCAAAATGAATAAAGAAAAGAGAAGAAACAAGAGACTTAGTCGATATCCGAAGAATTGGCGCTAGAACCGTCGAACGATCGTTTTCCTCTTAATCTTCCACCTCAGGTTGAGAGATATCCCTCAAAAATCCCTTATCCTAACCCTAAGATATTGCCTAAGGCCTTAAGGGCAGAAGAATCTGGAAGAGATGAGGAGAGAAGGGTATTTATAGGCTCAAAAAATATCAAACAAAATATCTAAACTGTGTAAAGGCCACCACCTAGGCAATCGGATTCATGATCCCAGGGTTTGGGGTGTGATAGGTTCCTTTACAATTTAGAAACATGTAGGCTGCCAATGCCCCAGCTAGGAATGTACTTGTTGAAGAGAATCAGAATTTGATGGTAGCCATGTACGAGGCATTTTAAGGAATATCCACTTATGCCTAGAAGAATCGTGTGGCAGATAATGAAAGACGCACATACCTAAGAGAATTCCTAAGGTTGTCAATTGAGTAATTCCAAGGTGGCCAAGATGTCATCAGGGTTGAGTGTTGGATAAGAACTATGGGTTATTATTTTGATTTACTCTAGATCCCAGCGATTTACCAAGTCACATTTTCAGCCACTAAACTCGAAGGTAGTGTAGAATTTTGGTGGGAGTGAACCAAGTGGAGCCTTGACACCACTAATATGACTTGGGAGAGGTTTTTTTACTTATTCTACAAGAATTTATTTCCCTAGTCATAGAAATAAGAGAATATGTAGGAGTTTTACAACCTCACTCAGGGAGACATGATAGTGTCAGAGTACGAGGCAAAATTCTCAGAGTTGTCTAGATTTACATTGGGAGTTGTGTCCGATGAGATTGAGAGGTGTGTGAAATTCAAAATAGGACTTCGACACATTATTCGGAGACAAATAGTGGCAGTTGCTGTCCGTACCTAGTCTAAATTGGTGGCAACAATACTTAGAGTAGAGCAAGATCATCTCCTTTATAAAACAAAAAGGTGGAAATTCCCGGAAGATGACTCACAAGAACCAGAAATATGGCCAAAGACAAGGAAAGTACTGGAAACACCAGTGCTAGTGGTGGTGGGAGTAGATCATCTCGTAGTGGACGTTCCGGACCTTATACCTGCTAAGTGTGTGGGCAACCAGAACATGTCAAAATGAATTGCCCAATTCATCAGCAACAATTGCAACAGCAATCCGACAATCTCTAGGACTCTAGCCAAAGCAATCTGGTGAGACATATACAGTCTCAACAGTTTGTGCCAAGCTATCCACCACAAAATTATCAAACCTATGGTTACTAGTTGCAATATCAGTATCGTTCTCAGTCTCCACCGCAGTATCATCCACCTGCGGCCATATCTCACTAGAATACACATTAAGGAGGACAAAAAAGTTGAAGAAAAGGCAATAAAGAAAAAGGAAAGGCTCGAGTCTGGAATTACGGTATTGGCAAGGGAGGTATTGAGGCACAGGGTAGTCATGTCATGGTTGATGGTATGATTCTTATCTCTCACTCATGGGCTCGTGTATTATTTGATATGGGTGTATTGCACTTAATTGTGTCTGCTTTATTTGTCTCATTACATGGCTTGAGTATGGAAAATTTAGATGTACCTTTGTGTGTAAATACTGCGCTTGGTGATTATGCAGATCTTAATTCGATTTCTCAAAAATGTTGAATTACTATAGCATATAATAAGTTCTTTTCCGACTTGATAGTTTTACCCTTGGAGAAGTTTGATTTTATCCTAGGTATGGACTGTTATCTAAATACAGAGCTATAGTGGATTGTCAACTGTGAAGAGTGACACTGTGTCCAGATGATAGTACTACGGTCCTATACCAAGGAAATTCAAGTCACTCATCCCCTAGCCTATTGCTAAGGGCCTGTTTTGGTAGGAGAAAGAAAGAGGAACTAGATCTGTACACAGAATTGGACAATACAATGGGTATAATGAATAGACTTATGAATTTCGCAGTTATAAATAAATACCTGGATGTATTCTCAGAAGAATTGCCAGGGTTACCATAAGATAGGGAGATAGAGTTTTGTATTAACCTCTACCCAGGTACTATGCCAATTTAAATTACTCCTTATCGAATGGCCCCAACGGAGCTATAAGAATTATGGAAATGATTGGAAGGACTAGTTGAGAAAGAGTTTATTAGAAATAGTACTTCACTAAGGGAAGCTCCTATTTTATTTGCAAATAAACATGATGGGTCCTTAAAACTCTATGTTGACTATCGACAACTTAACAGAGTTACGGTGAAGAACAAATAACCTTTACCTAGAATAGATGAGTTGTTTGATCAACTAGGAAGATTCCAGTTCTTTTCCAAGATTGACTTGAGATTTGAATATCATCAGTTGAAGATCCAGGATGAAGACATTCCTAAGACCAATTTTTGAACGCGGTATGGGCACTTTGAGTTTCTAGTCATGCCTTTTGGATTGATGGATACTCCTACAGGTTTTATAGACTTAATGTATAGGATCTTTCAACCTTACCTGGATTAGTTTATCGTGGTGTTTATTGATGACATTTTGATTTACTTTGTGACACAAGAAGAGTATAAGGCACATTTGTGGATTTCTTTGCAAACACTCCGTGACCACCAGCTTTATGCAAAGTTTGAAATGTATGACTTCTGGTTAACAAAAGTGAAATTCCTTGGGCATGTTATTTCTCTCCAAGGAATTTTAGTTGATCTGTCTTGGACTTGTCGAGTGGTAGCGATTTTATTTTCTCACTACCCATCGCAAGTATATGTGTCATGTTTTAATAGTATAGGAAGAGTAGGGTTGTCGTATCTATAGGGATTGGTTTAGATCATCATTAAATACCGCGATTGTCGTAACCTAACTTTATTCAGGCATCCAAATTTTGGGTTTTCAAAAATAAAATAACTAAAATAAATATAAATACAAAAATAAAACTAAATCTGGTTTTTCTATGCACAAATGTTCTAGGGCCTTGTGGTAGCGCGTAAATTACGTCGCTACTTTCACCGCAAGTGTACGACTCAAGTTTTAGTATAGACGGGGAAGAGTAAGGGTTATCGTATCCACATGGATTGGATTAGACGGTCGTTGAGTACCACGATTATCATAACCGAACTTTATTTAGGCAATAAAAATGTAGTTCTTATAATAAAACATACTAATACTAAGTTAATTAAACTAATTATACCAATATACTAGTATGACGTTTATGGGATTTAATCTAGTTTACATTAACAATATTCATCATATCCGACAATCTCGATATCAAAATATCATTCACTACCTCTCCCGACTGTAAAGTGAATGAATATGTGACTTCGCATCAACGCCGAAGTTCCCCTCGAGCATCTATACGACACTTGGTCACAAGAGTCTTGCCCTAACATCACAGATTGCACATTTTCTAACTCCCTCCCGGGTTATTAGATGGTCACGTTGTGTTTAAACCCTGTCCACATCTGGGATTACCTTTCCTGAGTGTCAAACCCTGTATTCTCCTTATATCATAACAAATATATAAATATGGAATAATAGTAAACACAATCTAATAAACATGAACAACCCTTAATGAAACATAAATTTTATATAAACAATGTTTACATGAAACTAATCTAGCCCTAGACAATATATGTTTAGTTATACATAGCCATAGCCCTATATTCAATTAGAAACAAGCGAAACATGTACAAACAATCAACTAAGCTAAGAAACAAAGGATAGAAACGAGGAGGCTAGCCTTTATCCCAAGATCCGACACTAATACCGCTCTAAGAACGCTTCCGCCTCTTGGCCTTGATGATCTTCTCTTGGTTGAATGGTCTTGGAGCTCTTAAGAATCACGAAAATGTCTACTCTTGTTTGGGAAGAAGAGGGATGATATTTATAGGATTCAAAATATCTCAAAATATCATAAAATATCTAAATTATCTCGCAGATGACAACTACATCGGTGGGATTACCGCTGCATTAGTGGAGAGGTCAGTAGGCTTCTAGCGGGTAACCGCTACAGTGGTGGAGCTCTCTGCATTTTGACCGCTACAGCGGTGGAGCTTTCAGTAACTCTCTATATTTTTACCGCTATAATGGTGGTTTCACGGCTGCAACAGTGGATACAGGTTCTTTAAATTGACAATTTTGACCTTTTTCTCTACCGTTGTTCTACCGACTTGCTCGTTTATGGACCGTTTGTCCCTTTCACCCCAAATACTTGATTTATAACAAAATAAATAAAAATGTATTAAAACATAATAAAATGGTATAAAAATACTCGAAAACTACCAAAACCGGCTTGGGAGTAAATATATAAATTACACCTATCAAATACCCCCAAACTTGGAATTTTGCTAGTCCTCAAGCAAAACACTCACACTAAAATAAGAAACACAATTAAATTAACTAACACAAAAACTAAACAACAACTAAAAACACAAACAACCTAAACATAAACAACCTAAACATAACGATATGCGAGTTTTGAATTCAGCTAACGACCAAAATATTTTTCCCTCAAGAACTCCCAATCATATCGAGTTCAGGAGTAAAATGCACCATGTGATGTTCTAGAATTTCAACATTTAATAATGGTAAACGTCATTCTAGATCCTTTCAATGTGTGTGTGCGAAACTCAATAATATAACTATTCAAAGACCGGATTGGATTATCTACCAACGAAGCTCATGACTTAAAACCGTAAGGATTAGGATATACATACGCCTGACTGGGTTCCACTCTCCACTAATGTACGCTTGGAAGTTCAAAAGGTTCAAAAGGACTTGGTTCGGTTTGGAACATTTGGCCAAGGGTATATCAGGAATATGAAACGGGTTAACGTCATTAACTTAATAATACCTAAGGCACAACGCTTGGCACAAAATCACTCTCCGGCCCCCATAGATAATTTTGAAACAACCCTGAACATTTATTTAAGAACGTCGTACTCACTTGTTAAAATAAGCAAAAATTTATCTATATTTACATTTTTATTTTATTTTTTTTAACGTACCATACACCAAAACTTCTTTGATTATTACAATTTCACAAGCGTGGTTAAAATGAAAGAAAAATGACAAGAGAGTACTCGAATACCGAACCAATCAAAAGTTCGCCCTAAACCCAACCGTTCACTTCAAGTAGCATACACGAATACTAACTTGATTCACTCAAATTGTGTCTTCAATTCTGTGATATAGGTTTGGAAATAATTCAATTGGCTAGGGTATTTGGTATGTGTTCAGAATTAAAACAATATTATAGGCTTCGACAAGGTAACGAGGGATAAACATATAACATGGTAAGCTTCAAAGACTCAAGCAAATCAAATGAATGCCTAAATCACGTCTCCTGAACAACCTCGCCTAGGATTTCACCTCAAGTTTCCCCAATCAGGTTCTAGAATCCCTTAAAATTATCATGAATTTGGCTAATGGATAATCGGCCTCAAATAAATTGAATAGCTATACATTGAGTCTACGTGCTCGTGCAAATTAGGATCCATAATAACTTTCACCAAAACATATTGTCAAGCACACATAACACACATGAATGGGCATTACCCTTGACCAGGGAATAATATCATCATCCGGTAATGGCCCAGATAAACGCAAAACTCAGCACATGCAACAATAACAAACATGAACACATTTAAACTAATCTAAACAATCATGCAAACAATTAAACTAAACTAACACAACTAACAACAAAAATACATAATAACATACTACACATCACCCCCGAACTTAAAATAGGTAGTGTCCACATTGACCCATCAGCGATCCCAATGAAAGCATGTAGCATGATTATGAAGACGGGGGTTTAGAACGCGTACTTGGGAGGCAAGACAATCTCGTCTTCGAATGAAGTCGGCGGTGATGGATCTAATTTATTTTTGACTTGGGTTGCCTTCCAAAAAGCGCTTGGTTTATTGTCCTCGGCCTGACATGGAGACCTGCTCATCAAAGAATGGCTTCTGCCCATAGTAAGTAAAATACAACACCATATATGGGTATTGATTCAGAACGCCCTCAAGACTAGCAAAATTTAGCATTAATCGACTCGAGCTTTCTACAAGACTCTCCACTAGCTAATGTACTTGGTGGGCATGAAAGAGCATTGCAAATGTCAGTGAAGGACAAGTGAGCCACATAGAATCCTCGTAGATGTGATCGTCTAGGATCGGTGGTTACATCACAATGTGGATCTCCAATGGTAAAGAATCACAATCGTTGATCCAAGATTGGGTTCCCATTTTATTCGAATAATCATTATTGAATGCTCCTAAGCTCCTTCTGCTCATTTCCAGTTCCTCATGGTGGCTTTCACTAAATGTGGCGTTTGTGTCTCTTAGTGCCACGACTTCTCACTCGGCTTCAATAAACCAGATTGGTTGACCGATTTGCATCTAAAGAAACGTTACGGTCGTATTAATTTTGGCACAAACCATCTCAATATCGTCAATATGATCCTCGTCCTTATTTAGCCAATCGTTCGTTTCCCTGAAGAAAATCTGAGTCTCCTCCATAACTATAGCAAATATCTCTTCCAGGGTGGGGCAAGACTCCTATTGGTCAGGGACGTCAATCCATGACGCCGAAACGGTAGAACTATTCCCCAAGATTTGGTAGCTTGTTGAATAATTCCAACAGTAAAAATTGAACTAGGCCATGCCTTCCAACAACCAATAAGCTTCATCCACAGTTAGTTGGTCAAAAGAGGTGGCACTGTTTCTTCTTTCAACCCATGTTCTAGTTGCAGCTAATAAGCCATCGTGAAAGTTCAGTAGTTGAAACTCCATCGGGAAATGATGGTCTAGGAACCGGAACAACAACTCCTTGTATCGATCCAAAGCACAATAAAACTACTCGGAATCTCATTGAAAGAAATGCAAAAGTACCTGTTGATCTAACATCTTCAAGTACCCTGCAGGAAAAACAAAAACAAAACTACAAACAAAAAAATTATAAACAAAAGAAATGCCTAAATTAAAATCAAGTCATTTACTCACAATATCAACAACTATCTAAAACACAATCCCTGGCAACGGCGCAAAAAATTTAATAGCGCGTAAATTACGTTGCTACTTTCACCACAAGTGTACGGGTCAAGTTTTACTATAGATGGGGAAGAGTAAGGGTGGTCATATCCACAGAGATTGGATTAGAAGGTCATTGAGTACCGCAATTATTATAACCTAACTTTATTTAGGCGATAAAAATGTAGTTCTTATAATAAAATATACTAAGACAACATTAATTGAACTAATTATACTAATATACTAGTATGACGTTTATGGGAAATTATTATCTAGGGAATAACTTCGTTCACTTAAACCTATTTATTTCAATCTAGTTTACATTAACGACATTCATCCTATCCAACAATCTCGATATCAAAATCTCATTCAGTACCTTTCCCGAGTGTAAAGTGAATGAATATGTGACTTTGCGTCAATGTTGAAGTTCCCCTTGAGCGTATATACGACACTTGGTCACAAGAGTCTTACCTCAACATCACGGATTGCACACTCTCTAACTCTCTCCTGGGTTATTAGATCGTCGTGTTGTGTTTAAACCCTAGTGCAAATCTGAGGCTACCTTTCCCAAGTATCAAACCCCGTATTCTGAGTACATCATAACAAGCATATAAACATGGAATAAGGGTAAACAAAATAGGATAAACATGAACAACCATTAATGAAACATAAATTTTATATAAACAACATTTACATGAAGTCAATCAAGCCCTAGACAATATATGTTTAGCTATACATGGCCATAGCCCTATATTCAACTAGAAATAAGCTAAACATATACAAACACTAAACTAAACTAAGAAATAAAGGAGAGAAATGAGGAGACTAGCTGTTATCCGAAGATCTGACACTAAAACTGCTCCGAGAACACTTCCTCCTCTTGGCCTTGATGATCTTCTTTTGGTTGAATGGTATTGGAGCTCTCAAGACTCCCGAAAACATCTACTCTTGTTTGGGGAGAAGAGGGATGATATTTTTAGGATTCAAAATATCCTAAAATATCTAAACTGTCTGGCAGATGACCGCTACAGAAGTGGAGCCCTCTGTATTTTGACCGCTGCAGTACTAGGTTCACTACTGCAACGGTACTACTACAGCAGTAGAGCTTTCGGCAACTCTCTATATTTTCACCGTTGCAGCGGTGGATGCAGGTTCGATAAATTGACATTTTTGCTCTTCCACCGTTCTTCCATTGACTTGCTCGTTTATGGACCGTTTTAGTCCATTTTCATCCCAAATACCTGATTTATAACAAAACAAATAAAAACATATTAAAACATAATAAAACTCTATAATTATTAGTTAATTCTGTTCATTCCATAATCAAGGTTTCCATTCTATTACTCTCTTACCACCTCTCCCAAGCGTCAAGTAAGAGAATATGTAAACACATCAATACTGATATCCCTACCTAGTACTCAGGTGAAAAAATTCGTTAAACCCGACCTTATAGATTACAAAAGCTCTGAATATCTCCCGATTTATTAAATCTTAGGTTGTGTTTAACCTAAGTCTGAACCCGAGATTACCTCTCTCGAGTGTTAAATCCCAAGTTCGCAATTCAACCAAAATAACATGTGGGAGCATATTTTGAAGCATTAAGAAGGCAAACACAATTGAATGGAAAACGTAGTTGGTAAATCTAAAACGTGATCACCTCCCGATTTCACAAAATTCTAAATTCCCAACTCGATTACTCAGATGTTGATTTCCTCTCGGACTTACAATAAGCTAAGTTATGCACTCCCAATTCTGGTTTCAAATTCAACCTCTTTCGAGTATAAAATTCGTAACCTAACATCATCTAACTCATTGGCCACATGAATCAAACACATTAAGCCTAGGGGATGCATAAAATAGAATTAAAACTAACAATCAACAAAATAGTCTAAACATAGTTTAAAATGAAATTACATCAAGCCCTAAATCTAGATATTATCTCAACATAGTCAAATCCAAAACTAATATTATGAAGAACTTCATAGATGAAAATATGTGTTCAGTACAATATCTCAAATACAAAATTGAAGTAATATTAGGGAGAAAAGAATAAATCAAATCTTTATTGTGGAGAAGTTTCCAATGCAATCTTCAATCTCTCTTATTCCTCTCAGATTTCTCTCTCTCTCTTCTCCTACAAAATGAGCCTAAAATGCCCTTTTAACATTTTAGATCCAACTATCAGTGTTGCAGCGTGCATTTTAGTGTGATTCAACACACTATAGCTAAAAATACTAACACAAACAGGTTGCAACTGGCGTTTAGGTGCTGCAGCACGCTAGCACGCTTAAATTCGTGTTGCAGCTAGCGTTGGATAACACCTATACCAAATTTGTATTTTGGTTGTATCTTTCTTGTCCAAATTTTGATTAAGGTGATTCAAAAAGATAAATAAATGATAAGGTATATATCTACAACTTTTATGTTTTGAGTGTTTCCAAAATGAGATTGAATTGTTGCCAAAATCGGTCTTGAAGTTACTAGACCTGTACTCATATTGTACCGTTTTTCCTATTTCTTTATATTCATAGAAAACAACACAAAAACATATTAAACTATCAAAAAAACTTGAAAACACACAAATATTTGAATCTAAAAGTACTTTATTTGTTGGTAAATAAACCATTCATCACCGAGACCAAGGAATGTGACAGAGGTTCGAAGTTTCGTGCGATTAGCTAGATAAAATCGATGCTTTGTGGAAAACTTTTTCGGAATCACCTTGCCTATAACCAGACTCACAAATATGTACATTAAGTTTGAATAGAGTGATGAATGCAAAGCAACATTTCATGAAGTAAAGTACAAAATGACAAATGCTCTAGTCTTGATCATTCTCGACCCAAATGAACAATATGAAGTTTATACTGATGCTTCGGGGAGAGAGTTAGTATGTGTTCTAATGCAACATGGAAGAGTTGCTGCTTATGCCTCTACACAACTCAAACCATATGAATAAAATTATCTGACTTATGTTTTAGAGCTAGCAGCGGCGAGCTTTGCCTTGAAGATCTGGAGATGCTATCTTACGGCGCAGCATTCCAGATTTTCTCAGATCATAAAAGTCTCAAATATTTATTCACTAGAAGTGGAATATTACGTCACTACTTTTACCGCAAGAAAATTTGAGTTTTCCCCATAACAATAGCGAGCATTTCTTCCAGGGTAGTGGAAAACTCCACAGGTTGGTCCGATGTGTCAATCCATGGCGCCGAAATGTTGGAATTATCCCCCAAGTTTTGGTGACTTGTTGAAAAATTCCAAATCTGATAGTCCAACTCGACCATATCTTCCAACGACAAATACGCTTCGTCCGCAAGTAGGTCGTAGAAAGAGGTGGTACCATTTCCTCATTCCACCCATGTTCTCACTGCAGCTTGTAACCCATCGAGGAAATTCAGTAATTGACACTCCCTTGGGAAACGATGATTGGGGAACTGAAACAATAATTCTTTATATATATCCCAAGCCCAACAAAACAGCTCAAAATCTCATTGAAATAAATGCAATAGTACTTGTTGATCTAACATCCTTAAGTACCTTGCAAGAAAAATGAAACTACAAACAAAAATTATAAACAAAATAAATGCCTAAATTAAAATCAAGTTATTTACTCAAAATATCAACAACAATTCAAAAACCAACCCCCGGCAATAGTTCCAAAAACTTGGCAGCGAAATATTATGTCTCTACTTTCACTGCAAGTGTACGGGTTAAATTTTAGTAAAGTGGGAAGAGTAAGGGTTGTTGTATCCATAGGGATTGAATTAGATGGTCGTTGAGTACCGCGATTGTCATAACCTAACTTTATCTATGCGACTCAATTTATAGTTTTTGTTAATATAATATACTAAACTAAGTTAATTAAACTAATTAAACTAATATGCTAATATTGACGTTTAAGGGAGTAAATTGTCTAGGGATTAACTTCGTTCATTTAAATGCGTTCGATTCAATCTAGTTTACATTAACGGCATTCACATTATCCGACAATCTAGGTATCAAAATCTCACTCACTACCTCTCCAGAGTGTAAAGTAAATGAATACGTGACTTCGCTTCAGCACCCAAGTCCCTGTCTAGTGTCTATATGACACACGAGTCTCACGCCAACCTTATGGATTACACACTTTCTAATACCCTCCTGGGTCATTAGATCACTGCGTTGTGTTTAAACCCTAGTCCGAATTCGAGATTACCTCTACCGAGTGTCAAACCCCGTATTCTCAACATATCTTAACAAGCATATAAAAGTGGAAGTACGGTAAATATAATCGAATAGGATAGAACAACCGATAAGGAAAGAAATATTAAACAAACGACGTTTTCGTACTCGAATCGCACCCTAGACAATATATGTTTAGTTTCTCACGGCCATAACAACGTATACTACAATATAGAAGCTAAACATGTATGAAACTATCAACCAAAACTAAGAAATAAAGAAAGAAACAAGGAGACTAGCCGCTATCCAAAGAACCGACGCTAAAATTGCTTTGTGATCGTTTCCTCTTCTTGGCTTTGTGATCTTCTCTTGGTTGATAGGGTTTGGAGGTCCCAAGACACTGCTAAAAATGTTCTCGATATGATGGGAGAAGATGGAAGATATAAGGGATCCAAAATATCAAGAAAATATCCCAAAATATCTAAAACATTTGGTACCGGACCGTTGTACCAGTGGGAAGCACCGCTGCAACGAGAGAGAAGTCAGTAGGCCAATGTTGGATGACCGGTGTAGCGGTGGGAAGCACCGCTACAGTGGTGGTTAGGCAAAAACATTTTACTTTATCCTATTGTTTGACCGCTGCAGTAGTGGTTTTCACTGCTGCAGCGGTGGAGCTGTAGATGCAGGATGACCTTTTTGCTCATTTTTCCACCGTTCTTCAATCGACGTTCCCCAAAAATTTCACAATTATGGACCGTTTTCATCCCTTTTTGTGTCAAACACCTAATTTATAATAAAACAAATAAAAATGTATTAACATATATTAAAACAGTATAATAACATTCGAAAACTACCAAAATCGGCTTGGGAATATATAAACAAATTTCACCTATCAAATACCTCCAAACTTTTAATTTTGCTAGTTCTTGAGCAAAACACTCACAGTAAAATAAAAATCACAATGAAATTAACTAACACAAATACTAAATAATGAATAAAAACACAAACTACCTAAACACAAACAACC
Organism: Eucommia ulmoides; assembly: GCA_016647705.1. Classification (NCBI taxonomy): domain Eukaryota; kingdom Viridiplantae; phylum Streptophyta; class Magnoliopsida; order Garryales; family Eucommiaceae; genus Eucommia; species Eucommia ulmoides. Next base: position 35,237,135 of record CM028337.1, read on the forward strand.
TAAACATAACGATATGCGAGTTTTGAATTCGACTATTGACCAAAACATTTTTCCCTTAACATCCCTCAATCATATCGAGTTTAGGAGTAAAACGTACCATGTGATATTATAGAATTTAAACACTCAATAATGGTAAATGTCATTCTAGATCCATTCAAAGTGTGTGTGCGAAACTCAATAATATAATTATCCAACAACTGGATTGCATTATCCACCAGCGAAGCTTACGACTTAAACCGTAAAGGATTAGGACTTGGTTTTGTTTGGAACATTTTGGCCAAGGGTATATCGGGAATATAAAATAGGTTAACATTATTAACATAGAGATACCCAAGGAACAATTCTTGGCACTGAATCACTCTCAAACCCCCACAGATTAATTCGAAACAACCCTGAACATACATTTAAGAACTTCGTACTCACTTATCAAAAATAACGAAAATAAAACGATATTTACATATGTTTTTTTTAACATGAATCACACCCCCAAACTTATTCGATTTTTACAATTTCACTAGTGTGGAAATATGATAGAATATTAACAAGTGAGTACTTGAATACCAAACCAATCAAAAGTTCACCCAAAACCCAATCGCTCACTACAAGTAGCATACACGAATGCTAACTTGATTTCACTCAAATTGTGCCTTCGGTTTAGCGATATACATTTGGAAGGAATTCAGTTAGTTAGTGTATTTATTACATATTCAGAATTAAAACGGCTAATTGGCTTCGACAAGGTAACGAGGGATACACATTTTACAAGGTAAGCTTCAAAGGCTCAAGCGAATCAAGTGAATACCTAAATCATATCTCCTAAACTACCTCGCCTAGGATTTCTCCTCAAGTTTCCCCCATCAGGTTCTAGAATCCTTAAAATTGTCATGAATTTGGTTAATGGATAATTGGCCTCTAATCAATTGAATTACATTGAGTCTACGTGCTCGTGAAAATTAGGATCCACAATAACTTTTACAAAAACGATATACCAAGCACACAGAACACACATGAATGGGCATTACCCTTGACCACGATAAACAACCAGGGGATGATATCATCATCGGGTAATGGCCCGAATGAACACAAAACTTAGCACACAACAACACAACAAACATAAACATACTACACTAACAAATAAACATGTATAATTGAACTAAACTAACACAACTAACAACAATTAAACAAACTAAAATACTACAAATCACCTCCTAACTTAAAATGGTCAGTGTCCACAATGACCCAATCATCAATTTCAACATTTAGCGTGCATTATAGTGACGAAGGGGGTTTAGAACATGTACCTAGGAGGCGAGACAATCTCGCCTCCGAATGAAGTTGGCGGTGATGATCTAATTTATTTTGAAAACTTGGGTTACCTCCCAAGAAGCACTTGGTTTATGGTCCTTAGCTTGACATGGAGAATTGCTCGTCAAAGAGTAGCTTTCGCCCATAGTAAGTATCGCACAACATCACGTATGGGTCTTGATTCTTAATGCCCTCAAGCTTGGCGAAATGTGGCATTGTTCGACCCATGCTCTCAACTTGACTCTTCACCGTCTCATGTGCTTTGGAATCTTGAATGAATAGAGTTGGAAGTGGGGGAGGAAAAGTGAGCCATAATGGACCCTCATAGAAATATTCGGCTTTGATCAGTGTTGGAATCACAACGTGGATCTCAAACGATGAAGATTCACAAGTGTTGTCTTATGATTTTTTACCATTAAACGATTCTTAGGACTCTTCCGTATTAGAATCTTCATCATCGAACAAACCCAAGTTCCTCCTATTTGTATTTGGTTCCTCACGGTGGCTTTCACATTCGGATAGGACTTGTGTGTTTCTCAGTTCTACTGTTTCTGCCTCAGCCTCAATGTAGCAAATAAGTTGACTAATTTGCGTCTCAAGAGACTTTATGATTGTGTCAATTTCAATGCAGATTGTCTCAATATTATCAAGTCGATCCTCATGCTCATTGATACAGTTTTGCGTTTCCCTCAAGAAAATTTGAGTTTTCCCCATAACAATAGAAAACATTACATCCAGGGTGGGGGAGGACTCCACAGGTTGGTCCAATGTGTCTTCCAATGAAAAATAGGCTTCGTCCGTGGGTAGGTCGCAGAAAGAGGTGGTACCATTTCCTCCTTCCACCTATGTTCTCGTTGCAGCTTGTAACCCATCGAGGAAATTCAGTAATTGACACTCCCTTGGGAAACGATGATTGGGGAACTGGAAAAAAAACTCTTTGTTTCTATCGCAAGCCCAATAAAACGGCTCAGAATCTCATTAAAAGAAATTCAATAGCACTTGTTGATCTAACATCCTCAAGTACCTTGCAAGAAAAATAAAACTACAAACAAAAATTATAAACAAAATAAATGCCTAAATTAAAATAAAGTTATTTACTCACAATATCAATAATAATCCAAAAACCAATCCCAGGCAACAGCGCCAAAAACTTGGTAGCGGAATATTTCGTCGCTACTTTTACCGCAAGTGTACGAGTCAAGTTTTAGTAAAATGGGAAGAGTAAGGGTTGTCCTATCCACAAGGATTGAATTAGATGGTCATTGAGCACTGTACGCGCTCGGATTCACAACCATGTTTCCTCCTCGCGGTAATTGGACTACTCGCAAGTGTACGAGGTCTAGTTTTAATATAATGGATCTTTTAGGATCGGATATCGTTCCACTGGGAAATTCGTGTAATTCGGTTGAGTATTGTGATTTATATAGTTTCGTATTATCTCGACTAATCATAATTTATTTGTTTTCTATTTACTATACTAAGATAAACTACAACTATTGGGTTAGTTTTAACTATACTAATTACTTAGGTATTAATATCTTTCATATAATGCATAATCGATGTCATTTAGTTAGCTATAATGGTTTTTATCTAATCCGACAACCTCTGTATCAATAATTCCTCCGCTACCTCTCCCGAGTGTAAGACGGGGGATTACACGACTTCGTGTCAGCGAAGAAGTCCCCTTCAACGCCTTAACGACCCTAGGTCACGTGAGTTTTGAGCCAACGTCATGGGTTGCATACGTTCTAAGGCCCTCCCGGGTCGTTAGAAAGTCATGTTGTATTTACCCTAGTCCGAATTCGGGGTTACCTCCCCCGAGTGTCAAATCCCGTATTCTCGTTTTATCTATACAAGCATAATATCAAGAATAAAGGTAAACACAATCGGATTTAGACAAACTACTCGTTAAAGTAACATATATTTACTCAACTAAACGGTTACATGATTTCTACTACACCTAAGTAACATTTAACTACTACTACAAGATCTTAGCCATATACCATACAAAATAAGAGGCATTCAACATTCTTAGATATGAAAAAGTGATTACAAAGAATAAAACAAGAGAGAAACGATCTGGAAGTGAAATGGTTCACTGTCGCTAATGATCGATCCGCAAGTTATCCTTCTTTATCAGAATGATAAACCTCCATCTTGATCTTCAAAATATAGCTTACTAGGGTTAGGGTTCTTCAACTCTTTCTTTCAGACGTAGGCAAAGGGGTATATATAGGCCTAGAGGTTCAAAAATATCTAAACAGATATTTTGACCTGTTCTGCGATTTTCGCCTAAGCGGTAGAAATTCCGCTTAGGCGGAGTTTACGTCAGTTAGAATTTCGCCTAAGCGGTAGAATCTTCGCTTAGGCGGAGGACTAACTTCTTGGCTCCTTATCTTTCTGGCGGAATTTTGCCTAGGCGATAGCTACTTCGCCTAGACGAATTTACAACAGTGCAACTCTATCCAGCAGTTCAGTACTTCCAGCGTTCTGGTGGATTTCCGCTTAGGCGGTGGAAACTTGGCCTAGGCAGATTCAATACTTTAGCCCTTGCAACCTTCTGACGGATTTCCACCTAGGCGGTGGAAACTTCGCCTAGGCGGATTTCAAATCTTCAATTCTTGCATCTTTCTGATGAATTTCCACCTAGGCGGTGGAAACTTCACCTAGGCAAAATTGCTCTGTTATTTGAAACCTCCTTTTTTCATCTTTTTGGCTACCCCTTTCGCACCATTTCGCTCGGTTTGCCGATTGTTTACGTTCCTTCTCCTGACTAATAAAAACAGCTAAAACGGTATTCAAACTTTAATAAAATACTCGAAAATAGGCAAATTCGGTTTAGAATTAGATAGGTATTTTACACCTATCAAATACCCTCAAACTTGGAATTTTTCTAGTCCTCGAGCAAAACACCCTAATACTAAATAACACTAACTACACTAATTAGCTACATCCTAAACTACAGATACGTAATCATTAACAAATAAGAAGTACACACCTGGGAGATTTAAGTTTAGTCAAAGAAACCATGATATTCTTCCCTCAACAACCCGTAATTAGATCCGGTTAAGGAATAACACACATTACGTGGTGTTCCAGAATTTCAACACTCAATATCAGTTCAAATCATTTTAGATCCTATTGAAATGTGTGTGTGTGAGAACTCGGATATGTGACAAATCAAACGCCGGATTGGATTTTTAAGTGAATAAGATCATGACTTAAACTTGTTAAAACATTAAAGGAAACCATATGCTTGACTGGGCTCCACTATCCACTAATGTAGGTTCGGACATTCACCGAGATCAATAGGGCTTGGTCAGGCTTTGGAGAACGGCCAAGGGTATCGTAGAAATAGAAACTCGTTATAATTTTAACGATACCCGAGGTATAAATGCTTGTCGCTAAATCTATCTCATGACTCTCTTATCTTTGAAGATATTACCCTGAACAGGATTTAGTAAACTTGTATTCACTTGTCAAAACTATCGAATTTAAACACTATATTTACATAGGTTTTTTTTTTCTTTTTTTTTTCTTTTTTTTTTTTTTTTAGAGTACACCCGCAAACTTATTCAATTTTGTACAATTTTAGGGGTGTTTAGATAAAACTAAAAGCTTGACAAGTGAATACTCTTATACTTAACAAAAAATACTGAAACCCCAATTGCCCGCTTCAAGTTAGCATAATCTAATGCTACTTGTTTTCACTTAATTTTCACTTTTATTCCTAGCCACAATGGTTCTGAAAGATTTACTTGGTTAATGTATAGAAACAAGTTCAAAAAACAAAAAAAAACAAAAAAAAAATTATGGCTTCGACAGGAGAACGAGGGAATAACTTTTCAGGTTAGTTTCAAACGGTTCAAACGATAAAAATGAAGGCCTATATTATGCCTCCGAAATTACCTTACCTATAATTTCGCCTCAAGTCTCCCCCAGTCAAGTTCTAGATTCCTCATTTCTGTCATGAACTTATTACTGAATAATCGACGTCCAATCGTTCAATTAATTATACAACGAGTTTATGCAATCGTGCGATTTAGGATCAAAATAATTTTTACCTAAACGACATGCTAAGCACACAAAACACACATGAATGGCATTACCCTCAACCTTAAAACACAATTTAGGGGGTAATTTTCATCATCGGGACATGGTTCGGACGAACTCAAAAACTCAGCATGCTTGTACAACTCAATTCCTTAACAATTCCACTCTAATTCTACAAACTAATATTACCTATGCTAATTATCCTTACACATGCATAGCTAAACATTACACAAGTATAACAAAAATAATTTCAAAATTTACAAAAATGTTAACATTAATAACTAAATTTGTACACCAAAAAGAAATTTTTGTCCCCCTTTACATCAAATTTTTTTCATCCTTCTTATCCCCCCAAGAAAAATGAAAACTACATGCGTTTGCAGGCATTACTCCCCCAAACTTGAACGAAGCAGTGTCCCCACTGCCTAAGCAGCGAACCCAATAGCAGAATAGAAAAATATGTATTGAAACTGGGGCGGACACATGCCTAGGAGGGAAGACATAGAAGTCTAACCTCCTACCGTTCATTGTGGTGGAGATGGAGGTGGCGGATCATCCGGCTCGGAAGGCGGCACGGGCGTATAACGCGCCATGTTGATTCCAAGATGCTCGAATAGAACACGTTGGTTTTGATCTTGCTGCCGGATGTAGGACTCCATGTAGTTCTCCATCCGAGCTAAATTAGCTTGAAGCTAACTCACATCGGACTAGAGACTACGGACATCTCTTAAGATTTGGGTGAACTGGCCTCGGCTGGTTGTGGGCATCGGTGGCTCCGAAGGGCCAGCTTCTTCCTCTTCCTAACCCTCTTCTCTTTCACCTGGTCCGCCCTTCTACAACCCTTTGTTGTCCTAACAGTATGAATTATTGATGAGTAAATGTTCCAACCGACATTGACGGGCGTCCCTCTATCAATGTCGTATAGCAAAAATGCTTGCTCCTTGGCAACATCGGACACATGGGAGGTAGGGAGCAGATTGGCACAGATAAATTGATACCAAATCTTGGGGATCGGTTTCAAAAACCAGCACCGCTTTGCCATTTTTCCTGTAAATCACAATCACAACACCAACCACAATAATAACAATAGAACTCGCAATTCAAACCCTGGTCAGCGAACACACAATGCCCTATTTTCTCAAACATATGCCAACCAAAACCAATCAATACAAATTTCACAAGATATTCCACCAACCATAACCAAATCATATTTTTGTTGCAATGTAGCATTCAATAAATTATTCACATTATATGTCAACACAAAAACATGATAGGGTTTACATTTAATCATTCCTCAATCCCAATTAGCATGAAAATCGCAACTTAGGGTTTAAAGAGGTTTAGGGTTCTAACCAAATCCAATGATAATGAGCAAATGAAGCACATATTTCAACATCTAAATGAAAAATAGGATGATTGACACTTGTTGAAAAATTTGGATCAAATCACTGGAGAATGGTGATATCGCACTGTTTCACCGTTCGAACCCTAATTTTCGAAAATAGGAGGAGGAATTCCACGTTTGGAGGAAGATACTTGGTGAAAATCCAAGTTTTTAGCACTATAGAATGAATATTTAATGGGAGGAAGGAATTTGGGATGGTGAAATTGAGAGGTTTCTTGAAATTTTTAGGAGGGAAATGCCCTTTGCGAAGTGGACTATGCGTTTTAAAAACAGAGTTCGCGTATATTTGCCTAGGCGGTGGTTTTTCTGCCTAGGCGAAGTAGCGCCTCATCGTTTTTTAACAACCTTCTGGTGTAAATTCGCTTAGGCAGTGGTTTTTACGCCGGGGCGAGTTTACACCAGTGTGAAACCCCTGATTTGGTTGTAAATCCGCTTAGACGGTGGGTTTTCTGCCTGAGCGAAATTACGCCAGTGTAGGAACTCAACTTTTCTTCATTTATCCACCTAAGCGGTGGTTTTACCGCCTAGGCGAACTTAAGGCAGTGTAAAATGCAGACTTTTTCTATCCAATTTTCGCCTAGGCGGTGGTTTCTCCGCTTGGGCAAAATTACGCTAGAATGTTTTCTCAGTCTTTTTGTCTAATTTTCACCTAGGCGGTGGTTTCTCCGCTTAGGCGAATTTTTTCCAGTGTGGACTTAAGCTGGAATCCTTCAGGTTTTCACATTGTTTCTCTACACCTCTTATTTCTTCTTCAATCTTCAAATTAGTTTTAGCATGCAAGTCAATCCTAAGTATCTACCTCATCAATTCACCACAAAAAATTAGTATTACGAGATCAATACGATCTCCAAAAAGGTATTTATACAAAAGTTAGAAATATTCGTTACCCACGATGACATATCAAAAGATGTTGCTTGGTTTTACGTCCCTAGCATGGACGTTTATGAATTCTAGCTCTATCCTTCAACGAGGGAGATGTTCTCCACAACTCGCTCTTCATCCTTGAAGTAGTGATTGATCTGCTCCCCGTTGACTTGGAAAGTTCGTCCGTCTTCACCTTTTAGCTCGATACTACTTACGAGACATTAGCTTGAGCATTTTTCACCAAAATCCCTCATAGACAAGGTATTTTGGATAGAATGCTTTGTTGTATCATGATTCATTGTATTGAAGTTGGTTTCTTCTCTCTCTCCTTATCCTTTTCAACACATGCTCAATCTCGGGATCAAGAGCCAAGAATTCCAACTCCTTCTACGTTGTATGCTCTGTTTGATCACATCTCTCAAAAAAAATTAAACAAATAATTTAAAATAAAAGAATTGTTAGGATTAATATTCAACCACTTGGTCACAATATCAACCAAATTACAACACAATTCCCCGGCAACGGCGCCAAAAACTTGTACGCTCTCGGATTCACAACTATGTTTCCTCCTCGCGGTAATTGGACTACTCACAAGTGTACGAGGTCTAGTTTTAATATAATGGATCTTTTAGGATTGGATATCGTTCCACTGGGAAATTCGTGTAATTCGGTTGAGTATTGTGATTTACATAGTTTCGTATTATCTCGACTAATCGTAATTTGTTTGTTTTCTATTTACTATAATAAGATAAACTAAAACTATTGGGTTAGTTCTAATTACAATAATTACTTAGGTATTAATATCTTTCATATAATCCATAATCGATGTCATTTAGTTAGCTATAACGGTTTTTATCTAATCCGACAACCTCTGTATCAATAACTCCTCCGCTACCTCTCCCGAGTGTAAGACGGGGGATTACACGACTTCGTGTCAGCGAAGAAGTCCCCTTCAATGCCTTAACGACCCTAGGTCACGTGAGTTTTGAGCTAACGTCATGGGTTGCATACGTTCTAAGGCCATCCCAGGTTGTTAGAAAGTCACGTTGTATTTACCCTAGTCTGAATTCGGGGTTACCTCTCCCGAGTGTTAAACCCCGTATTCTCGTTTTATCTATACAAGCATAATATCAAGAATAAAGGTAAACACAATCGGATTTAGACAAACTACTCTTTAAAGTAACATAAATTTACTTAACTAAACGGTAACATGATTTCGACTACACCTAAGTAACATTTAACTACTACTACAAGATCTTAGCCATATACCATACAAAATAAGAGGGATTCAACATTCTTAGATATGAAAAAGTGATTACAAAGAATAAAACAAGAGAGAAACGATCAAATCTGGAAGTGAATCGGTTCACTGTCGCTAATGATCGATCCGCAAGTTATCCTTCTTTATCAGAATGATGAACCTCTATCTTGATCTCCAAAATATAGCTTACTAGGGTTAGGGTTCTTCAACTCTTTCTTTCAGACGTGGGCAAAGGGGTATATATAGGCCTAGGGGTTCAAAAATATCTAAACAGATATTTTGACCTGTTCTGCGATTTTCGCCTAAGCGGTAGAAATTTCGCTTAGGCGGAGTTTACGTCGGTTAGAATTTCCCCTAAGCGGTAGAATCTTCGCTTAGGCGGAGGACTAACTTCTTGGATCCTTATCCTTTTGACAGAATTCTTCCTAGGCGGTAGCTACTTCGCCTAGGCGAATTTACAGTAGTGCAGCTCTATCGAGCAGTTCAGTACTTCCAGCGTTCTGGTGGATTTTCGCCTAGGCGGATTCAATACTTCAGCCCTTGCAACCTTCTGACGGATTTCCGCCTAGGCGGTGGAAACTTCGCCTAGGAGGATTTCAAATCTTCAGTTCTTGCATCTTTCTGATGAATTTCCGCCTAGGCGGTGGAACTTCGCCTAGGCGGAATTGCTCTGTTATTTGAAACCTCCTTTTTTCATCTTTTTGGCTACCCCTTTCGCACCATTTCGCTCGGTTTGCCGATTGTTTATATCCCTACTCCTGACTAATAAAAATATCTAAAACGGTATTCAAACTTTAATAAAATACTCGAAAACAGGCAAATTCGGTTTAGAATTAGATAGGTATTTTACACCTATCAAGCACCGCGATTGTCATAACCTAACGTTATCTAGGCGACTCAATTTATAGTTTTGTTAATATAATATATTAAACTAAGCTAATTAAACTAATTAAACTAATATACTAATATTGATGTTTAAGGGAGTAAATTGTCTAGGGATTAACTTCGTTCCTTTAAACGCATTCGAGTCAATCTAGTTTACATTAATGACATTCACATTATCTGACAATTTAGGTATCAAAATCTCACTCACTACCTCTCCCGAGTGTAAAGTAAATGAATATGTGACTTTGCTTCAACATCGAAGTCTCTTTCTAGCGTCTATACGACCCTTGGTCACATGAGTCTCGCCCCAACCTTACAGATTGCACACTTTCAAATACCCTCCCAGGTCATGCTTAAACCCTAGTCCGAATTTGGGGTTACCTCTCCCGAGTGTCAAACCCCGTATTCTCAATATATCTTAACAAGAATATGAAAGTGGAAGAATGGTAAACACAATCTAATAGGCAAGAACAACCGATAATGGAACAAAGATTAAACAAACGCGTTTTCATACACGAATCGCTCCCTAGACAATATATGTTTAGTTTCTCATAGACATAACCACATATACAACAATATACAAGCTAAACATATATAATACTATCAACCAAAACTAGGAAATAAAAAGAGAAACAAGGAGACAAGTCGTTATAAAAAGAACCGAGGCTAAAATCGCTCCGAGATCGTTTCCTCTTCTTGGCTTTGTGATCTTCTTTGGGTTTATAGGGTTTGGATCTCTCAAGACACTCCCAAAAACATGCTCGGTATGTTGGGAGAAGAGAGAAGATATAAGGGATTCAAATATCAAGAAAATATCCCAAATATCTAAAATATCTAGCGCCAGACTGCTGTAGTGATGGAGAAGTCAATCGGCCACTACTGGATGATTGTTGTAGTGGTGGAAAGCACCGCTGTAGTGGTAAGGTTCACTACTCCAACTATTGTCAGGTAGAAATATTCTGCTTGATCCTGTTGTTTGACCGCTGCAGTTGTGACTTTTACCGCGGTGACGGTGGAGCTTGGACGTGGCCATTTAAGACGCTCATGTCTGACTTTGCTCGCAAACGCACGAGGTCAAGTTTTACTATAGTTGGATCATGAGATCAGATATCGTTCCACTTGGGATAGTGTAAATTAGTTGAATACTGTAATTTTCATAGTCTTATATTATCTCGACTTTTCCATAATTGTTTGTATTTTAATTAACAATTAAGATAAATTACAACTATTGAGTTAGTTCTAACTATATTGATTACCTAGGTATTGATTTCTTTCAGTTAATACATATTTGACTTCGTTTAGTTAACAATAACGGTATTTATCCTATCCGACAATCTCTATATCTATAACTTGTTCACTCCCTCTTCCGAGTGTAAAGAGAACGAATATATGACTTCACGTTGATGCCGAAGTCCCCCTCGAACATCTTTTCAAACACATAGTCACATGAGTTGTGAACCAATGTCATGGATTGAACACTCTCCAACTCCCTCCTAGGTTATTAGATCGTCGCGTTGTGTTTAACCCTAGTCTGAATCCGCGGTTACCTCTCCTGAGTGTCAAACCCTATATTCTCTAATTATCTAAACTAGTATAATATCAAGAATAATGGTAAACGCAATCGGATTTAGATAAACAACCATTAAAGTAACATATATTCAATCAAATTAGTATTTACACGACTTACAACAACAACTAGAAAATATTTATCTAAACTACATGATCTTAGTCATATAAACATACAAAACAAGAAGGATTCAACATCATTAGATAATGAAAAGTAATTACAAAGATAAAAACAAAGGAAGAACGATCAAATCTGAGAGTAGAATGGTCCACTGTCGCTAAGGATTACTCTGCAAATGTTTCGTCTTGTTCCAAATGATGAACCTCCTCTTTGATCTCTCAAGAATGGCTAAGGAACACTATGCTAATGTTAGGAACGTTCAGAACCCTTTTTACAAGTGGGGGAAAAGCTTTTATAGGCTCTAGGTTTCAAAAATATCTAAAAGATCTTATTCTCTGTACAGAGCTGACCGCTATGGTGGTGGGATTTACCACCGCAGCGGTGGGTAAGTCGGTTAGCTCACTGCTATGGCGGTGAGATCATACTGCGGCGGTGGGCCAAAATCTTAACTCTCTGATCTTTTACCATCGCGGCAGTAGCCTTCCGCTGTGGCGCTGTGACATTGGGCTCAAATAGTCCTTCTCTACATTCTCACCACCGCGGCGGTGGCTTGCTGTTCTAAAACCTTGTATTGTTCCATCATTTATTCGTCGTTTTTTCACCATTTCGCTTGTTTACAACTCGTTAATGTCACTACACCTGAATTATATAAAAACTAACAAAAACACAATAAAACATTAATAAAATACTCAAAAACTAGCAAATTCGACTTAGAAGTAGATAGGTATTTTCAACCTATCAAAGACCCCCAAATTTGGAATTTTGCTAGTCCTTGAGCAAAACACCCTGACACTAAATCAAACTAACTACACTAATTAGTTAATTTCTAAACTAAAAATAAATAAACATTAACAAATAAGAAGTAAACACGTGTGAGTTTCAAGTTCAATTGAAGAAACCAAGTGGTTCTTCCCTCAACAACCCATAATCAGATCAAGTTAAGGAATAACACACACCACGTGGTGTTCTAGAATTTCAACACTCAATATCAGTTAAAACCATTCTACAACCATTTGAAATGTGTGTGTATGAGAACTCAAATGTATAACTAATCAAACACCAGATTGGATTATTCAATAACTAAGTTCATGACTTAAACTTTAAAAAATTTAGGAAAACCATACGCTTGACTGGGCTCAACTATCCACTAATGTAGGTTTGGAAATTCACAGAGATCAATAGGGCTTGGTTAGCTTTGAGAACGACCAAGGGCATCATAGTAAAAGAAAATATAAAATCATTGTAATTCAATGATTCTCGAGGCACAAACGCTTATCGCTAAATCTCTCTCGTAACCCTAAACATTGAAAATACAACCTTGAATAAGAATTTAAGAACTTCGTATTCACTTGTCGAAAGAAACGGAATTAAAAACTATATTCACATAGTTGTTGTTGTTTTTTTTTTTTTTTGTTTTTTTTTTAGGCAAATGAGCACACCCCCAAACTTATTTGAATTTACACACTTTTAGGGGTGTGCAAATAGAACTAAAAGGCTGATAAGTGAATACACTAATACCGAACCAATAACAATTCGTCCGAAACCCCGATCGCTCACTTCAAGTAGCATAAACTAATGCTACTTGATTTCACTCAATTTTGACTTTTAGGTTTAGCAAAATTGGTTTGGAAAGATTTAATTGGCTAAAGTAGAGATATGTGTTCAGAATTGAAAAGTTTATCGGCTTCGACAGGGGAACGAGTGAATAAATTTTTCAGGTTAGTTTCAAAAGGTTAAAGCGATAAAATTGAAGGTCTAAATCATGCCTCCAGAATTACCTCACCTATAATTTTGCCTCAAGCCTCCCTCAATCAAGTTCTAGATTCCTCATTTCTGTCATGAACATATTACTGAATAATCGGCGTCAAATCGTTCAAATAATTATACATTGAGTCCATTCAATCGTGCGATTTTAGGATAAAAATATTTTTTACCTAATCGACATGCTAAGCACACAATAGACACATGACTAGCATCACCCTCGACCTCGATATACAATTAGGGGATAATTTTTATCATCGGAAAATGGCTCAGACGAACTCAACAACTCAACATGCACATACGACTTCATTCATTAACATATCTACCTTAAATCTAAAAACTCGCATATGTGCACTAACTAAAAATTACACATGCATAGACAAAGATGAAACTACAACTTAACTAGAAATTAAAATCTACATTATATATTAGAACGTCTACAAAGCGTAATTACGCATAAATAAAACATCCAAATATAATACATTGTAAAAAGTTTGTTCATCATTTTCTTCAAAAAAAAACAAAAAATGATGAAGACCCCCCCAAACTTAAACAAGGCAGTGTCCACATTGTCTAAGCAGCGAACCCAATTGCAATATATAACATTCATTGAAAAATATTGGGTTAGAACACATACCTAGGAGATAAGACATAGAAGTCTCATCTCCTACTGTCCTTCCAGGGGAACATCATCACCACCACTATTGCGTCGGAATTGATATTGTGGCGATTACAAAAGGTAAGGCGGCATTTGCAGCATAGACGGATAAGTGTTCATATCAATGCTGAGCCCTCATAAATTAGCCGCTGCACTTGATCGTGGTGCCTCAAGCATTGATCCAGGTATGTCCCGAGCTCGGATTAATCAAATCCGAACAACGTAAACCAACATCATGAAACCAAACCGTCAAGAACACCACTCATTTGCAATTCGGACAAACCAAACACAATTGTTTCAACACAAATTCAACAATGTAGCAATGCAATATATCACCACACAATACCACACTCCATAGAAATAATATTCATTACCAAAAACCAAGCAAAAACCCCAAAATGAAAATAAATACTGCGAAAATGGGGCCTAGGGTTTAGGACATAAACCAAATTCAACCATTTTTGGCAATGTAGATGAAAATCGTCCTATAATTTCATCATAAACATGAAATATAAGTTGAAAAACACTTACTTGATGGAACAAATCGGATCAAACGGCTTAAAATTGGAAGAAATTGGCCTCTTGGTTCGCAAACCCTAAAAATCCAAAAATGGGGCACGAATCCCAAACTTGGTGGATGATTTGAGGTGTAAATCTCTAATATAGAATGAGGAATGTGGGATTTTTGGGTTTTGGAATGGTTTGGTAGGAAGAAACTAGAGAGTTTTTGGAATATTAGGGGTTGGAAATCGGTCAAGTGAAGCGGGTATAGAGTTTTAATCGAATAGATGGCTTCACCGCTACGGTGGTGAAGTGCCTTTTTAAATCATAATATCCTGAAGTTTCACTGTGGCGGCGGTGAAGTATTTTGCTGGAAATAGAGCCATCCTATATTTTCACCGCCGCGGCGGTGGATTTCTTGCTACGGCGGTGGGCTTCTGCTGATTTTCTTCATTTTTCTCAATAAAACTCCTCACCATTCATTTATACTTCGCTATTTCAACGACTTTAAGTATAAAAAACAACCCTGAATATCCATACTCCTAGATTCACCACCAAACATGTTCTGAGACTATTCCGGCCTCTAAAAAGTAATTAATAGCAAAAATTGGGCAAGTTTCATACCCTCGGAGACATATAAAAAAGATTTTCTTGATTTAGCATCCCTAGATAGACCTGATTTGCTTGATTTAATGTCCCTAGCTGGACTTGCATTCCCTCGGGTTAGTTTCCGTATTACTTGGAAAATTTCCCATTGACTGATCCTTGACAGCACTTGCAATTTGACTGATTTGAGTTTCCAAAGATTTCACGGTCGCATTCGTTTTCGTACATGTGGTCTCAATCGCGTCAAGCCTTTCCTCATATCGGTTAAGCCGGGCTATGCATCTCACACAAAATTATCTGAGTCTCATTCATGAAAGAACCCAACACTTCATCCATGTTTGGTTTTGGATTTTGCATCGAGGGTTGTTGCATTTGACAGTTTTGTTGCATTGGAAATCCTTGATCTTAGGTTCCATATCTAGTTAGTGGTTTCAACGTGTTCTGATTATTGGCATATGAAAAGTTTTCATGATTGCGAAGACCCGAATTGTAGTAAGTTTGAATGTTTGTGGCGGGCCTGAAAGTATAGGCCCGATTGTTTATGAAATGGCATTTTTCAAAATCACTATCCAAACCAGGTCGAGAACTTCTTACAAAATTCTCCTCTCCATGACTTGACGAATCACCCTTTGTAGAGAAGGTGACCAATTGTTCCAAGAGTTTGGTGACCATAGCTGATAAGGTTTCAATGTGATCAGCCTATTGAATTGTAGTGACCCTTCATCTTGTATTCCTCTCATTCGGCCATTGATAATTATTGACCACCATCTCTTCCAATAACGCGCTTACTTTAGTCAGAGTCTTTGATAACAATGATCCACCTGAGGCAGCATCAACTGTGGTTCTAGTTTGGCCGTCCAACCCATTATAAAAGAGTTCTCTTTAAAGCCAATCTTGATACCCATGTTGGGGGCACTTTCGCAACAAGTCCTTGAACCTATCCCATGCCTCAAAGAGTAGCTCGAAGTCTTGTTGGTGAAACTGTTCAATCTTGCATCTCAATTGCGAGGTCATTGACAGAGGGAAACATTTGGTAAGAAACCTTTAAGCACGATCCTCCCATGTATTGATACTATCCGATTGGATTGATTGAAACCAACCCCTTGCTCGATCATGAAGAGAAATTAGAAATAGTCTCAACTAAATTATGTCCTCCGCAACTCCATTGATCTTAACAATATCGCAAATCTCAACAAAGGTTGCCAAATGAATGTTGGGGTCTTCGTGAAGATTCCTGCCATATTGGTTTTCTTGTATCATGTTGATCAGGGTGGGCTTCAACTCGAAGTTATTAGCCCATACAGGCTGCCTTCAAATTCCAGAATAATTATCCAGCATCATCAGCCAATAATAGTCTTTGAGGACTCGTTGTTGATTCTCAGGCACTGGGGGCTGCTGAGTAAGTGCCTGTGGCATCGGTAGTTGTTGGGGCACGTTTTGCATAGATTCTTCTCCAATTGTCATAGTTTCGGCTTGGTTTCTTCTCTTTCTTCTTATTCGTTGCAAAGTTTTCTCAATCTCAGGATCTAGAAAGAAAGACTCCAAGCTCTTACTACATCGCATGCACTTCTCAATCACAATAAATAAATCAAATAAACAAATGAATTGAATGAAAATAAATTAAAAGAATTATCTTGATTAATATTGAACCACTTAGTCACAATATCAACCAAATTAAAACACTTCCCGGGCAACGGCGCCAAAAACTTGGACATGGCCATTTAAGACGCTCAAATTTGACTTTACTCTCAAGCGCACAAGGTCAAGTTTTAGTATATATGGATTGTGAGATCGGATATCGTTCCACTGGGGATAGTGTAAATTAGTTGAATACTGTAATTTGCATAGTCTCATATTATCTCGACTTTTCAAGAATTCTTTGTATTTTAATTAACAATTAAGATAAATTACAACTATTGGGTTAGTTCTAACTATATTGATTACCTAGGTATTGATTTCTTTCATTTAATACATATTTGACTTCATTTAGTTAACAATAACGATGGTTATCCTATCCGACAATCTATGTATCTATAACTCACTCACTCCTTCTTCCAAGTGTAAAGCAAACGAATATATGACTTCGCATTGACGCCAAAGTCCCCCTCGAACATCTTTTCGAACACATAGTCACATAAGTCATGAACCAACGTCATGGATTACACTCTCTCCAACTCTCTCCCCGGTTATTGGATCGTCGTGTTATGTTTAACCCTAGTTCGAATTCGGAATTACCTCTCCCGAGTGTGAAATCCTGTATTCTCTAATTATCTAAACTAGCATAATATCAAGAATAATAGTAAACACAATTGGATTTAGATAAACAACTATTAAAGTAACGTATATTCAATCAAACTAGTATTTACATGACTTAAAACAACACCTTGCTAATATTTATCTAAACTACATGATCTTAGCCATATAAACAAACAAAACAAGAAGGATTCAACATCATTAGATAATTAAAAGTAATTACAAAGATAAAAACAAAGGAAGAAAGATCAAATCTGAGAGTGGAATGGTCCACTATCGCTAAGGATCACTCCGCAAATGCTTCGTCTTCTTCCAAATGATGAACCTCCTCTTTGATCTCTCAAGAATGGCTAAGGAACACTATGCTAAGGTTAGGAACATTCAGAACCTTTTTTCACAAGTGGGGGAGAATCTTTTATAGGCTCAAGGTTTCAAAAATATCTAAAAATATATTCTTCTCTGTGCAAAGCTGACCGCCGCAGCTGTGGGCGAGTCGGTTAGCTCATTACTGCGGCGGTAGGCCAAAATCTTAACTCTCTGATCTTTTATTGCCACGGTGGTGGCCTTCCACTGCGGCGGTGGGACGTTGGGCTCAAATAGACCTTCTCTGCATTCTCACTGCCACGACGGTGGTCAACCGCTGTGGCAGTGTCTTGCTATCCTGAAACCTTGTATTTCTTCATTGTTTCTTTGTCGTTTTCCTACCATTTCGCTCGTTTATAGATCGTTAACGTCCCTACACCTGAATTACATAAAAACTAACAAAAACACAATAAAACATTAATAAAACATTCGAAAACTAGTAAATTCGGCTCAGACATAGATATGTATTTTCAACCTATCAGAGCTGCAGATGCAAGATGGCTTTTTTGCTCATTTATAGACCGTTTTCCTCCTTTTTTGTCCTAAACACCTAATTTATAAAACAACAAATAAAAACGTATTAGCACATATTAAAACACTATAATAACACTCAAAAACTACCAAAATCATCTTGGGAATATTTAGACAAATTATACCTATCATTCAGACAAAGATAGTCGAATTTGAGATAAAGAAGATAGATGGAATATATGGAGGATTACGATTTCACCTTACAATATCATCCTGGGAAAGCCAATGTGATAGTAGATGCTTTAAGTCATAAGAATCAAGGAATTATGGAGAGTTTGGCTTTGATCGATTGGAAGAGATTGGTAGTAATTAGAGATTACAATCTTCAATATAACCAAGCCTTTATTTGCAACGCCACTGCTACCCCATCACTCTTGCATATCATTAAGAAGAATCAGTACCAAGACGATACACTTTGCAAAATATGGAGAAGAATCCATAATGGAGAATATTTTGAAGGATGGGAGATTTATCCGGATGGACCTCTCCATTTCTGAAAGAGGATAGTTGTTCCAGATAATCAACTGCTAAAGTAATCCATAATGGGTGAAGCACACAAGACTCATTTCACCGCACATCCCAGCAGTGACAAGATGTATTAGGATATGAAGAGGTAGTATTGGTGGAGTGGCATAAATAACGATGTAGCTCAGTATGTCACTCGATGTTTGACCTGTCAGCAAGTTAAAGCTGAACATCAACGATCAAATGGAGCCCTATAGCCACTATCTTTCCCTGAGTGGAAGTAGGACCATGTCACTATAGATCTTGTGACAGGATTTTCATGAACTCCTGAGTGATTTGATGCTATAAAGGTAATAGTGGATCGGTTGACAAACGTAGCTCACTTTATACCAATTAAGACAAGCTATTTGTTCAAGGGGTTAAGCAAGTTGTTGGCTCAGTGAGCTACCCAAGAGGGGAGTTAATTAGGTAGTGATAAAAATTTAGAAATTTAAATCTTTAAACACTTAATATATCAAATAATCCATTTATCCTAAATTATTATTATCTTGTTATGCAACGGCTAAGTGTTTAAACTAATTTCACACAAACAAAATAAAGAGTAAAGTAAACAAAGTATAACAACATGATATATTGTGGTTTAGCAAGTTAGCTTTACCTAATCCAGTCCTCCGAGCTCCATGGAGATTCGCACCCACTAAAAACCCAGATTCCTTTAAAGGTAGGAACCAAACCCTCACAATGATTCTTTTACTTGGCTCAAAATCAACCTTTACAATTATCTTTTTTCCAGGCTGAGGAAAAACCTAATCTTTTTACCAGGTTAAAGACTAACCTAATTCTATTATAGGAGAAATTACAACCTAATCATTTTCCCAGGCGCAGGAATAACCTTATCATTTTTTAGACTCAAGACTAGCCTAATCCTTTCACAGGCTAAGGATCAAACTAATCCTTTTACAGGCTAAAGATCAAACCTCGTAGCTCTCCAAGTATCATTTTCACAGGTAAGTATTGAACCTGTACAATTCACTCAATTCAATTCAGAAAAAATCACAACCTAGTTCTTTTTAAGGGAAAAGAATAACCTAACCTTTTTATACTCTAGGTAAATATCAAACCTCAATATTTTTACTGGAAAAAATTAAAACCCAATCTACCTTGACCAAATACAGCCCCAACTTTATCCAATCCGTATAAACTCACCAAATAGAAAAAAATGAGTTTCTCCCCACTTGGAGCTTCTACTATCTCAAAAAAATTATACTCTATAAATGTCCCAAAATTTACTAGTGATAGAATTTAAGTAAGGAATTTAAAATCGTTTCAAAAAAGAATTTTTTTGCTCTTAATTTTGAAAACAATTTTTTTTCAACGATCTTATTAACCAAGCAAATATAATAATATCAAATCACAATACAAAATAATAGCTTGGAAAGATCTCACTGGGATAACACCGAATAATGTAAATAGAATCACTAGATAGCTCAAATCGGTGACGGCAATTCAATAATCAGCGCTTTCGATCAAGAATACAACACAATATCTCTATCGAATAAATCTAAGTAGAATGATAACTCTTAGAATAGCTTACGAACTGATAGTTATTGATATATGTAGATCTAATTTCGCAGGTCTATATATAATGATTTTAAACAAACCCTACAATGGCTAGTTTTTGCAAGATAGGCCTCTAAAAGGCACCTATAGACCCCATATATCATAACCATTCAAATCTAATGTATTTCAATCAAATATAGCTTTTAAACATCTCAATTAGTCCATACATTATTTCTTAATTACTAATTACAAATATAGGAAGTATTTAATAAACCAAATTGAGAAAATCATTTAATATATAAACCAAATCATTATCTATTCAAAATATATAGACCATATCTTCTATAATTTCAAATCCCCCAAATCTCTCCCTTGGAACCATAAAAAATGACTAGTTTGTTATCAAAAGTCCAAGTTCTTCGATATCTCAACTGAAACAGTTGGTTGACCAATCTAACTACTCGATTGACTGATTGTGGTTACAGGTGCAACAACTTTAATCCCATTTTGACCATGATGCAATCTGATTCTGGAAAAACTCAAAACATAAAAGTTGTATCTCTCTTTCTAAGATTTCCAGATCATCTTGAATCACCTCAAATGGAGTTTGGACATGAAAGTTATATCCAAAATATGAATAGGTGCTAAAGCCCAGTCGATTGACCGAATTCCCATGGTCTGTTAACTGATTGAATCAGGGTGTTTTCAAGCCACAGTCAGTTGAACGATCCCTCTATGGTCGATTGACTGATCCTATACCCTTCAGTTGAACGATAAATGATTGATCTCTCACTTTTCAAATTATTTCAACTTCGAACTTCAACGTTTAAATCCTGTTAACCAATTTGTTTCTTAGTTAACTCAATTGACACCGATATTCAATTTTAAATACTAATCTCACTTAGGTCATTTTTTATTTTTCAATTTCACATTGGAGTAAATAATTTAACACTAATTAGGATCCTATACTTTATCAAATTAAACACTCAAATATATGATTAATCAATTTGTGTCGTGTGTAATCCTAATTCAGGATACGTGAAGAGTAAAAGAGTCTTTGAGTTGTTTTCACCTAATTTTTTCGGAATCTTCAACACTCTTCATTTCTTCAACATTTATCTTTGCATCCTTGATAATTACTTCATGATTTAATCTTTAATGGAAGTTCTTATACTGATACACTCAACAAACACGTTAGTTCCACCAAAAACATCAACCCTTAATTGTCCATCAAAAATTATGAGATCAACACAAGCTTTACATAGACTGGATGGTGAAATTACATGGGGTTCTGCTATTAATCATTTTTTATCGAGATCCTCAATTTATAGCCAAATTTTGAAAGAGCTTCCAGAAAGCCCTTGGCACACAGCTCTAGGTCAACACTATATTTCATCTCCTGACTAATAAGTAATTTGAGAGAGTAATCCAGATCATGGAGAATATGTTGCAAGCATGTATCTTAAATTTCAAGGATAGTTGGAGCAAGCATTTGTCATTGGTAAAGTTCACTTACAATAACAGCTACCTGACTAGCATTGGCATAGCACCATATGAGGCATTCTATGGATGACCATGTCAGTCTCCTACTTGTTTAGTAGAGGCAGATGAGTGGATTAACATTGGTCTAGATCTAATTAAGAAGGCCATAGAAAATATCAAGCTCATCCGAGAACCACTCGATATTTCTCAAGATCGGCAAACGAGCTATGCTGATAAGAGCATTACACCTTTGGATTTCTGAGTAGGCAATTTCATATTTCTGCAGATAAAGCCTCATAAGGGAATTTCTCGATTTGGCGTGAAGGGGAAATTGGCTCTGAGGTATATCGGACCCTTTGAAATTACGGGAAGAATGGGAGAAATCTCCGACTATCTAGTCTTGCCTCAAGAGTTGTCACATGTGCATAACGTGTTCTATATACCTCTACTACGAAAGCATAAATTAAACCGTTCTCGCATGATACAGTGGCAGGATATTCCAATCCAGGGAGATGTTTCATATGAGGAAATACCTCAGTAGATTCTGGGTTGAAAGGTGAAATTCTTGCGAAAACGTGAGATATCTCTCCTGAAGGTTCTATGGCGTCATCACGGGCAAGAAGAGACAACATGGGAGCTAGAATTAGATATGCACGAGAAGTACCCGTATTTGTTGGATAATTAAGATATGTCTTGAATTTCGAGGACAAAATTCTTTAAGTGGCATAGAATTGTAACATTCTTAAATTTTTGAAATTAGAATTATAAAGTTGTGAGAGCAATTAAATAAAACTTTTGGTGCAATTAAAATTTCTCTGGTGTAAATCGCAAAATTTAGGTGACAAATTAATAGACTTAACTTAAAATTAAATTATCTAATCGTCCACCATGGTTTGGGCACATGATTTTTGGTCCAAAGTGTACATTTAGACCACTTAAGACCATTTTACAAATACAACAAATAATAGGTGTTAAAATTGGTAAACTGTAAAACCCAATGTAAATGGTGAGAAACCAAGTTATATTAGAAACGCTGAAATTTTATTTTGAGATAACCTAATACCCAAGTCAAGATCCATACCCACTTCCCTAAGTTTTAATATCCATACCTATATCATAACCCATAACCCATGACCCAAGACCCTACCCATATCATGATACAAAAAAATAAATGAATAAACCTCTAGAATTCACATAAGAGAGAGACCAATGACCAAGACAAAAATCCCTTTTTGCATTCTCTTTAAACCTCCATTAACATAAGTGAAGATAAAAAGAGAAAAGATAGAGAAAATGAGCGATTGAAAGAGGGAAAGTAGAAAAGGAAAGTCTTGGAAGATTTGGAGCAAGAAATTTGAGAAGATCCATAGGTGAAATCAAGTCTTGGTAGAGGATTAAGCTCACAATTGGTAAGTTGCTAGCCCTAGAAATTTTTATTAAGAGTTCTAGCATGATTTTTTATGATTCTAAAGGTTAAGATGTATATTATATTTGGATTAAACCTAGTAAAAGTTGGATTTTGTCAAGTATGACGTTGTTAGGTTGAATTAAACATGAGATTTGGGTGAAATCACCGTGCATGAAATCTGATTTTCTGTTTTTAAATATGGTTTATAACTTTAACTTTGTTATTTTCGGTTTTGGGAGAGAAAATATAAGAAAACCATGATGTAAATGAACCTCATATTAATTATAAATGTTGTAAATTTGTTTATGATGAACTCTACGGCATAGGAAAGTCAAAAACGAAATTTAGGAGCATTGGGTATCAAAACAAATTGAAGAACCGAAATTTGGAAGTTCGAATTCTGCACTCGGTTCATCTGAACAATCTGTCTTCAAAAATTCAAAACAATTTCTAAAAACATCAGAAAAATATAAAACTT
This sequence comes from Eucommia ulmoides, assembly GCA_016647705.1. Taxonomy (NCBI): domain Eukaryota; kingdom Viridiplantae; phylum Streptophyta; class Magnoliopsida; order Garryales; family Eucommiaceae; genus Eucommia; species Eucommia ulmoides. Next base: position 35,260,661 of record CM028337.1, read on the forward strand.
ATGAAAATGAAACAAGACTCAATAAGGATCATTTTGAGGTATTATATGATGCATTTTGAACCTGATATAGTATATTTATAGACCCTAAAACGTAGGTGAAAATAATCGTGTAAGATTTTGACAACTTTGTTTACTAAACCTTGAAAAATTATAACTAAATGTTGAAAAATTGAAATCTGGTGATTCAAAGTATGTTTTAAATATTGAGATGTCTATTTTCATAGAAAAATATAAAAAGAATAGAAAACGATTTTTAACAGTGGTGAAACGAGTGAGAAACATGAATACTCACAGTAAATTGCTCTCACAACGCATAACACCCTCTTAAGAAATAATAAGATATTAAGGGTATGCGCATAAAGTAATGGTGTTAATGAGAGGATTTTAAATTTTGCTTCCAGCAGTTGGGTGAGTTGAAGTAGGGTGATTCGAGAGTGGTAGGTGACCACCCGCATCTCGAGGTAGGGAATTTTATTTATTCTCTTATGTGTTTTTTAACATGCATTATTTGTATGTATTCTTGTGTGCTTATTTAAAAATGTGTTTTCAAATAAAAATTGGATTTGCGAGAAAAAGTTGAAGTTTGGGCAAATCTGGTATTATCTGACTAGGTAGTATTATGATGATATCATGTGAAGACCGAAGAGATTTGGGTCACCGTGGAGTTGACCTTGGGTGCAAATCCATAAACCCGTGCGGGGAATACTCTAGGTTATATGAGTATCTCACTGGATGATATAGATTACCAGTGGTATAGTTCAGTCACTAGGTATTGCAGTGGTACACTTGTTGTGTATGTGTTTTAAAAAATTTCTACTTGAATTTTATAAGTACATGTTTTATTACAATGTGTGGGTACATTATATATTGTTCTATTTATAAAGTTCCAGCCATGGTATTATGTTTTATAAAATCATGTATTTTCTATAAATATTAGAAAAATGTAAGAAAATAGATGGATTTCCCTACTAAGCACGTTCATCTCACCCCTATTTTTTCCCCATCCCCAGGTAGTGCACAGGATAGTTGAGCAGAAGTGAACTCCTGTCGAAAAGTGTGCTATATCAAGGTTCGAGATTTGGTCAATTTGCATCATTTTGGTACTTTCTGTCGCTATGGGCCCCTTTTTTTTAAGCATGGCATGTAGTAATGGGCCCTGTAATGCCCAAACATTTTGACTGTTGGTTCGTTTATAACCTTTATTAACTATATATTTATTAATTATGCTAAGGGCTCTATATATGACATAGAGACCCAATCCAACAATTTAGTTAGTTTTTATTACAAAAATTCATCACGGTATTATCAAGTGTTTAATTAAATAATAACATCCAATAGCCATACTTGGTAACTGTAAGACAAATCGATGCTAGAAAGGAACACACCTAGTAAGATTAGGTAATTAAATAAAATTAAACATCAAGGAAAAATAAAAATATCACAATAGGGTTATCGGCCGACTACTTAAGTTAGCCATCTCAGGGCTTGATTCATAACCCCAGGGTTTGGGGTGTGACATAATGACATAATTCTATTGCTTGTCTTTTAATTCGACTTTCCCCACCCACACATTGGGTCTTATATTTTTCCACCACTAATAACATGTCTAGTACCACTTTCCTGTTTACACATATTCAGTAATCTTCTTCATTGAAACCCTCACCCTCTTTATTTATATCCTTAGTCTTGTATATTCTGTCATTTTCTTTTAAATTGATGTATGTCAGTAAGCTTATTGAACATCTTAATTATTTTATTTTATTTTTTCCTAGTTCTATCAATTTCTAAGATTTTAGAACGCGAAAGATAATTTGCACAGGGCGTAAGAAAAATGGCCTTTATTATGAGAGTCCAGCTATCCCACCTAATGTATGCCCTACTATTGCCTCAGCTCACCAAATCCATTTTCACCTCAGTCATCCTTGCCTTGGAAACCTAATGGTACTTGTTCCTAACCTAAGTTATTTTGCCTTCGTTAGAGTGTGAGTCTTGTCAAGTGGGTAAGCATTATCGTGTTTCATTTGCCTTCCTAGCTTATGTTTAAACATCGAGTCCTTTTTGTTTAGTTCATTCTGATCTTTAGGGTCCTTCTCGTGTTGCTTCTACATTAAGTTTTCATTATGTTGTCATATTTGTGGTTGATTTTTCTAGAGTTACTTAGCTTTAATTACTTAAATATTGTTCATAATTATTCTCTATTTTTCATGCGTTTTGTGCTAAAACTAAAACCCAATTTAATATACCAGTGCATATACTTCATAGTGATAATGCTTGAGAATACTTTTCCTAACTATTTACTTCTTTTATGTCACACTTTCGTATCTGGCATCAGTCTTCTTGTCCTCACACACCAAAACAAAATGGATTTGCTGAGCATAAGAATCAACATCTCCTAGAAGTTGCCCATACTTTTGTTTTTTATATAAATGTTCCCAAACACTTCTGGGGTGTTACAGTTCTTACAATTTGCTTCTTAATCAACAAGATGTTGTCCTCTACCGTAAATGGCAAGGTTCCCCATTTCATTCCTTTTCCTTGTTCTCCCTTGTTTAGTTTACCTCCTCGAATATTTGGGTGTGTCTATTTTGTTCATCAGTTGACTTCCGGTGGGACAAGTTTTGATCCCCGTGCTTTAAAATGTGTTTCCTCAGCTATTGTCGCACATAAAAGGGTTATCGTTGTTATAATCCATCATTATGTTAGTTTCACTTCATATACTTAATTATCTTGCACTTTCTTCACCTATGCATACTATCATCACTAAAAGACATCATAAGCCAATATTATCTTTATTTTTTGTGATAAAATAAAGGCCACTTAAGTTCATTTTAGTCATTAAATATTGAAATTAAAAATAGGTTCATATCATGCTAGTTTAATATCATTATCCTTATGGTTTGCATTTTACATTCATACCTTCATAAAGACTATTGTAATCCACTTAGATTAATTGTTTCATTTAAATTAAAAAAGTTCATCAATAACGTGTATAAAACTTTCCCCCAAGGATCATTCTAGTCAAATATCCTAATATTTGATAAGAGATCACACTAGGAAAACATTCCAAAAGATACCAAAAACACCTTCCCCACGAATTCTTTTAAAGGAATCTTTGGTTTTACCATATTTTTGGAGTCACAAATTTACTTTAAGTATTTTTTTTCCCTCAAAATTCAGTGACTTGGCACACCAATTAAACCCAATGCCAGGTGATGACTACTTTCTTTAAAAATTTGGCTTAAGTACTTTTCTAGAAAAATCAAAACTTTAAAAACCCATTCACTTTAAGCTTTACTACTTCTTATACTTTAACTTTTCAAAATGAGGTATGTCAAATAGAGATTCCACTAGAGATATTTAGAGGGCCGAGCCTAAAAAGTCCATCTCAATTGAAGTCTAAACGTTACATTTTGTTTTGTTATGTTTTCCTTCCATTTTGTAAATAAGCGTGTGTTGTGATGGGTTTTATTTTTTTGCATATATCTATTTTCCTTTATCTTATTTCTTCTTGTGCATATATATTTTTCTTCCCCCGTATTATTGTTGTCCACTCTTCAAACGTACGAGCAAAATTGCATTATAACACATACCCAAGTGGTATACCCTTTAGGACTATATAGATATTGATAGCAGATATGAGGTTATGCTGGCTTATCTGCCAAAACAGATTTTTAAACTACCTTGCTCGGATCAGCAAATTAAGAAGGTTGTACTTACAGGACACTAGAGGTCTAATGTTCGGGGAACCGATACCTTTATAGGATGCATTAATTGGAAGTCGTTCGCATCATGTAATAATCCTAGGTCAAGGTGTTTCCCAAACCCATATAGGACCCTTTGATATAGAACATGGAAGAGGACTTTATATGTTATGCATGAATCAAAGATGTTTCTAGAAAAACCTAGAACCAAACAAGTTGAAAGTTTCCAATACTGGTAAAGAATCGAGTGACAAAAGAATTTTCATAAGTCTCCTCTAATATGATCGCAATAATATGTTAAAGTTCTTTAGTTTCATGCATAATTGTTAGACAAATGGAAATTCTTTCAACTGGCTGCTATGTTTGTCTAAATAGTCAACACCGAAATTAGTAATTTCAAACTTGAATGGGTCCTAGGTCCCCTTTAATTCATATGAACCAATAAATCGACCTCATTTAACAAATTTGAAGAAAATTTGGTAATCCAAGAATGAATCATAGGAAAAAAAACCCAAAAAGAACAAGATAAAAAAAAAAGGAAAAGAAAGTAAAAAGGATAAGAAAAAGGAAAATAAAAAAGCTACGAAAAATCTTTCAAGACTTCCCTCTCGAATGAGAAAAAATAGTCGTAAATGAAAAATCATGATCATCCATGTCCCCAAATCTAGTAGTACCCTTGCAGTCTCACCCAAAGAAAAACCCATAATCCAAACCGTACTCAGCCAAAATATCTCCCACCCTCTCCACCCAATTTCTTAAAATTACTTACTTGTCCCAAATCAAGTGGTACTCATGCAATTTCACCAAAATTGGAACTGTAACCCACCCTAGTACCTTGAATTTCCATTTTATTCCTATCTGCCATTTGATGATACCATCATGTCTACATGAAATGGCCATGAATCCTTAGTAACCTATTTTCCAAATAAATTCAGTTGACCAACATAGCGGTTTTAATCGAACCTACCATAGGACAAAACTTTAATCACTTAAAAACTTTATCGGAATACACTCTCATATTACAAGCCAAAATCTAACTCTAAGGATACTATTTAAGAACCTGATTTGTATCCTTTTGGTATGTTGGGATTTATTTCTTAAAAAAATTAGGGAAAAACTCTGAAATCCACCTCTTCCTTTTGTTAGCCTTCTGGATGATAGAAAACTTTCTTTGTAGATGGTTTTAACCTCTCCATAAATTCTACTGCGTTGCCTCAAGTATGACTCAAATGTTTAATGTCTTATTTTTAGAACATTCAAAAATTGTTTGTGGCTAATCTATGTGTTGAGAACAAACTTGAGTATGATAAATATGATTTTGATACTAAAGAGACTTAAACCTAAGAAGAAATAAAACAAGATTACTTGCCTTAACTTGAGAATTGATAATGTGTCTCAGAATACCCTGGGCATCCCCCAATACAAATTTAAAACTCCACCTACCAAAAACCTATTTTCTGAAAGCCTTGAACTTATTACTTTGACTAATCACATGAATAAAATAAAATCTTACACCCTTATCAACCATGAATACACATTTTTCGATGGTCAACCAAATTACCGCAAATGGCATTTTACTTCCTATTAATACTAATTTCTATCTTATCCTCTTCAAACCCCAAATAAAATATAGCTAGAGCAGAGATTGAGCCCAACATCTAATGGCTAGACAATTCTTCCTAAAGCAACGTCACCATCCAAAAATCTAGCCACTAGGAGATATATCATAAAGCAACGCCACAACCCTTGAAAAGACTTTTTCATGCCCAAAGATTTGTCCATACAATGGCTAGGAAATCTGTCACAAAGTAAAGCCACCAACATACAAAAAATATTTTATTATTGAGAGATTTGTTCATCATTTGTAATGTTGAAAATATGTTTCCCAAGAAAAAATAAAAAAATAAAATAAAGATAGAGGAAGAGAAAAAGATGAAAAAAAAAAAGAAAATGAAAATAAAAGAGAACGAAATAGGGAAAAATTAAAAAATTAAAAAACAATTGAGAAGCATTTCTTTCTTCAGTTGCTCAAAAATCTCACCCGCAAAGAAAGTTTGAGTCCTCGTTAGTTGAGGGAGTCATCTCTTAAGAGATGAATTTCGGAAGAAAATCCCAATTAGTATTGTGGTGGCCGCAATTACGCGTTGCCACTTTCACCGCAAGCATACGGGTAAAGTTTTAGTATAATGAACCTTTCGATCGGGTATTGTATCCACAGGGATTGGTTAAGAATATTGTCGAGTACCGTAATTATCATAATCCGACTTTATCTTGGCGACAAAAATGGTATTTATAATTAAATACTAATACTAAACTAAAATACTAATTAAATTAACTATACTATAAATACAATATTGAGATTGTTTAGGGGAGTAGATTGCCTAGGGATTAACTTTATTTACTTAAATGCATTTGATTTCGTTTTAGTTAACATTAACGGTGTTCGGTGTATCCGATAATCTTGGTTCCTAAACTCCCTCGCCACCTCTCCCGAGTGTAAGACAGGGGAATACGCGACTTCATGTCAATGAAGAATTCCCCCTCAACATCTTAATGACTCTAGGTCATGTAAGTCTTGCCCCAACGTCATCGATTGCACACTCTCCAACTCCCTCTCGAGTTATTGGATCGTCGCATTGTGTTTACCCTAGTCCGAATCCAGGGTTACCTCTCCCGAGTGTCAAACCCCGTATTCTCAATAGATCTAAACTAGCATATAATCATAGAAAACACGGAAACACAATTGAAATTGTAAGGAACAACCATAAACAAAACACAAACTGAACCACATCATATTTTTATAAATAATATGTTAATTCCTATTACAATCCATGTTTAACTCATGGTCATAACAGGATATACATTAAAAACTGAGCTAAACATGCTCAACGATCGACCAAAGTTAAGAAAATAAAGAGAGAAACAAAAGCACTTAGCCGTAGTCCAAAGATTCGCTGCTAAACCATCCAACGATCGCTTCTCCGTTATTGCAATGCATTCTTCTCCTTCGGAATTGGTTGTGCACACCCCGAAACACTCTCAAAATCATAGGAACCCTAAGAGGTCTCCTATAGCCGGGTGAAGGAAGAGGAGAGAGAGGAGGAGGCTTTAAATAGGGCTCAAAATATCCTTAAAAAAAATTTAAACTATGCAGAGTTGACCGCCGCGGCGGTGAGTAGGTCAGTTTCATGTTCGCCGAGGCGGTGAGATTATGGACTTCTCTGCAGTTTCACCATCGCAGTGGTGGGTCGCACTGTTGCGGTTGTGGATTTAAAGCATCTTAAGCCACTCTCTGTATATTCACCGCTGCGACGGTGGTCTGGATGCCACGGCGGAGGGCTTCTTTCGGAATATTACCTCTTTGCTCGTTTTTCCACTGTTCTTCCACTGTTCTCGATACGATTTGATTGTTTATGCTCTGGTTTCCTACCTTTTCACCCCACACACCTGTTTTAATACAAAAAGAATGAGAACATATTAAAACATATAAAAATGTAATATACGTACTCAAAAACTAACAATTTCAATTTGGAAATATATAGATGATTTACACCTATCATATTGAAATCATAATTGTCATGCTCGAATTAGATCAACGCATAAATCATCTCAGGTAAAAGGAGGTACTTGAATAAATAAACTTTAAACTTTTATTCTTGTTTTGGATAATACAATTTGCAAGAGTTGATTGAAATACAAAGCATATAGGGGTTCTGATCCCAAGCATCAAAATCAATCCCAGTAATGAAATAAAGAGAAAAATATGAAATGCCAAGTAGAGTCTATTCTATGAATGTAAGAATACGCTACTTTTTTTTTAATTCCGTAATTGGGTCTAAAGAAAATTTATTTAATCTAAAGGGAGAGAAAGACATAAAATTGTAAACATGGGCTTAAAAAAATAAAAATAAAAATAAACAATTGAGGATCACCTAAGGATGACCAATGTTTTCTTCATTAAAAAAATGTGAATGCAAGTGTTGCATAAATTCATGCATGGGTTAGTCGTCTTCTTCTCGCTTGATGGGTCATTTTCTGCTTTGATATCTCTTAGATCAATGCGCTATAGTGCTAACCTTGCTAACCTAATAGGTCTTTCTTACCTCTAAAGGGATTCCTTCTAAATAGTGTCGACCCGAGCTATAAATTGGGACACATCTTATATATGATCCTATCATCTTCCACCCAGTCTCAGATTGGGGCACTCTTATTTTTTTTTTGAAAAGTCGAGTGCTCTAAATCGGCATCCCAATCCTTGGTTTGCCCTAAATGAGCATTGTTGGCCCAGTAAAATTCCCAAGAGGGGGGTAAATTGGGTAATTAAAAATATATCAGAATAAAACTTGAGTAAATCAATTAATTAATTCTACGCCTAAATTAATTATTATATTTATATCACAGCGGAATTATAATAAATCTAAGTGCACACCCAAACAACAAAAATAGAAAAGTAGTAATGCAGCACACAAAAGATTTATATTGATTCACCAAGAAACTCTTGGCTAATTCAGTACCCCGAGCTCCACGGAGGTCGTACCTACTAAAACCAAAATCCCTTTAAAGATAGGAACCAAACCTGCACAACGATTCTTTTACAGGCTCTGAATCAACCTTTACAATATCCTTTTCCAAGGCTCAGGAATAACCTCTATTTTTTACAGGCTCAAGAATAACCTGTCTTTTTACAGTCTAAAGATTAACCTAACTCTTTTTATACCTTAGGCTCAAGAATCAAAATCTCTCAACGCACTCCAAGTATCATTTTTCCAAGTAAGGATGGAACCTTTACAAATCACTCACACTAATTCTATTTAGGAATAATTAATACCTCAATCTCTTTATAGGAAGATACTGAAACCCGGCTACCCTTGATTAAATACACCAAATGGTATTTAACCCGTCACAACTCACCAATACAAAAAATCGATAAGAAATAAATCTCATTCGGAGCTTTTACCACCCTAGATAAACAATAACTCAATTAATATCCCAACCAGTGATAGAAATATGTGAGATACAATAATATGATTTTAACAAGATATGTGTAGCAAATTGGAGCACGTAATCAGATTTAAGAAATTGTTTGTAAAAATATTTTCTTCAAAAATCATAAAACATTTCTAAGATCAATTTCCAAACAATAAACAGATAATGCAATAAAAGAATATAATTGGAAATATCTCACCCGGATAACACCGAAGAATAATAGATTGAAACGTTAAACAGCTCAAGTCGGTGACGCTTACACAATCAGCGCTTTAACTCAAGAACACCTCAATGATTGATATCATAATATGATTTCTCAAAATAAATATCAAAATAATGGCTCTTATAAAAGCTTATGAACTGAATAGTTCTTGATATGGTGTTTTTTCATTATGAAATCCGCAGGTCTTTTTATAGGTATATGAAACAAGCCCTATAATGGCTAGTTTCCACAAGATATGTCATCTAAAATCACTTAAAGACCACATATATTAATGCCTTTCTTTTAAGGTTTATTTCACTTAATAATAGCTTTCAAAATATTCAATGTAGTCCCACAAAAGAATTTTCAAACTTAATTCCAAAAGATTGGAAGTATTAAAAGGACCAATTTGAAAATCACTTTAATTCCAAGTACCAAATCTATAGGAATTAAAAAATAAATGAACCATATCTTAAATATAACCAAATTCCTTAAATCTCTCTCAAATCCTAACAAAAAATGCTACTTTTAGATTTGATTTCGGATCAAACAATATCCTAAAATAGAGCACTCAGTCGACTGCCCAGTCGACTAGACGATTCAGAGAGTAGCCTATGCAGTTCATCAGTCGACCGCTCGGTCGACTCTTCAATTCAGAGAGTTTGTTTATCTTTCACCGTTGACTTGTCAGTCGACTCTTCGATTCAGAGAGTTCAGCTACATTTGGCCGGTCGACCTGTCAGTCTACTTATCAATTTAGGATGTTTCAGCTTCATTCTTCGGTCGACTCCTCAATCGACTACTACCTTCTGCATCTATTCTCTGATCTCGTTTTTAACACATTTTATTTTACGATTTCGGCCCTTTAACTAATTTATTTCTCAATAAACTCCACTAACTTTCTCAAATTCCATTTTAATCATTTATAAATATTTCTATTCAAATAACATATTAGAGCAATTTCACTTAATCAAAACACACATACATAATAAAAAAAACTTTTCATGTAATGTGTGTATTCCTAATTGGGATATCAAAAGTTAAAATTTACCTGGGTTGTTTTTCCTAATTTTTTCAAACTCTTAAATCTTCAATATATTCAATTTCATTATTTAACATCCATTTAATTTGTCATCTTCATCACTGGAACTTTAAATCACTGAAACGTTTAATTAAAATATTACTTCCACCAAAACATCAATACTTAATTGTTCATCAAAATCTTAGGATCAACAAGCAAGTTTATAGTTTCAGTTTTGCCCCGATAGGGCGTACAATTAACTACGCTTAACTAGATTCTCGGCGTAATGTTATGGTACATAGAAAATCTGTTAAGATTCGGATATCCAAATGTCAGCGCCAACCTCATATTTTATATTTTTTTATCCCTCATTCTCGTCCCAGTTACAAGTTGGGACACATTATATGATGTCTACCCATCTTTGGCCCCCAAAGAATTTTCCCCAACTACGGGCAAGGGTACATCTTGTATTATATCTTATCTTTTTTTTCCCCAATCACAGCCTAGGCTACATTATAAAATTGTTCATTCTCATACTATGCACAGTCATTTAGTCCTCCCCGGCCCTAGGCTTGGAGTACTTATTCCCATTCAATCATCCATTTGTCAAGGTCTGGGAGGTATTCTTTAACTTGATTTTTCTAAATAAACTACTTTCATCATTAGCTATTTTTAGTCCTCTCATCCAGGAGGTATTTCTTATATTGATTTTTCTAAACAAACTATCTTCGTCATGAGCCCTTTCCAGTTCCCATCTGCCTCCAGCCGGGAGGTATTCTTTATCTCGATTTATCTAAATAAACTATGTTTGTCATGTGCTATATCAATCATGTCTTCCTCTGACCGGTGGGCGGGTATATTTTAATTTTTTTATTTGAGTCCAATCCATTAAAGGCAACAAGCCAAGAGGTATTAATCTTTCCATCCAAAGTGGAGGGGTATGTTTAATTTTTTCCATTGACTTTTATCCTTCTTACTCCAGACCAGGGTGTTCTATTTTACCTTTTGTCGCTTGAGTCCAATCCTCCATGGCCACAAGTCGGGAGATATCAATCCTCCTTACCACAAGTTGGGGGGGTATGTTTGAATTATGTTATCTGAGTCCAATCCTTCCTACCACATACTAGGAAGTATGTTTTGATGGCCTTAGATGTTTTCGTAAACCAATTAACGTTGTCATTTTGAGGAACTAATTTGTTTATCGAGTATTTTAGATTTTAGTTCTAGTGCTTCAATAAGAAATTAAATGATATGACAAAAAGATCAAGGTGGTTGCAATGAAGGCATTGATATTTTTTTAGCATAATTTGCTTTTCTAGATAAAACAACTTAACTCTTCTTGAACACTTAATGCAAACCGATTAGGATTATACACAAAACTTGAGAATTATTTAAAATACATTGTAATATAGTATAAAGTAATAAATTTAAGTGTCTAAATGATTTTCCAATAAGTCTGATCAAGAAAATATCTGAAAAATAAAAAAAAAAAATTGAATTTTCGGCCTGAACAATCGACCGAATGATTCATGATAGTAGTTTCTTGGGTTTTAGGCTAATCAGTCGACAAACTAGTTGGACAAATGATTCAGATCCGAAAACATTCGACTACCCAATCAATCGATTAATGTTCAACAGCTAGAAAACTAGATGTTGAAGGTCAACTGGTCGATCACCGGAATCAACGATCGACCAACGTAGCAATTTCCTGAACTTTGACCAAAACATTTAAAAGATTTTCTGCCCATTTTTCATGGATTTAAATATTGGAATATTATATTTCATGTGTTTAGACTATATTTCAAAGACATATCATATATTTTGAAGATATTATGATTTAGTCCAAGTGTCACGTGAGTTTTTGATTTATACCGGTCAAACTTATTTCTATCCTTTGGGGGTTTCAATCATAATCTTCTTGGGGCTAAATTGAGTGTTTTAAATGTTCTATTTTTTTTTTCAAATATAGTTGATTTAAATTCTTTTTTTTAGAATATGTTTCAAAATATAGCCATTATAGGCAATGTTTAAATTCCTTATATATAGACCTGCGAATTTTATATTTCAATCTATCAAGAATCAAAGATCAAATCATATTTTTTTAAAAATAGAGTATATTTTTCTAGAATATATTTTTTAGATAAAGTTTTCAAGAAATTCATGATCGAAACAATTTTTGCGAAAACTCTGGGTTTGATACTACATTGTTATTATATATCTTTTTGAAGGAAATTCTGGTGAGATCTCTCTTATTATTTTTGATCTCTCAAATTAAATGTTCTATTCTTTCTTTAAATGTCTTGAGAATTTGAACTTGTCATCTTTGTGACTGAAAATAATTTTTGATAGAATATATTGAAAATATTTAAAATGATTTTTCTATAAATCTGATGTCTATAATTTGCATGCTTTAATTTTGATAAAATCAAAGTTATTTTCTCACACATTTATATCACTAGTCAATCTTAACATTAATTGAGTTTAAGTTCGAATTGAGGTGGTAGAAGCTCATGTAAGAAGAAACTGTTTTTTTTTTCCTTTTTTTTTTTTTTTTTGGTAGCTGTAACTTAGACCTAGACAAGAGAAGTGATGAAGAGCCATCGAAGAAACCTCGGGTAGAATATAGGACCTAAGTAATCTCTATAACAATCTTAGAATATATCAATATTGGAACTTGATGGATTTGAACTAGATAACCTCGTTAGCTAATAATTACAGATATTTGGTCTAAATTACTATTGAACTAATATTCATTATAATTTAGATTAGCCCCATGAAAGAATCGTGATAATCCTTGAGATGATTGAATATTTGAATATGATTACCTGAGTATACTCTAGTCAAAACAATCTCGCATGAATGTGAAAAAGAAGATATGCATAGTGCATATAGGTATAATGCTTAAAACATTAGAAATGAACTTTGGAAAGTATAGGAAAGGAAGAGAAAAAGTCTTATTCAAAAATCCATTCACTTTAACCTCTCCCAAAACTTATCCAAATGTCATTCAAAGCCCAAGCCAAAACCAACAGTGATCTCTATTCCAAACCAGATGTTTCGATTTGGGATATTCCAAGCTCAACTGAGCAAGACTTCAAATAACCCTCTGCTATTCCTGTCGAAACATTTCCATCTTGCAACCAAATCCTCAAGACGGTTCGAAGAAGTGATCCCGATCAAAATTCCAGTTGTATTGCAAGGAGGAGTAAAGAAGCAAGAAGCCTCTCAAAAGCACCGGTCAGTTTTTCGTATCAGAAACAACATGAAAATAACCAAGGGAGATGGGTAATAGAAAAAGGTGCTTAGCACAAACATTCTAGAAAACATTCTGGGAGAAAACTAGCATTTCTACATAGATGATGCATTCCCAAAGAAAACATTCTAGATTGGGTGTCATAAAATAAATTAGTATCAAAGTACTACACAGGCACTATGCATAACGTATTGTTTAGGTAATGCATAACCTTCATACACATGAGAAAACTTAAGCATCATACTTTACAAAAACCTATGGCATCTTACATATCATGTTGTATCAATAGGTCTTTAATAGTATAACACTTGCACCCATGCACCTTATCTAGAAGCTCTAGTAGGCTAGAAGGAAATCCTCAAATATGTAACCTGGTCAAGTAACCCCACCATGTGACCATACCATCGTCCGTCTTTGACAGTAATTTTCCAGAAAATTAGGATTAGACAAGGAAACGACCTCACATACGGCGTGTCTTGATAATAAACTAGTACTGTGAAACGTCGGGGTGTAGTATAGTGTCTTTAGAAAATAGACCTTATTAGGATTCAACAAGATCTTTTTAGAACTGAGTAAATTTTAGCACCGTTTAAACACTCTAAGTACCAAAACTCTGGTAGCCCAAAACAAAATAATGTAATTCAGAGACGTAATTAGACTTCCAAATAAAGATAATGATCAATCTTAAACTAGCTAATGCTTCGGTAAGAAACTCTGTCCATTATACTAGGGCAACATTGCTGCCAAAAAATGCAGTTATCTTTATCTACGATAGGTTTAGGTATGATTCTTATAATCGTCTCAATCCAGAACTACGTTCAACTTGATCCTTGCTAGATCACTAAGGTACGTAGGAAACCTAAGTGGGTTTGGTCGAAATGAAAAAATAAATAAAAAAATAGAGGTATCATCTTGATGACACTTTCTCAGCCCTATACCAGGGCACATCTCTAAAGTAGTCCTTTGACTCTCTTGAGAAAATCTATATTCGCTCTCTTTGTTTACCAAACAATAGAGGATACCTAAGGAAGAACTACGTTTGACCTCATCTATAGCAATCTACCAAGGTACATAGAAAACCTATTTATGTTCGATTATCCAATTGTAGGAACCCCCTGCCATGAGCTAGAGCGTATTCTCACAGTTTCCATCAAGGTACATACATTAGAGCTGATAAAGTCCATTGTATGCTCTCTACTAAGCGGTAGGGGTCTAAGTTCACATTGCCACTCTCCGTTAAAAAGGACTAGGGGGTAAAAATGACAAATCAATAAAGAAAAAAAAGTCATTCAATTTCAGTTGCTAAGGAAGATCTTAAGTTCATCTAAAGGCAATAATTCCAAAATCGGGTTAGAAAATCTAGAATTTGACTAGTAATTCAGAATTCATCAAGATTAGAAGGAATGAAGATAAAAAAACTGCTAGGAATCTAGCAAAATGGCATAGTAAATTACAACTTTCGATTGTCTATGTGCCATGTTTCATTCGTGACTAACATCACATGATAGATAGTCAAAAAAACAAACGGCACAAGGAAAAAAGAAAGGTAAGTGGTTATAAAATTTAACTACTGCACAACCTTAAGGGGTTGGAAAATCAACCTTCTTACCTACCTCAAGTGGTCGGAGAAGAATACCTATTGACCTACCTTAAGTAATCGAAGAATTTACGTACCCTCCTAGTCAGAGATGAGAGCATATTGTCCAACCTTAAGTGGTTGCAGAAGTACATTCTTTCCTACCTCAATTGGTTGGAAAAGTAGACAATTCATACCTACCTCACACGATTCAATGAAGTACATCCTATCCAACCATAACTAATCGGAGAGTTAAAACCATTCCTACCTCTCACAGATATGAGAGTTTACATATTGTCCTAGTAAGGAAAATAACCTACCTTCCTAACTAAGCAATCGGAGATTCCATCATACCATACCACCAATTAAATCTGTAGAAGCAACCAATGCCTATCTTTGGTGATGAAAGAAATACCTAACTCAAATGATAGAATAGATAAATACCTATCTTTGGTGATGGAATAAATAGCTATCTCTGGTGATAGATGAGAGAAATACCTATCCTTGGTGATAGAGAAAAATGCCTATCTTTGGTGATAGAGGAAATGCCAATATTTGGTGATAGAAGAAAAAAAATACCTATCTCTGATGATAAAAGAAAAAATACATGTCTGCGGTGATAGAAGAGATAAATACCTACATCAAGTGATAGAAGAGAAACATACCTATCTCTAGTGATAGAAGAAAAATACCTATCTCTAGTGATAAAAGATAAAAACCTATCCCTGGTGATAGAAGAGAAAAATATCTATATCTGGTGATAGAAGAGGAACATACCTATCTCTAGTAATAGAAGAGGAACATACCTATCTCCGGTGATAGAAGAGGAGCATAACTATCTCTGGTGATAGAAGAGAAAAATGCCTAGTTCTGGTAATAGAAAATGAGCATACCTATCTTTGGTAATGCAAAAGAATAATACCTATCTCTAGTGATAGAAGAGAAACATAGGTCTATCTTTGATGACAAAAGTGAAACATTCCTGTATATGGTGGCGGAAGCAAAACATTCCAATCTCTGTTAATAGAAGCAAATATTCTTGTCTTTGGTAGCAGAAGTACGGATTAACTGATGACGAACATGAAACATTCCAGTTACTGGTGGCCGAAACGAAACCCTCCAATCTTTGTTGATGGAAGTAAAAGATTCAAGTCTCTAGTGGGAGAATGAATGACTATTTGATGACAAAATGCAAAAAATCCCCGTCTCTGATGGTAGATACGAAAACATCTCACCGAGGAGATTCGACTAGATTCTCTCTCACCAAATACAGATATACAATCAAGAAATCAACAATAAAACTTTATTAAATACTATCTTGCTATCCAAATTCATTAAAAATCTATAGAAACAAAACCATCATGCACCATAAAATGCCTGGTTTTCGACTACGAGATAAGTGTAATACAATTTAGAGTTACCTTCGGGGTGGATCGTTTGACAAGAGAAGAAGACCATCGACAAAAGAAGACTTGCTAACTTCTGAATAAAGAAGCCATTGTACATCTTTTGGCTAACAAGACCAAGGAACGGAGATGGGGGTTCATTTTTCTTCTAACAATACTTTGACTGTGAAAAATATAGGAAATAGACACTGGTTACCTATATGATGACATTTAAAACAGAACATTTGAAGCAAAAAAGGACAAAATGTAATAGAGGAGGTTCGCCATCCCAAGTTCCAACAAACAATATGTAAGCCTTAGTGTAACAGGTAATTCCTTTTTTCAATTCATGTCTACACGAAATAAATAATTTGCATAGCCCATATATCATACCAACAGGTAAAACCATAAATATTACATCTTAGAAATGCACTTTAATATAATAATAAACGCGTCGGCGAGTGTATTCAGGGTTTTAAATCAGTAAAATTCCAAATTCATTTTTCATTACCCCTAACAAATAGCAAGACGAACCAATTTAGTTTCTCAGTCCAGTAGTTAATCAGTCTCCTCCCCAGCCCTTAGATGGGGGCATATTTTACACCATTAATAATCACAAATCACATGATAGGAAATGTTGGATTAAATTCCCCAATGGAACTGATCCAGTCGCCACACCAACCTACGATTGTGGCACATTTCATCCTATTAATGTATTATTGATGGAAACAATGTTCATTTCATCTCACGACGTGAAATAAAATGCCCAAATCACAATGAACTTAATTAAATTCATTAAACTTAAAATGAGGAACAATGTGTTAACCTAATTTCGAGTAAAGTCCGGGATACGTAGGAAACCCTTGTGGGTTCGATTAAAAAACTACAGATGATGAACTACGTTTTAACTCGATTCTCAGTAGAGTATGAGATACGTAGGCAACCTTATTAACACTTGGTCGCAACATTAAAAAATCCTTAAGACCAAGGTTGAACAATGTGACGACCTGATTCTCGGTTATCTAAGATACATAGGCAACCATATTAAGGGTCCGGTCTCCATTAACAAAAATCCCACACTAATTGTAATGGAATCCTTTCATTAAACATTAACAATCCCCATGGAGTCGCTCAAATCCTCCATTAACTGGGATTAAAATTACATCAAACTTTAAAATTATTCCCCCAATCAAGATGAATTAACTACCAACCTAGGTCTTGATAAATACCCGGACACGTGAAACTTTTATAGGTCCGATCGTCACTTTAAATCCTTCATCCTCAATTGACTTCTCTTTGACTTTTTCTTGGTAGATTACCAAGGTACATAAGAAACCTAAGTGGGTCTGGTCGAAGTTAGAGAGATGTCAGGCTTATTGATGAGTGGTTTATTTACCAACAAATCGAGTTTTTTTAGGTTCAAATATTTGTGTGGTTTAAAGAATTTTTGTTAGTTTAATATGTTTTTGTGTTGTTTTGTAGGTTTATAAGTAAATGGGAAACAATATGCAACATCGGTTCACAAGCAGTAACTTTAAGTCCATTTTTTACAATAATTCAATCCGATTTTGGAAAACCGCAAAACATGGAAGTTGTATATCTATGTCTTATATTTTCATAGGTATTTTAATTACCTCAAAATAGAGTTTAGACAAGAAAGTTATGGAAACACTATAAATCAAGCGCCAAATACTGTTCCTATATCGCTGCAGCAATAATTTGATCGCTATAGCGAAATAGATCACTGAAGCGATGATTTGGTTGTTGCAGTGGTGGTCCGTTAGTGTGTTCCTAACCCCCTAATCTATGCTGTAGTGAATCGGCACTAGCTGGAAAGATATTTTCTAGATATTTTTGGGATATTTTTCACCTCCACTTATATCTAGTCATTCCCACAATACCAAGAACATTTTTGGGACTTTTTGTGAGCGTAATGATCAGAGCAAGAAAAGGAGAATTTCAAGGAAATAGGATTATTCATACCATTTTATCTAGCATAATGTTCCATTGCTTGGTGGATCAATGTCCCATCCACCGCCCTTGTTCTCGATTACTACCCAGGAGGGCACTCTGGAGCAACGTTTGAACGCGCTCGGCCTTGTCCACCCTTTCAGCTAAGTATCCCCCTTGCTTGAGTAGACAACACAAAGAAGGTATATATTCCCTTATAATGGAATGTCCCATACCATCCACAAATTGGAGAAGAGGAAACAAGATCGGAGCAGATTTTACAGACGTGGAATCATCAATTCTTTAGATATCGGCTATTCTCTCTTATTTCTCTCTTTATTTATTAAATCTTTTTGGTTGTTTAATCATGTATAGCTCGTTTTTAGTTGAACATTTAGTTATGGCCAAAAGCTAAATGTTTATTATTTAGGAATTGATATAGTTCATAAATATACATGTTTGAGTAAATCGTTGTTTCGTTATTGGTTGTTCATCCCTATTTGATTGTGTTTTCCATTATTTTACTTCCATTATATTCTTATTATGATATTTTGGTTGGTTTGAAAATACGGGTTTGACACTCGGGAGAGGTAACCCCAGATTCGGATTAGGGTTTTAAACACATCGCGACATTAATATTTCGGGAGATTATTAGAATGTGTGCAATCCGTGAGGTTGGGGCGAGACTCATGGAATCCTTTAGATGCTATATAGGGATATAGGTGTTGACACAAATTGAATATTCATTTACTTTACACTCGGGAGAGGTATTGAGTGAGTTTTAGACACCTAGATTGTCGGATAGATTAATGACCGTTAATGTAAACTAGACTAAATTAAACACGTTTAAGTGAACGAAGTTTGTCCCTATATAATTTATTCCCATAGACATAATTCTTAGTATTTTAGTTTAATTAGTTTAGTTCAGTTTTATATTTCTATAAGAAAAATCTAAAATTAGATCGCCTAGATAAATTTAGGTGACGAGAATTGTGGTACTTAATGATAATTTAAACCAATCCTTGTGGATACGACAACCCTTACTCTTCCCATAGTATTAAAACTTGACCTCGCATACTTCCAAGTGATTCAAAGCGATTAAAATATCGCCAACAAGTTTTGGGCACCGTTGCCGGGGATTAATTTTTAGATTTTTGTTGATATTGTAAATAAGTAACTTGATATAATTTAGGCATTTATTTTATTTTTAATTTTTGTTTTTAGTTTTGTTTGTCTTGCTAGGTACTTGAAGATGTCTCATCAAAAAGTCATCTTGAGTTTTTCTCAACGGGATTCTGAGTCATTCTATTGTGCTTGGGAACAATACAATGAGTTGCTATTTCGGTTCCCCAATCATATTTTCCTGAGGGAATGTCAACTACTGAACTTCCTCGATGGATTACAAACCACAACAAGAACTTGCGTGGATGGAGGAAATGGTACCACCTCATTTGACCAACTAACCGCGGATGAAGCCTATTGGTTGTTGGAAGATATGGTGGAGTTTGATTTTCAGAGTTAGAATTATTCAACAAGTCACCAAAGCTTGGGGGATAGTTCCAACATTTCGTTGCCATGGATTGACACCCCAGACCAACATATGGAGTCTTCTCCTACCCTGGAAGGGATGTTTGCTGAATTTGTGGGTAAGACTCAGGTTTTCTGGAGGGAAACGCATGACCGTATCAATGAGCACAAAGATTATCTTGACAATATTGAGATGACCTGCATTTAAATTGATACGACCGTAACGTCTCTTGAGATGAAAATCGGTCAGCTTATTTGCTTTATTGAGGTTGAGTCAAAAATGGTGGCACTGAGAGACGCACAAGCCACATCCATCCGTGAAAGCCACTATGAGGAACCAAATACAAGTGGGAGGACTTTGGAGGTGCATTATAAAGATGATTAAAAAGAGGACGAGGCTCAAAAATTGTTCATTGATGACAAATCAGACGATAATTTTGAATCCTCAC
Source organism: Eucommia ulmoides (assembly GCA_016647705.1). Lineage (NCBI taxonomy): Eukaryota > Viridiplantae > Streptophyta > Magnoliopsida > Garryales > Eucommiaceae > Eucommia > Eucommia ulmoides. Next base: position 35,280,711 of record CM028337.1, read on the forward strand.
CTCTTGAAATCCAATTGGTGTTTCAATTACCGATCTAAGACGATTACATTTATGACGATCCGATGTGGTTCACTTGTCCTTCACCACCTTTAACTCCATTCAGTCAAGCTTCCCAAGCACATGATCCAGAGAAGAATCAAGTTGAGAGCACGTGCAAATTAATGCCACATTTTACCAAACTTGAGGGCGTTTTGAATCAAAACCTGTATGTTGTGTTGTATGACACATACTATGGGCAGAAACCGCTCTTTGACGAACCCTTCTCTGTGTTAAGCCGAGGACATTAAACCAAGAACATCTTGGGAGGCAACCCAAGTTTTCAAATAAATCAATCTGTCACCGCTGACTACACTCGAAGGCGAGATTGTCTCGCCTCTCAAGTACATGTTCAAAAACCCTTTGTCACCATGCTATATGTCAATTGTTAAGATCGATGTTGGGTCACTGTGGATACTGCTCGTTCTAAGTTTGGGGGGATGTTTTTGTTTTGTATGCTTTATGTTTTGTATGTTTTCTTGTTTAATGATTTTTTGTTAGTTATGTAGTTGAGTTTAATATTTGTTAAATGTTGTGTAGTTTAAGTTAAATTGTTTTCATGCATGTTTGTTTAGTTTAAGTAAACGTGAGTTTGTAGTTGTTGTTTTTGTGCGTTGAGTTTTGTAGTTCTTCTAGGCCATTATGATGATATTATCCCCTAGTTGTTAGGTCAAGGGTAATGCCCATTCATGTGTGTTATGTGTGCTTGACATCTCATTTTGGTAAAAGTCATTGTGGATCCTAATTTGCACAAGCACGTAAACTCAATATACTACATATCCAATCAATTTGATGCCGATTATCCACTAGCCAAGTTCATGATAATTTAAGGGATTCTAGAACCTAATTGGGGGAAATTCGAGGTGAAATCCTACATGAGGTAATTCATGAGATATGATTTAGGCATTCATTTGGATTGCTTGAGTCGTTGAAGCCTTCCATGTAATATCTTTTACCCCTCATTACCCTGTCAAAGCCTGTTAGTCGTTTCGATTCTGAACACGTAACAAATACCCTGGCCAATAAATTTTTTTCCAAACCATTTTGCTAAACCTATGGCACAAATTGAGTCAAAATCAAGTTAGCATTTGTTTATGCTAGTTGAAGTGAGTAGTTGGGTTTTGGGCGAACTTTTGATTACTATTCAAGTACACACTTGTCATTTTTCTATCATATTTCCACACCCGTGAAATGGTACAAATCAAATAAGTTTAGGGGTATGGTTAAAAAAAACATATGTAAATATAGTTTTATTTTTGTTTGTTTTGACAAGTGAGTACAACATTTTAAAATGTTAGTTCAAGGTTGTTTTGAATTGATCTGTGTGGGTATGAGTGTGATTGAGTGCCAAGCATAGTGCCTTGGGTATCGTTGAGTTAATGAAGTTTACCTATTTTATATTCCCGATATACCCTTGTCCAAATGTTAAAAACCGAATCATGTCCTTTTGATCTTTTTAAATTGCTAAGCCTACATTAGTGGAGAGAGGAACTCAATCTGGCTTATAGAAATCCTATACCGCTTTAGTTTAAGTCATGAACTTTGTTGGGGGATAATCCAATCCGATCTTTGGATGGTTGTGTAATGAGAGTTTTCGCACATATACTTGGAAAGGCTACCGTTATTAAATGTTGAAATTCTAGAACACCACTTGGTGCGGTTTTATTCTTGAACTCGATATGATTGGGGGCCATTGAGGCAAACCTTTTTGGTCGATTAGTTGAAATTCAAAACTCACACATCGTTGTTTTTAGTTCGTTTGAATTTTTCTTCTTTAGTATTTAAGTTCGTTAATTCGTTATAGTAGTTTGTTTTCTTGTGTGGGTGTTTTTGCTTGAGGAAAAACAAACTTTTGAATTTGGGGGTATTTGATTAGTGGTTTATTTAATAAAAAATGAAATATTTTTAGGTTCAAATATTTGTGTGTTTTCAAACATTTTTGTTAGTTTAATATGTTTTTGTGTTGTTTTGAAAGTTTATAAGTAAATGGGAAACAAGATGCAAAATTGGTTCAGGTGTTGTAACTTTAAGTCCATTTTTTTCAATGATGCAATCCAATTTCAGAAATTTTCAAACTATAGAATTGTATATCTATGTCTTAGCTTTCCATCGGTTTTTGAATCATCTCAATCGGAGTTTGAATGAGAACGCTACAGCGAAAATACAAATCAGGCGCCAGACACTATCCCTATATTGCTGCAGTGATAATTTGATCGTTGCAGCGATGATTTGGTTGCTGCAACAATGGTCCGTCAGTGTGTTTCTAACCCCCTGATCGCTGCAGCAATCTTTTGCTCTACTGCAGTGACCCGGAACCAACTGGCAAGATATTTTCTTGATATTTTTTGTATATTTTGCACCTCTACTTGTTTCCATTCATTCCCACAGTGCCAAGAACATTTTTGGGAATTTTTAGGATCTCAAAGATCAGACCAAGAAGAGGAGAATACAAATTGGAGAAGAGAAAAGAAGATTGGAGTGGATTTTATGAATGTGGAATCATCATTTCTTCAGATATTGGTTATTCTCCCTTGTTTCTCTCTTTATTTCTCAAATCTTGTTGGTTGTTTGATCATGTATAGCTCATTTTTAGTTGAATATTTAGTTATGTCCATGAGCTAAATGTTTATTATTTAGGGATTGATATAGTTCATGAATATACACGTTTGAGTAAATAATTATTTTGTTATCGGTTGTTCATCCCTATTCAATTGTGTTTACCGTTATTTTACTTCCATTATATGGTTGTTATGATATTTTGGTTGATTTGAGAATATGGGTTTGACACTTGGGAGAGGTAACCTCGGATTCGGCCTAGGGTTTAAACACATCGCGACGTTCTAATGTTTCAGGAGATTATTAGAACGTGTGTAATCCATAAGGTTAGGGCGAGACTCATGTAATCATTTAGATGCTTGATAGGAATATCGGTGTTGACACGAATTGCATATTCATTCACTTTATATTCGGGAGAGGTAGTAAGTGAGTCTTAGACACCTAGATTATCGGATAGATTAATGACCGTTAATGTAAACTAGACTAAATCAAACACGTTTAAGTGAACGAAGTTAATCACTAGATAATTTATTCTCATAGACGTAATTCTTAGTATTTTAGTTTAATTAGTTTAGTTTAGTTTTATATTTCTATAACAAAAACCTAAAATTGGATATCCTATATAAAGTTAGGTTACAAGAATTGTAGTACTTAACGACAATTTAAACTAATTCCTATGGATATGACAATCCTTACTCTTCCCATACTTTTAAAAGTTGGCCTCGCACACTTGCGAGTAATTCAAAGCGATTAAAATATCGCCAACACTTACGACATTCTCTAAGCCCTGTACATAGGCGCATCTCTGAGAAGTCCTTAGACTCCCCTGAGAAAGTCATTGTCAATGGTCTTGTTAAGTAAACAACAAAGGATGCATGTGCATGAACTATGCTTCGACCTGACCCTTGGTAGATTACCAAGGTATGTTCGAAACCCTTGAGGGCAGTAATTTGAAATTAGCACAGCAAGGGGTTAATTATATTTCGACTGGATTCTTAACCTAGGATATCAGTGTATGTAGGTAGCCTTGGTGGGTTTCGATCATCCCACGATCATTTTCCTGAAAATAGCAATATCATTATACACAAACAACTCAAGAGGGTTTCCAGACGAAATCAAACATTACAATCCCATGCTCAATTCAGGATATAGGGGCAACCCATGTGGGCTCTATCAGATTTTCTAAATGCTAAGGAGATAGCACTATGCCCCAACTAGAGCTGGGGCATATTGTATCTGGTTTCTCCATTGAGATTATATGATAAGAGTCACCATAGCTAGAGCTGAGGCATATTATATAAGATTTTCTTTGTAGAGAGTTTCTTGATATAAGACTCGTACCAGTCACCAACTGAAACCTAGAATCCCTAGAAAGTAAACGAGCATCATTAAGCCCCAGTCTACAACTGGGGCATATTTTATCCGAGGCTAAAATTTCCTCGAGGAAGTTTTCTAGTCCTCGTCAAGTAATCCCAGGTGGGATGTAGCCAAGAAACTCCACTAAGTGTTGAGTTTCCCTAAAGGTCTTTACCCATGTGAATTATCTCAGTCATTTTCAACCATGCATTGATGTGATGACCAGGAATTAGTTTCTCTAATCATGAACATGTTCCACCAAATATTGATTTACTTTATTAGTTCAAACTACATTTGACCTAATTCTCAGTTATGTCTGAGATATGTAGGAACCCTAATGGGGTTTAGTCAAGCCAACTTTAAATATACCGTCAACCTGAGTCTCAGACTGACTTGATACCCCATAATCGATTTCTCTAACCCAAAACCATTCTGCCCAATTATCATTTACTTTATCTGTTAGAACTATATATGACTTGATTATCATTAATTTGATATATGTAGGAGAACCCTTTGGGTACAGTCACAACCAAGAGTCGATTAACATAGTGTCATCTTCTCCATATCTCATAGGATAGACTGTGTGTGATCCTTTCGGTATATATAGCATCGAGAGGGCCAGTACAGAGTGTCGTCCTCACCAAGACCTTTAGGGCTGGGAAAATATGACATTGTCCTAAGGTATAGTATATATATATATCTTTAAGAGGGCTAGTACTAAGTTTCGTCCACACCAAGAACTTTAGGGCCAGGTAAATGTGACACCGTCCTGTATAGTATATATAGCATCATGAGGGCTTGTATAGAGTGTCTTCCTCACCAAGACCTTTAGAGCCTGGCAATGTGACATTGTTCTAAGGTATATAGTATAATATATATATGTCATCAAGATGATTTAATAGATTCTCATCCTTCCCAAGTCTTATAGGATTTATCGTTCGTCATCCTTTAGGAAGTATAATATAAGTCACAGTGGGATTAATCAATCGTCATCCTTAACAAGTCCTCTGGGATTGATTGTTTGTTATCCTCTAGCAAGATAGATATGTAGGATCAAAGTGTCATATCGTCCTCCAAATACAAATAATCTAGGGTTGATCATTCATCATCCCTTATGATTATAGAATGGTAGGAGTGACCAATCATCATCCTAGCCATATTTCCTAAGGATCAGGCATGTTTTCGTCCTTTTGGAAACCCTTTACCACTCTCGTAGGGTAAAGGCACCAATGTCAAATGCTCCTGACTTTGCTTAGTTAATTTAAATACATGTCTTTTATATTTCATGTCTAGCGGAACAAAATGTTAGTGTCTCCTTCTTTGTCATTATGAGTAAACACGCATGGAAAATAGGGGAAGCTACAAACACCGCTGATATAAAATGAAAAAATACCAAAAAAACATAAGAAAACACGAAAACTATTAAATTTGACTAAATTCAGGTAAGTAAAAGTTTCGGGTCCACCTTGAAATTCCTATAATTTTAAGAGGGTCTATAATGACTTTATTAAATGTTGATTTTCATTAATTCATCTTTAGTATAAATAAAAATTAGCTACTACCATTTAATCATAAGATATTTCAACAATTACCTCGGTTACCTACCTTGACCCTGAAACATTTACTATCACTTAATTTTATCAGTTTAAAACCAAAAACATTTATTTCAATTATGCATATTACATCAAATACTATCTAGAAAAAATCCAAGAGACCTTGAAAAAGGCTTGGAAAGATCATAACAAACCTTAAATCACCAAGGTGATCGAGGACTAGGGCTTCGTTTGGAGTTACACCAATCCAAGTTATCTTGACAAACCACCCTAGGCCTGATGAATAAAGGCCCCAACCATCATTAAAATGCTCAAAAACAAACTTTGAAGTGAAAAAGGAACCCATATATATTCTCTACAAGAAATATCTAAGGAAGGAAACCAAGACACTTAGGAGGTAACATTCTGTTATTAAAACTAAACCGATTCGATTCATTACCTAAGTTAGGCATTTAATGTGCATTAAATTCCCATCCCTTCAAGCATTAAATTATTGGGATGACATGGATAGGACACATTCAAGGTATCAAGATATTTTGATCAAAATATCCTGGAGTTAACTGAAAACCTTGAAATGTGACTACCCGTTATCGAAACCAAACTAAACCGGTTTGCCACCTAACCCATCCATTTAATAATCATTAAATTCACATCCCATAAAATATTAAATGCTTGGGGATGACAAGGAATGGATGGATGCTTTGAATCTAGATATTTTATCAAAATATCTTTAGGTTAACTAGGAACCTTGAAATCTAACCGTCGGTTACAAGGAAAACTAACCCGATTCAATCCGAAGTCAATCGGATGTGTGCTCACCAAGTGACGAGTCATCATAGTGCAGTACATGCCAAGTTACTCATCTAGACAACATACATTGCACCTTGAAAGTATTAATGGCAACTAAACCAAAATAGTGAAATTAACCGGTACTTAGCCCAGTGCACACATGTACAACCAATAGGATTTGAGGGAGTGTAATGATTGGCAATCATTATCGAATCTAAGAAAAGATTTGGTAATCACTACCAAATCTTTGAGGATCTTCTCTTTCACCTAAAATTCATTCAAAGGTGATCAAAACCAAATCAAGGGAGCAAGTCCTCTAGGCCATAAACACCCTAAGGAAGGGCCTGGAACACCCTACGCATGGGTGAATGTGCAGAGTCCAGGCCTATAAATAGGGGGTCCTGGTTTCTCATTTTTGTCAAGTCTTGAATACCTAGATTATCTCTCTAAGCTCAAGCAATAGTCTTGGGTGATAGGCTTTTCAAGAAATTCTCTTGAATAACACTCTGCTATTTTGCTGAAATTTGGTCCCAGAGGGTGTTCTTGAGATTCTTGGAGCAAGAACTCAAGAGGTTGACGGTGATCGATCAAGTTCCAACCAAGAAGACTAAAGAAATATAAGAAGGTACTTGTTTAGACCACACCCCTAAACTAGGTATGTGTCTTGAACATCCCTTGATCTTATCTTAAATTTCATGTACTATACTTGTACATGGTAAAATCATATATATATCATTATTAGTTTCATGTACATAGCATAAATATTCCATAAATAAATAAATAAAACATTAAATTTATGTTGTACATACCAAACCATATTATATTTGTTCAAGATCATGTCAAGAACATCAAGAACATCCAAGAACATGTTAAGAACATGTGAGGATCCAAAGAAAAGGTCTATCACACCATGAGTTGTGCATAGTCTCTACGATTCTCTTATTACCACTTTAAACTAAACTCTTATGACGATTAACCTAACCATATAAACTATTAATAAATTGATTTACTTTATGCTAAAGGTCAAGATCACAACCTGGTAGGCTAGTGGACTGCCACCTACATATATATATATATATATATATATATATATATATATATATACTACATCGACAGACCCTTGTGGCTAAAACCTCAGGAAAAATGGAGGGCCACTATTACACGAATATGAACTGGTGAACGGGAGGTATGTGTTTTCTTTCACGGAGCAATTTTTCGAACTTATACAACAGTTGTGTCAATATTATTTGCTTACAAAGGCGTTTAGGGTTTGGCTATGCCTAAATTTGAGATGAGATTTCCACTACTTCCAAATTTTACGAATCATATAGGATTTTGACATGGCTACCCCACAGACGGGGTGCCTTATATTTACAGACTTGATTGACACTCTTTATTTGGACGCATAGAAATCTCGTATCAACTGCATGTCCTTATCGACCTCAAACAAAAGCAAGATCTAAATCCGAACAAAATGAAGTTTTCAAGTCTAATAAAGCCTCGTATAGTCATAATAAGGATTCTCTTTATCCTTTCCCATGGCTTGTTCAACAATTAATTTTTTTGGATACAATTCCAGATTGTGACTAGGCTCATAGGTAAAGAGGAATGAGAATTCTTAATTGGCTATTCCATTCTCTATTAGTCCTAGAGGCAATCTTTTGTAAGGTTTCAGGGTAATTATATACTAACAGCAATATAAATGTCTCTCTCCAAGACAATGTCCTAAATACAACAGAGTTGTGGTTAACCTTTATCCTAGGCTCACTATATGAGGTTATGACTTCTCTTCCAGTGCATCCTTGAAAGCTTCAGTTTCCTGGCCTTTAAACCTCCAATGTCCTCCCCAGGGGGAACATCTATCATTGTTTCGTAGTTCGAGTGAGGCAAGTTTCGTAGCCGGATCCCGGCGAAAAAACCCACCTGGCCTTACTTCGACTCACTTCTCTTTTGATCCTAAGGGTTTTTAGAGGTTATATCAGCATCATGACCTCGCCGACTTCAACCCCTACTACTAGTCCCTCGCTAAGAGAGTTACAACTTAGGTTATTCATCTTGATATGCAATGTAAAGTGAGTGCTTGTGCGTTTGAGAGAGTATACAGAAATAAAATGCGATAATTAAAAGACAGAAAAATAAATGCAGTATTGAAAGACAACAATGTAAATGACAATAAAATAAAAATAGCAAATATGCCTGCTAGTACAAACAAGACATGTAAAATTAAACTTTAATTTCAATTTTTTTATTTTTTTTATTTTTTTTATTTTTATTAACATTATTATTATTATTATTATTATTATTATTATTACTTATTTATTGTTTGTTATTATTTATTATTTATTTTTAGTTTTATTTTTATTTATTATTTTTATTTTTATTATTTTATTTATTTATTTATTTCACTTTATTTTATTATTATTATTTTTTTTTTTAACTAATTTTGAAGGGAATTAATTATGTTTGAAAGTCCAAAGACATATTTCTTAAATTTTATTTAACTGTGAATATAGATTTAGACTCCAACTAGGCTTGACCCTCTAACGTCCTGGTGGCCGCAATTTAAGCGTTGTCAGTTTCACCGCAAGCGTACGGATCAAGTTTTACTGTAACAGACCTTTCAGTCGGGTATCGTATCCACAGGGATTGGTTGAGATTACTATCGAGTACCGCGATTATCATAACCTAACTTTATCTAGGCGCTAAAAATAGAATATAAAATTAAATACTAATACTAAAATACTAATTTAACTATACTAATTACTAAAATGAGATAGTTTAGGGGATGGATTATCTAGGGATTAACTTTATTTACTTAAACGCGTTTGATTTCGTTTAGTTTACAATAATGGTGTTCGGCCTATTTGACAATCTCGGTATCTAAAACTCTTCCATCACTTCTCCCAAGCATAAGACGAGGGAATACGCAATTTCATGTCAACAAAGAAATCCCCCTCAATATCTTAATGACCCTAGGTTGCATAAGTCTTGCCCCAACGTCATTGATTGCACACGAAATCTCAGTTCGTAAACTCCCCCATCACCTTTCTTGAGTGTAAGATGAGGGATATAATGCGACTTCGTGTTAACGAATAAGTCCCCCTCAACGTCTTAAACGACGCTAGGTCACGTGAGTCTCGCCCCAATATCATTGATTTCATGTGTTGTGTTTACCCTAGTCCGAATCCGGGGTTACCTTTTTCGAGCGTCAAATCCCGTATTCTCAATATATCTAAACTAACATATAATCATGAAAATACAATAAACACACTCAAACATTGAATAACAATCATTAAAGAAACACAACTCAACCAAAATGATATTTTTATAAATAATATTCATCCCTAAGATAATCCAAATTTAGCCTATGGCCATAGTCGTTTATACAATTGAAACTAGGCTAAACATGCTCAAACATATATCGAAGATAAGAAATAAAAGGAAAAATGGATGAACTTAGCCGATATATGAATATTAGCAGCTAAAAACGTCCACTGATTGATTCTCCTTCTCCGCGTGTTAATCTTCTCCTTTGGATATGTTTAGGCACTCCCCAAACTCTCTCTATCTTCTAAACTAAGCCCTAAGGGCTCTAATGTCCAGAGAGGAGGAGAGGAGCAAAGGAGAGGGGAGGAAAGGGGTTTAAATAGTGAAAATATCTAAAATAAATATCTAAACTATGTAGAGTTGACCGCCTAGGCGGTGGTTATGTCGGTTTAATGGTCGCCGCAGCAATAGAAAAGGCGGTGGACTTGGTGACATCCTGCATTGCCACCGTCGCGGTGGTGGACGTTCAACAAGAATTAGTTCACTCTGTATTTTCACTGCCTGGGCAGTGGTCTGGACGCCTAGGCGGTGGGCTACTGTTTTTCCACCGTTCTCCGACCGTTTTTGGTCCGAATTGATCGTTTGTACTCCGATTTCATACATTTTCACCCATACACCTATTTTAATACAAAAAGAATAAAAACATATTAAAACATATTAAAAATGTACTAAACGTACTCGAAAACTAACAAATTCAGTTTGGAAATATATAGGTAATTTACACCTATCAAGTCCCAAGCGGAGTCGCCAGTTAACGTACCCTGAATTTTGGTAGCGGAAGAAGGAGAGATCAAGAAGAAAAGCAAACAACTTTTTTGTTCCTCCCTCTCAAAATCCTCCAAATATGTTCATTTTGAAAATTATTTTTCAAGGGCTTTTCTAGGCGTCGATTTTGAAAACCTTATTAGACTAAGATTTTATGTTTAAAAAGGAGTTGCCACCTAGAATGGGTTAAACGGTGTGCTAAGTCACTGAAATTTTTAGAAATTAATTTTTTATTTTGAAATGGCTCATATTTTGATTAGTGAAGGTCTTTGTGCCAAAGATTTCTTTAAGTTTAGGGGTTAATTATGCTCGGTGAAGGTTTTACACACCCCAAGACACCTGTCCGTAAATGGTACCTTAGTCTAAATGAATATTCACTTTTAAACTGTTGATCCCAAGATTTTGATGAACAATTAAGTATTGATATTTTTGTGGAAGTAATGTTTGATCAAGTATTTCAGTGATTTAAAGTTCCAATAATAAAGATGTCAAAGTGAATGGATGCTAAATGAAGATATCAAGATGATGAAGAAGTATTAAGAATTTGAAGACTTTAGGAAAAACAACCCAAGTAAATTTAAATTCTTAATATCCCATTTAGGAACACACACACACGACACAAAGTGATATTTATCTGTAAGTGTTAAAGTTTTGGGCTTAAAAAGTTATTTATCCAAATAAGTTTAAAAAAAAAAAAATTAATCAAATGCACTTAGAATGATGTTTGCCTAGAGTGACTTACATGTTTGTTGTTTCCTCCTTCCCTACCTAAATCGTTTTTGAAGATGACAAATGGGGAGAATTTTAATACTGTGTTTTAATCAAAAGGGAGAGAAATTTAAAAGTTATGCTTTATTGAGTATTTTTAAATAGTTAATTATTGAAATCTTCATTATGATGTTTAAATGAGTTAAAGAACCCGTCCAAGGATTCAGGGGGAGTGTGGTTATATTTTATCACATATTTTATTTTTAAAGAAAACATCAAAGTTAATTGTCATCATCAAAAAGGGGGAGATTGTTGGTCCCAAGATTTTGATAAACAATTAAGTATTGATGTTCTGGTGAAACTAATGTTTGATCAAGTGTTTCAATGATTTAAAGTTCCAATAATGAAGATGTCAAAATGAATGGATGTTAAATGAAGATATCAAGATGATGAAGAAGTATTAAGAATTTGAAGACATTAGGGAAAACAACCCAAGTAAATATAAATTCTTAATATCTCATTTAGGAACACACACACGACACAAAATGATATTTATCTTTAAGTGTCAAAGTTTTGGGCTTAAAAAGTTATTTATCCAAACAATGCGCTTATAATGATGTTTGCCTAGAGTGACTTACATGTTTGTTGTTTCCTCCTTTCCTACCTAAATTGTTTTTGAAGATGACAAAGGGGGAGAAATGAGTGATGTTTTATGTTTTATTTAGGGGGAGAATTCTAATACTATGTTTTAATCAAAAGGGAGAGAAATTTAAAAGTTATGCTTTATTGAGTATTTTTAAATTGTTAATTATTGAAATCTTCATTATGATGTTTAAATGAGTAAAAGAACCCGTCCTCGGATTCAGGGGGAGTGTGGTTATATTTTATCACATATTTTATTTTTAAAGAAAACATCCAAGTTAATTGTCATCATCAAAAAAGGGGAGATTGTTGGTCCCAAGATTTTGATAAACAATTAAGTATTGATGTTCTGGTGGAACTAATATTTGATCAAGTGTTTCAGTGATTTAAAGTTCCAATAATGAAGATGTCAAAATGAATGGATGTTAAATGAAGATATCAAGATGATGAAGAAGTATTAAGAATTTGAAGACATTAGGGAAAACAACCAAGGTAAATATAAATTCTTAATATCCCATTTAGGAACACACACACGACACAAAATGAAGTTTATCTTTTATGTGTGTTTTGGTTGAGTATATTTATTTTCTCATATGTGAATTAAAAAGAAATATTCTTAAATGACTAAAATAGAATATAAGAGTATTAGTGGAGTTCATTTGAATATAAATATGGATAAAAGGGTAAAATTGTAAAGAAAAGTAAGTTCAAAACAAGATCAGAGAAGTGATTCAAGAGGGTGCAGTCGACGAAGGAGTCGACCGGAGAAAGAATATGAACTCTCTGAATCTGCGAGTCGACTAAGAGGTTAACCGATAGAAGCTTGGCAAACTCTCTGAATCTGCGAGTTGATAGAGCGGTCAACCGATGAAAGCTTGGCAAACTCTCTGAATCTGCAAGTCGACTGAGGAGTCGACCGATAAAGAGCATGGGCTACTTCCAGTATCCTTCAGTCGACTGGGCAGTCAACTGAACGCGCAGTTTCTGGATATTGGTGGATCCGATTTTAAATCCAAAAGTAGCCGTTTTTGGTTAAGATTTGAGAGAGATTTCGGGGATATTCTTAACATTTGAGATATGGTTCATATACTAATTAAATGCTTTTAATATGGTTCACTAATTATTAAAGTTTCTCAATTTGCAACTTAAAATGGATTCTGTACTTATTTGTTTTGATTAAGAAATACATTGGGGATTTAATTGAGAGTTTTAAAAGTTGTTATTAAGTGAAATTGAACCTAAATGAAGTCCTCATGTTATGAAGGGTCTATAAGAGTATTTTATTGCCATGACACTTGTAAACTAGCCATTAGGAGGCTGATTACATGTGCCCTTATATAGGCCTGCGAATTTTCTAAGAGAGCTAATCATTCTATTCATTTTAAGAGATAAAATCAGTCTATATTTTTGAGAGAGCGTTTATAAGAGTTATCATTCAATGATACTATGAGTTGTTCTAAGAGTGATTCTGATAATCAACTGCAATCAATTTGTGCTGATACCGGAATTGATACTACATTATTTTCATCATTAATTCTGTGGATTCTGGGTGAGATTTTTTCATAATGATTATTACTTGTTTATTATTGTATTTTGGAAATTGATCTTAGAAATTGTTTTTGATTTTTCAAAAAAAATATTCTTTCAAACAATTTCTTGAATCTAATTACGTGCTCCAATTTACTACCCATATATTGTTAAAATCAGATTTTTGCATCTCACATAATTCTATCACTAGATGGGATATTAATTGAGTTTACATATATCTGGGGTAGTAAAAGCTCCGAGTGAGATTTACTTATCAATTTTTGTATTGGTGAGTTATAACGGGTTAAATATCATTGGGGATATTTAATCAAGGGTAGCTAGGTTTCAGTCTCTTCTTGTAAAGAGATTGAGGTAGTGATTCTTCCTGGATAAGAATTGCGTGTTTGTGAGTGATTTTGTAACAGTTCAATCCTTACCGGATAAAAGGATATTTAGAGTGTTTTGGTGAGATTTTGATTCTTGAGCCTAAGTGTTAAAAAGAATTAGGTTATTCTTTAGCCTGTAAAAAGTAGAGGTTATTCCTTGGCCTTTGAAAAAGAAATTGTAAAGGTTGATTCTGAGCCTATAAAAGAATCAGTATACGGGTTGGGTTCCTACCTTTAAAGGAATCTTGGTTTTAGTGGGTGCGACCTCCATCGAGCTCGAGGAACTGGATTAGCCAAGAGTAGCTTGGTGAACCAGTATAAATCTCTAGTGTGTTGCTTTCTTAATTTGTCTATTTTTGTTGTTCGTGTGTGCACCTAGTTGATTGATTAATTCCGCTGTGTTATAAAGATAAAAAATTAATTTAGGCCTAAAATTAATTATTTGATTTATTGATTTTTATTCTGAATATTTTTTAATTACCCAATTCACCCCCCCTCTTGGGTATTCTACTGGGCCAACATAAACAATACCCAAACAATTTTCTTTGATTTACTTAACAAACACAATTCCCCTTTCTTTTCTTTTCTTTTTTTTTTTAATGCATTTTTAACATGATAAAAGTAGTAATTACTACACCAATCTAACTAGCGATAACCCAATAGCAGTATATAACGAACATAAATATAAATAACAAAACGTTATAAAGGCTTCCTACATATCCCTGTTTTCACAGGGAATCAGGTCGACATGTAGTTCATACATGCAAGACCTATGAAATGAAATGTTTTTGTATTTTTTAACAGCCAAACATTATAAAGGTTGCCTACATATCTTGTTTTCACAAGGAATCTGGTCGACATATAGTTCCAGCATGTAAACTAGACTAAATTATTTGGATATGTGAATGTACTCGTACGTGGGTTGCCAATGTATCTTAGATGAATGGGATTCAGGTCATCACGTGCTTTGTTTATTTAAGGTTCAAACTATATGGTTTTATTTATTAAAGGTGACCGAACCCGTATAAGGTTGCCTACGTACTTCAGCGAGTAACCAAAGATCAGGTCAGCATGTAGTTCATTTATTTAAGGTTGAAACTACATGGTTTTATTTATTGAAGGTGATCAAACTCGTATGAGGTTGCCTACGTACTTTAGCGAATAACCAAAGATTAGGTCAGCACATAGTTCATTTATTTAAATTTAAAATGATAAATTGATATTATAATTATTAAAGGTGACGAAAGCCTTAATAGGTTGCTTACGTACTTTGGAGAATAACGAAAGATCAGTACAATACGTAGTTTATTTTTTTAAGTTTAAAATGATATATTTATATTTATTAAAGGTGATCGAAACATTATTAGGTTGCCTACGTACGTTAGAGAATAACCAAAGATATAGTCATCACGTAGTTCATTTATTTAATGTTATAACTAGTTTAGTTGATCTTATTGCTAGTCCACTAGGCTGAAAACTTAGTGCCAGGCTATGATCTTGAGGTTTAGCATAATTAAATCAGTTATTAACAATTATATGGTTAGATTAACAATTAGTAAGAGTTCAGTTTGAAGAGTTCATGAAAGAATCTTAGGGACTATGCACAACTCATGATGTGATAGATGTTTTGTTTGGATCGTGACATGTTCTTAACGTGTTATTAGATGATATGGGTCCTCAAATATTCTTAACATGTTCTTGGATGTTCATGATGTTCTTGACATGATCTTGAATAGTTTTAATATGGTTTGGTTAATATGACAAAAATTTAACATTTTTTAGTAAATTATAGGTTATTTATTCTATATACATGAAATTTAAGCATGATATCTACATGATTATGCTATGTACAAGCAATGTAAATGAATGTAAGGAAAGATTGAAGGACGTTCAAGAAACATACCTAGTTTAGGGGAGTGGTCTTTCACTAAACAAGTACCTTCTTCTCCTTCTTAATCTTTTTGGTTTAAACTCTATTGGTTGTCGTCAACTTCTTGAGTTCTTGCTCCAATAACCTCAAGAACACACTCTAGGAATGAATTTTAGTAGAATAACGAGGTGTTTAATAATGAAAATAGGTGGAATCCCTAGGACGTGAGAGCTCTGCATAGGTTTGGATAGATAAATTCTAGGTTCCAACTCTTGAAAAATGAAAACACAGCCACTATATTTTATAGGCCAGGGGGCCTATGCATTCATCCATGAGCAGGCCATAACATCCCTTCCATAGGGTCTGTTTGACCTAGGGGACATATAATCTTGTCTTGATATTTATTTGTTTTAGACGAAATTTTAGGATTGTGGAAGATTCTCTAAGATTTGGTAATGTTTACCAAATCTTTCCAAGATTCTTGCAATGATTGGAAATAATTAGTAATGATTGTCAATCATTGGAAATCATTACACAATGTTTGATCTCATTGATTGCATATGGGTGCATTTATGGTATGAAGTACACTTCTTGTTCAATTTAGGGCTAAGTACCTGTTAGTTTCACTATTTTTGTTTAGTTGCTATAAATGTTTCCAATGTGCATTGCACTTATTCTTGATGAGTCATTTTTTATTTAATTCTTTATTATGACTCAATATTTGATGGGCTCTAATTCGTTTGGATTTAGATCAAACTGACTCAGTTTGCCTTGTAACGGGTAGTTACATTTCAACGGTTTTGGTTAACCCTAAGATATTGTTTGTGAAAATACTTAGGTCCTTTGAATCCACCATTACCATGTCATCCCAAGACATAAATTCCTAATGGCATGTTCATTTGATAACCATTAAATTCCTTGGGTAGGTGGCAAACAAGATTGGTTTGGTTTCAATAACGAGTAGTCACATTTCAAGGATTTCGGTTAAACCTAAGATATTTCGATAAAATATATACATTCCTTGAATGTGTCCTATACATTTAATCCTAATCATTTAATGATTGATGGGATGACAATTTAATACATATTAAATGCCTTGCTTAGGTCGTGAACCGAATCGGTTTAGCTTCGATAATGGTTAATTACCTCCTAAGTGATTTAGTTTATTCCCTAGATATTTTTTGTAGAGATTATACTAGGTATTCTTGTCTATTTAATTGCACATTTATGATTCATTATTTAATGGGTTGGTCCCCTAATTTGTTGGGCCTTGATCGTTAATCAAGATGACTTTGGTTTTAGTCGATTTCAACCAAAGTCTTAATCCTTAGTTACATTGTGTAACTTGGACCTGTCATGGAATTCACATGACTTGATTTAAGTCTTTTGGATTTGTTTTAATTATATTAATACTTTAAACAATAATTTAAATAAGTATTTTTGGTGTCCAATAGACGAAATCGACGATAGTAAATGTTCTAGGGGTCAAAGTAGGTAATCAAGGCAATTTGATGAAATTTCCTATAATAAAAGGGTAGTAACTAATAATTATTGATATTAGAGGTTATTTAATGAAAATCAATCTTCAATAAAGTTATCTTAGTCCGCCTTTAAGTTTAGGAAATTCAAGGTTAACCCGAAACTTTTACTTAACCGAATTTAGTCAAATTCAAAAGTTTATATATATATATATATATATATATATGGTTTTTCTATATTATCTAGTGTGACTTAAAGTACAAATTCATTCTCTTTAAACCTAAGTTTAAAATTTATCTGAACTTATACTTTCAATTCAACACTAATCGGACCGGACAAAATGCAATGTCTACAACTACCCAATTTACCCCCTCTCTTGGGTAGCTCTTTAAGCCAAAAAGTGGTAGTGCTAGAGATGATGATAATGAAAATGTTAATATTGTCATGAAAACATTGCTTGCTTTCATACCTTTTCTTGCAACAGAAAGCATGAGTTTAAAAGGTAAAATCGATTCTTTTGAGAATTGAAGAAAAAATGTTCGCAAATCTAAAATACATCTAGATAATTATTGTGGAACAAAAGAATTTTCATATGTCGTTTTGGAAATATATAATTTTCTCTCTAAAATAGTTTTTGTTGAAAATGAAAATGATTTTTTTATAAAGGATTTAAATTTTTTAAAAAGAAAATATTTCTATTTTTAGAGCTTTTGAAAAAGAAAATGAGGTTTTAAAATCAAATCTTGAGATTTCAAGAATTGAACATGCAAATTCAATTTTAAAACTTAAATTGATTGACAATGAATACAGAGTTTTAAGAAATAATTTTGATATGATTTCAAGGCAAATGTCAGATCTCGAAATAAATATTGTTTTACTTAAGAAAAATTTTGAACAATAAAAATCTGACCTCAAGTCTGTTTTAAGTGATAGTGAGAATGTTTTTCCATCTTTTGAAACCATCTATATAACTGAATATATCTCATCATCTCTGTAGACATAGCATTTTGACCTTACTGCAAAAATATTTTATGCTTTATTTATTATTTTATCTTTTGTTTTGTTTTATTTTCAGAAAATATAAGATAAAAAAGAAAAAAAAATAGGAAAAACTAAAATAAGGAGAAGAAAGTGAAAATGAATAAAAAGGAAATAGAGGAAAGAAAAAAAAAAGAATTAAAGAGTGTGAGAAAGAGGGAGGAGGTAGGGCCCTTAGTCAATCAAAAAAAAAAAGAACTAAGAGAGTGAGAGAAAGAGAGATAGAACCGAGAGAGTAACAGA
Source organism: Eucommia ulmoides (assembly GCA_016647705.1). Lineage (NCBI taxonomy): Eukaryota > Viridiplantae > Streptophyta > Magnoliopsida > Garryales > Eucommiaceae > Eucommia > Eucommia ulmoides. The sequence goes on from CM028337.1 coordinate 35,298,986, forward strand.
GAGAGAAAAAAAAGTCAAGGGGCCCACCAGCTTGATGTCAACAAGAGAAAGAAAGAATAATGATAGGTGGAATTTGTCTATATATTCCCAAGCCAATTTTGATAGTTTTCGAGTATTATTATAACGTTTTAATATGTTTTAATATGTTTTTATTTGATTATGTACAAATCAGGTGTTCGGGGCGAAAAGGGATGAAAACGGTCCATAAATGAGTAAGTCGGTGGAAGAACGGTGGAAAAAGTGCAAAAAAATGTCTTCCAGCATCTGCAACTCCACCGCTGCAGCGGTCAAAATGCAGAGAGTTGCTGATTCCCCACCACTGCAGCGGTTATCTGGCAGAAAGCCACTGACTTCCCTACCACTGCAGTGGTCCGACACCAGATCTTTTAGGATAGTTTAGGATATTTTGTTGATTTTTTTGGATCCCTTATATTCTCCTCTTTGCCCATAATACTAAGAATGTTTTTGGGAGTCTTGAGAGCTCCAAGACAATACCAAATGGAGGATATCATCAAATTGAAAAAGAGGGAACAAGCTCAGAGTGGAAATCACGGACGTGGAAGCGTCGGTTCTTCAAATAACAATTTTTCTCCTTTATCTCTCTTCTTATATCTTAAACCTTTGATATTTTTGATCATGTTTAGCTTGTTTATCTTTGAATATTGGGTTATAACCATGTATAGCTAAGCATATATTGTCTAGGGCTTGTTTGACTTCATGAAAACGTTGTTTGTATAAATTGATGTTTCGTTAATGGTTGTTCTTCATTATCCAATTGTGTCTACCGTTTTATTACAATCATAGTATGCTTATTATAGTATTCTGGTTGGTTTGAGAATACGGGGTTTGACACTCGGGAGAGGTAATCCCGGATTCGGACTAGGGCTTAAACACAACGTGACGATCTAATGACCCGGGAAGGTGTTAGAAATTGTGCAATTCGTGAGGTTGGGGCGAGACTCATGTGACCAAGTGTTGTATAGCTATTCAAGGGGGACGTCATCATTGATGCAAAGTCACACATTCATTCACTTTATACTCGGGAAAGGTAGTGAGTGAATTTTTTATACCTAGATTGCCGGATAGATTTGAATGCCGTTAATATAAACCAGATTGAATCGAACACAATTAAGTGAACGAAGTTAATACCTAGACAATATATTCCCTTAATCATCATATTACTATTATAGTATTTTAGTTTAATTAGTTAATTAGTTTAGTATATTATTTATAAAACAAAAATCTAAATTTGAATCGCCTAGATAAAATTAGGTTATGATAATTGTAGTACTTAACGATAGTTTAATCTAATCCCTATAAATATGACAACCCTTACTCTTCCCATTATACTAAAACTTGACCAATACACTTACGGTGAAAGTAGCGACATAATATTCTGCTACCAAATAGAGAGAAAGATCCGGGAGAAAGAGATAGATAGGAAAAGGGAGGCCACTAATTGTCAAATAATAATAATAATAATAATAATAATAATAATAAAATAAAATAAAAAAAAAAAAAAAGGGCAGCAGACACATGGCAACTTGATAGGTTGCCACGTGTCCACATCAACATAAAAGATTTTTCTAACTGTTTTTTCTTGTTCGAGATCAAATTAGGGATAGGATCTAGTGACTAAGGCTAGGTTTTTAGGATTTTTTTCATTCCACATTTTGTTTATAAATAATACCCTCTCCCTCACAGTTTAAGAACTCAAAAAATTCTTAGAAAAACCCTCCTACGGAGCGATTCTCAACAAAAACCCATTTAGAAAGCCATATTTGAGGTAATAAAAATCGTACGTTGGTGATCTTTACCAAGGCAAGTATATTTGTTATCCCTTAATTCTTATCATTTTTTTTTATGTTTTATTATCACAATTTAAATTCCTACGAGTCTAGTTTTGTTAGAATCATCCTATGCTTTAATGAACATGCCAGGACAAGGCTTTTCTATTGGGCTGAGCATTCGAGCGCAAGACGAGGATACTTTTTGTTTTTATTTTTATTTTTAATTTTTATTTTACTTTTTTTAATTTTTTATTGAAGTTGTTGTGCCTAAATTTTTAAAATAAAGATAAATAATAAAAAACAAAAATAATTTTAATTTGTTTTGTTAGAATTGATTCACACATACTTTAGGGGGAATTCAATGATTCAATATATTGAAGGAAATATTTCCTTAATGAAAATTTGATTTCCCAAATAAAATAAAATTTAGAAGCAATCGGTTTACTAAATCGTTTTCTTCGATCAGTCATTTCGTTGGATTTTACTTACATTTTGGTGGAATTAATTTTAACAAAACGTAATTTTCGTGATTTTTCCTTCATTCTCATTTTCATAGAATTTAGGAGAATGTCAAATTGAAATTTATTTAAATTAATTGGGAAAATTAGAAAATTAAGCATTTTGTGACATTGTATTTATAAAAAATAATATAATATTTTATGTCACCTTGCATGTTGACTTTTGTATCACTTAAAAAATATTAAATTGATTTGCCTACTTAATTAAAAGAATTTTATTAGAAACTTACATAAAACTACCCCCCAGGGACTATCCTTACCGAATCCTTAATATTGAATAAGTGGTTATACCAAGGGAACATTCCCAAAAATACAAAAATTTGTCCCATTTTTTTTTTGAAAACACCAAAAATATTTCATAAGAATAAAAGGAATTCAAAATAAAATAAAATGTTCGAAGTTAAATTATTTGGATTAAATTGGATATAAGGTATCATTTTCGAATGGGAGTCTTCGGGTGCCTAACACCTTTCCCAAGCGTAACCGACCCCCAACCTCTTTAAATGAATCTTTGGTTTGACTATGCTTTCGGATTCAATCTTTACTTAGGCCTTTTAGATTGTTTTCCAAAAATTCAGTGATCAACACACCAATTAAACTAATGCTAGGTGGCTACTCCGTATTTTTAAAACGCCCTAAGTATTTTATTTTTTTTTTATTTTTGAGAAAACTGGTGATAGTAAAAACTCTTCTCATTTATATTTTAATATTTAATATTCATTCTCATTTCAGAAAATCAGGGCACGTCAGTTGGTGACTCTGTTGAGCATAGTTAGAGGGTCGAGTTTAATATGTCCAACTAATCCAATTTCAAATGTTGTATTTTATTTTGTTATATTTTCCTTCCATTTTGTAAATAGGTTGTGATGCCATGGATTATGGATATCTTAGGGAGTTTTAAAAACCAAATGAGTTCAAAGTTTTCAATACCGATGAGAATTACGAAAGAATATCCATGAATATTATTTGTTTGATCAGTAATCATCGAAGTTGAAAATTTTGAACTCAAATGGGTTTTAAGGATACCTAAGATCCCTGTGGACTAATAAATGGGTTTTTTTTTAATGGCAGATAAGACAAGACAGGAAAATTGGCCCCAAAAAAGGGATTCCAGTTTTTCCCATTCAAAGTTCAGTCTTCACTCGTATTCTATCTTAGAATCATTGCAAGATGGCATAGAATTCAAATGAAACTCCCATCTAGTGGAAATCCCATGACTAAATCGCTGAATAGAAATCTTCCAAGTTTCAGGACGGAGAATTCAGTGTCGAATCCGAACCACGCTGGCCCGAACTTCGTGGAACTGGTCTACTGTGGACCTCAGATGGACCCTCATCCCTTTTCCTATGGTGCACCAACATATCTTAGCCAAGGTAATGTTTGCTAGGTCTCACACAGAGAGGGTTGTTGCTCCGCCAACGATCCAAATGCCAATTAATTGGCCCCAACCATCAAAACTGAAAATCGAAAAGAAGAGAATAGACCCCTTGTGGCCTCGATTCTTAAAATAGAGATATTGAAAATGTTGATCCTAAGATTTTGATGAACAATTAAGTGTTGATGTTTTGATGGAACTAAAGGTTCGTTCAAGTATTTTTGTTAATTAAATTCATGTGATGAAGATGCAATGACAAAATTAAATGGATGCTAAATGATGATGTCAAGATGATGAAGAATTAAGAGTTTGAAGAAATTAGGAAAAACAACTCAGGTGAATTTCAACTCTCAATATCCCAATTAGGAACACACACAACACAAAAAGTTTTTATTATTTATGTGTGTTTCAATAAGGTGAAATTATTTGCTCCTATATGTGATTTGAAAAGAAATATTTTTAATTGACTAAAATGGAATTTAAGAAGTTAGTAGAGCTAATTTAGAAAAGAAAATGGTTAAAGGGGAGAAAACATAAAAAAGAATTAGTCAAAAACGAGTTCAGATAAGAGAACCATCATATACAAGTCGACTGATGAGTCGACCGGACCAAGCAGCAGAAACAACTTATATCTCTAAGTCGACAGGTAGTTCGACCGGTGAAGAGAAGTTGAACTCATTGTATCTCTAAGTCGATCGGTGAAGGTAAACTAAACTCTATGAATCTCCAAGTCGACAGGTAGGTCGACCGATGAATGCAGTAGCAATGGCTTGGCTATATCCTAAATTGGGCAGTGGACTAACCAGTCGACCGGACATGCTATTTCACTGTTTATTCTGAGATTGTATCCAAAAGTAGCCATTTTTTATCAGGATTTGAGAAAGATTTTGGGGATATTATTATATTTAAGATATGCTTCATCTAATATCTAAATCCAATTGAATTGGTTCATTTGATTTTAATGTTTCTCGATTTGGTATATAAAATTGATTATATTCTAATTAATTGAGATTGCAAAATATTTGGGGGACTTAATTGAAAGATTTAAAATCCATTATTAAGTGAATTAAACCAAAATGAAGTCATAATGATATAAGGGGTCCAAGAGAGCATTTAAATGTCATGATAAGTTATAGGTGTGATCCACCTACGTATTTCCAAACCGAATTAAGTTAGTTTCCGAGTGTTTATATAGTATTTTATTATATTTTAATTAGTTTTATTACTTCTTGTATAAATCAGGTGTGGGGGGCAAATCGCTTGGTACTCTCACACTCGAAACCCCATAGATATAATTGAAACAACCCCGAACAATCCATTAAGACCGACGTACTCACTTGTAAAAAAGAAACGGAAAATAAAAACCATATATACACTTGATTCTTTTTTTTCTGTTTTTCTTTTTTTTAACGAACACACCCCCAAACTTATTCGATTGTTACAATTGAAGGGGTGTGTGAAATACAAACGAAAAATGACAAGTGAGTACTCAAATACTGAACCAATATAAAGTTCGCCCTAACCCAACCACACACTTCAAGTAGCATTTGCAACTGCTAACTTGATTCTCTCAAATTTGTGCCTTTAGTTCAACGATATAGGTCTGGAAAGAAGTTTAATCGATCATCTAGTATTGGTTAAGTGTTTAGAATTGAAATGGTTATTAGGCTTTGACAGGGTAAGGAGGGATAATGATATTGCATGGTAGGCTTCAAAAGGCTCAAGCGATCAAATGAATGCCTAAATCATATCTCCTAAACAACCTCGCCTAGGATTTCGCCACGAATTTCTCCCAAATCAAGTTCTAGAATCTCTATTGTCATGAAATTGAGTAAAGGATAATCAGTTTCAAATCAATTAGATAGTGTTATATTGAGTTTACGTGCTCATGCATTTAGGATCTACAATAACTTTTACTAGGACGATACGTTCAGCACACAGAACACACATGAATGAGCGTTACGCTCGACCTCAAAACAACCAGGGGACAAAATCTTCATCAGGTAAAGGCCTAGATGACATCAAAACTCAACACAAAACAACAACTAAACTAAACAAACTAATCCTAAACAAGCATGTATACGATAAAAACAGTAAAACTTAACTAAAAACATAAACACATACTAACACATCACTACCAACTTAACACAGGCATTGCCCAAAACGACCCGTCAACGATCCCAATGACAGTATATAGCATGATATTGAAAACGGGGGTTTAGAACACGTACCTGGGAGGCGAGAGAATCTCGCCTCCGACTCAATTCGATGGAGATGGATCAAATTTATTTGTGACCCTGAGTTGCCACCCAAGAAGTGCTTGGCTTAATGTCCTCGGCCCAACACATGCCCTCAAGACTGGCGAGATGTTTCAATGAACGAAACGCAAGAGTACCTGTCGATCTAATATCTTCAAGCATCTTGCCGGAAAACAAAAATAAAACTACAAACAAAAATTATATACAAAAGATATGCCTAGATTAAAATCGAGTAATTTACTCACAATATCAATAATAATCCAAAACACAATCCTGATAATCGTTACCAAAAACTGGGTCGTGATCGCCAAATACTCTATTCGACAAACCAATCCCTGGCAACGGCGCCAAAAACTTGGTGGACATTGCCGGAAACTAAATCTGACAACAACCAATCCCCGGCAACGGCGCCAAAAACTTAGTGGACATTGACGGAAATTGAATCTGACAAACCAATCCCCTACAATGGCTCCAAAAACTTGGTGGCCGCAATTTATGCACTGCCACCTTCATCGCAAGTGTATGGATCAAGTTTTAGTATAATGGACCTTTCGGTTAGGTATCGTATCTACAGGGATTGGTTGAGATTACTATCGAGTACCACGATTGTCATAACCCGACTTTATCTAGGCGACAAAAATGTAAGTTAATTAATTAATATTAATACTAAAATACTATTTTAACTATACTAATTACTAATATGAGATAGCTATGGAATGGATTATCTAGGGATTAACCCTATTTACTTAAACGCGTTTGATTTCGTTTAGTTTACAATAATGGTGTTCAACCTATTTGACAATCTCGGTATCGAAACCTCCTCCGCCACCTCTCCCAAGTGTAAGATGGGGGATATAACACAACTTCGTATCAACGAAGAAGTCCCCCTCAATGTCTTAACGACCCTAGGTTGCGTGAGCCTTACCCCAACCTCATTGATTGCATACAAAACCTCAGTTCGTAAACTCTCTCGCCACCTCGCCCGAGTGTAAGACGGGGGATATAACGTGACTTCGTGTCAATGAATAAGTCCCCCTCAATGTCTTAACAACTCTAAGTCACGTGAGTCTCGCCCTAACGTCATTGATTTCATGCGTTGTGTTTACCCTATCGACAATCTCAGTTCTAAAACTCCACCGCCACCTCTCTCAAGTGTAAGACGAGGGAATATGCAATTTTGAGTCAACGAAAAAGTCCCCCTCAATGTCTTAAAGACCCTAGGACACGTGATTCTTTCCCCAACATCATAGATTGTCCACAATCCTAATCTTGACCGGGTTATTGGATTGTCCCGTTTGTTTATTCTAATCTGAATCCAGGATTTGTCAAACCTTGTATTCTCCAATTATCATTCTAAGCATCGTAAAAAAATAATATGATGAACACACTCAAACAATGAAGAACAATCATCAAAGAAACAAAACTCAACCGAAACTACGTTTTTATAAACGATATTAATCCCATACATAATCCATGTTCAACCTATGGCCATAATTGTTTATACAATTAAAACTAGGTTAAACATGCTCAAACATACATAGAAGTTAAGAAATAAAAGGAAAAATGGATGAACTTAGCCGATAACCAAATATAAGCCGATAAAACCGTCCACCGAATGATTCTCCTTCTCCGCGTGTTGATCTTCTCCTTCCGGTATATTTGAGTACTCATCATACTCTCTCTGTATCCTAACCTAAGCCTTAAGGGCTGTAATGTCCAGGGTGAGCAAAGGAGATGGGAGAAAAGGGGTATAAATAGACAAAATATCTAAAATAAATATCTAATATTGCGGCGGTAGGATTCACCACCACAATGGTGGAGTATGTCTGTTAAGGTTCGCTAAGGCGATGGAGAAGACGGTGGCTTAGGAAAAGTTTCTACTGGTTCACCGTCTAGTCGATAGGATTTACCGCCTAGGCGGTGAGGTTTCAACAAAAATAGATTTTCCCATCAACTTCACCGCCGCGACGATGGTCTAGACGCCGCGGTAGTGGGCTTGTTTGCAGAATCTTTCCGCCTTGCTAATTTTTTCCACCGTTCTCCGACCGTTCTTCATAGGATTTGAGCGTTTATGCTCCGATTTCATACATTTTCACCCCACGCACCTGTTTTAAAACAAAAAGAATAAAAACACATTAAAACATATAAAAATAACTATAAAACTACTCTCAAACTAACAAACTCGATTTGGAAATACATAGGGAGATCACACCAATCATACTTCACAAAACAAACAAAACTTGAAAAAAATTAGAAAAAAATGCCTAAATTAAAAACCAAGTTACTTATTAACAATATTAACAACAATCTAAACAGCCAATCCCCGGCAACGGCGCCAAAAACCTAGCAGCGGATTATTTCGTCGCTACGATATTGCAAGTGTACGGGTCAAGTTTTAATAGTGTAGTGATGAGAAAGAGTTGTCGTATCCACATGGACTGGTTTAGATCATCGCTATGTACCGCAATTATCGTAACCTAACTTTATCTAGGTGATCCAATTTTAGGTTTTTGTAAAAACAAAACTAAACTAAAATCAATACAAAACAAAATATAATATGGATTTTCTATGCACTAATGTTCTAGGGGCTTGATTTCATCTCGTTATTTCCATGTTATCCTACTAAGTAATTATTAGCTAATTCCATTCATTCAATAATCAAGGCCCCGTGCTATTACTCTCTCACTACCTCTCCCGAGCTTCAAGTGAGAGAATATGTAATCTCTACAATACCGATATCTCTATCCCATATTTAGGTGAAAACATTAGTAATACCCGACCTTATACATTACGCAAGCTCTAAATATCTCCCGATCTATTAAAGCTTATATTCTGTTTAACCTAACTCTGAACGCGGGATTACCTCGCCCGAGTGTCAAATCCTAAGTTCTCAATTCAACCAAAATATCACGTGAAAGCATACATTGGAAGCATTATAATGATTAACACAATTGAATGGGGATTCTAATTAATCAATTTAGAACTCGATTACCTTCTGGTCTCACGAGATCCTAAATTTCCAACTCGAACACCTTGGTGTTGGTGTTGATTTCCTCCCAGACTCACAACAACCTACATTATGCACTCTCAATTTCGGTTACGAATTCAACCTCTCTTGATTATGAAATTCGCAACCTAACATTGTCTAAATTATTGGCCATATGAATCAAACACATTAGGCCTAGGGAATGCATAAAATGGAATTAAATCTAACAATTGAAAAAAATATTCACAATACGGTTCAAACAAGACTACATCAAGCCCTAGATCTTGATTACGAACAGAACATAGACAAATTCAAAGCTAATCTTCTCAATAAATTCATAAATGTAAGTAGTTGAACACAATATTACAAATGTGAACTTAAAACAAAATATTAGGGACAAGAAAAAGGTAGAAAAAAGCTTATTGTGGGTTTGGGCTCCAGATCTTTAACTCCATGTGCCACCAATGATGTTTTCTTCCTCGATCTCACATCAAAACGCAATCACTCGGTGTTTTCTCGCCCAAAATCGCCTCCAATTGCTCCCAAAAATTGCCTCTTTTCGTTCTCATTTCGTCTCCTCTTTTCTCCCTGCAAAATGAGCCCTAATTGCTTATTTAACGCGTCAGATCCGACCGAGCGCGCTGCAACGCACGTTTTAGCGTACTGCAGTACACTATAGCCAAACACATTGACCATTGCGTCGCAATTTATTTCGCGTTGCAACGCGCGTTGGACAGTGCCTGCACCCATTTCATATATTGGTCGTATCTTTATCGTACGAATTTCGATTGAGGTGATTCAAAAAGGTATGGAGAGTTAAGATGTAGATATACAACTTTTATGTTTTAAGTTTGTCGAAAATCAGATTCCAACATAGTTAAAATTGGCCTTGAAGTTATAGCACATACACGTATTTTGTACCTTTTCTCCCATTTATTTGTAATCCTACAAAACACAACAAAAATACATTAAACTAACAAAAATGCTTGAAAAAACACAAATATTTGAACCTAAAAGTACTTGATTTGTTGGTAAATAAATCGCTCATCAGAAGTCAATGACTCTACCTAGTTAGATAAAGAAAAATGGCTCGACTGATGAAATTAATACCTGAGGCGAACAACTCCGGACAAGCTGCCCTAGAAAAAAGAGTCCAATCAAAACAAATGTCATTTGCACATATGCCAAACAAAAAGGGTATGCCACATGTATATGTTGCATAAAAACATTAAAGTGATCCTACCAGTCCAAACTAAGCTATGCTATCACTAGGGCTCCCACCTCCGGGGAAAATATAGTATGATCAGGTAACCGGCCCTTTCGGGTAGAAAGGTGGGCCGATCTCTTCCCCTTCACCCAGAAAGAGGAGCAACATACAAAGCAACCAGACATACTAACCTAATGTCATAAATAAAGTTTGTGCATAAAATTTCTTATCATGATTAAGTGTACATTGGCATAAGATGTTCGAATAAATACATTCTAATGACTGAAGACTAGTTCTAACTATCCATGCTACCGATATGTCATCCCACTAATAATGTATGCACAAGTACAATAATAAAAGGGAAAAGTACACATCAAGAAGATAAATTCATATAAATCCATCCCAATACATAATATAATCATAACGGCCATCATAAATACACCAATAAACAATACATCCCAAAAAATAAAGATGATACATCTCTAATAATAAATACATATACAAAATCTAGCCACTACAATACATATCACCAAAAAAGATACAAGTGTACAATCTAATCCAAAGAAAAAGAGAGCAATATATGCGTCTGTCAAGGACGTAACGTAGGTCAGTCCATACTCCCTCCAAAACCCCCAAGTCAATAGTGTCGGTGTAGAAAAAGAGATAGAAGCCTCTAAGTCAGCCATGAACTCTATTGTGGCCAGAGTAACTATACGAGCCTCAAAATGAGGAGTCGGAGATTGGTGACTAATGGATAGCCTGTTAAGTTGGTAGTGGAATATTATGTTGTTACTTTTAACACAAGTATACGGGTCAAGTTTTAATAGTATAGGAACAGTAGAGGTTGTTGTATCCACAGGGATTGGATTAAATTATCGTTAAGTATCACAATTATCGTAACCTAACTTTATCTAGGCAATTAAATTTAGGGTTTTTATAGAAATAATAAAACTAAACTAATTAAACTATAATACTAATATTGACTTTTATGGGAGTATATTGTCTAGGGATTAACTTCGTTCACTAATACGTGTTCGATTCAATCTAGTTTACATTACCCACATTCAAACAATCCGATAATCTAGGTATCAAAAACTTACTCACTACCTCTCCCGAGTGTAAAGTGAATGAATATGTGACTTCGCGTCAATACAGATGTCCCCATCTAGCGTCTAAACGACTCTGATCACATGAGTCTTACCCCAACCTCATGGATTGCATACTTTCTAATACTCTCTCGAGTCATTAGATCGCCACATTGTGTTTAAACCCTAGTCTGAATTCGGGGTTACCTCTCCCGAGTGTCAAATCTTGTATTCTCAAACCAACCAATATATCATAAATAAAATAGTAAACACAATCAGATAAAAATAAACAACAGTTAACAAAACATCAATTTATTCAAACAATGTTTTCATGAACTACATTAAACCCTAGATAATATATGTTTAGCTACACATGGCCATATCCCAATCTTCAACTATAAACAAGCTAAACAACATCAAATACCAACAAGGGTTTAAGAAATAAAGAGAGAAACAAAGGAGAATGGTCGTATTCTGAAGAATTGACGGTTCTGTGTCCGTGATTTCCACTCCGATCTTAATTTCTCCTCTTCAAATGGATGATCTCTCCTTGTTGGTATACCTTGGAGCTCTCAATGGAGTCCCAAAAACGTTCTTTTTGTGTTGGGGCAAGAAGGAGTATGAAGAGGGATCCAAAAATACCTCAAAATATCTCGAAATATCTTTGTCAGGTGGTGTCAGACTACTGCAGTTGTGGGATATCGATAGGCCATTATTTATTGACCGCTACAGTGGTGGAAAGTACTACTGCAGCGGTGGTTAAGTAGAAACATTCTGCTTGTTTCACCGTTGCAGCGGTGAGGCTGCATTTTCTGAACTTGGATTTTTTCATCTTTTCAACCATTTCTCCACCGACATCCTACCGATTTGCTCGATTTTGGTACATTTTCACCCCAAACACCTGATTTACATAAAAATAAGTAAAAATTAATTAAAACATATTAAAATATAATAAGAACACTCAAAAACTATCAAAATTGGCTTAGAAATAGATAGATAGATACAATCAACCTATCAGAAGTCTATGGATCTCTCACTGCAAGTCCTCACCTTGCCGACGATGTTAATCGTACTTCTCTATAAGAGAATCTCTCTCGATTTTGATGGAAATAAGCTCAGAGGTCGAAACCACCTCCTCCTCGCTACGACTAGCCCAAAAGGACAGTACCCTGTGACTTAACAAGGTACCGCCCACTAGGTGTGCTACATCTGTCTGGGGAAGGGCCAATTAACAGTCGTGAGAACCACTGGAGGTACTCCTCAGAAATCAGGGGAATAGCCAATACGTCCCCTGGAATCGCAGGGTCAAGTATATCAAATCAACATCAATATAGGTTCCAAACCGTACAGCCAGAGAGGCCAAAGGCTGACACAAGATACCAAAAATCTGAGAAGTCGCTCTCTTACCCATGTACAACTCCTAGGAAGTTGGACCTCTAAAGATGCGATGTTGAGTTAATAATATCCTCTCAAGAAGCATGTCCACCCAATGAGTGCCACGTCGATATGGCTGCCAAATTATATCTCTACGTGCTGGGAACTTTAGCTGACTCTAGGCCACCACGTGATCTTGGAAGGACAACCCATTATCCAGGATGGAGCTTTGCTACTTTGACCCACGAGAAAAGTAGTCCTTGGCAATAGAATAGGTCCGGCATGAGAGAAGAAACTAATATACCAAATACTGCAAGAAAAATGATAGAGGAAAAGAAGCTAAGTAACATAATCGAAGAATACAAAGAAAGAAAAAAAAATTAAATGAACTCATGGGTAGAAACTGTCAGAACCCCGTAACACTGCCAAATCGAGCTGATACGTGAGATCACATCCCTGTCAGAAAGGCGGTGAAGGTGAAGCTACCCCAATCAAGCTCTGCAAAGCCGTCCAAGTCACTCAGAGTCCCCACGAAGTAGAGAGTGACGGTAGAGCTTGGCGAAGCGATAAAAGTCCGACCAATGAACTGAAGTAGTAGAACATGATAGCACCAATCCCTCATCATCGGGTCCTCTAGAGGCAAGAGGGTGAAGACCGACTCATGCACTAAGCCACTCTATCATATACGCACTCTGATCCTCGCATCTACTGGTATCCTACCCACGAGCCTCTCCACCTCAGCCCAGGATGTCTCCCTCAAGGGAACGGTCCGTCCTTGGAAGCAAACTCTAGTAATCATCACCCAGTCAAGGGGCGTCAGCACCAACTCTCTGCAAACTAAGTAAACAAACTTTGTCGTCGAGAACCAGTGATCAATCAAGGCGTTAAGATACCCATGATCCATACAAGACACCTAGATAGTAAGAAAATCCCCAAAATTGCATCCATAGAGGAATAAGCAATAGTCGACGTGCATCCTCCTAGCGTAAAGGCTATAAAAAGTTAACCATGACCCCCTGAAGTTCCCGTTGCAACTGGGGTTGACCTCTAAAACTTTACCTACAAAAATATAACACTTTTGCTCTTTTAAAAAATGAGGGTGAATTAGGGAAGGTTACAATAGCGAACTTGAGCAGAATGGAGGAAAACAAAAGGATGGTCATGAAGATCTCCTACTAGTGATTGATCCTCAAGCTTAATAGGATAAAGTTGTGCCGCATCAAAAATCATCAAGAATGCCCCACTCGGGAATCTCATCCTCAGGAGGGACATAGTCAAGATCTGCCACCATCCCAGTTGTGATAGAAGGGCCAGCAAAATTTGAATCTATAGGAGCATCTGACGGAGCAACCATCGTCGAGTCATCGACTATAGATGCCTTAAAGGTCTCCTCAGTAGAAGAAGATAAAAGGATAGGTATTTCATCATAAATCTGAAGTATTGATGTCTTGGGTCGACCTCGGTGGCGCTTGGAAGCACTCTCTCTAATCGAGGTCTTAGGGGTTTGGTCCTTCCCACGAGAACAGGAAGGACGATGGCCACCATCACCTGAAGAACCCGTAGCTGACATAATGTCATCTAGAAAGAAAGTCAAGGTTTTATCTTTAGGATTTCAACTTGAGAGAAAAGTTGGAATCACTAAGATTCACACATGACTTTTAGAAGACATATCAAACTCACCGTTGCCTTTATTCTATGAAAACAATCATCAACGGCCATGACTAATCTCTAACAATCTAGCCTCGTCCGGTCATTAGGTGGAAAGTGATTAAGTTTATCCCACTGAGAGCAACGGTTGCAATTATACCTGTTAGTGTAAGTGCGTGTCATTTATTACTTAAATATGGTATAATCAGGAAAACTAAGTCAAAAACTCCAGCCCCTACAAGTGCAATATACAAAATATTTGCAAACTTATCTCGCTTTGGAGAAACATCAAAATGTTAAACTAAGACACCACTATAAGAATAAACAATGATATCCCAAAGAGATAAATTAATTAAATTATACTATCAATCTGGTGTAATGAAAGATTATATCCAAGACTCCCTAAAAACAACAAACAATTTGTAAGCCTTGACGATACAGTTAATCCATTCATGACTAGATATAATGCACAAAACTGCAAGGCCAAGAGGTTTTACCAACCGGCAAACTCCTAAGATACTAACTTCAGAAACAATACAATAATGAACCCGTCGACGAGGTATATTCTGGGATCTGATTAGTAAAATTCAAAATTCATCACTCCGATAAATAGCGAGACAGACTAATTTGGCTTCACAATCCTGTAGCTAATTAGTATCCTTCCCATCCCGTAGGTTGGAGCATACTTTACACTGTCAATAATCACAAATCGCACGATAGGAAGTATCGAATTAGATTACCCAATCGAACCTATCTAGTCACTGCCACAGTCTACGATTAGGACGCATATTTTCCGGATAGAAACAGTGTACATTTCGTCTCACAACGCAGAATGAAATGTCTCCATCATAATGAACTTAACTAATCACACAAAACCAAAAGACCCAGGAACCACGTGTTAGCCTGATTCCCGACAACATCTGGGATACGTAGAAAACCCTTACAAGTTCGGTTGATAAACTTAAACTCATCAAATAAACAAGAACTATGAGTCAATTTTATTCCCGACAATGTTTGGGATACATAGGAAACCTTCACGGGTTCGATTGATAAGCTTAAGCCCAACAATGTGCGATGAACTATGTGCCTACCTGATTCTTAGTCATCTAAGATACGTAGGCAACCTTTACAAGGTTTGGTCGTGCCCTTTAAGCTAACAACTATTCATGGGCATTGAACTACGTGTCAACCAGATTTCCTGTGCAAAACAAGAATACCCAATAGCACTTCAACCAGGTCCTTGGTAGATTACCAAGGAACGTAAGAAACCAAAGTGGGTTCGGTCGAAATAAAAAAGATAGGCGAGTACCATTTTTACGACACTTTCTCAGCATTAGACCAGGGCGCATCTCTAGGAGCAATCCTTTGACTCTCTTGAGAAAAATCATAAGCACTCTCCTTGTTTACCAAGCAATGGATGATGCTTAACCAGAAACTATGTCCAACCTGACTCCTGGCAAAGCCCGAGACATATACGAAACCTTCTTCGATCGCCATTAACAAAAATCTCACATCAATCGAGATTGAATCATGTCATCAACATTAAAATCCCCATAGATCTGCTCAATAGTAAATACTCCAATAAATTGGAATTGAATTATATAAAAATATAACAAAAGCCCGCTAATCAAGACTTAACCATGCTAAGCTTTAATTAACTAATGAGGAATTAGGTGTCGACCCGAGTCTTGGTAAATACTAGGATAGGTGAAACCTTTATAGGTTGGCTCATCACCTTAAATAAAATTCCTCCATCCCTAGCAGACTATGCTTTGACCTATCATTGGTAGATCACCAAGGTATATAGAAAACCCAAGTAGATCCGGTCAAGACCAAATAGATGTCAGTAATCATGATATTCTCTTAGCCATGTATCAGGGCGCATCTCTCGAGAGGTCCCTTGACTTCCTTGAGAAGCTGACTACCAATCCTTTTCTTAAGCAAACAACAAAGGATACTTGTGTGGTAGCCCGTAAATATTACGTCGCTACTTTCACCGCAAATGTACGGGTCAAGTTTTAGTATAGATGGGGAGAGTAAGGGTATCGTGTCCACAGGGATTGTTTGAGATTATTATCGAGTACTGTGATTGTCATAACCTAATTTTATCTAGGCGCTAAAAATGTAATTTATAATTAATAATACTAATACTAAGTTAATTAATCTAATTAAAATATAATACTAATATGAGATGTTTAGGGAAAAGATTGCCTAGGGATTAACTTTGTTTACAAAAACGTGTTTGGTCTCCTTTTAGTTTACGTTAACAGCGTTCAACCTATCCGACAATCTCGGGTCGTACACTCACTCGCCACCTCTCCCGAGTGTAAGACGAGTGAATACGTGACTTCGCGTCAATGAAGAAATCCCCCTCAAAGTCTTAATGACACAAGGTCACGTGAGTCTCGCCCCAACGTCATTGATTGCACACTCTCTAACTCCTTCCCAGGCTATTAGATCGTCGCGTTGTGTTTACCGTAGTTCGAATCCAAGGTTACCTCTTCTGAGTGTCAAACCCTGTATTCTCTAATTATCTAAACAAGCATAATATCAAATAATAATGGTAAACACAATCAAAATAGCGAAGAACAACCATTAAACGAAACACAAACTCAAACAAACAACAATTTCATAAAATATATATTAATCCATAGATAAAATCTGTTTAGCTCATGGTCATAACCGTTTATACAATGAAAAATTAGCTAAATATGCTCAACTAACTACCGAAGTTAAAAAAACAAAGAAGAAACGAAAGAAACTTAGCTGTAGTCCAAAGAGTTACCACTAAAAATGCTCTGGGATCGCTTTTCCTTCTTCGCAACATGTTCTTCTCCTTCGGAATTAGTTGAACACTCCCAAAACCTCTCTCTAAATATCCTAACTCTAATGGAACTCTCTTGGCTGGAGGAGAGAAATGGGAAAGAAATAAGGAACAAAAATATCCTAAAAAATATCTAAATCTAGTACAGAGTGACCGCCTAGGCGATGGGCATGTCAGCACAGTGTGATCGCTGCAGCGGTGGAGGAGGCGGTAGAATTAGGACCTTTCTGTAGTTTCACCGCCTAGGCGGTAAGCTTCCAGCAGATTTAGGCATCTCTCTCTAGTTTTACTGCCTAGGCGGTGGGCTGCTGTTCTGAATATTTCCTCCGTGCATGTTTTCCCAGTGTTCTTCTACCGTTCTTGATCCGATTTCATCGTTATTGATCATTTTTCATATTTTTTCACCTTAAACACCTGATTTATACAAAAACACATAAAAACATATTAAAACGTAGTAAACGTACCCAAAAACTAACAATGTTCAGTTTGAAAATAGATAGGTAATTTACACCTATCACTGTGCCGGAACTACGTGTCGACCTGATCCTTAGTAGATTACCAAGGTACATAGGAAGCCCTTGTGAGTACGGTTGACAATCTATGATAGCATAGCGAGGGTTGGACTACATTTCGATTAGATTTCTAACCTAAGGAAAACAGTGTATGTAGATAACCCAGGTGGGTTTCGGTCATCCGATATTTAGCATCCAGAACAATAATACGAATATTGCATAAACAACCCAACGGGGGTTTCCAGACTGAAACGAATGCTACAAATCACACTCTCAACTCAGGATACAAAGACAACCCATGTGGGCTCTACTGCATCCGCTGAACGCTCAGGAGACAGTCCTGCACCACAACTAGAGCTAGGGAACATTATATCTAGTTTTTTTCATTTAGAATCCATGATAGGATTAGCCCCAGTAGGAGCTAAGGCACATTATAACCAGTTTCTCCGTTGAGATTCTGTGATAAGAGTTACCCTAACTAGAGCTGGGGCACATTATATCAAATCTTTTTCCTTGTAGATTTTCTTGATATAAGACTCGTACCAATCCCAATCATAATCAATACAAAAATTCAAAACAAAAATATATAATCCCAAAAAAAAATAAACAAGCATCGTCAAGCCCTAGTCTACAACTAGGGCATATTTTACCCGAGATTAAATTTCTCCTAGGAAGTTTTTTAGTCCTCGTCGGGCAATCCCAGGTGGGATGTAGCCACGTAAACTCCACTAAGTGTAGAGTTCCCTTAGGTTCTTTGCCCGTTATGAATTCTCTTAGTCATTTTCAATCTTGTATTGATATAACGACCCAAGAATCAGCTTCCCGAACCAAGAAACTATTCCACCAAATATTGATCAACATAATGAGTCTAAATTACATTTGACCTGATTCTCAGCTAAGACTGAGATATATAAGCGCCCTAATAGGGCTCAGTCAAGCCAGCTTGCAAAGATAAACCGTTGATCTCAGTCTCAGATTGACTACACACTACGGAATTGGTTTTTCTAACCCAGAATCATTCTACCCAATCTTCATTTATTTTACATCTTAAAACTACATGTGACTTGATTCTCATTAATTTGAGATAGTAGGAGAACCAGGTACGATCACAACTAAGATTCGATTGATTGAGTGTCATGTTTTCCCCATCCTATAAGATAGACCGCGTACCATCTTTTAGGAAAAAAATAGTAATAATAGACAATCGTGGGGGGGCTTATACTATATCGTCGTCCTTACCAAGAAATTCAAAGCCAGGTACGTCACCACTTTAAGGTATAGAATATTAGATAGCCGGGGAAGGCTTGTACTGTACTGTCATCCTCACCAAGACGTTCAGAGCCAGGTACGTCACCGCTCTAAGGTATAGAATAGCAAACAACCAGATGGACTTGTACTATACTGTCATCCTTAGTAAGACCTTCAAAGCCAAGTATATTGTTGCTCTAAGGTATAGAATAGTAGACAACTAAGGGTGATTGTACTATATTGTCGTCCTCACTAAGACCTTCAGAGCCAGGTACATCGCCACTCTAAGGTGTAGAATAGTAGACAACTAGTGGTACTTGTATTATATCATCATCCTCACCTAGACCTTCAAAGTTAGGTACTTCGCTGCTCTAAGGTATAGAATAATAGACAACCAGGGGGCTTGTACTATACCATTGCCCTCACCAAAACCTTCAAAACCTGATACATCACTGCTCTAAGGTATATAATAGTAGATAATCGGGGGGGCTTGTACTATACCATCGTCCTTACCAAGACCTTCAGAGCCTGCTACATCGCCACTCTAAGGTATAGAATAGTAGACAACTGGGGGGTTGTACTACACTGTCGTGGACACCAAGACCTTAAGAGCCAAGTACTTCGCCGCTCTAAGGTATAGTGTTGACATTGGGGGGCTTGTACTTTACGGTCGTCCTTGCCAAGACCTTGAGATCCAGGTATATTACTGCTCTAAGCTATAGAATAGTAGATAACCTGGGGGCTTGTACTATTCTGTCGTCCTCACTAAGACCTCTAGAGCCAGGTACGTCGCCATTCTAAAGTATAGAATAATATATAACCGAGAGGGCTTATACTATACCCTCGTCCTTACCAAGACCTTTATGGCCAAGTATTTTTCCGCTCTAAGGTATACAATAGTAGTATGATTACGAGGGCTTGTACTAAACCGTCGTCCTCACCATGCCCTATAGGATCAGGTGTGTCGCTATCCAAGTGAAATGCCGGCAGATAAAGAAACAGATATGTCACAATCCTTCCAAAAGTAATCTTCCGAGATTGATTTGTTGATCCCAAGGTTTTGATGAACAATTAAAGATTGATGTTCTTGGTGGAACTAATTAGTTTGTTGAGTGTTTTAGAAAAAGAGTTATATTTAAAGATAGTATCAAAAAGAAAATACCAAGGGTACAAAGATGGACATTAAATAAATGAAGAGTATTGATGGTCCTGAAGAAATTAGGTAAAAACAACTCAATACTCTTATACTATTAATGCAACTAGAATTAAGATCACACATGACACTCTTAACTGAGTTATATTTTTTTTAGTTTGATTTGATTAATTTTAGGATCCTAATTAGTGATTAAATATGTGCTCCTATGTGAAATTGAAAATGAAAATTGACCTAAGTGAAAATCATGTTTAAAGTTGAAATTTAGGGTCAATTTAGTTAATCGAGAAAAGAAATCAGTTAATTGAATTAAACGATGAGTTTTGGAGCAAACATTGGTGAAGGAATTGACCAACCAGTATCAATCAGTCAACTGATCAAAAAAAGATTGGTTAACTGATTGAAACAGTGAGGTTTCGGAGTAAATTATGTAGATCCTGCATCGATCGGTTAATCGACTAAGAAGGGTTCGGTCAATCGATTGGTCTAAGGGTAAAAAAGTAGAAGTCTCTGAACCAATCGGTCAACCGATTGGACGGCAATCGGTTAACTGACTATGCTGGGTTTTAGCTAGGAAAACTCCCTGAATCAACCAGTTAACTACCAAAGAGAGATTGGTCAACCAACTGGGTTTCGTTTGGCCTGGCTTACACATTGTATCAATTGGTCAACTGATAGGCCTAGGATCAGTTAACCTACTGTGTTGGTTGAGATTTCGAGGATCTTGGTCTTCTGGTTAGAAACTAGTCATTTTTTACAATTCCAAGGGAGAAATTCAGGAGATCTAATCTTGTGGAAGATATGGTCCATATGTTATGAATTTATACTAATTTGGTTCACATATTAAATGATTTTCTCAATTTGGTTTGTTAAATACTTTATATCTTCGTGATTGATAATTGTGAAATATTTTATGATTTATTTGAGAGTTTTAAAATTTATTTTTAACTGAAATACATTAGAATTGAATGAATATGTTATATGAAGTCTAAAGGTGTCTTTTAGAATCATATCTTTTGAAAAGTAACCGTTGGAAAACTTAAACTCAATCTTTATATATAGACTTGCGAAAATTATATCAAATAACATCAAGAATATCAATACCTAAGCTTTTATAAGAGTTATCATTCTGCTGAGATTCATTCGAGAGAGATATTGTGTTACGTTCTTGATCTAAAGATCTAACGGCATGTTCGGTTGGACGGAATCGAGGGCGGAATGGAATCGCATTCCACCTTCGATTCCTATTCGTTGTTTGGTTATCCAACGGAATCACTTTTGTGATTCCATTGGAATGAAATAGGGTAGAATGGGATTCCATTTGAGATGGGGTGGAATGAGATTCCAACCCAATGGAATCAACATCCTAAATTACATAATAGCCTTTGTATTTAAGCCCTTGAAAATTGAGAATAAAAATTAAAAATTAAGAACAGAAACAAAAATTAGAGAACAGAAATAGAAATTAGAGAACAGAAAATTGGGAATAGAAACATAAAATTGAGAACAAAAAATTGAGAACAGAAACAGAAAATTGAGAACATAAACTAAAAATTGAGAACAAAAACATAAAATTAATAACATAAAATTGAGAACGGAAACTGAAAATTAAGAACAAAAACAGAAAATTGATAACAGAAAATTGAGAAAATAAACTAAAAATTGAGAACAAAAAGAAAAATTTAGAGAATAGAAAATTGAGAACGGAAACTGAAAATTGGGAACAAAAACTGAAAATTAAGAACAGAAACAGAAAATTGAGAACAAAAACAAAAAATTGATAACATAAACTGAAAATTGAGAACAAAAATAGAAAAATTGAGAACGAAAACTGAAAATTGTGAATAGAAACAAAAATTAGAGAATAGAAACTGAAAATTGAGAACAGAAACAAAAATTAGAGAACAGAAACTTAAAATTGAATGGAATAGTGAAATATAATAAAATGAAGGAATGAATGGAATAGTGAAATATAATAAAATTTTGTAATAAGGGCATAATAAGAATTTTATTATATTTCATTCCATTCCTTCACTCATTTCATATCAACCAAACAAGATAATTGAATAATAATTTCACAAGGGTATAATAAAAATTTTACTATATTTCACTATTCTATTTTTTTCCTCATTCCATACCAACCAAACAAGATAATCGAATACTGATTCTATTAGCAATTTCATTATATTCTTCTTTCATTCCATTACTTCTTCCGTTCCATTATGTCCAACTAGGGATGGTCATGGGCTTGGGGGCCCGCCCAGCCCGAACGGCCCGGCCCTATTTTTTTAGGGCTTGGACTTAGAGTTTAAGCCCACGGGCCGGGCCAGGGCCTAGGTATTAGGGCCCGATCAAAATTAGGGCCGGGCTTGGGCAAGATTAAAAATTTTTAGGGCCGGCCCGGCCCGGCCCGAAGGATATTTAAAAAAAAAAAAAAAATATATATATACACGTTATAATACAACCATAATATTTGAAATATTAATTTTATTTAAAAATTGTAATTTTAATACAACCATAATAGTTTGTTTGGAATATTGATTTACTTTTAAAAATTGTAATTTTAATATTTTTTATTGGTTTGGTGTTAAATTTTTTGTATTTATTTTTTAAATTTAAAAAAAAAAAAAATAGGGCCGGGGGCCCGTGGGCTGGGCTTTGTGCTTAAAATTTTCTTATAGGGCCGGGCTTGGGCATAGAATTAAGGCCCGATCACCGGGCCGGGCCGGGCTAGGGCCCAACATTTTTTTGTAATACACTAGTCTAAGCCCGGCCCGAACCCGGCCCGGCCCGGCCCATGACCATCCCTATGTCCAACCAAACGAGCCGTAATTGTTTTGGCGTCACCGATTTATGTAGTCTTGTGATTCTATTTACATTCTTTGGTATTATCCCAATGAGATCTTTCCAAGCTATTATTCTTTATTGTGATTTCATATTATTATTTTTGCTTGGTTGTTAAGATCGTGGAAAAATCGTCTTTAAATTTAAAGAGAATAAAAAAAAAAATTGTGTGTTTATCTGATTACATGCTTTAATTTGTGTTCCCCGCACTTACTTATAATCAGATATTAATTTGTCTCACATTATATCTATAACGTAGTAAATTTCGGGATATTAATCGAGTATAACTGTATTGAGGTGGTAGAAACTCCTTGTGGAAAGAAACTCATTATTTTTTATATTTGTGAGTTTGAGCGGATTATATACGATTCGGGCAGTGTCTAGTCAGGGTAATTACGTTTCAATCTTTTCCAATAAAAATATTAAGGTTTGATCTTTTCCTAAGTATAAAAATGTTAGGTTATTTTTTTCCCTAGAAAACAAATAAGCTGTGATTCTTCCAGAATTAAATTGAGTAAATTGTGAAGATTCCATCCTTACCTGTGAAATGATACTTGTGAGAGTTGTGAGGTTTGATATTTAGCCTTTAAAAGGATTAGGTTTGATCTTTAGCCTGTAAAATAATTAGGTGGTGATTCTTCCTGTAATAGAATTACGTTAGTTTTTAACCTGATAAAACGATAAGGTTCTTCCTTAGCTTGGAAAAAGGAAAATTGTAAGGTTTTAGTTCCTACCTGGTAAAGGGATCAAGAGTTTAGTGATTGCGAATCTCCGTGAAGCTCGGGGGACTAGATTAGGCAAAGCTAGTTTGCTAAATCAGGATATAACTTGGTATGCTGTTTTTTTTTTTTTTTTTTTTATCAAATTTTGTTTGGATGTGCACTTAGAATATAAACACTTATCCGCTGCATAGCGAAGATAATAATTGATTTAGGATAAATTGATTATTTGATAAATTAAGTATTGAAATATTTAATTGTTTACATTTTTATAACTACACAATTCACCCCACCCCAACCCTCTTAGGTAGCTCACTAAACCAACATGCTATATTCGTCATCCTATGAAGTATACAATGGTAGAAGTGATCAAACGTCATCTGCATTGAAATCCTCCAAGATTAGGTTCATCTACATTCTTTGGGATAGATTTAAATACTTCTCTTTCAATTTCATTGCCTAGCGGAACAAAATATTAGTATCTCCTTCTTTGTTATTACAAGTAAACTCGCATGAAAATAAGGGACAACTGTAGAAATCACATTTTGTTCCGCCTAGTCAGTGTCGAATCAAGTACAAGTTCAGATAAACTTTAAACTCATTTTTAAAGGAAATGAATTTCTACCAGAGATCACACTATACAATATACAAAAACAACCAAAAATATGACAAAAACATAAAATAAAAAAAAAAATGTTAAATTTGACAAAATACAGTTGAGTAAAAGTTTCAAGTCAAATTTGAAATTCCCATGATTTAAGGATTGGGCTTAACTTGGATTTTCACCAAATCCAAGTTAGTCTTGACAAATCACCCTAGGCCCAAGCAATCAATGGGCTTAGCCATCATTTAATGCCCACAAACCATGCCTTATAATGACCAAGGAGCCTTCTTAGAAGTTGCCTACCAAATGGCAAAGGAAGGGAAACATGATACTTATAGTACAACCAACCATTATCGAAACTAAACCGATTCGGTTCGCCACCTAAGTAAGGCATTCAATGAGCATTGAATGCCCATCCCATCAAACATTAAATTCTTGGGATGGCATGCCAAGACCACATTCAAGGTATCTAGATATTTTAAGCAAAATATCTTAGAAACCAACTAAAAGTCTTAAATCGTGATGACCCGTTACTCAAACCAAAACGGATGAGTAGCCTCCAAGAAATGCATTAAATTCACATCTCATTAATCATTAAATACTTGGGATGACATGGCATGGCTAGGTTCAAAGGATCTAGATATTTTCACAAAAATATCTAAGGGTAACTAAGCAACTTGGAAACTAACTGATGGTTACAAGAAAAGTTCACTCGATTCCATTCAAAATGAACCGAATGTATGGCCTCCAAGTCATAACTCATCACTTTGCATTAAATGCAATGTGGCACCTAAGGACTAGATATAATGCACCTTGGATGCATTTATGACAACCAAATCGAAATAGTGGATCTAACCAGTATTTATCCCCTAAACCGAACCGGATCCATCCTATCAAGTCATAAATGCACCCATGTGCAAGAAATTTCATTGGTGGAGAAGTAATGATTAGAAATCATTGGTAATGATTGCCAATGTTTACCAAATCTTGGAAAATATTTGGTAATCATTACCAAATTTTTTAGAATCCAACCTTCTCCCCTAATTCGTTACAAGCCAAAGCAACTCAAGACAAAACAACAAGCCCCATAGGCCAAACACTGCCCAGGGAACACCCTGGTGTTTCATTCACATTGGCCAATATACAGGCCCCAGGGCCTGTAAATAGAGGGGTACCCTTCTCATTTTTTCAAGTCTTGAAGGCCAATCATCTCTCCCTACACTCGAGCAACTCTCTCGGGTCCTAGGCATCTCGAGTGGATTTCTTGAATAACATGTCACTATTCTACCAAAATCTAGTCGTTGAAGGTATTCTTGGAGTTCTTAGAACAATAACTCCAAGGATCGACGATCACCGATTAACACCGAGCTAAGAAGAGTAAGGAGGGAAAGGAGTTTAGCTACTTAAGGACAACCACATCACCTAAGTAGGTTGTTGTTCTTGGGTTCTGGGCTAAGAACTCGAAGAACCAATGACCACCAATCAACCATCGGCCAACCACTAACCAAGAAGATCAAGGAGGAGAAGGAGGCAAATGTACGGCGAGGGATTTCGATCTTCGCGTTTTGACTACTCGCAAGTGTACGAGATCAAAGTTTTAGTATAATGTGATCGTGAAAGATCGGGTTATCGTATCTAGAGGGATTGGTGTCATTACTATCGAGTACCGCGTTTGTCATGACCTAACTTTATCTAGGCTAAAAACAAATGTATTTAATTAATTAAACTAATACTAATATTACCTAAATTAACTATACTAATATACTAATATGTTTTAGGGGAAAAAATTGTCTAGGGATTAACTTGTTTACAAATACGTGTTCGATCTCGATTTACTCATGTTTACGGTATTCAACCTATTTGACAATCTTAGTATCTAAAACTCCCTCGCCACCTCTCCTGAGTGTAAAATGGTGGATATAATGCGACTTCGTGTCAACGAAGAAATCCCCCTCAACATTTTAACGACCGTAGGTTATGTGAGTCTCGCCCCAACGTCATTGTTTGGGTGTGCACTTAGAATATAAACACTTATCCGCTGCATAGCGAAGATAATAATTGATTTAGGATAAATTGATTATTTGATAAATTAAGTATTGAAATATTTAATTGTTTACATTTTTATAACTACACAATTCACCCCACCCCAACCCTCTTAGGTAGCTCACTAAACCAACATGCTATATTCGTCATCCTATGAAGTATACAATGGTAGAAGTGATCAAACGTCATCTGCATTGAAATCCTCCAAGATTAGGTTCATCTACATTCTTTGGGATAGATTTAAATACTTCTCTTTCAATTTCATTGCCTAGCGGAACAAAATATTAGTATCTCCTTCTTTGTTATTACAAGTAAACTCGCATGAAAATAAGGGACAACTGTAGAAATCACATTTTGTTCCGCCTAGTCAGTGTCGAATCAAATACAAGTTCAGATAAACTTTAAACTCATTTTTAAAGGAAATGAATTTCTACCAGAGATCACACTATACAATATACAAAAACAACCAAAAATATGACAAAAACATAAAATAAAAAAAAAATGTTAAATTTGACAAAATACAGTTGAGTAAAAGTTTCAAGTCAAATTTGAAATTCCCATGATTTAAGGATTGGGCTTAACTTGGATTTTCACCAAATCCAAGTTAGTCTTGACAAATCACCCTAGGCCCAAGCAATCAATGGGCTTAGCCATCATTTAATGCCCACAAACCATGCCTTATAATGACCAAGGAGCCTTCTTAGAAGTTGCCTACCAAATGGCAAAGGAAGGGAAACATGATACTTATAGTACAACCAACCATTATCGAAACTAAACCGATTCGGTTCGCCACCTAAGTAAGGCATTCAATGAGCATTGAATGCCCATCCCATCAAACATTAAATTCTTGGGATGGCATGCCAAGACCACATTCAAGGTATCTAGATATTTTAAGCAAAATATCTTAGAAACCAACTAAAAGTCTTAAATCGTGATGACCCGTTACTCAAACCAAAACGGATGAGTAGCCTCCAAGAAATGCATTAAATTCACATCTCATTAATCATTAAATACTTGGGATGACATGGCATGGCTAGGTTCAAAGGATCTAGATATTTTCACAAAAATATCTAAGGGTAACTAAGCAACTTGGAAACTAACTGATGGTTACAAGAAAAGTTCACTCGATTCCATTCAAAATGAACCGAATGTATGGCCTCCAAGTCATAACTCATCACTTTGCATTAAATGCAATGTGGCACCTAAGGACTAGATATAATGCACCTTGGATGCATTTATGACAACCAAATCGAAATAGTGGATCTAACCAGTATTTATCCCCTAAACCGAACCGGATCCATCCTATCAAGTCATAAATGCACCCATGTGCAAGAAATTTCATTGGTGGAGAAGTAATGATTAGAAATCATTGGTAATGATTGCCAATGTTTACCAAATCTTGGAAAATATTTGGTAATCATTACCAAATTTTTTAGAATCCAACCTTCTCCCCTAATTCGTTACAAGCCAAAGCAACTCAAGACAAAACAACAAGCCCCATAGGCCAAACACTGCCCAGGGAACACCCTGGTGTTTCATTCACATTGGCCAATATACAGGCCCCAGGGCCTGTAAATAGAGGGGTACCCTTCTCATTTTTTCAAGTCTTGAAGGCCAATCATCTCTCCCTACACTCGAGCAACTCTCTCGGGTCCTAGGCATCTCGAGTGGATTTCTTGAATAACATGTCACTATTCTACCAAAATCTAGTCGTTGAAGGTATTCTTGGAGTTCTTAGAACAATAACTCCAAGGATCGACGATCACCGATTAACACCGAGCTAAGAAGAGTAAGGAGGGAAAGGAGTTTAGCTACTTAAGGACAACCACATCACCTAAGTAGGTTGTTGTTCTTGGGTTCTGGGCTAAGAACTCGAAGAACCAATGACCACCAATCAACCATCGGCCAACCACTAACCAAGAAGATCAAGGAGGAGAAGGAGACAAATGTACGGCGAGGGATTTCGATCTTCGCGTTTTGACTACTCGCAAGTGTACGAGGTCAAAGTTTTAGTATAATGTGATCGTGAAAGATCGGGTTATCGTATCCAGAGGGATTGGTGTCATTACTATCGAGTACCGCGTTTGTCATGACCTAACTTTATCTAGGCTAAAAACAAATGTATTTAATTAATTAAACTAATACTAATATTACCTAAATTAACTATACTAATATACTAATATGTTTTAGGGGAAAAAATTGTCTAGGGATTAACTTGTTTACAAATACGTGTTCGATCTCGATTTACTCATGTTTACGGTATTCAACCTATTTGACAATCTTAGTATCTAAAACTCCCTCGCCACCTCTCCTGAGTATAAAATGGTGGATATAATGCGACTTCGTGTCAACGAAGAAATCCCCCTCAACGTTTTAACGACCGTAGGTTATGTGAGTCTCGCCCCAACGTCATTGATTGTACACAATCCAACATCCGACCAAGTCATTGAATCGTCGTGTTGTGTTTACCCTATCGACAATCTCGGTTCTAAAACTCCATCGCCAACTCTCCCGAGTGTTAGACAGGGGAATACATAACTTCGAGTCAACGAAGAAGTCCATCTCAACGTCTTAACGACCCTAGGTTACGTGAGTCTTGCCCCAACGTCATCGATTGTCCACAATCCTAACCCTGACCAGGTTATTGGATCGTGGCATTTGTTTACCCTAATCCGAATATGGGGTTTGTCAAACTCCGTATTCTCCATTTATCTATCTAAGCATAATAAACAAATAATATGATAAACACAACCAAACTACGAAGAACAAACATAAACGCAACACCGAAATTATCCAAACACATATTTATAAATATATCGTTAATCCTTATACAATCCACATTTATATTGTGGTCATAATCTTATAAACATTGAAATCGAGCTAAATATGCTCACAATATCCTAAGTTAAAGAAATAAGAGAAGAAATCGAAGAACTTAGCCTTGTCCGAAGATTTGTCGCTAAGAACCGTTCAACGATTGCTCCGCTGTCTTTCTCCACTTCGGGATGTGAGTTGTCCCTCTAAAACTACTCTATCTACCCTTAGATATATTCTAAGGGGCTCAAAATGCCAAGAGAGGCCAAAAATGAGAGAGGATGAGAGCTTAAATAGGGAAAATATCTCAAAAAATATCTAAAAATATCTCCAGTTAGTGTAGAGGTCACCACCTAGGCAGTGGGATTCACCGCCTAAGCGGTGGGTATGTCGGTTGGTTGATCGCCGCGGCGGTGAAGACAACTGTGGATTTGGAAAACATTCTGTAGTTTCACCGCCTAGGCGGTAAGTGTCCAGCAAGAATAGTCAGTCTCTGCATATTCACCGCCGCGGCGGAGGTCTGGATGCCGCGACGGTAGGCTTCTTTCACAATTTTGCCTCCGAGCTTGTTTTTCCACCGTTCTTCGACCGTTTTTGGTTCGATCTCATCGTTTTCGCTCTAGTTTCATACATTTTTGCCCCACACACCTGATTTGTACAAAAAGTATAAAAAACTAATTAAAACATAATAAAATACTATATAAACACTCGAAAACTAACTTAATTCAGTTTGGAAATATGTAGGTAGATCACACCTATCAAATACTCCCAAACTTGGAATTTGGCTAGTCCTCGAACCAAACACACACACGAAAATGAAAAACAAAATTGAATTAAATAACAAACAACCTAAAAATAATCTAAACATAACGACATGCGAGTTTTACATTCTTCTAATAGCCTATGTATTTTTCCCTCAACAACCGCCAGTCATATCGAGCTCAGGCGGTAAAACACATCATGTGATTGTTCTAGAATTTTGACATACAATAATGGTGAACGCGATTCTAGATCCTGTAAACGTGTTAGTGTGAGACTCAATAATACGGCTATACAACGACTGGATTGGATTATCCCCCAGCTAAACTCATAACTTAGACCATAAAGGACTAGGATTTCCATATGCCTGATTGGGGTCCACTCTCCACTAATGTAGGCTTGGAAGTTCATAGAGATCAAAAGGACTTCGTTTGGTTATGGATTGTTTGGCCAAGGGTAATTCGGAATGAAAAACGGGTTAACGTTGTTAATCTTAACGTTTCCCAAGGCTCAACGCTTGGCATATTCACTCTCGAACCCCCATATATAGATTGGAAAACAATCCCGAACAAACAATTTAAGACCAATGTACTCACTTGTCAAAAGAAACGTAAATTATTTTTTTTATTTTTTTTAACTAACCACACCCCCAAACTTATTTGATTACTATGATTTCACGGGTGTGGTTAAAACAAAAGAAAAATGAAAAATGAGTACTCGAATACCGAACCAATATAAAGTTCACCCTAACCCAACCGCTCACTTCAAGTAGCATAACGAATGCTAACTTGATTCACTCAAATTGTGCTTTCAAATTTAGCGATATAGATTTGGAAAAAGATCAACTGGCCAGGGTTTTAGTTTACGTGTGTTCAGAATTGAATTGGTATTTAGGCTTCGACAAGGTAACGAGGGAAAAAAATATTGCATGGTAGGCTTAAAAAGGCTCAAGCGACAAAAAAGAATACCTAAATCACGTCTCCTGAACTACCTCACCTAGGATTTCGCCTCAAGTTTCCCCTCAATCAGGTTCTAGAATCCTTAATATGTCATGAATTTGGTTAATCGATAATCTTCCTCAAATCAATTGAATAAAAATACATTGAGTCTATGTGCTCATGCAAATTAGGATCTACAATAACTTTTATCAAAAAGCATAGTCAAGCACACATAACACACATGCATGGGTATTACCCTTGACCTCGAAAACAACCAGGGGGTAATATCATCATCGGGTAACGGCCCAGATGAACGTAAAACTCAGCATTCAAACAACAACACAAATAAACACAAACTAACCTAAACAAACATGCACGCGAGAAAAACAATAACACATTACTAACATAATATACTACACATCACTTCCAAACCTAAAACGGAAAGTGTTCTCAGCGATCCCTATTTTATTAAGGATATATGTGTGTGTGGTTCTTAAGCATTAAAATTTAATTGGTAAATAATATAAAAAATAAAGATCGAACAGTTCAATTATTAAACAAAACAACATTGAACACTTAAAACTAGGCTCAGCTCGAGTTTTGTACAACCCTATGCATCACTAACAATTACATATCCAATAGTTATATACTTTGTCTTGTTTTGCAAAACACTTTTCTTGGGGTTGTGGCTCTTTTTCATCTATATAACAAAACATGATGGCGTATATATTTAAAATGGGTTCATTTGGTAGTTTTGACACCCATTTAGGATTGTTTGATAACTGGCCCTAAAAATATATATGAAACTACTACTTAAATAAGTTTGTAAATTAAAACATAAGCAAAAATTACACAATAATTCAGCAAGGAACCCTTCATGGAGACAAAAAAAAAATGAGAGAAAAACACTTCGGTGGTCGAATCCTAAAGAAAAATCCTTTGGGAGAGTCAAAATTCAGAGAGAAACTCTTTGGGGAGTCGATTGTTAGGAGAAAACTCATTCGGGAAGCCACATTTGAGAGAGAGAAAACCCATTTATCAAGGATCCTTACTAGAACAGACTGACATTTCAAAATCCGTTGTTCTGACAATGACAACGGTGACGGACAAATGGCTTCATCAAGCATCAATGGAGGAGTTAGTGAGGGGAATAACTGGATTATGATTTGAGGTTCTATCATAGAATCATCATGAGAGATTGTGATGATTATGAGTTCAGTGACAAGCAGGAACTATATGCATCTCTTGATGCGTACTGCTCGTTTTGGATTTGGAAAGTGAGGAGAGCTTGGCCGATATGAATGCATGGCGTCTTCTCCTTCAAGTTCAAGCTTAAATTAGTAGAAGATGGCACCATGGTGTTGAGTTCTTCTTTCGAAAACTCGTTGATGATGATGTTTTTTGCTTTTAGAAATCGATTTTTTGGAAAAGACAATTTTACAGATTTTCATGTATCGATCTGCATGAATATGTTTGGGTAATCCTTGTTAATATCTATAAGTTTTTGTTTAAAAAAACATAAGCAACAATTACACAGATAAAAACAATATAAATAAAAAAAAAAAATCTTAATCAACCAATAGTACGCATCTACAACCTAGAAACGTGTCATTTTAAAAATAGAGCACTGCATTTTATACCAGATGTGAATTATTAAAATCAGTAAGACGCCAAAGAAAACAGACATTCATTTGCATAGAGAAAACAAAAACATAGCATTCACTTGCAAAAATAAACACAGAGAAACAAAAATGGAGCATTTAATTGCAAAAACAAATAGAGCACTCGCATACCTCTATTAAATACTATTTGGATAAATGAATTTAAAAAAAAAAAAAAAAAAATCAAAAGATGAACAATTGACAACATTGACTAACCAAAAAGATGTAAAAACACAAATTGGTGACAGCGCAATATATGAAATTAATCCTCAATACCTCGAATCCACACAAGTAGACACCGAATTGGGTAGGAAAATCAAGCGAACAAGAAATAGATCTAAGTAGACCATATATATACCTGATCCGCATTACACATGTAAACATTGAAACGCAATATGATCGTGCGAATGGAAACCCCTGATTATCCGCCACTGCTCTTGCCAATTAAAAGGAAGCTCCACCTAATATCTCCAATCTTGCAATTTGTCGAGAATCCCCAAATCTAAAAGCCCACTTCAATGGAAACCCCAAAACCCACTACTTAAATAAAGAAGCATACCCACTTATAAAATGAATTGTTGGACATACACTAATGGGTCTCTTTTTTAAGAAAAAAAAAAATGTGTATTTCATCCAATTGGGTTAGGACTTGTGGGGTCCAATTTAAAAATACACTTACATATACGAGAGACCAAAAAAAATATTTTTTTAAATATCGATGTTAGAGTAACAAGGTAAGGAAATATATATTTAAAAAAATAAAAATTAAAGAGATATTTATGTATTTTATTTTTTAATTGTTCGATTATTTTTTTATAATTAAACGTAAAATTGTCATTCAGTATATTTTTACCTATAAAGAAACTAAGTGATATTTAGTCAAAAATAATAAAAGATTGAATAATATTTAATAAATAACACAAAAGATTTTTGGTTAATGACAAATATCCAATTTTGACCTCTTAAATGTGTTTTGGTCTTTACAACATATGGTCAAAATTAATTCAATCGGACGCTTGATAGACAAATTCTATAACATTCTTTTAAAATATTCAAAAAATTCTCAAAAACAACTTACATACATCTAAATATGTACAACGACCTCCTCGTCGACATGTACCACCCCATTACCCATTGGCCCAATATAACAAAACGTAGATGTTGTAATTGTCCGGTCTTGCTTATTCAAATAACCAGGCTCCAGGGACTGTTTATATTACACATTTTGCCCCTAAAGTTCAGATATTAGTCATAAGTAGCCAAATGAGTTTTCTAATCTTTTAGTTGTCTCAAATATGTCCAAGAAGTTTCTAATTTGCAATTAGGGGTGTGCATGGACCTACTCCAACCGACCAACCCCCTCTTACTGCCCAACCCGCAGCCGTCGAAATCGGATATCATGAATAGAATCAGTCGGATCGGTTACACATAAATGATTGTCTCTTATTTCGAATCGGGCTCCAGGTTTTAATCCAAACCGAACCGCAGCACCAGATCCGACTGACACATGTACCTTAAATAGGATTTTTCTAGGATTTGATCATTCATTTCTCGAGAAGTCTTCATCGTCGATAATCTCTACCTCTCTCCGTCTCTCATCATCTAGTCTAGTAGAGTCCATACCCTATCCATTTCTTATAGCCGCTTCTTCCTTCATTTTCGAAAGTCCAAACCAGAGGGCTCTCGATTCTTGAAAAAGTCTTCATTGATTTCTTCGTGCCCTCCCTTATGCGAAAAATGGCTGCAACGGTGAGAGATGGAAAAGTCTACAAACATCATCTACTTTTTCTCGTGGGTCATGGCTGTTACGCTAAAAGACGGCACCGAGGAGTAAAAAATCAATGGATCAAACGTAAGTTTCAATACTCGTGTTTTTTGTTTGATTTTTTGGTGCTTAGGGTTTTGATTTTTGGTGTTTAGTGTTTTGATTTCTGTTTTTATTTCGGATATTTAGGGTTTGATTTATGATTTAGGGTTTCGATTTCTATTTGATATTAAATCTTTGTATTGATATAAACACCTGAACCATAACCAATCCAAGTGGGCTCCGACTAAATCCAACCAGAATCCAACGTAACCTGCTAACACTAGTTTTCCCCTTCAATTTGGTCGGCAACGAATTGGGGAATGTCAGACCCGAACTCAATCCGATCAGGTCTCCAATCAACCCAAAAAATAGTTTACCCAACCCGTGCACACCATATTTGCAACGAATCCCTCAATTACTACAAATGTCCCATCTCATTAACATTTAACCCATAATTCAATTTAGTTAAAATTAACTCAAATAATAAAACTTTATCGGAATGACTAGAAAATAAAAATAAAAATGTAGGAGTAAAAACTTGTTTCAATCACAATCTACTTGTTTTGGCTTGGTAATTCCTATTCTAATCCATGACTTACCTCAATCAAACTACTACAAGTACCAAAAAAATTAAAAGGTTCAAGAAATTATATATTTAACAAAAAAACAATTACTATTCTAGTAGAATTTTTTATTTCCTGAATTAGAGTACTTCCCAACTTGCCAAGCCATGATCATGAGTCAAAATTCCTAATTCTGCGGAAGAAAGATTTATGTTCAGTCCTAAATTCAAAGCCCATCATGATGAACCTACAAATAAAGTATTGAACATATTAATTCTTTTGCGTTAATTACACTTTTGGACCCTAAAATTAGTATTTAGTGTTAATTTTTCCCTTTATGTTTTAAATGTCTTCAGTTAAGTCCAAACGTTTCAAATTCAAAAATCGTTTCAATCTGATACCTGAGGTTAACTTCAGTCAAAAAATCATTAACGAAAGTAGGCATGTGCAAATCACATCAAGGACCAAACTGAAACAATTTTGAAACTTTAGACGCTTAGTTGAAGCACATGTGAACATTCTGGCTTGATCGAAGCGCATGTAGATGTTAATTTTTGTAAGTGGGTTCAAAGGGACTAAATTAGAATGATTTTGAAACTTTATGGACTTCACATAAAATATTGAAATATTAAATATCAAAATTGACAATATTTTAGGAATCAAGAATGCAACTTTCTTTTTACATATTATAATAATTTTCTTATTTTTTTACTATGAAAGATGCCTGTAACGTAGCAATTGGCGAGCCATACCTCCATTTATAAGTTTACTGGTATTTTCAATCCATCATGTGCAAGCCAAACTGAGATTCCTTCTCTAAAAATACACCGTCACAAAAAGGTCTGTCAGATCATAATGATGGTGACAAAACTTTCTGAAACTTCAAATAAACTCGCCT
Source organism: Eucommia ulmoides (assembly GCA_016647705.1). Taxonomy (NCBI): domain Eukaryota; kingdom Viridiplantae; phylum Streptophyta; class Magnoliopsida; order Garryales; family Eucommiaceae; genus Eucommia; species Eucommia ulmoides. Next base: position 35,334,613 of record CM028337.1, read on the forward strand.
CTGGTCTTTCAATAGCACCGGCGCGTTAGCATTAGCTATTTGAAGAAGGAATTAGAATTGAAAAAAAGGATTTTGCGATTTTCCCGATAAATCACAAGTTGCACCCCCAAAATTTAATTGCGATTTCAAGGTGCCTCTTGATGTTTCAATTTCCACAATATACACCTTGAAGTTTGAATTTTGCCTCAAATTGGTCCAATCAACACATTTCGGCCATCTTAATTGTTAGAGCATCAAAATGTGCATCACACATGTTGATTCGTTTCCCTAATTGCTTCCTTAACTATGACACATATGTTGTCGCTCTGTAAATTAAGATGGTCACAAAATGTCTATTGGATCAACTAGAGACAAAAACCAAATTTCAAGGGGTACATTGCGAAAATTAAAACATCACGGACATTGAGTTGCATTCAAACATCAAGGGTGCAAAGTACGGTTTAAACCCATAACTCAAACAAAATTTTGTAGATTACTTTTAGAATTCAATTCTGCCTCAAAATCCTTCATCCGAACATACCCTAAAAGTTCTAGTGGCAAAGCCAATACGAATTATTGAAGCCGCCAAATTAGATAAACATAGTTTGTAAAGGCAACTTATGGTAACCAACTAAATATCAGCGTCTCAAGATGCAACAAATGTGGAAGAAAATGAATATTATGATACCTCCGGGACCATTCCATGAGAAATTCATTGTCCTTGTAGTGATCAAATTCATGGGTCATCCCAATCAGCAAAGCTTGCTTGGGGGATATCCTCTTCACGGCTTCAAGAGTCTGAAAAGCGAAGGGTAAATGGTTGCAATAACAAGTGGCAATTCCCAAATAAATGAAGTTAAAACACAGAGAGAAGATATTAAACCAACCTGAGGGAAGCAAAAATGAACATTATGGGAGCCATTCTGCACAATGTAGCAAAAAGAAAAGAGCAAGTTGAATAACAAACACTGTATGTCCAAAAAAAATAAATTAAAATACGTACATATATATATAACTAGTTTAGTTAAACGCCATAAAAACTCCTTTAATGGTGGTGAGCCAAGTGTATCTTTGAAATGGAAGAGAAATAATGCAGGGTAATGCATGGAAGAAACATATTATCCATGAAAGGTGTTCAAAAGTACCAGAAGTAAAACTCAACCAAGGAGTCATACCTTATAAAGAGTGTCCAAGATAAGAAGATCCAACTGTTGTCCACTACTTTTTGAAATTTCTGTACGATCAAAAGCACAATTGAACACTCCAAGAATTAAGAATTGAGATTTTCTTTAATTGTTTTTTCAAAAGCATCATTTCACTTTTTTTTAGGTTGCCCTAATTCTTTTCAGTTATATTTCTATGAAGTAAAAATAGAAAACCATGACATTGGCAGGATTCGGGAAATAAAATTTATGGCATTGGCATTGAACAAGATGAAGTAGAAACTCACGACTCTCGGAGGTCGGAAGTATGCGTGAAACGTCAGATATATAAGCTACTCTATATTTTTCACCAAAAAGAAATCCCAAACAAACATAATCTTCACCATGCATCACCTGCATAATAATAATAATTTAAACAAAAAAAAAAAAAAGTATTAAATACACCAAAACATAATATATTACGAGTATAAATCACAATAAAAGAAGTCATGCAAGGAGACTTTAACTGGTAAAGGAATAAATTTTAGTCCTGATGCAACAAATGGCTTCTCACAGTCATTGTCAATTACATTCCAATCAAGTTGTGCAACACGCCTTACTTCCTGGCCTGGCTTTAGCTTCTTCTCAACCAAGTAAGGAAATTTAGCTCTAATGCTGTTTCAAAAGTACAAAATGAACGGGCATGAGAGATTAACAGTAAATAGTTCATAAGTGATAGCATGTAACTGCAGCATGAACTGCAAAACACATCCCACATATCGAATCCAAGTCTAATGGCCCGTTTGGTGGTCTTTCAAGTTGCAAAATTTTATTATTTTTTAATTAGTTAACTTATGAATTGTTATAGCCTAGTGTTTGGTTGTGACAATTAAATTAGCTAACTAACCATTTTAATTCTAGTTTAGATGCTATTGACTAGTTTAACTGGAATTAAATATAGTTAAAAATTTAACAAAACTAAAATAATTGTATGTTTCTTTGTTCAAATTAACAATATAGAAATTTGATTAAATCATAGGTAAATGGCAAATGGAGAAATTTACAAATCAATTCATCAAAATAAGATAATTCATAAAATAAGATAATTTAGACAACCAAACAGGCCCTAATTTATATAGTGAAAAATAGAATCCTCTTATTGCAATCCCACGCTCAAACTTGAAATAGAAAGTCAGCAGAAAACCAATATTTCATGACTCATCAATAATCTGCATATTAAATATTAAGGGAAAAAAAAAGAAGAAAAACATAAGAAACACAAATTAACTGTTGTCAAATATTAGGGAGCATTTTAAAGTAAAAAAATAACAAATGTTGATAGAATTATATGGTGTAAAACTTTGCCCCATGTATGCAGACTCCTGACTAAGATCCAAAGAACCACAATAATTCCACATACAAACGATAACCAAAAGGATACAACTATACTATTTAACAAAAGAGGACGATAAAAACTCCCTAGCCTGCAGCAGATCGTTTATGTAATGTCACATGCTGCATGACTCATGCAAATCACATGTACACAGCACAAAGACTAGGTTTTATGCGGAGTGCGAAGATAAATTCCTGTGTCTCAATTAGCACGAAAAGGAAAACATCATTCCAACAAAAAAAGAAATGTAGAAATTGTAGATATATTTCTATTCATATAAATATTTCAATAAGAAGCAAAAAGAATTCTAACATGAAAGTGGCATATCATCATTAAACTCTTTTGTATCCTGTAGATGATAGATCATACTCCCTCCGTCTCAAATTAATTGTTTTACTTTTCTTTTTAAGATTTCCCAAATTAATTGTCATCTTCTCTTTTTTTAACAAACATACATTATTACTCCTCCCAATAACTCTCTTCTCCACCACACATTTTAAATTTAAAAAAGTTCTATCACTTTAGCACCATTCCCAATGAGGGCAATATAGTAAGTAAAAAATATTCAAACACTACAAAAACTTTGTGCAAAGTCAAACGTGACCTCTCATCAGCATGCTCATTGAGGTAAAACTTTGTGCAAACTTTGGGACGAAGGTAGTAATAATGGTGTACCTCTCCATTGAATCCTCATTGAGGTAAATAGGAGTGGGTTTAATTGCGTTTATTGGGCTAAAAGGTTGCACAGATCGTATATCATCAAGACCAAGAACCGCATCAGCATGCTCATGAGTCAAAACAATCTGCATTGTTTATACAATATCAGCTTAAACTTCACACAAACTTCTACCTTCAATCATCAAGAAAATGGAGAAAAAAGCATGATCAAACAAAGTAAACTGCACAAGCAGGAAAAAGATCAATCAAATGGAAAACCATTCTTCTATTGGCAAAGTCTACAAAGGAAAAAATAATATTACCATATAAAAAGCTAAATATAGCCCAATCTGATGAATAAGTTAATTTATTAACAAGTAATATCACCATCATTCCGCCCTCCACCATCATATCACCAACCAAACACCGTCTGGGGAAAGATGAGAAAGGAGAGTCAAACACTCATCCTGAGGATAGATTTTGTTATTTGCAAACTAAAGACAACTATTTCAAATTTATGAACAACTATCTGATTTCTAGTGGACAACCTTTTCAACCACTGAATGACTAATCGGCGATGCTGAAGCTACAGCTAGAAAGCAACAAATATAATGATACTGAACATTGAGTTAAGACATCTTAGGCAAACTGATTTGCCCTGAAAAGTTTCTTTAACATTTATCACAGGTAATGAGTAAATAAAAAATTCATTCTTAGTTCATGCCAATGATCGTTCTTCCATTTGGAAGGAATTATATTTGAACTTCATGCAAATAATTCGAGGTTTCATTAGCCTACTATTAATGCAGGTTGAGACAAAAAGTATGTGAAGAGGGCCAACTCACAGAATCCACATGAGGAATCTTATGGAAAGTGAACCACCTGAGTACTTGCTCCCTGAATGACTTTCCGACATCAATCAATATGTAACTGTGCTTACCACCACTTTCGCAATAGTCAATCAGAAGAGATGTATTGCACCTACAAGAATAAATTATGGAACGGGAAAACGATTAATTATTATCATCGTCCAGAGATAACATCATTGCTCATTTTCAATGAGCCCAAAATGGCTGCATGTGGCTTTTCTAGCTTTCAAAAGAAAAAAGAAATACCTAATAAACCTATAAAACCTACAACCAAATTCAAAACTTGTGAATGAATGAGCAAAAACCCTAAATAAATTTAATCTAAAGCTGAAACCACACGAATAATCAGTGGAATATCTAATTTAATCACAGAAAACCCATAATTAAGTGAGATTTAACATAATACTACTCAAAGTAAACCATACAATTACGTACAGAGGTCCACCAACTCAAATTGGCTCGAATGTACGTCGATGCAGCTAACAAAACCATCATTAGAACCAACGGAAGGCAATCAAATTGTAACCTGTAATTAGGGTTGCGCTCAGGTGGGATCGACATCGACTGAGAACAGACTTGACAGGGAGGATCGGACGGCTGGATTAGGCAGATCGCGTTGGGGACCATGCTCGAACAGCCGGTGCCTAGAAAAATCAGCGCCGACTGAGGCTCGACATTGCCGTTCTCGGTGATCTCACCGGCTTTGTCCATTTGGGGAAAAAGAGCAAAAAAAGAAGAAAGCACGAGGATCAGTGTGTGTGTGTGTATTGTTATTGTGTGTGTGTGTGTGAGAGAGAGAGAGAGAGAGAGAGAGAGTGAGAGTGAGAGAGAGAGAGAGAGGAATGAGCGAAGAAAAGCCGAGAAGGGATGCGAGACTTTAATGGGGGATCTATAGGTAACGGTTTCACCGGTTATATTTTGGTATCTAAATTCTATTTTTCATAAGGAAAAGATAATAACATCTTCTAAATTAATTTTTATATTCACCGTTAATTCCATAAGATTTCTACACAACTTTCAGTATGATCTTATTTTCGAATTTAAATAAAATAAAATTTTAATTGTGTATTGTAAATTCATTTTATCGTTTTTTTTATTTAAATTATTTTATTTTTGATTTCAAAATATAGAAAGAATATCAAATACATAATAGTAATTTTAATTTATAATTTTATTTTATTTTCATAATTAGATTATGGACAATAACGTCTACATGCAGTTTGATGTAATATTTTTTTTAATTTTTTTTTGTTTTGTATAATGTCTTTTGTTAAAATTAATATCTTTTTAATAATATTTGTTGTTAAATTTAACAAAAAGAAAATAAAAATCAACACTAACTTGTGGAAAACAAACCCTTACAAAATTTAACAAAAAATATTAATAGTAACTTTGTTATTGAATTCAACTATTAAACTCTAGTAAATATCAATACTATTTAACTTAATTAGGGAGCACTCGATTAATTTCACCCCCTTTTTTACAAATAAAAATTGGTTCTTTTGCACATAGTGTATGATTTGTTATACTTTGATAATATCAAGTATTGTTATTCTTTAGCTATGAGATTTAAAAGATATTCATTAAGTATAGTGAGGCATACATCTGAATATAGAAGTATGCAATAAAAGATTTATCACTCTTAACAAAAAGATATGTGTTCTATGTGATTCAGTTTAATATAATCTATTCAAATTTTTTATCAGAGTAGTATGATGATTGGGATAACATTCTGATGCAAGAAAAATTCCAGTTATATATTCAGCTTTCTAAGAAGAGGTTTTTTTTTTAGGCCAATATTTTAGGTCCAAAAACGAAAAGATCTGACTGATAGAACCGAGTTAGGAAAAGGCCTGTTATTGACGGCCTAATTGATAGCTCGAAAGAAGTCTATTACGATAAACCCATAGGTCATCCTGAGCAAGCATAATAAAGAAGCCAAATACTCAGAAAGAGCCAGACCGTGGACGTTGGTCCAAACCGGTGATCCATGATCCATTAAGCGAAAACCAAAGAACGTAACTTGGTCAAAGATACACACTCAACTAAATAGCAATTGAGTGGGAGAAGACTAAGTCACTAAAGATTAATTCAACCCACTAACCCATGATTCTACCTAGTTAGGAAGAAGTGAGTCATCATCAGATAGTAGGAGAAAACCAGATCATCAAAGACTAGTTCATCCATACTTAACGGCCGTGATCCACAAAATCTATAAAAAGGTTATGTATCACATTAATTTTTACATTCAGTCTTTTGCCTAAAACCGTAAAGCAGATTGACTTATTCTCACATAAGAGGTTCTTTGACCGACACTACACCGGTGTCCCCTTTGAGCTAATCGGTTTTGCACATTATCAGTTTTCTAGGTTATGGAGGTCTTTAGCACATGGGAGATCTTTTGCACGTGCTAGAGATTTTTGACAACATCATTTGGCGCTGTCTGTAGGAAATAAGCAAAAAGATTTACATACCTTATATTCAAAAATCTCTCAGTCTGTTCTTTTGACTTGGTGCTTCAATAGCACCCCCAAATATGGTCACCCAACCATGAGCAGCAGTACCATCTACAACCATGACCATGCTGAGGTCAAAATCGACGATCTTAAGTTAGCCACCATCCTTCACCGAGGAACAAAACAGAGCATTATCCGAATGACAAAAGCCATGGCGTCGGGGCTCTATGATGATAAGCCTGATGCCGCCATTGGCAACATTGTGGATGAAGGCGCGAAATCGTTGGGATTGATCTCGGTGAGGAAGACGGAGGAGGCGGTAGAGGAATTGCAAGCATCGTACCTCCAATCTGTCCTAAACCGCTCAGATTAGAATCTAAGCCGATCTGACCTGAATCGCAACATCAATCTCTTATTTGAACTTGAACAGTATCATTAGTAGCTTCATGTGTCGCACCAATAGAGGGAGAAAGATGAGAGAGAAAACTCAAATTCAAAAATCAAGGAACCAAATCATCGACTGAAAAATCTGGAGAGGGGAACAGAAAAAAATCCGCTAGATTGAACTCGACATTCCAGATTGGAAACTCTCGGCACCATTGGTGTCTAGATCTAAGGCCTCCACTGCGGTCGATGCCAGATCTGTAATCTCCAGCCATTTCCGATGAATCCGTTGTCGTCTCCATCCAATTCCTTTGTCTTCATCGATACCGGAAGGCAGCGAGATAGCCTGCATCGTCATTGCCCCAAACTCTGCGTGGAACAAACGGGCCATCGAAACCAGATTCAATTGATGAACTTGATGTGTGTAAAACTCTCGTTCCTAACTGACCTAGGTATAAAATCCTAAACAGGTCAGATTCATTATATGGGATCCGAATTGGAGTCAGGTAAACCCGCCTATTAAGTGGGCTGGGGTAGCATAAGCCCATGTTCAAACACTAATTTGGTGATCTTTATGAATATATGGGCAGCCACTTGATAAGGCCCATATTTAGGTATGTATAAGCCCAAGGTGTCAAAAGCCAAAAAGGAAATCAGTCATCTCAGAGTTTCGGTCTTACCTATGTACGTTAGAATGAGTCTGAATTGACTGTAATAGCCCATGAGTAATAGGAACCGTTACAGAGATTCTCCCATAACTATAGGGATGGTGGCTATTATACGTAAGGACAGGGAGATGGATTACTTGGGCTCAGTGGAGACATTGAACAAGGTACATCCAAGAGAAGAGTTGAAGTTATACTTGGTAGTAACTCCTGTAGCAGTAAGTGCTGCACTGGTTCAAGAACTCGCAGGATGGCAGAGACTGGTTTATTATGTCAGCAAATTATTGGTTTCAGCTGAAACTCCTTATACGGAGTTGGAAAAACTAGCGTTAGCTTTGGTAATTGCTGCTCGGAAGCTCCGTCCCTATTTTCAAGCACATGTAATAACCGTGCTAACCTCGTACCCACTCAGGGCAGTAATGCACAAACCAGAAGTATCTAGATGACTAATAAAGTGGACTGTAGAGTTGGGTGAATTTTTCATCCAATACAAACCCAGAACAACAATCAAAGGGCAAGCTTTAGTTGACTTTATTGCCGAATTCACTCCTCAATTGAATGAAGAAGCGACACCATGCTCTGCTGCCTAGTGGAAATTATGGGTAGATGGAGCCTCGAACATGAAAGGATGTGGAGTGGGAATAGTCATGCAAACACCTGAGGAAGATCAGCTTGAAAAAGCTATGTAGTTATGTTTCCAAGCTTCCAACAATGAAGCGGAGTATGAAGCAGTAGTTCTTGGGCTAACTCTTGCCAAGGAGTTAGGTGCTCAGTATCTGGAAGTGAAGTCAGATTCTCAAGTGGTGATCAGTCAAATCAATAGCTTGTTCCTTATAAATAGAGACAAGTTACGAGTCTATGCAGAGAAAGTAAAAGAGCTTGCTTCCTAGTTTCAGAGCTGTAAATTTGAAGCTATCTCAAGAACTGAAAACGCCAAGGCTGATGCTTTATCTGTACTTGCTTCGACTTTAGGACCAGATCAAAAGTCTGAATTGGTTGAGTTTCTGGACCAGCCATCAATCACTCCAACCCCTCAGTGTGCATGTATAGGTCAACTGGATGAAGAAACTGATTGGAGGACTCCTATAGTTCAGTATCTGAAGAAATGAGTCTTACTAGATGACAAAGATGCCGCTAGGAAAATTGTTTATAGGTCGTCAAGGTATGTGTTATCTGACGATAAACTGTATAGACGATCTTTTTCCCAACCTTCGTTGCTGTGTTTAGGGTCAAAAGAAGCAAGTTCTGTTCTACAAGAAACACATGAAGGCGTGTGCAGAAACCACCAGGGGGAAGGATCCCTGGTTCATAGAGCATTGAGAGTGAGATATTATTGGCCTACCATGCGTGCTGATGTGGTAGAATATGTACGAAAGTGCGACAAGTGCCAATGATTTTGTAATAATATGAAGGTCCCAGCTTAGCAACAAACTCTAATCACTAGTCCTTGGTCGTTTTCCCAGTGGGGAATGGATGTTTTGGGTCCTTTTACTCCAGCTCCTGGAAACAAAAATATTTGTTGGTGGCGATCGATTATTTCACCAAATGGGTTGAAGTAGAAGCTTTTGTAACCGTGGGAGAAAATGAAGTGAAGAATTTTCTGTGGAAACAAGTCATTTGCCGTTTTGGCATACCTGCTATTCTTATCTCGGACAATGGAACGCATTTTACTGGAGGTAAAGTTGGCTGGATATGCAACGAGCTCTAAATACAACATCGGACATCCAGTCCAGCATATCCCCAAGCAAACGGATAAGCAAAGGTAACCAACCGTTCCATTAAAGAGGTACTCAAAAAATGCCTGGATGATGCTAAAGGCAAATGGGTGGAGGAACTTCCTGGAGTTTTATGGGCTTATCGCATCACCCCGGCATCTACAACTGGAGAAACACCCTTTTCTTTAACTTATGGAACTGAAGCTGTCATTCCAGAGGAAATTGGGGTGCTAAACAGAAGAGTTACCACTGCTGATTTAAGGGAAAATGAAGGCTACATACGAGAGGAATTGGATCAACTTGAAGAAAAACATGATAAGGCATTAATGCGAATGGCAGCTTACAAGACTAAGATGGCACGCAGATTCAATCATATAGTTCGCCCAAGGACTTTCACTATTGGAGACCTGGTACTTCGACGAGTAATGCCTCTCCGACCAGAAGCTCGCTTGGAAAGCTTGCTCCAAACCGGGAGGGCCCTTATCGCGTCATTAAAGTTAATAGACCAGGAGCTTATTGGCTTGAAGAACTTGATGGAGTAGTTGTTCCTAGACCATGGAACGTCTCCCATTTGCGAAAGTATTTCGTATGAGTTCTTTATCTTTAATCTATGTTTCTTTCCAAGAATTTGAAATTATTTGTTTACTGCTTCATGAATGCATTTTTAATAAAAGACATAAACGTTTGCAATTTCTGTTCTTTAATTGAGTTCCTCGGCTCAGTATTTAACTGGGCATCTCAGCCTAGCAAACAACTGAGTTCTCAAACTCAGAGTTTAACTGAGCACTTTCGCTCAGCATTTAACTGTGCACCTCAGCCCAGCAAACAACTGAGTTCTCAAACTCAGAGTTTAACTGAGCAGTTCAGCTCAACATTTAACTGGGCCCCTCAGCCCAGCAAACAAATGAGTTCTCAAACTCAGAGTTTAATTGAGCACTTCAGCTCAGCATTTAATTAGACACCTCAGTCCAGCAAACAACTGAGTTCGCAAACTCATAGTTTAACTGAGCACTTCAGCTTAGCATTTAACTGGGCACCCCATCCGAGCAAACAATTGAGTTCTCAAATTCATAGTTTAACTAAGCACTTCAACTCAGCATTTAACTGGGCACCTCAGCCCAACGAACAACCGAGTTCTCAAACTCAGAGTTTAACATCATATGAATATTCACGAAGAACAAAAACAAAATCAACAAAAACTATTCTCAAACTAGGTTCAATTGATGAACCATATGATCCAAGAAGCAATTCTTATGTTTACTAAAAAAAAAAAAAAAGTAACGGTGCAAGTCACGAATCAAAAGGAATGGAGGAGGAGCTATTGATACACGTGTTGAACCTTTTGCAATTGACTTGGGAAATGATAAGGCGGCTGCTGCAACAAGATGGAGGCTAGGTGAACAATGAAATAACCTTGGGCTAAATACTAAAGCCCCAATGGTAGCAAATATATTTATAGTCTTTACCCTCAATGTCTTTTATTTTATTTTTTATTTTTTTTAAGTATTGAACTTATAAATTATCGATGAAGTCTTGATAAATCAAGAATTGATGAAAATTGTATTTTATGATTAAAAACTTAAAGTGCCTTGAAGAAATATTGAAATTGCAATTTGCATTTATTTAATTCAATTCATAAAATTATGGTTCTACCTATGATAATTGGAGGAAGTTTAGCATTTGCTAAAGAAATTAATATAGGAAGTGCATTATAATTGTTGAATATGCCCTATAATTTGATAAGGATTATTCAAAATCCTATGGCTTAGCAAAAATTACACTTTGGCTCCTATAACTTTAATTCCAACAAATTACATGTTATAAGAGCACTATCGGCACTTCAAATTATTCAGGTACGCCCAAAGGTATACAAGATTGGATAAACTCGGTTATACTATAAAATTAGTGACCGATAAGTTAAATCCTTTAAGACCTGTGTGGTTATGAAAAAATACAAATTGTACCCTCAAACTTTGAACATGAAATGTAAATTTAGTGGCTATAAGTAAACTTTACTTTGCCTAAAAGATAATACAAGAATAGCTCTTTAATTGCACTTTGTACCCCTATTTGTTATTATTTGGATAAGATCCTTATAGAAATACTGAAGAGGGAGAAAGCGCTTGAAAGAGTTATGCAAAATCGATTCAAAGCTAATCTTCTAGTCTATCCTTAATAAGGATTAGAAGATACTTGTTGTGCGACGAATGATAAATTCGTCCTTTAGCATAGCTAGACGATTTTACGAATGTGCAGTTCACCCTCGTTATTATTGATTGGGTAAACTACAAATTCAGGTGTTAAAGGTCTCAAGAGAAATTCTTAAGATCACAAAACGCAACTTGCCTCAAGAAATGTTTTGGTCAATTACACCATTACAAATTGCATAAATAACAATAAATTACTTATTTCAAGAGTGTTTCTCGTTGATAAACGACAATCTTGAGGGTTTAAATTTAATTCGACTTGTAACCTGAATATTCAGAAAATATGAGTTTGTATTTCATCCTAAAGAATGCAACTATTTGTTTGTTAACGATTATTATATGACATAAAAGAAACTGCAACTCTTATAAAGCATGTTAAAAAACTACATATCCCGATCAAATCCCATGAACAAAGGGGTAACCAAAAGGATATAGAGAGGGGAGAAGAGTTCAACCCTCCCGAAGGGAATCAATTATGAATAAATTCAACCGAATGAGAATCTGTGAAGAAGACTAAGTTCTATGATGAATTCAACGCCTAAGGAATGAGCATGGGGTCAGGATCATCTATAAAGAAATTATAGGAATAGTCACAGAAAGAATAATCAGTCTATTGTCTCTTTAAAGCTAATTTCACATTCATAACTCGTTCAGCAAACGAACAAGTTATGACGGAGGGCAAAGAGGAAGTGAAAAATATAACAAAGATGGGTCTGTGGATGCCTCATTCCTTACAAATTCCCCGTGTTAGAGGCTGACTCCCTGGTGGCAAAAGACAGGTATGTGGATGCCTCCCTACTTACAAATTCCTGGGTAAGAGGATACCTCCCCAGCGGCAAAATACAGGTCTAAGGATGCCTCATTGCTTACAAATTCCCTGGGTAATAGGATGCCTCCCCGATGGCAAAAGACAGGTCTAAGGATGCCTCTCTACTTACAAATTCCCCGGGATAGAGGATGCCTTCCCGGTGGCAAAAGGCAGATATGAAGATGCCTCATTGCTTATAAATTCTTCGGGTTAGAAGATGCCTCCCCGGTTGCAAAATATGGGTATGAGGATGCCTCCCCGCTACAAATGCCAAAACAAAAAACTAGTTAGAGGATGTCTGCCATAATTGTTATAGCGAAAAGAGGGGTCGAGACTACAAATTACCAAGTGCGGTGATAAATCATAGATGGTAGTAGAAATCACCAAGTAAGGTGATAAAAATCATCAAAAGTGATGACGAACTGACACATCAATTCGGGAAAAAAAAAATCACTACTAGAACGAACTGACAAATCAGTTCAGAAATAAAACAATTGTAGTCATAAAAATCACCAAGTGTAAGTGTAAGAACGAACTGACAAATCAGTTCGAAATGAAACACTTGTAGTGATAAAAATCACCAAGTGTAAGTGTAAGAATAAACTAACAAATCAGTTCAGAAAGGAAACACTTGTAGTGATAAAAAAATCGCCAAGTGTAAGTGTAAGAACGAACTAACAAATCAGTTCGGAAAGAAAACACTCACAGTGATAAAAAAAGACCAAGTGTAAGTGTAAGAACGAGCTGATAAATCAATCCAAAATGAAACACTTGAAGTGATAAAAATCATCAAGTGTAAGTGTAAGAACAAGTTGACAAATCAATCCGAAATGAAATACTCGAAGTGATAAAAATCACTGAGTACGTAACTATAAGAACGAACTGACAAATCAGTTCGAAAAGGAAACATTCAAAGTGATGGAAAATCACTAAGTGTAAGTGTAAGAACGAACTGATGAGATCAGTTCGGAAAAGGCACTAATAGTGATAAAAGTCGCTAAGTGTGAAAAGAACTGATGAACCAATAAAATCAGTTTGGAACGAATCACCAAATGTGAAAAATAATAAGGTGTGAGAAAAATAAAAAAGTGAAATATTTAAAAATAGTTCGACTTAATCACTACATGTGATAAAGGCAAATGACTAATATTAGTTCGAATGAATCACTAAGTACGAGAAACGGCGAACTACTAAAACCAGTTTAGACTAATAGATAGCTAAGCGAGATTAATGAATTCTAAAAAGTGCTAAGTACGGGAAAGAAGCAAATTAATAAATAAATAAATAAAAAAGTTGGATCAATCACTAGGCGTGAGAAAAAAGAGAACTGTTAAAAACAGTTTGGAGCAATAACTAAGTATAAGAAGAGAATATGACATTTCGTCTCACTTCTTCAAATCAACACTCAGGTCAGAGGGCAAATGATGCTAGATAAAATTCCCTCTATATATTCAGCTTTCTAAGAGGAGTTTAATAAAGTAATTGGGCCAATATTTTTAGCCTAATAATGAAAAATATCTAGCTGATAAAACTAATCTAGGAAAAGGCCCGTTATTGGTCGTCCAATGCATAGCTCAGAAGAAGCCTATCAAGATAAGCCCACAGGTCATCCTAGGCAAGCACAATAAAGAGGCCCAATACTCAGAAAGAGCTAGGCCGTAGACGTTGGTCCAAACTGGTGATCCATGCGTGAATCTATCAAGTAGGAACCCAAAGAACATAACTTGGTCAAAGATACACTCCCAACTAAATAGCAACAGAGTGAGAGAAGACTAAGTCACCAAAGATCAATTCAACTCACTAACCTATGATTCTACCTAGATAGGAGGAAGTGTGTCATCATCAGATAGTGGGAGAATACCAAGTCATCAAAGACTAGGTCATTCATACCAAATGACCGTGATCTACAAAATTTATAAATAAGGGAAGGTATCACATTAATGTTTACATTAACTCTTTGCCTAATATCCTAAAGAAGATTGACTTATTCTCACGCTGGAGATTCTTTCGCCGACACACACTGGTGTTCCCTTTGAGCTAATCGGTTTTGCAGGTTATCAGTTTTGCAGGTTATCAGTTTTGCAGGTTGTGGAGGTCTTTGGCACGTGGGAAATCTTTTGCACGTGCTATAGATTTTTGGCAACATCAGATTACAATCAGTATCAAGAGATTACATTATCAATCAAAATACATATTATTGGATTAAGGGTTTTTAATTTGACCATATCATGTTGGTCCTTTCAGAGATCTGGAATACACATATCATACTTGAGGGAATTCTCTTTGTTGAATTCTTGCCAACTAGATATAATTATAATATGTGGATAGATGTGACTCACAATTGAAGGAAATACCTTAAGTGGAAAAGAATTTTCTTATGAAAAGGGAAGAAATAGAATTGTCATAATTTTTATTGATTAAGTGATTAGTAAAATAAATATATAATTAATTATTTTCACCATTTAACTTTTGGTATGAACCCAATGGGTCACACACAATAGATAATTGATGCTAGAAGAGTTATTGAAATTGAAATGGGTAGTAATACTAAACTTAAGAAGTTTAGGGGCCAAAGTGGAAAAAAAAGAAAAGAAGAGGTACAGGATTATGAACCCTGAAGTGTATCTATAAAATGGAAGTCCACAAGATAGTAGCCCTATCAATAGAAATCAGCCACAAGAAATATGGCCGCCTCCCCCCCTTGTTTTCTCTTAGTTTCCTATGTCCATGAGATTGCATTTTCCATTTTACACCACTCAGATCTGATATTAGAGGTAAGACATCTATGTCACTTTTAAGAGAATCAAGCCCCTTGTAGCTGTATTGTTTGTGTTCAGATGCTCTTGAAAGAGCCTATTCATATCACATATTAGGAACTACCAACTTTGAGGGTGAATCAATGCAAGACATATTATTTATATTAAAAGAGTTTTAATATTCCATGTATCTTTGTTTTAATGTTAATAAGGTTAGATATGACTTAAGGAATTAGATATTAAATTGTGAATTTTTTTTTTGTTTTTATATTTTTCTACTTAGATTTGTCAATTTTAATATCTGATCCCTTCAGTATCTCCATAATTAAGTTATATTCACCCAACATGGTCCAAGTAGTCCTAATGAAGCCCCTACATCATCAACATATTGAAGCTCAGTATACTCTTTGCACGTTACGAAAATAAAGATAAGTTCTTCGAGAGTTTGATTTCTATGACTCAGTCATCATTAGCATATTAATTGACTTTAGGTTTATTGAACTCTATGCTGACCAAATTTCATTGTGGAACTCCACGATGACACATATCTTTTATGTTCATGTTTACAACTTAACGTTTGATTTGAGAGATTTTTTTTTATTTTTTTTATTTTAGATCCCATATTTTTCTTATTTAGTTTGTTTAACTTGTATTTTATACATATAACAAAATAAATAATGTCCCATACACTCCTACTAATTGGGCCAAAAATAAATAAGCATAAATATAATTGCCCTATACGGCATATAAATAGGCTAGGATGATCATGAATTTGTAGTTTGATTTGGCATGAACCACTGTGCACAAATTTAGGTTTAATTAAGTTGTGTAACTAATTATTTAATTAAGTCGATTCATCTCAATCTTGGGTTCATTGTCCTGGCCGCTTGTAGAGATCGACATTTTGACTACTCCCCCAAAAAGTTTAATTTACTCTATGTGTGCTTTTTGTTGTTGATTATTTTATTTATTTTGAAAAGAAAAATCAAAACAAAAAAATAAGAGAAAAGGAAAATAAAAAGAAAATAAAATGAGGAAAAAATAAATACGAAACAAAATAAATAAATAAGTCGAAAAAAATAATAAAGAGAAAAAATAAATAGAAAAGAGAGAGAGGGATAGATAGATAGTAAGAGAGAGAGGGAAAGAGAGAGTGAGAGAGAGTTCGAGGCAAAAAAAAAAAAAAGAGTGTTCGCCTGCGAAATTGTACGAGCACCTGAAAAAAATAAAAAAAATAAAAGGCGTGACATATGTCATTCGGTAGCTTATTCTCGAAGCTAGGGGGTGCAACGCGCGCCCCCTACCCAAAAAATTTCCTTTTTTGTCGTTTCCTTTTCTGAAAATGGACTAGGGTTAGATGACTAATTACGTTTTTTGGGTTTTCGAGTGTTTTTCATTCCTCACATTTTCCTATAAATTGAACCTTTATTCTCATAGTTTAAGGAGCCAATTTTCAAAGAGAACTCCATCTAGAAGTCAATTCTTAGAGGAAAACAAATTTGGGAAGCCGCCTTTGAGAGAGAAAAATCTGTTCATAAGGGATTTTTGCTAGAACAAGTATGTTTTTTTTCCCCTTCGAGTATTAGTTTTATATTATTTTTGTATTTTCTCTCCATCTTTTATGCCCTTTATTTGGTCGTTCTTTTATTTTTTATCACATTTTAAATTACTGCATTTTCAATTCCTAAATATTTCTTGATAAAGTCATCCTATGATTTGATGAAAACTCCGTGATTAGGGTACCCTTTCTAGCTTACTCTCTGAGCGTTAGATGAAGATTGTTACATAAAATATTGCTATTATTTAAAAAAAAAAAAAATAATAAAAAATGTTGCTACACCTAAATTCGGATTTTGAAATATATATAAAATAAAAGTTTGTCTTTGTAAATATTAACTCCTGTGTGCCTTGTGGTGAGTTTAACGATTCAATGAGTTGAAGGAGAGATTTCTATATCGTTGATTTGATTATGTCAAATAGAGTGGAATATAGAAACGAACAGTTAAGGGAATCACTTCACTCGGTAAGTTGTTTCATTGAATTCCGCATAAGTTTTGGAAGAGTTAATTTCGACAAAACTTGTTTCCATAACATTTCCTTCATTCTCATCTCCATGGGATTTGAAAGGATGTCAAATTGAGAATGCTTGACTTAATTGGAAAAATTAAGGCAGTAGGCATTCATGACATTGCATTTACATAAAACTCATTTAGTAAGCAATGTAATATTCTATGTCATTTTTCATATTGCCATTTTGTACCGATTAGAAGACATGTTTAAGACACTTTTCACCACCTATACTCCTCATGTTTCATAACATTATTTTAGACTCCATAATTCATGTCATCGAACCAATTTTCACGATTTAGCATACGCATGTTTAGCACACATACATCGTTTACAATTTTCATATTCATTCTCGTATAGGCCATTTATGTATGTCATATTACATATGTTAGACATTAGATCCCTTTCCCATATAGATTAGAAATCATTATCATATACTTGAGAATGTCATTATACTTAGGTTAGATTGGAAATTGTGCTTTCCATCATCTTAGCACCCACTTTACACATAGTCTAAAATGTCATTCAAGATAGTGCCTTTTTATGAAAAATATAGTTTGTTAAATCATTTAGGTCCATGGTTCATTCCCTACTAATTTCCCTTGCATTGGCATGCTTAAATTAATTTGTTTTTCCAAAATAAAAGTCGTGAAAAACTATAAACATGTTGTTTTGATTTTTCATATGCACCAGCTTAGGTCATTTCATCATAAAATGAGCATGTTCTTGCAAAAATAGGACTTGATACCCAATGAATTTAGGTAAATTATATCCAAATTTTGCTTCATTTCATGCATATTTCATAATTTTATTGCATATTTGATAATTTTAACACACCATTTACTCACTTGGTTTCTAAGCACATCTTAAGCATGATATATTGTAGTTTCACTCCATGTAGTTGATCTCTTGCACTCTCTTGACCTATGCACACTGTCATCACTTAAAGACATCATAAGTCATTATTATCTCCATTTATGTTAAAATCGAGGCCATGTAAGTTCATTTTTTACATTCAAGATTCAAACTAAAAGTAGGTTCCTATCATGTTAGTTTAATATTATTATCCTCATGTTTTGCATTTTGCATAAATACCTTCAGAACAGTAATTTACTAAGATTTATTTTTTCATTTAAATTAAAGAAGTTCACCGATAACATATATAAAACTTTTTCCCCGAGGATCATCCTTGTCGAATCCCTTAATATTTGATAAGAGATCAAACCGGGAAAACATTCCAAAAAATATCAAAATCTTGTCCATCTTAATTTGCAAAATGCCAAAAGGAGTTCACAATATTAGGATTTTTTTAAAAAATAAAATAAAACATTTGAACTTAAACTAATTGTACTAATTGGACATAAGGTATCGCTTTTGGACAGGTTTCTTGGGGTGCCTAACACCTTCTCTAAGTATAACTGACCCCGAACTCTTTTAAAAGAATCTTTGGTTTGGCCATAACATATTTACTTCTTTTTTTTTTCGTGACTTGGAACATCAATTAAATCCAATGCTAGGTGGCAATTGTTTTCTTTAAAAAATTTGTCAAAGTACTTTTAAGAGAAAATTGGCGCTTTAAAAATTCCTTCTCTTTACGCTTTAATAGTTCATATACTTTAACTTTCAAAAAATGGGGCACGTCAGCTGGCGATTCCAATAGGTATAGTTAGAAGGTCGAGCCTAAAAGTCCAGATAAGTCCAAATAATCCAAGTTCATATTTTATAAGGAAAAATACATTTTAAACCCTCTAACTATTGACACATTTCTAAGTAGTCCTCCTAAATTTAAGCATTTTATTTTAAATCCTCCATATACGAACACAGTTTTAAAAGACCCTTTTGTTAGATTTTCTGTCAAATCTAATAGATTTCAGGGGCAAAATAGTCTTTTACTATTTTTTTAATATTTTTATTCTTTTATTTACTTTTTCTATATTTTTTTCTTTTTTCACGTCCCTCTTTCTCTCTTTTTCTTCATCCTTCCCTCCTGGACATTACCCCACATAACAGGGGGTAGTTCACCCCTTGTTATGGGGGTGGCTGCACCCCCGTAACATTGGTGAAACACCCCTGAAGCACCCCCTCTTACGAGGTGATTCACCCCTATTACAAGGATGGTGATATCCGGGAGGGAGGGAGGGAGGAAGAGAGAGAGTTTAGCGGGATTAAGAGAAAGAAGGAGAGAGAGTTGAGCGGGAGTAAGAGGGAGAGAGGTGGAGAAGAAAAAGAAAAAAGAAAAAAAGGAAAGGAATGAAAAGAGGGAAAATAAAAATTAAAAAAATAGTAAAAGACTATTTTGCCCCTCAAGTCTGTTAGATTTGATAGAAAATCTAACAGAAGGGCCTTTTAAAATTGTGTTCATACGTGAAGGGTTTAAAATAAAATGCCTAAACTTAGGAAGACTACTTAGAAATGTATTAATAATTAGAGGATTAAAAATGTACCTGTTGATCCTAAGATTTTGATGGACAATTAAATGTTAACATTTTTTATGGAATTAAAAAGTTTATTGAGTGTTTAAGTGTAAAAATTCCATTGATGATTATCATGAAGAAATTGTTGAATATACTTAAGGATGTAAGAGACTGACAAAGAGATAAGCATTAAGAGAATGAAGATTTTGAAGAATTTAGGTGAAAACAACTCAGGTTAATTTTTACTCTTAATATATCCCGATTAGGATCACACACGATACAAAAATGAATTTATATATATGTGTATTTTTATTAGGATCCTAATTAGTTAACATATTTGCTCCAATGTAAAATTGAAGAAGAAATATTGACCTAAGAAAGATTAGTGTTTAAAATTGATTAAAAGTGTCAATTAAATTAACCAAGAAAAGAAATCGGTTAAAGGGTAAAAAACGTAGAAGATCGGAGGAAATGAACTAAAGTAAAGTGGTTCCAACATTGATCGGTCAACTGACCTGAGAAGATCGGTCAACCGATTGGAAGGAGTTGGGAAATGGAGAAGTCTCTGGATCGATCGGTCAACCGACCGAGGAGAGATCGGTCGACCTATGGCTGATACATGAACTTTCTGAATCGATCAGTCGACAGATCATGAATGATCGGTCGACCGGCCATGGCCGAGAAATGGCCTGGGGAGCATCCTGAATCGATCGGTTAACCTATACATGTAGGATTGGTTGATCGACTGGCAAGTAATTTTGGCTTGGGCTACAACCTGAATAGATCGGTCGACTAGTGATGTTTGGTCGGTCAACCAATGGGTCTGTTTCAAGATTTGAGGATTTCGTGGATTTGATCAAAACGTAGTCGTTACTAGCCATTTTTTGGTTGATATCTTCGAGAGATTCAGGGGATTTGAATATTTTATAAATATATCATTCTTATTTAAGTATCCCTATAGATATAGTACACATATTTGATGTGATTCTCAATTAAGTATGTCTAATACTTTCTATTCTATCAATTTGAGAATGTGATATTATTTGAGGGACTAAATCGAATGTTTTCAAAGTTATAATTAAGTAAATTAAACTAGGATTAAGTCATATCAATATATAGGGTCTATATGAGCAATTAAATGTCATGACATATGGAAACCAGCTGTTGGAGGTCCTGTTTCAAATCCTTATAAATAGACCTGCGTTTTTTCATTTGGATATATCCCCAA
Organism: Eucommia ulmoides; assembly: GCA_016647705.1. NCBI lineage: Eukaryota > Viridiplantae > Streptophyta > Magnoliopsida > Garryales > Eucommiaceae > Eucommia > Eucommia ulmoides. The sequence goes on from CM028337.1 coordinate 35,355,353, forward strand.
TTATCCAATTAATTAAGAGTTATTCAGTTCCTGAGCTTTCTGAGAGTTATTATACTGAAATTATACTGAGAGTGTTGTGAGATTATCTTTAAGAAAAGTTCCCGAAGAAGTGTACGGAAATTGTTGCTGTCACCGATCTAAAGTTTCATTGTAATACAATTTTCATTCATTCGGTGGTATCTTGGTGAGATTGTTCCAAGCTTGAGCTTTTTATTTCTATGTGATATTATTATTGATTGCTTAGAGTTTTGATATTTGAAATCGTTTTTTTGAACATTAAATTTCTTGAAAATATTTTTGAAACGATTTCTTGTGAAAATCTGATTATGTGCTAAATTGTGTGCTACCCATTTAATTTAGAATCGAATTTTGAAATTCTCACTTTATTTCTATCACTAGTATTTATCAGGACATTAATTGAGTTTAAATTAATCTGAGTAGTAGAAGCTCCGAGTGAATTTTTTTTTTTTTTTTATCAATTTATGTAATTGGTGAGTTGTGTGCGAATTATATATTATTGGGAATATCTAATCAGAGGTAGTTGGGTTTCAATCTCTTCCGGTAATGAGATTGAGATTTGATCTTTTCCTAAAATATAAAAAGACTAGGTTACTTTTTTCCCGTGAAAAGAGATAGACGTAATTCTTCCCGACTAGAATTAATTTTTTTTTGTGTGAATTGTAACAGTTCAATCCTTACCGGTGAAAAGGATACTTGGAGTGATTTTGTGAGGTTTAATTCTTAATTCTAAGGTATAAAAAGAATTAGGTTGTGATTCTCCCTGTAATAGGATTAGGTTAATCTTTAGCCTTGTAAAAAAATAGATGTTCTTCCTTAGCCTGTGAAAAAAAAAATTGTAAATGTTGATTCTGAGCCTGTGAAAAGAATCATTTTATAAAGGTTTGATTCCTACCTGATTAAAAGAATCATAGTGATTAGTGGGTGAGACTCTCCACGGGACTCGAAGCATTGGATTAGTCGAAAGTAACTTGGTGAACCAGTATAAATCTTGGTGTGCTGCGATTTTACTTTATTTATTTTCAGCTGTTTGGGTGTGTACCTAGTTTACATAACACATATCCGCTACTATAAAGATAATAATTAATTTAGGATAAAATTAATTATTTGAATTTTCAAAGTGTTATAAGTTAATAATTCACTGGGCCAACAATTAGTATCAGAGTTAGTTTTAGCTCAATATGCTTCACAGTATAACTAAACACGATCATGAGGGGTGCCCTGATTCTAATATCATTCGCACTATTAAACACGATCACATGGAGTGCCTTGATTATGATATTATGTGTAATATTGTTGATTCTTCTACTTCTTCCAATAGTCATTGTTCTGCTAGAGAGAATGGTAGAATTCGTGATGATAAGAATGCTGATAAGGCTATTGAGATGCTTATTGCCCTTACCTATGTTTTTGGAAAAGAGAATTTTAAACTTGGGCAAAAGATTGCAACTCTTGAAAATAAGAAATTTAGTACTATCAAATCACTTAAGAAAAAAATTTTGGACAAACATTTTGAAACTGTTGAGTTTAGAAATACTTTATCTGAAATTGGTGAGTTGTATGAGAAAATTGAGTCTCTCGAAGATGAGAACGAGATTTTGAAAAATGATGTTTATGATCTTAAACATAATGATTTTAAAAAGAAAAATCTTGAAACTTTGAATGAGGCCTAACATTGAGTTGGATAATGCAAGGTGTGAGCTTGATAGAGCTCGTGTGAAAATCCATTCTGTTGAAAATGAGTGCCAAATTCTTAAGAATGATATTGAATTTATGCATAAAAAGAATTTTGGTTTACAGGTGAATGCTAACACTAATGAGTGGTTACTTGAGAAGACGCAAAAGGAGCTTGATGAAACAATGAATAAATTCAAGGATATTGAGAGTGCTAAACATGTTGAAAACCAATGGTCACTAAAACAGCTCCTCAAAATCGCCAACAATATCATGCTCCCGTATGAAATAATGACTATCCGAAGAGACGTATTGAAAGTATTAAATGTTTTTATTGTGGGAAGTTTGGTCATTATGAAAAATCTTGTTATTTATTGTATGGTTACCCTATCGGATCCAGAAATAACCGGATACTAAAACGAGAAAATTGTGATGTAGATACCAATCGGAGATTCAAACAATTTCAAGGATACAATGAATATTACATGCCGACAAGAATAGTCGAACAGATACGAGGATACAATGAATACTTTATGCCGACAAGAAAATCAAGATTCAATGTACCTAAAAGGAGGAATTAGCACGTGCAAAATGGAAGGATCAAGGAACACCACGTTTGTTACATGAAATCTACTAAATCTTATCCACAACAAACAACGAGATATCAAGCCAAGAAAAGAACAATATACAAAGTCGTAGCAAAGCAGAATGAGGAAAAACAACTCAAAGCACCAAACAAAGGAAAAGAAATTCTCACCAAACCAATCCAAAAAATTATCAATGATAAGAAGGAAGAAATCAAAGTGACAAGTCAAACTAAAGAAAAAATGGTGGAATCAAAGGACACTAAGCTCAAAATCAGTAATCCACCAAAGGTACATACATCAATTTCTCCCAAAGATGATTCAGGTATGTCAAACCTTTTAAAGTTTAAGTATATTAATTTTGTTAAGGAGACTGAGCCTGTACATTTTGATATTTAGATGTTTGTAATATGTGTGTGTGTGTGTGTGTTTAAATGTGTGGGTATTTAAAAATATTTTTAATAAAATGTATGAATCAAAATAAGTGGTAAAAATTGAGCTAAGTTGATCAAATTAAGGTTTAAATGCACTAAAAGACAAAAAGGACAGCACCATCAATCAACCGATAGACGGACTGTCGATCAACCGACAGTTGTAGGTCTGAGAAAATAGAAAGGCACTGCATTCATCAGTTGAATGATCTTCAAACGATCGGTCAACCAAACATTACAGGATTAAAATACCCTAACCCATTCATATCACCCCATTTCGATTTCAAAACCATTTCTCTCCTAAAACCCTTCATCTCTCAAGTTCATTCATCCCTAATTCTCACGAAATCAATTCGGTTTGGCTTGGATTTGAAGATCTAGGGCTTGGATCTAAGGTTTGGAAACCTCTTTCTTCTATTTAAGGTTGGTATTCTATCTATCTATTAGGTTTTCGGTTGTTGCTCTATTTTAGTTTGATCTATTGAGTTTTCTTGGTTGTTTGTGCTTTCAAATCATGAGAAAAATGCCTAAAATCAAGAGAGGTACTCATAAATCCACGTATGATAATTCTTATTTTCAAAACCAAGAGCAAAAGGTTAGATTCAATGAGAAATTTACAAATCGAAAGGTAGTATGTTGCAAACCTATAGATTTTGCTGGTTTCAAGAAGAAAAATCTTGATATAGAGAAATACTTTAGTGGTTTGGGGTGGACTGATTTTGTCACCCAAAAGAATGGATAGATGCCGGCATGAGTAAGGATGTTTTACAACAATCTCACTTTTAATGATGTTTATATGACATCATTTGTCAAAGGAAAAGAGATTAGGTTTGATATGAGTCTTTTGAGTGATATTTTAGAGATAGAAAAAGGAAATATATTTCATTTTAATACTCCTCACTGGCTTTCAACTAATTTTAATAGAAGAGAAATTGCGCAAAAAATTGATTTGTCTGCAGACAAAGCGGGATCATTAACCCTTGAGCACCGGTTCATTCATTTAGTAATAAATTATACAATTATGCCTAGAGGGGGAAGGCATGCAATTGTGAATGATTTTGATATTTATTTGATGAATGAAATTGTTGAAAGAATAAAATTAGATTTGGCTCATATCATGATGGATCACATGAAATATTACCTTCAAAAACCCTCTAGAGTATTACTCTATGTCGATGTGCTTCAAAGGGTGTTTGATCATTTTGGAGTGGAAACTGATTTTGATAGAGAAAATTCTTCTCAGTAACCCCAGGATGGATAAATGTGGGAAATGTTGTTCTAATAGGGTATAAGTTTAAAAGAGATAAATGGGTAAATAAGATTTAATCCCATTACCAAGGATTCCCTAATCCCACAAAATATGGGATTAACCAATACCAAGATAAACTTGGTACTAGTTTAGTTAATCCCGATTACTTGGGATTAGGTTTTAATCATTCATTGACCAAAACAATAGACCAAATACTAATCAAATATTTGAATTGGAATGCAATTTAATTAAATTAACTATTATAACGTTTGAAAATTTAATCAAATTACTATTTTACCCGTTGATGTCAGTCTAATACAAATATTGGAATGGTAATGACCATTTCATTCTATTACCATACTGATTCCAATCTTATTGTCATTTCATTCCATTATAGTGTATCAAATACAGCGTAAAATTACCTACTTGTCCCCAATTCAGGTGGTATTACTGCAATTTCACTAAAATCATAACCATACCCCACCCCAATACTTTGAATTTTTATTTTTCCTTATCTTCTATCTAATGACACCATCCTATCCACACCAAATGGCCATAAATTTTTAATACACTATTTTCCAAATAAATTCAGTCGACCGATGGAGGGATTTTAAGCGAACCTACCCTAGGATGAAACTTTAATCACTCTTAAACTTTATTGGAAGACACCCTCCTATTACAAGTCAAAGCTTAACTCTAACAGCTCATTTGGTTGGATGGAATGGAATGGAAGAATGAATAGAATGAAAGAAAGAATGTAATGAATTTATCAATGGAATCACTATTCCACTCTTGTTTGGTTGTTATTATATGTTTAAAGGAATGAAATATAATAATGCTCTTTTACATATCAATTTTGAAATAAAATTCATTCACTTATACCTAATAATAATTTATGTAGAAAAAACGACAACAACATATGAGTAATATCCTATGTGGAAAATGTTCCAAATCTAACAACAACAAAAATCGTTTTGTTCTTAAATTTTGTTTTCTCTTTGGGGGCATAAATAGTTTTTTTTTTCTAAAATATTTATTTTTATTTTAGAATAGAAACATATTTTTGTTCTCAGATTTCCACTTTCTTTTCCTATATAGATTTTGTTTAGCTATCAAATTTCTATTTCTGATTCAGGAAAATAATTAGATTTTTTGTTCCTAGATTGTCGTTCCTATTTTGGGAACAATAACATATTTTTTGTTCTCAAATTTATGTTCATATTTAGGGAATATGAATTGATTTTTTCTCTTTCAAATTTTTATTTTTATTCAAAATATAAGTTTGTGAACAAGAAAATATGTTTCTGTTTATGAAACATAACAAAAATCTGGAAACAAAAAATATGTTTTTATTCTAAAACAACCAAGAAAAAAAAAAACAATTTCTATTGTTGAAACAAAAACAAATATCAGAATTTTCTTTTCCATATAAAATTGATAACAAAATAGTTTGTTTTGGTCATTTAATGAAATATATTTTTATATTTTTATTTTTATTTAAATTAATATAGAATTAAATGATAAAATTAGTTTGTAGAAAATATCAAAATCATTTTCAAATTGAGAATTATACGCCAAAATGAGGAGAGGTATTTTAGGTGTAAGCCAAAAAAAAAACCAATCAAGTACTATGGAATCCGATTCCGCCCTATGAAGTATGGAATCTGATTCAATCCATTTTCATTCCAATGGAATCAATTTTTTTATCCAATGTTTATTCCATTGGATAACCAAAAAAAAGAATGAGAATCGAAGATGGAATTGCGATTCCATTCCATTCTCACTCCGTCCAACCAAACGCACCATAAGGGTACCATTTGATAAGTTAATTTGTATCCTTTTGGTGTGTTGGGATTTATTTCTTGATAAAATTTGAGAAGAACTCTGAAATCCACCTCTCCTTCTAGTTAGCCTTCTAGACGGTAGAGGATTTATTTTGTAGATGACTTTAACCTCTCAATAAATACTACTGTGTTATTTCACGCATGACTCAAATTTTTAATTTTTCAAATATTCTAAAATTATATGTGTTTGATCTACATGTTGAGAATGAACTTGAGCATGATAAATATGATTTTGACACTAGAAGAGACTTCGACTTGAGAGAAAATAAAACCAAATAACTCGCCTTAGCTAGAGAACTGAAAATAAGCATTAGAAAACTCTAGGCATCTCCTGATACAAATTTATATACTATACCTACCATTGAAAATCCATTTTTTTAAGCCCTGAATTTACGGCTCTAACCGATCACATGAATAAAATAAAAACTTTCAGCCTTATCAACTATGAATACACGTTTTCCAATGGTCAGATAGATTACCAAAAAAGTGACGTTTTACTTCCTGTCAATACCAATGTATGCCTTATCCTCTTCAAATCCAAAAGAAAAAAATGGCCAGAGCAAAGATTAAGCCCAAGATCCAATGGCTAGGCAATCTATCATAAACCAAACCCACCACCCGAAAACCCAACGGGTAGGCAATCCGTCATAAAGAAACACTATAACCCTCGAAAATAAATTTTCAAGCCCAAAGATTTCCCCGCCTAACAGTTAAGCAAACCGTCATAAAGTGAAGCCACCACCATAAAAAAAAAAAAAAAAAAAAAAAAAAAAAAAAAAAAAAAAAAAAAAAAAAAAAAATTATTATCGGGAGATTTGTTCATCATATGTAATGTTATAAATTGCTTCCCAAGAAAAAAAAATTAAAAACAAAGAGAGATAAAAAAAAAAAGGAAAAAAAACATAAAATAAAATAAAATTGAGAAGCATTTTTTTTTCCAAATGCTCAAAAAGCTCACCCTGAAAGAAAGTTCGAATACTCGCCAGTTGAGGGAGTTAACGCTCGTGACATGAATTTTCAAAGAAAATCTTGATTAGTATTGAAATCATAATTGTAAACCTCAAATCAGATCAACACATAAATTGTCTCAAGTAAATGGTGGTACTTGAATAAATAAATTTTAATTTATTGTGCGTGTTTCGAATAATAGAGTTTGCAGGAGTTGATTGAAATAAAAAGAATATAGGGTATCTAGATCCCAAGCATTGAAATCAATCCCAGTAGCCAAAGGAAAAGAAGAATATGAAAGGCCAAGCAGAGTTTATGCTACCAAGGTAAGAACACGCTACTCTTTTCAAATTCAATAATTAGGTCTAAAGAAATTTTCTTCAATCCAAAGAGAGGAAAAGACATCAAATTGTAAGTACAGTCTTAACAAAAGAAAGAAAATGAAAATAAAAATAAAAATTATGGATCGTTCAAGGATGACCAATATTTCTTCCATTAAATAAATGTAAATACTTGTCTGTTGCATAAATTCTTGCAAGGGTCATTCATCTTCTTCCCACTTGATGGGTTATTTCCTCATTTGATGTCTCATAGCTCAATGAGCCATATGTGCTAACCTCACTAAACTAATGAGTCTACCCTCTAAAGGGATTCTTTATGAATAATGTCGGCCCCAGCCATGGGATGGGGCACATCTTATACACGGTCCCATCAACTTCCACCTAGTCTCAGACTAGGGTACTCTTATTGTTTGAAAATTTGAGTGCTCTTAATCAATATCTCGATCCTTGTCTTGCCCTAAATGAGTATCTTCATGAGTGTTTGTGTCCTGTCCTGAAAGGGGCATATAGTGAACTGCACTTGACTTGATCCTTGGTGTAATGCTAAGGTATGTAGGCAACCTATTAAAATTTGGCCATCCAAGTGTCATCCCAACCATAGGTTGGGGCACATTTCATATGTTTGATCCCTCATTCTCTTCCCAACCACAGGTTAGGGCACATTATGTGATGTTTACCCATCTTCGAGCCCTAAAGAAATTTTTTATGTCATTTTCCCAGCCACGGCTTGGGGCATATTTCATACTATGTATCGTAATTTTTGCTCCAGCCATAGGCTGGGGCACATTATAAAATTGTTCTCGTGCTATGCACACTCTTTCAATCCTCCAATGCCCTAGGCCGCGAGGTACTTTTTGTCATTCAGTCAACCGCTTCTAAGGACTGGGAGGAATTCTTTAACTTGATTTTTCTAACTGAACTACGTTCTTCATGATCTCTTTTCAGTCTCTCATCTGGGAGGTATTCCTTATCTTGATTTCTCTAAACAAACTACGTTCATCATGAGCACCTTCCAGTCCCCCTCTACCACTAACTGCGAGGTATTTTTTATCTTGATTCTCTAAATGAACTACGTTTGTTGTGAGTTATATCAATCCTTCCTGCCTCAATATTGGGAGATATGCTTTATTTTCATCATTTGAGACCAATCATTCGAAGGCCACAAGATAAGAGGTATTAATCCTTCTAGACATAGGTCGGGGGGGTATGTTTGATTTTTTCTACTGAGTCCAATCCTTCCTACCATAGGCAGGGCAGTATGTTTGATTTTCACCATTTGAGTCCTATCATCTACGGCCACAGGTAATGAGGTATCAATCCTTCTTGATATAAACTTGGGGAATATGTTTGAGTTTCATTATTTGAGTCCAATCCTTCCTACTATAGGCTAGAGAGTATGTTTGATTTTTGTCATTTGAGCCCAATCCTCTGTGACCATAGGTCGGGAGGTATCAACCATCTATGTTATAAGAAGGGGGCATGTTTCATTATTTTTATTTAAGCTCAATCCTCTCTGCCGCAAGCTGGGGTATGTTTGATTTTCGTCATTTGAGTTCAATCCTCTGCAAACATAGGTCGAGAGGTATTAATCATTTCTACCACAAGATGGGGAGTAAGTTTGATTTTGTCTTGAGTCCAATCCTCCCCTGCAGGCTAGGAAGTATCTCAATTTACGTCATGTATTCCATTTTAATCCTTTGTGGCCATAGGCCAAGATGTATCAATCCTTCCTAACACAAGACAAAATGTATTTCTCTATCATGAATCTAAACGAACTACGTTCTTCATAGGTTCATTCTCATTTTTACCTCTAAATGAATAACATTATGTCATGAGTTATAGTCATCTTTCTCACCTCTAAACGAACAATGTTTGTCGTGAGCATTTCTCATATCTGTATTACCTCTAAATGAATATCGTTCATTATGGGTATCTTTTCCCTAACTACACTGCCTCTAAATGAATGTTGTTCATCATGAGGATTTGTTTTTTTCCTCACTAAAGGCATTTTTTGAACTACGCATAACCTGATCTGAACATTGTCATGATACGTAGGCAACCCTTCAGGGTTCAGATACACTTCATCTATACCTCATTCCCATATGTTTTTATCATGGCCATAGTGAAATTCCTCCTTGAGCATGTTGTCAGCCCTAGCCACCGCTTGGGGCATATTTTATACACTGTCCTTTCATCCTCTCCCCAGCCATAGGGTGGGACACATTATATGATATTTTTCCTTCTCACTAAATGATTCTTTAAATGAACCTTATTCGTCATTAATTTGTTAAAGGGTCTTTCTCATTTCTTCTCACTACACAATCCTCTAAACAAACGCTTTTCTTCATGAATTCGTTAAAGTGTCTTCGTCATCTCTTTTCTCTAATCAATCCTTTAAACAAATATTGTTCGTCATGAGTACCCTCTCCCAACCCGCGAAGGGCATTAGCCAAACTACATGTGACCTAATTCTTGATGATGGAAAAATGCATAAGTAACTTGTAACCGTTTTAGAGTTCAGTTTTAATTCTTTGAAGTTTCGTTCCCACATTTTTCCATCCCGCCCCGAAAGAGAGGCATTTATTGAACTACCTCCTTGACCTGATTCCCTATAGGATACGTAGGCAACTTATCTCTAGTTCGTTTATAAAATTTTAAAAATTCAGGTGTTGAAAAAGATATAGAAAATGGGATGACGGTAAAAAACACGTAGTCTTTAGTCTCTGATGCAACCCTAAAACTCTTAGAACTGGTGTTTTAGGTCATCAATTTAAAACTCCTCCCCTACCCTAAATTCTGACCAATGTGGTGACAAGAGGGTAACATAGAGGTGCCCATCTGGTTGGTAGGTAGTGGTAAGCTACTACCGTTGTTAGTTGCTAAGGGAAAATTATCAGATTAAGGGTGAGACAGCATCATTGTAGGTACTCTTGGTGGTCTTATAGCTAGAAGAGTGTAAACTTCTCTTTCTTCATTCCTACGTCCAACGATCTGACCAGATCTTTGATTATCAAGTTCTAGCAAGCCTTTGAGTTATAACAAATGGCAGACTTTTAGTTTAACTTTCCATAGACAACACCAAACTGTGGAAAATGGCTAACACTTTCCGTTAGTCTGTTTAGGGTGTTCTGGGGTGAATTGTTGTTGAGCTAGTGTACTAAATGTCTTATCCATCGAACTATCCTCATCAATATGACTAGAGTCCGAGTTGTGTCCTGAACAAATATCAACTCGGATGTGCCCAATAAAGTCCAAACAGCATGAGAGTAAGAGATCAGGAGAAAATAAGAGTTCAAGTGTATCAGATAAAAACTCTATTATATGGTATATCAAATATTCTACTATTTATTGGCAATAGGATTAGACTAGCCCTAGAAAATTATTGCCTTAAGCTTAGATTATTAACCTAATCCAATGCATGTCAAATAAGGTAGCGTATGGCCAGATTACACCTTTGGGACCTACCTTTTGGCATATTAATTGGAGCCCATGGGCCTAACAGTGGAATGCAGGATATAAGGCCTAGCCCATGGGAGTTTAGAGACAATCTGAAGACGTTAAGAATTTGTCCGAACCTCGCAGGTTGTAGATTGGTCCAGCACAATGTCGCATGGGCGATTGATCATAGAAGAGTGCTCGAATGTCATTATTTGTTGGTCGGTCATTAGATCAAAAGATGCAGCCCTACAGGGCTCACCTTGGCCTAGTGGTCTTTGTTGGCTGGCCACCCTGTGATCGGTGGAATGTGTTCACTACTAGGTAGTAGTCTCTGGTTCATGTCGAAGGCCATGTGAAAATGCCCCCTTATTAAATATCTATATCACTAATTTGCCATGCATAACAATTGCAAATTTCCAATGCCAGATGTGGTTGTTGTTGACTCAAAATTTATAGGAAGAAAGAAAATTGGATATTGTATACTTTGCTCATTTGGTTGAAAGAATGGAAAATGAAAAAGAAAAGAGAAATGAAAAAAATAAATTATTTTCGTTAGCGGAATATAAAGGAGAAAAAGATAATATTTTATGTTCAGTAATGAATTAAAAAGAAAAAGAAAAAAATTATACACTTATTTAATTTACGAATTTACCTTACATATTTCAAAACAAAATAAAAAATTTACCATCAATATTTTAAATCATGTAGAAATGAGCAATTCACTGACTAATAAGAAAATAGTTAACTGAAATGATTATAAGTATAATAATCATTATTCAAATTGAATACAATATAATATATGTGAATTACTAACAAATAAAATCATAAAAAAATAAAAAATTATCCAAATGAATGGGTAAATAGGATATAAAAGGATAAGAACATAATTGTAATTGTGATAATTTTTTCCTCAAATTTCAACAATTTTCTCTTTATTTTCATCCCACATTTGATAGGGAAAAAAAAGGGAGAAGAGCTTTTTTTTTACATCCTTTTTTTTTCCATCTCATTTTTTTTCCTTACCAAACAAGATTTTTTTTTTTTTTTTTTACATATTTCTATTTCATTTTCTCATCCACCATTTTTTTGGCCCTGCCAAATATACCCCTAAAGTTCTATAGTAGTTTTAATTTGGTCTCTCTAGTTTTATCTAGAACACAATTATAATTTTGCCTGTCAAATAAAGTCACTTACATTGTGCATGACTTTTTACAATTTTAACGGGATTAGTCAATTGGACTGCATGGGAACGATTTTTAAACTTTGGGGTGCTATGTGTTGGAATAAAATCGATAGGGACTAAAGTGGGATAATGACAAAACTTCATAGGTGAAAGTGTTAAAAGAGGGGAAAGAAAGTTATGGGCATCAGCCTGTGGTCTTTTTAGTTTTCATAAGGGGGGAAAAGAGCTAAATAAGACCCATAAAAGTACGTCTTCTTTAAGAATGAGCAAAACCCACTAAAAAAACAAAAAAAGAGCTCATCTAAAGCTGAAAGCACACGAATAATCAGTAAAGATATCTAATTTAATACAGACAACCAAACATAATTAACTGACCTGTAATTAGGGTTACGCTCTGGCGGGATCGACATCGACTGGAAGCAGACTTGACAGGGAGGATCCGACGGCTGGATGAGACAGATCGCGCTCGGGACCATGCCCGAAGCGCCGGTGCCTAAAAAAATCAGAGCCGATTGAGGCTCGTCATTTCTGTCGACGGTGATCGCACCGGCTTTGTCCATTTGAAGCTTAAAAAAAGGAAGAAGAAGAAAGTGAAGATCAATGTGCGTGTGTTTGAGAGAGACAGAGAGAGAGGAGTGCTCAGGGAAGAAGACGAAGACGAAGACGAAAACGAGAGCGAGGAAAGAGGAGCACTTTATATCTTTGATGCTATCACATGCCTTAAATATTTTGAACTTTAAACTCTATTTTCAAACTCGTGTTTTCTTAATAGTATTAAACAATTCAAATATCTTTGAAATTTAATTATTCAACATTTTTACCATCACATTTATGACAAAAAATACCATTATAATATAATATTTTAAAGTTTTTATTTATTTATTTATTTTAATTTTAATTTTTTGTTTTGCTTTCTTTCTCTCTATCTTGTTTGCTGTTTTTATTTCATTTTATTTCTTCTATTTTTGTTTTTACATTTTTTTTTTATAATATTTATGGATAATAAAAAAAAATGTGGAAAGCAAAAACAGTAAAATAAAAACAAAAATTAGGAATTTCAACTAGACAAAAATATATATTTTTAAATTTAAAAAAGAAAAACTTAAAAATAAAACAAAGACAGAAGAAAAAAAAAGGCCAAAAAAATTGTTTTCATTTTTTTTTTGGATTTTTTATTTTCTAATTTTTTACTTTTGATTTTTTTTTAGAAACATCACTCACAAAAAATAAATAAAAAATAAAAATAAAACAAATGAAAAATGATGTTCCATATTTTTAAGAGTATTATTATCTCATTTGCTTTCATAAAAATAATTAATAATATTATTTATTTAAAAAAAATAAACTTTTTGATTCACTAAATATTGAAAGGAAATTTTTACAGGCTATGTTTTATAAAAATATCATTCCGTATAATATACTAGCGTATAACCCGTGCCTAAAGGCACTGGTGTAGAACAACAAAAATAAAAAAATTGACATAATTTTCTGTATATAAGAAATTCAACACATATTTCATTTGAACATCAATAACTAACAATTGAGACTAACATTCTTCACATATTTCACTTGAACATCAATAATAACTAACACTTAACATCAATAATAACTAAACTCGAGACTAAAACTTGTACCGTTATATGCGAGTAATAAATAATTGTACTGTAAATTATTCTTTACAAATACATACTATTTATATGACGACGTAGAGTTTCCAATATATTATCTTTTCTATTTCATCCCCTAGCCAACTGCAAAACCTAATAACATCAACCAAATGTCATTACAACAAAACTTACTAAATAACTAAACAACTCAATTAATCAACAATCTATGAAAACAACTCAAGAAACCAATTTAAAAAATTAGATGAAAAACGAAATATGAACTTATGCCCATTCACTCATAAGTTAAGTTATTACCTAAAGATATTGAGAGTGATATATTTGCTTAAGATCTAAAAAAAAAAAATCAAATCAAAATACATAAAATGAAAAAATAGAATAAAAATTCCTAAGAAGAATCAAATCAAGAATGGGACACAATCCCTAAAATAAATTAAATTCCTAGAATGAAGAAATGGAATCAAAATTCATAAAACTAAATCAAATTAATTCCTTAAGATAAATGAAATAAAAATCCTTAAACAAAATCCAGTGGTTGCAAAAAAAAAAAAAAAAAAAGAAGCAAATTGGAAATTAAATGCGGTAGATTTGAGAGAGAGGTACCATTTAAAACATGACTCCAGGAGCGGGAGAGATCTAGTGGTTCTAGTTCTGGGATTTCAAGGTCCTTCCGTTCTTGCACAGTAGATATCATCAATATGTTGCAATTGCCCCGCCTAAACGTTTTGAAACTAAAACATGTGTAAGTTTTAATATCATGGTTCATAATATAATTATGCAATCAAAGAAAAAAAAATCTTTAATAGGAAAAAAATTTAAAAACTCACCTAGATAATAACATAGATGAATAAATATAGTACTTGAGACAAATAATTAATTTAGAAACTAAATCTCAAATGACCTGACACAGAAATAGCAACAAAACGCAACTGCTTGGCTTATTTACAGTAAACTGCCAATATTTTTGTGGCTTATATGATATAACAATGTTTATGCAACTAAAATAATGTGTAATTTTGATTTGTAACTTTATTTTTTTCATTTAAGTGGTCAGCATTGATATTTGCATACACAAAATTCTGCTACAGGATTCATTATTAAGCGGTTAAAAGTTAGTAGTGATTAAAAGGTACTAATCAGATGAACTGAAACAGATGAATTTATTTGTCAGCATTAAGTGGTTAGTAGTGGTTAAAAGGTACTAATAAATTCATATGTTTCAATTAAGTGGTCAACATTGTGGTTGAAAGGTACTAATCCTATTTGTGAAGTAAATAGTTAGTAGTGGTTAAAAGTTGAGGTTGAGAAAAATAAATTCATGTAACACGTCACTTCCCCACATAAATTCTATACCCATATAATTACATTATTTACATTGAATGAGAACGTCTTACCAAGTTCGAGAGGTAAGATTTAACTTGCTTTTACAGTCGCTTCTTTCCCTCCTTGTTAGTTTCTCTCTCTTTCCTCTACTTCTATAATCGAACAGAGAAAGTGCAGATTAACACGTGTAGCAATATGAAACCAGAATGGAAATAGTTAGCAATATAAAATAAGAATATAAATATATATGTATCCTATAAATACATTCATCAGTCAGGCATTTCATCAAACATGTAGTGCTTACGTTAAAAAAGCAAATATCTATATGATTTACCTCAATTGAAGAAACAAAATGAATAATAAGAAAGACATATCCCATCTCGAAAAACAAATTCAAATTCAAATACATATCTGACAAACCACATCAACGACAATGGAATCGATGTGTCTACTGTTTTCAGCAAGAAGAGGAAAGAGCTGCTTTTCCCACACGGGAACAATGATGAAGCATAATAAAAGCTGAATACGAACTGTGAAGTTAAGAATATGAAGTGAACAAACATAATCTATATATTATGCAAAAAACTAAAAGCGGTTGTGTTACTTTACTTCAGCAGACTTCAACTTAAATGATTTGCGGCTTGTTTAAATAAGAGCAAATGGTACAAACATGAGTAAGTGGTACAATGACTACACCCATACCAAAAGCAAGAGCGACATTCTAATGACTTGGTTCTCTTCTTGCCTAAGCAATTAAAATTTAAAATATAATAGAAATAAAATCCATCCAAATGGAATACTTTATATTCGATACAAAATAAAAAAAATGTAAATGTTAAACCAAGAGGACCTCGAGTTCATACAAATTCGGGTATGAAATCAGTGATCTAATTGTTGTCAAACATTAGAAGATGGAAACAGAATGGAAATTGAAATTTGCAAACATCATAATACAAATTCACAATGAAAACAGAATGGAAACTGAACATGGTTCATCAATTAGAGATTTCATCAAACATTTGGTGCTCTATATGACGTCAGTAGAATATGAAATCAGAATACAAACGTGATCTAATTGTTGTCAAACATTAGAAGATGGAAACAGAATGGAAATTGAAATTTGCAAACATCATAATACAAATTCACAATGAAAACAGAATGGAAACTGAACATGGTTCATCAATTAGAGATTTCATCAAACATTTGGTGCTCTATATGACGTCAGTAGAATATGAAATCAGAATACAAACACTCGTATAGATTTCGTCGCAATGTAAACTTGGTGATCTAATTAGGGAGCAATCAATATGAAATCAGATTGGTGAGTTCATACAAATTCGGGAACAGGAACAGAAACAGAGATGGGAACAGATCAACGCCACAATCGGTGTCCCAACTCAGATCAACTCAAATCGAGTGAGGGTTTTGAAAATCGAACAAACTGAAAAACGAAAAGCAGAGACGGAGAAGGAGAGAGAGAAAGACGAACCTGGAATTTTCTGCAAGATAGGAGCGTATGCCATTGATGAAGGTGACCTAATTGTGACGATGGTGGTGATTTCTTACAGGCAGCACGACCGAGATAGAGAGAGAACTTCAATTTTAAGGGTTTCGAAACCCAAAATCAAGAGAGAAAGAGACCCTAATTTCAGAAACCCTTAAAAAAAATCAAATTCAAACCAATGAATTTCAAAACAAAGATTTTTAGTTTGAACTACTGCAAAATCGAATCAAGAGCTGTGAATCGTGGTGGTTGAGAGAGAGAAAAAGAGGCTTACCAGGGAATCTGCGACATCGGGAGCGAGGACCGTGAGCAATTGGAGGAGTCGAGAGCTAAGCCACCGTCGTCGTCTGGAGGAAGGGAGAAGTCGTCGCGAGGGAGAAAGAAGAAATCGCGAGGAAGGATGACGGCGTGGATGGCGAGGCGATGACATCGCGGCGAAATGGAGCGGAGGTGGCAGTGGCGGTGGCGAGGGGATAGCGGAGGAGGCTGAGAGGGAGTGGACGGTGATGGCTATTGTCGGAAGTGGAGAGGAAGCGCGAGGGAGGAAGAGAGAGAGAGACGAACCTAATTTCTTTAGTAGCGGTGGTTCAGTAGAGAAGAAGACTCGGAGTCCATGAAGTAAATGCAAAGGCAGGCAAGGACAGGATACTGTAGACGATGGTAAGTGTTAAAAAGTATGATTGATGGTAAGTGTTGAATATTGTATATTATTATAGATAGATATATTATCTAGATATATTGTATATAGATGTTGTATATATCAAAAGACATTCAACGATTACGAATATCCAGAGATATTGGACGGCTGTGAATGTAAATGAGCTGATTTATTATATAGATAGTTAATTTTCCTTTTATTTAATTAAAATTTAACAACTAATATATAGGAGGAAGAGTAAATAAATAAGTGGCGAAGTGTGATTAGGAAACATTAGTGAAAATGATATATATTATTTGTTGATTTTTTATTTTTTTAATCTTCAACTTGTGTACTTTTCAACTTTGGAAGAGAGGTATACAACTTGTTCTTTATTCTTCTATATATTGTCGACAAGAAAAACACTACTAAACTTTTTTTCAATAATTTTCACACTCAATAATTAGTAATCAAGCCCACTCATTTTTATTTTTTTTGTAATTTAAGTCAAGACTTATAGCCTAACAGTTATATAGTGTACCTTCCTCTGAGAGGGTCTCGTGTTCAAAAACCCCGACCCGACCAATTGTGAAAAAAAAAAAAAAAAAAAAAAATCTTTAAAATTATCAATGTCTAGAGAGTTCTAAAATGTGTGTCTCTACCAATTAGACATGATCTTTGAGACCAAAAGTCACATCCATTCACATGGTGGCGGATCTTGAAACTTGGACGTTCCATGGGTCGATCCGATCTGCTTTATAATCTAACAGTAAAAAAATAATCTCAATTAGTTTTAGATGGGCAAAATAAATTTAACTTTGATTTTTCCATTAAATTCTATGTTTATTTTTTTTTAAGAAAAAAAAAAGAAGTAAATATTAATGTTATTTAGAAAACAAATTATTAAAAAGTTCAAAACTGTTGATGCCATTATTCGCATTTTTCTTTCACACATAAAAGTAGTAAAACAATAAAAAGACAAAAAGAAAAAGGGAATCTTGAAAAATCAAACCAACAAAAAGAAAAAAAAAAAGAAAAAGAAAAAGTATGAAAGAGTAGGTGAAGAAAACGACGAAGAAAAGGTGGAAATGGCAATGCGTGAGCAGCCAGAATGAATTTGGCTTTGGCGTGTGAAAGAAGCAAGGCGAATAGGGACTGGATTGGTTTTAATGGTAGAAATCAAAATGATTAAGAAAACATCAACCGTAAATTGCAGTTTTTTTAAGGTTCAGTTAATGAACTTTAATAATATTGCTATGCGCCTAATTTTCCGTCTCATTTTTATGTACTTTTGTGTTTGAGTTTGTTACAATTTTAAAATAAAAATATAATTTATTTGACATGTATCTGTTTTTAATTTTTATTTTATATTAAAAAATAAATAAATTATTCTTAGGATAATTATCAATATCTCATTTCTACCTATTTTTATTCATCTAATTTTAAAGAAAAGAATGTTTAAATTTAATCAATATGGTGTCTATATATAAAAGTAAAAGAAAAAAAAAATAGAAAACAAAAAATAAAAGAATAGAAGTGTAATTTTTTAAATTTAGTATTTTGGTTTTATTTTTAATTTTTCTTTTATGTTTTGTTTTCAATTTTTCGTTTTCTATTTTTCGTTTCCTATTTTTTTTAATCTTCTATAAACACCATAAAAAGCAGAAATAAAATAAAGATTTAGGACTAGATAATAAGAATCTTTTTAATTTTGATTTTATATTTCAAAATAAAGAGGCAATTTAAACTTTTGTTTGCATACTTGTGCTTTTGTATGTGTATTTGTGCTATTCTAAGGGATTATAATATCAATTTTTTTTTTATTTTCGAACACAGTTAAACTGAAATATATGACATGAATCAAACTTAAAAAAGAAAAAGAGAAAATTGATGACAAAGAAAAATAAAACATTTATTATTATATGTTATCTTTCATCATTCAAAACGAAAAAAATAATAAAATAAAAAATCGTTAGCTTATCAATACTAATACAATACCAAGACGGAACACATAATAAAATATTAAGGGCAAAATTATGCGTACATCGCAGAGACATACGCATCTAGTTCCTTTAATTGTTAGGATAAAGGGAATGATTAAACATAAAATGACTAATCTGGTGTTGTGTCACTTTCTATCACAATTGTAGTCCAATAGATTTTTGGAGATGGAGAAACTACAGAATCAATGATGGCTGCACATAATGGATGTTTTTACATCAATTTTACAGTATCAATAGGAATACGTACTTCTATAAAAAACTTTATATACAAAAATTTCACATAACAAAGAGTAACATTAGTTATATTTGAATTCTGAAAAGGCACGTGTACTATCCAACACTTATTAAAAGGTATGTAAATTATGTGTTGATGTTGGAACAAATGAATTTTTAATTGTTTTTATTAATAAAAGACAAGTGTCAAAAGTGGTTTCCCTCTATTTCCTCTATCCCACATTAGTTGGGAGAAGAGTTGATGATGAGTATAATTAAGGGCATGTGGGATACTTGGGGTTTGCCCCAAGGGGTACCCACATTTTGTGGAGGGGAGAGGAGCTACATCCCTACTGGTTTATCACGCACGTGCGCCGCCGCCTCCGCCGCCGCCGTCTGACCAGGCTGAGTGAGTGTGTGATGAGGTGACACTTATTTAGTTTTTGGACAAAAAATATTTAATAACTTTTGAACGTTAAACGTTATGAACGTTTTTTAAAGCATTAAATTCTGAACGTTTTTAAACCGTTTCATTTTCTGCAATTAATTCGATTTGCTTTGGCTCTATAAATTCAGAGGTTTTTCCATCTGTTTTGAGGATGAAATTTAGCAACTAAACACTGCTATTTTTCAAGAAAGAAAAAAAAAACAGTTCATTCCCCGATAAATTTTTGCTTTCAAACCATTAGTTTGTTCAGATCAGAATCATTTGTTCTATCTGTACGATTTTTGATTTCGATTTTCAAGTTGTATTCCAAGCAGTTTGTTCGTTTATTCGAACTGTGTAGGGGTGTTTAGTATTCAGGTCTTCTTCAGTGTAAAGAAGGTCTAGATAGAGGTGATCTTGGGCTGTTTTATCCTAGGGATGACGGGACTGTGATACTACTTGCACGATTCTTGGGCAGAGCCGCGAAACGTCTTAAAGAGAGCGACCTAGTCCGCGACTCAACCCAAGAAAATTCGGTAATTTCGTTCTTTATTTTAATTGTGCAGTAACAATTTTAAGACGTTTTCTTCTACTATGTTTTCGATTACCGATTTAAGTATGTTGTTTTGTGAACATGCTTGTGTTAATCATGTTGTTTCGATTAATTCCAATTTTCCGAATTAATCATGATATTGTCTATTATACTTACGGATTTGCACTAATTCTTTTTCGAATTACGGATCTTTGGATCTGCGTTAATTTTTTAGTTCTGAGAGTGTTAAATTTGTTGGATTACATGCTTTCGTTCATCTCCTAAATAAATATGATGCTCTAATTAATTTGATCATGATTATTTGGACCATGAATGTTTCTGTTTTTTTTTTTTTCTGCCATGTCTACTGAATACTCTATTTATACTTACGGTTTTCGACCTGTGGATCTGCGCCCATTTTTTTTTTATCTGAAACGGTTAATTTTATTTTTTATTTTGTTTGATCTATCGGTGTTCAAAGGATTCATAAATAGTTTAACACGTGGGTTGTTGTTTTATGTTAATTTACAGCAGGGTCGTGAACCTATCCAAAAATTGATATAATATCTGTTTCTTAGTTGAAACCATAAAGAACTAAAGTTAATTAACTATATGGCTTCATGAGTGCAAGCATTTTTTCTGGTATGCAAGCATGTTTCTGTTTGCATGTGGTTTTAGCTGTCAATTGTTTTAGAGTTTTTACACTTTTACACCCCTGACCTTGAAAGAGGTTTACATGTGGGTTCTTGAAAAATGGTTAGGCTTATGCGTTGTAGTGATTTTAGGATCATGGAAGCATATGATTTGTTTATAGCTTATTACACTATGCACCCCTGATGTTTGACCTAAATATCATAATGGTCCCTATGGTTTTTAATTTGGACACATAACACCCTAAAGTTTGAAATTGTTTCAATTAAGGAAATTGTTCATGAAATTATTTTTGGAAGTATGTCTCTTGATGAACAGTTTCATGATTCTTGTTTTCATTGATAAATTGCCCCTTAGTTGGAAAATTTTTAAGAGTACTATTAGTCCCAAATAAAAGAATTTTCTTTAGAAAGTTTGATTATTAGTCTTCGTATTGAGGGCCCCATAAACAAAATTAATAAGATGAAGTGCTCATTGTTTTCAATAACATGGAAAAAATATGAAAAATCAAAAGCGTAACCACTTTAACCAAAACATGAATGTTCATCAAAATCAGAATGGACAAAAACCCCCTTTAAGAAATGTTTTCTATACAGTTTACCAATTAGAACTGTGGAAAGACGGGCTATATGGCTCGGAACTGCTAGTTTAGAATTCGTCCTGCTCCGCAGGAGAATCTAACCGAAGACCAACTTGTGGCTATGATTTTTGAAATCAACATAGTTGGTGAATCCGAAGAGTGGAGGGTAGACACTGGTGTTTCTCACCATGTTTACTATGGTTGTGCTATGTTCAGATCCTATTCTGAAACTGAGTACAAGCAAGTGTTGTTGGGTGATTCCCACTCCACTATTTTTGATGATTCTGGTGAGGTGGAATTGAAGTTTACCTCTGGAAAGACTGTTATTCTTAAGGATGTACTGTATACTCCAGAGATGAGATAGAAATTGGTTTTGGGCTATCTTCTCAATAAGACCGGGTTTATTCAAACTATTGGGCTGATTTGTATACCTTAACTAAGAATAATGAATTTGATGGGAGTATTGACTAGAAATAGAAAAATATTATTTTATTATGTTAATTGGTGATTACTTTAATTATACTTTTATTTATCTCATGGAAAATAAAAGTGAAGCAATTGAAAAGTAAAATTTCACCCTATGAAAATTTTAAAAAAATAAGAAATCAAAACTGTCTTATTTTAAGACTTGAGGTTGTTTGGCTTATGTTCATATTCCTGATCCTAAAATGCAAGTAGAACATATGAATGTATGTTTATTGGTTATGTAGTGAATAACAAAGCATATAGATTTTATGACTTGCAAGATCATTATTGAATCTAATGACGCTAATAATTATGAACGTAAATTTCTTATTAAATTGAAGAATAGTGGGGGCTCAACATCTAGTAATGTGCCTATCATTAGAATTAATGAGTTTGATAAGGAATTAGAATTTGAACCTAGAAAAATGTAAATGGGTTCGTATTGCTAAGGATTATGGTTCAGACTTCTATGCATATACATTAGAGGAGGATCCGCTCACCCTCCAAAAGGCATTGTCCTCTGTAGATGCCAATTTGTGGTAAGAGGCTATAGATAATGAAATAGACTCTGTTGAGTCAAATAGAACTTGACATTTAGTAGCTTTACCTCCTAGTTGTAAAACAATAGGATGTAAATGGATTCTTAAGAAAAAATGGAAACCCGATGAAACTATTGATAAATATAAGGCTTGTCTTGTAGCCAAACGGTTTAGACAAAGAGAAAATATGGATTTCTTTGATACTTTCTCACTTGTCTCTAGAATTACTTCTATTTGTGTGATTTTATCACTTGTTTCTATTCATGATCTAGTTGTGCACCGTATGAATGTTAAAATTACTTATTAAATGGTGAATTAGAAGAAGAGATTTATATGGACCAACCTGAAGGATTTGTAATTCCTGGTCTAGAAAACAAAGTGTGCAAATTAGAGAAATCTCTTTATGGTTTGGAACAAGCACCTAAGCAATGTCATGAGAAATTTGATAATCTTATTATTTCACATGGTTTTAAAGTGAATAAAATTGACAAATACATCTATTATAAATCTGAAAATGATGTTTGCACTATTATATGTCTTTATGTGGATGATTTGCTGATTTTTTGTTCAAATATTCATGTCGTGAAAAATAATGAAATCTATGCTAAGTGTTAATTTTGACATGAAATATATTGATAAAGCAAATGTGATCTTTGGTATTAAAATCACTAGATCTAAAAATGGAATTTTTTTGGATCAATTTCATTACATAGAAAAGATTCTAAAGAAATACAATTATTTTGATTGTAAACCGGTATGTACTCCTTATGACCCTAGTGTAAAGATGTTCAAGAACACCAGTGACTGTGTTAGATAATCAGAGTATGAGAACATCATGGGCAGTCTACGACTTTCCACTGATTACACTAGACCCGACATAGATTATGTTGTGGGTTACTATGCAGGTTTACAAGCAAACCTAGTATTGAGCATTAACATGTTATTGAAAGGGTCATGAGGTATCTTAAAAGAACTATGAACCTTGGATTACATTATCAAAAGTTTCCCGCTGTTCTAGAAGGATATAACGATGTTGATTAGAACACCATTTTAGATGACTCTAAGGTAACTAGCGGCTATATATTTAGCATAGCTAGTTGAGTTGTTTCTTGGAAATGTAAGAAACAGATTATGATGGCTCAATCTACGATTGAGTCTGAGATGTATGCACTAGCGTTGGCTAATAAAGAAGCAGGGTAGTTAAAAAGACTACTTTGTGATACCCTTTTATGGGAGAGATTAATTCCAGTTGTCATGATCTATTGCAATAGTACTACAGGATATTGCAAACATTAGAACCGTTATTATAACGGGAAAAATGCGACAAATACGTCGCAAACACAGCACGATTAGGGAGTATATCTCGACAGGGGCTGTGGGAGTGAATTATGTACGGTCTGATGATAACTTAGCTAATCCTTTGATGAAAAGACTAGCTTGAGAAAATGTTTACAAAACCTCGAAAGGAATGGGACTCAAGCCCATAGATTGACAAGTCACTTGTGAGGTAAACCCAACCTATAGACTGGAGACCCCAAGAAATAGGTTCAAAGGGTAATAAAAACTCATGAAGTGATATGAAAAGAATCATGCTATAATAATAATTTTGAGTTTTATTCCTTACATGTGTTGATCGAAGCATGATATCCTGAAGCGATGGAAGGTTGAGTTTTTATTAACTCTTAATGAGATCTATACTCTATTTGGAGTGGAGTACCTAGCTATAGGAGTACTTTTGATAGACTCACCTATGTGAATGTGTAAGTGTGAACGCTTCCTATGGAATTTTGGGCAAAATTCTATAGAGCGTTCACTATACTGGGATATACGTGCATGGCCGTAAAGCACGGGCTTTTGGATTACACCCTGATAGGATTGTGTGTGTGATGTTGTTAGAGATAGAGTTCAAAATTACGAGTTACTCTAGTATAATCTAAAGCATCTTCACTATGTAAAGGTTTAAATCGACAGACACCTTTACTTATGCATAATCTTATATAGTTTTATACTGCTCTATGAAAAATTGTTTTTAAAAATTCAAGTGGGGGATTGTTGGAACATATGAATTTTTAATTGTTTTTATTAATAAAAGACAAGTGGTTTTCCTCTATTTCTTCTATCCCATATTGGTTGGGAGAAAAGTTGATGAGGAGTATAATTAAGGGCATGTGGGATATTTGGGGTGTGCCCCAAGGGGTACCCACATTTTGTAGAGGAGAGAGGAGTTACATCTCTATTAGTTTACCATACACGCACGCGCCGCCTCCGTCAGTCCGTCCAGCCGTGCCGAGCCGAGCGCGCGTGTGATGAGGTGACACTTATTTATTTTTTAGACAAAAATTATTTAATAATTTTTTTTTATTAAATCCATACGTTTCATTTTCTGGAATTAATTATTGAATTGGTTTCAAACATTCTGATTCGGTTTGCTTTGTCTCTATAAATTCAGAGGTTTTTCCATCTGTTTTGAGGACGAAATTTAGCAACTAAACACTGCTATTTTCCGAGAAAAAAAAAACAGTTCTTTCCCCGATAAATTTTTGCTTTCAAACTATTAGTTTGTTCAGATCAGAATCATTTGTTCTATTGTACGATTTTTTATTTCGGTTTTCAAGTTGTATTCCGAGCAGTTTGTTCGTTTATTCGAACTGTGTGAGAGTGTTTAGTATTCAGGTCTTCTTCAGTGCAAAGAAAGTCTGGACAGAGGTGATTCTGGGCTGTTTTATCCTGGGGACGACGGGGCTGTGATACTACTTGCACGATTCTTGGGCAGAGCTGCGAAACGTCTTAAAGAGAGTGAGCTAGTCCGCGACTCAACCCAAGAAAATTCGATAATTTTGTTCTTTATTTTAATTGTGCAGTAACAGTTGAAATCGGTTCTATAATTCAATTCTTCTTGTTCCAGAGTTTTGCTCAAACTCAAGTACATGTAGAGATCAAAATTCTCTGTAGTGAACATTAAACAATACTCTTAATTTGTTAATGTAAAAGTCTTTCATAGTCGAAGCAGAATATTTTGTGGGTTGTCCTTGGTGTCCTTTTGCTTCCTATCAAACTAAATCATAAAATGCTCTCTTGGAAATAATACAATACTTTTAATGATGCAAGTGAAGGAGCTCCAAGACTTGGCGGCATCCCTCGTTGCTCACACCGCCAGCGAAGAAGACTCTCTCCGGCAGTGGTCCAAGTTTATGGATTCCACCATCCAAACCCTCCGCTTATCCATCAAGAAATACAATTTGATTCCAAAGTAGTCGAAAAATGTAAGAACAATTCCACACAAGCTGCATGCACATACAAAACAACAAAAGAAATCACCATAAATTGAAGAACACTTAAAAGCCTATATAAAACCACGTTATACAGCAATTCAGTAGAGCATGGTTTTAAATTCCAGCTATTCAATAAAGCATGGTTTAAAATAAACATAGAACTTTCCTAATCGTTTATCATATAGTATAATGCAACTCTAGGTATGATGCCTATGTGATCTAGATGTTATGCCTCACTTTCCTTCATTCCTCTCATTATTCTTTATTTTCTGCAATTTACGACTTTCAATCACAAAATCCACATAGTGAATGATGGCCGCACACAATGGATGTTTTTACATCAATTTTACAATATCGACAAGAATATATATTTCTATGGAAAACTTTATACACAAAAAATCAACATAATTTGTACATTAATAATACATGGAGGATGAATAAAAAAATGCATTTTTTTTAGTGATATAAATAGACAAAGGTTCAGCAAAAAATTTGCATAAACTTTACTGTTATTAACTTATTATCTTGAATTTGTTCTAGATTCATTTAAGAAATTATTTATTTAGTTCTTCACCTGCTATTAATTTTCCTTGTTTGGCCATTACTATGCTACGTGATTATTTTTATCCATTGAAATTCATAGTGTCACACTCCTCCTCGGGCCCCCATCGCCTGAGGTCAGGTGTGACACTGACTTAACGTCACTTGACTAGTCAACAAATATATATATATATATATATATATATATATATATATATGTGTGTGTGTGTGTGTGTGTGTGTGTGTGTGTGTGTGTGTGTGTGTGTGTGTGTGTGTGTTTGTGTACCGCTATACATTTTTTTTTCAAAAAAATATTTACCCATTCCAAAATTTGGGAATACATGCGTCCCAATATTCACAGCAAAATACAAACCTGAACTTTCTACGGTTTACATCTGTCTGACCCACCCTCCAAAATGACATCACTTCCTAACTCTACTTAGTGCCAGTAGTGGACTTACTCCTAACTGCGGCACCTGAAACCAAATATTTTATCGGTGTACTGTCTTCATAATATAAAATATTTCATGGATCAAGCATAATTACCGAATACCCCTTCTCCAAATATAATATCATATAACCGCACACCATGTCGAAATAAATTTTCACTGTAATCATTGCAATAAGATAATGTATTTAAATCAACCAATCCAAATATTTCGACATATAATAAAATACCGTACTCATCATTTCCTACTAGTCAAAGGATCGTTTCACCTCACGATCGGAAGTTACAATGGTACCGTAACCTATACAATTGTGTCATCTAAAGTGACTATCAGTGTCAGGGCCATTTAATATCCCCAATGGTAGAGGCAACCACCCACCGGACATGCCTTCCTAACGAGAAGACAACTATGGTATAGTCGGATAATAAAAATCACTTTCCACCTTTAAAATTTACTTGATTTACATAAGTTATAAAATCGTCCATTTTAATAAATATTTTTTTCCCACAATTTATACCAAAAATATAATTTGTCAATTTACATAGAAGACAATACACTCACCTCGATTTTTGCGCTACTAGAAATACTGTCGCCGAATACTACGCGGGCGTCATCGCTTGTGAACCTAGCAACGATAGAGCCTAAATTAATAATTTATTTAAAATAAGCCTAATATGCAATACGTGGCTCTAAAATGCATCATTTTCTATTCCCCAAATTTTGATTATATAAAATTACTACACGCCCAATTTTCTATGTCAATATTAACTGTACATGAATTATTATAGCAACGATTACAAAAAAAATTTCACGTTAATAATTTAATTTGTAGAAAAATATTAATCGACTGTTAAAATTTTTATTAGTCGATGAAATACAAAAATTAACATTTAATATAATTCATAATTTATTTTAAATTCCTATCTATTGAATATGTTAATAAATTAACTATAAACCTCCAATATATTTTTCACATATACGTATATATCTTACATATACATTGAAATAAGAAGGCATATATTTACAGAAGAAAAAAAAAAAAACTTACAGTAAAGAGGTGGATAAGAGAGCCGAGAGAGAGAGAGCAAATGATAGAGAGAATTTTTTTTTCTACCTTACCTTAGTCATCTATATCTATTTAATTGATGAAAGTTGACAAGGACACGTGTCACCTCATGTACTATATGTGTATATTATATATTGAAATGAATTTTTGGTTTCCTTCCATGGGAAAGAAACCATTTGGGACATTTCTTTTCATTTATTTATTTATTTTTGGATCTTATCTCAAAAGATATATTAGTTTTTTTTTTTTAATCCAAATTACATTAATCTCCTCCAATTACCTTTAAGTTATCATTTAAGCCCAAAATCTAAAATTAATATTTTAAAATTGATAATTAACCCTTAAAATTTTTAAAGTAAGTATTAAATGACACAATGCACTTCATTATTTTCTAAATGTTCTAAAATGAAACTAAAAGTTATGCACATGCTAACATCAGGTCTTACAATCCTTCCCCCCTAAAAGAAATTTCATCCCAAAATTTTAGTTACCTTGAATGAATAAATGTGAATATTTATTCCTCATCTCTGTCTTTTCACTCTCATGTTGCTTCCTCCACCGAGTGACTATGCCATAGCATTTTCACCAATTGAATCGTTTTCCTTTGCAACACTTGATCTTTACGTTTTAGAATCTGGACTAGCTCCTCGACGTTTGTGAAGTCTTCTTTCAATTCAATTAGTTGAGAAGTCAACACATGCGAAGAGTTTGACACATATTTCCTGAGCATCGACACATGGAAAACATCGTGTAATCTGGACAATTCTGGCAGTAGGGCTAGTCGATAGGCTGCTGTGCCAACTTGTTCTAGAATCTCGTATAGCCCGATATACCTTGGACTTAA
This sequence comes from Eucommia ulmoides, assembly GCA_016647705.1. Classification (NCBI taxonomy): domain Eukaryota; kingdom Viridiplantae; phylum Streptophyta; class Magnoliopsida; order Garryales; family Eucommiaceae; genus Eucommia; species Eucommia ulmoides. The sequence goes on from CM028337.1 coordinate 35,383,733, forward strand.
CTTTCTCTTATTCTCGAATCTCATTATGCCTTTCCACGGGGATATATACAAAAACACATGGTCATCCACTTCAAATTCCAAATCCCGCCTACGCTTGTCAGCATAACTCTTTTGCTGACACTGAGCATTCTTCAGTATTTCCTAAATCACTTTTACCTTGTTTGCCGTCATCTGGGCCATATCCGGCATCAATAATTTTTGTTCCCCCACTTTCGTCCAATAGACCGGGGTTCTGCATCTCCTACCATACAAGGATTCATAGGGTGCCATCTCAATTGCCGAATGATAGCTGTTGTTATAGGCAAACTCCATCAACGTCAAAGGATCATCCCAACTACTAGGAAATTCTAGCACACAGCCCCTCAACATATCTTCCAACGTATGAATTGTACACTCGGATTGGTCAGTTTGAGGATGGAAGATTGTGCTAAATTTTAACTTGGTACCTATAGCAGCTTAAAGACTCGGCCATAATTTCGAAGTAAATCTCGGATCTCTATCTGATACTATGGAAACTGGCACACCGTGTAATCAAACAATTTCGTCAACATACAATTTTGCATACTTATCCAAGGAGTACGTCGTTTTCACGGCTAGAAAATGGGCAGACTTAGTAAGTCTATCAACAATTACTCAAATGGAGTTATGTCCCTTTTGAGTGCGGGGTAATCTCAAAATAAAATTCATCATGATATGTTCCCATTCCCACTCTGGGATAGGTAGAGGCTGCAATAATCCACCAGGACGTTGGTGCTCAATCTTGACTTGCTGACAAAGGAGACACCTAACAACAAATACTGTAATTTCTCTTTTCATTCCATTCCACCAATAGTATGCTCGCAAATCCTGATACATTTTGGTGCTGCCGGGATACATCGCATATGTTGAGTTGTGCGCTTCCTCTAAGATATCTTTCTTTAGATCGACGTTATTAGGTACACACAATCTATTCTCAAACATCAAAGCTTCATCATTATCCCTAACACGATAGTCGGATTTTTGACCATTCTTCATTTTATCTCTGATCTTTCCCAATTGGCCATTCGTTTTCTGTGCTTCAATGATATGGTCGATTAATGTTGGTCTTAAAGTCAAAGTTGCAAGCAAAGCTGCCGTCTGACCAACCGCCAACTGGACTCGCAAAGATCTCAGCTCGTCATATAGATTAGTGTGAACAACTTGAAGATGTACAATTGAACCTGCCGATTAGCGACTCAGCGCATCTGCTGCAACATTAGCCTTTCCAGGATGGTAATGAATAGTACAATCATAGTCCTTGATCAACTCTATCTAATGCCTTTGTCTCAGATTTAGTTCCTTCTGAGTAAATAAATATTGTAAACTTTGGTGGTCAGTGTATATCTTGCAAGTCTCGCCATATAGATAATGTCTCCAGAGCTTCAAGGCAAACACAATTATCGCCAACTTTAAATCATGTGTCGGGTAGTTACGCTCATGATTCTTTAATTTTCGAGAGGCATATGCAATCACATAACCATGTTGCATCAGTACACATCCTAGCCCCTGGTGTGAAGCATCACTGTAGATCACAAAGCCATCGCCTTCAGTCGGGAGAAAAAGTATTGGCGAAAATATTAGTTTATTTTTTAACTCCTGGAAAATTTGTTCACATTTGTCAGTCCACTCGAATTTAGATTCCTTGCAGGTTAATCGAGTCAATAGGGCATCTATAACAGATAATCCCTGCACAAACCGACGACAATAACCCACTAATCCCAAGAATCTTCGAATCTCGGTTATACTTTTCGGTCTTTCCCATTGCACCATGGCTTCGACTATCTTTGGGTCAACTTGAATACCATCCCCCGAGATAACATGCCCCAAAAATACGACTCTATCCAACCAAAACTCACATTTACTAAATTTTGCATACAACTGTTTCTTTTGCAAAATCTGCAACACAATCTTGAGATGCTATGCATGTTCTTCTTTATTTTGGGAATAGATCAATATATCATCAATGAACACGATAATAAACTACTCTAAGTAAGGCTGGAAGATCCGATTCATCAAATCCATAAAGGCAACATGGGCATTCGTCAACCCAAATGGCATAACTAGAAATTCATAATGCCCATACCTCGTACAGAACGCCATTTTAGACACATCACTGTCTCGAAATTTCAGCTGATGATATCCTAATTGAAGATCTATTTTGGAAAATACCCTGGCATTCTGCAATTGATCGAACAGATCATCAATTCTAGGCAGTGGGTATTTATTGCGAATCGTCACCTTATTCAATTGTCTGTAATCAATACACATCCTCAGCGTGACATCCTTCTTCTTTATAAATAAAACTGGGGCTCCCCACGGAGAAATACTAGGTTTGATAAACACGCGACCCAACAGATCTTGCAACTGAATCTTCGGTTCCTTTAGCTTGGCAGGCGCCGTACGATAGGGTAGAATTGATATAGAAGAAGTTCTTGGGAGTAACTTGATAGTGGATTCAATTTCCCTATCCATTGGAAACCCTGACAATTCTTCTGGAAATACATCAAAAAAATCCCTGAGAACTGGAATATCTGTCACCTGCACCTTATTCCAACTGGTGTTAATCACATACGCGAGGTGTCCCCGGCATCCATTCTTTAATAATTTCCTGGCCTCTAAAATTTAAATCAAATTAACAGAGGTAAAGATTTTGTCCCCTGAAAATACAAACTCCGGCTCGCCTAAGACTCGGAAAGTAACTTCTTTTTTTAAAACAGTTCACTGTAGCATGATAACCGGATAATAAATCCATACCCAGTATCGCATCAAAATCATGAATACTCAGGGGTAAAGACCTACCAACAATTCTCTATCACCAATACGAAACGAACTATCTTTATACGCACTATCTATCAATACAAACTTGCCTATAGGAGTAGAGATAATAATATTATATGACAGAGAAGTAAGAAATTTGTCTATATGCATTATAAAGGTCACCGAAACAAATGAATGAGTAGAACCAGGATCAATAAATATACTTGCATCTCTATCATATAAAAACATGATACCTATAACTATATCCGGGGTAGCCTGGGCATCCTGCCTAGTAGTAGCAAATACATGACTGATAGGTGTGATCTACCTACATATTTTCAAACCGGTTTTGTTAGTTTTAGAGTAGTTTTTATATTTATTTTATTATGTTTTAATTCGTTTTTATACTTTTCGTATAAATCAGGTGTATGGGGTAAAAATATAGGAAACTGGAGCGTAAACGATAAGATCGAACCAAGAACGATCGAAGAACGGTAGAAAAACGAGCAAGGTGGCAATATTCTGAAAGAAGCCCATCGCCACGGCAGTGAAAATACAGAGAATGGATTATCTAGCTAAACGCCTACCGCTGTGGCGGTGAAAATATAAGATGTCAACCGAGTCCACCGCTATCTTCACCGTTGAGGCGATTAGCCAACCGACCTACTCACCGCCACTGTAGTGAATCCCACCGCCGCGACGATGACCTCTGCATAGACTTAAGATATTTTTTGGATATTTTTGAGATATTTTCCCTATTTAAGCTCTATTCCTCCCTCATTTCTGACCTCTCTTGTATGATACCACATTTAGAACATATCTCGGGATGGATTGAGGAGTTTTAGAAAGGGAGCTCACATCCCGAGGTAGGGGAAGACGACGAAGTGATTGTTGAATGGTTCTTAGCGACAAATCTTCGGACTAGGCTAAGTTCTTCGATTTCTTCCCTTATTTATTTAACTTAGGATTTTGTGAGCATGTTTAGCTCATGCTTTATTGTAAATACAGTTATGACCGTTAGTAAACATGGATTGTATAGGGATTAACAATATATTTATAAATATGTATTTCGAATGATTTCGGTGTTGCGTTTATGTTTGTTCTTCGAAGTTTGATTGTGTTTATTGTATTGTTATGTTTATTATGCTTAAATAGATATATCGAGAATATGGGGTTTGACACTTTGGAGAGGTAACCACGGATTCGGACTAAAGTAAACATAATACCAATTGATGACGTTGGGGCAAGACTCACATGACCTAGGGTCGTTAAGACGTTGAGGGGGACTTCTTCATTGACTCGAAGTCATGTATTCCCCCATCTTACACTTGGGAGAGGTGGAGGTGGAGTTTTAGAACTGAGATTGTCGATAGGATAAACACAACGCGATGATCCAATAACCTGGTCGGGAGTTGGATTGTGTACAATCAATGACGTTAGGGCAAAACTTATGTGACCTAGGGTTGTTAAGACGTTGAAGGGGATTTCTTCGTTGACACAAAGTCATGTATTCCCCCGTCTTACACTCGGGAGAGTGACGGGGGAGTTTACGAACTGAGATTGTCAAATAGGTTGAACACCGTAAACGTAAGTCAATCGAGATCGAACACATATTTGTAAACCGAGTTAATCCCTAGACAATTCTTTCTCCTAAAACATCTAATTATATTAGTATAGTTAATTTAGGTTATATTAGTATTAGTATTAATTAATTAAATACATTTGTTTTTAGCCTAGATAAAGTTAGGTCATGTTAAACACGGTACTCGATAATAATGACAACCAATCCCTATGGATACGATACCCGATCTTAAATATCACATTATACTAAAACTTTGACCTCGTACACTTGCGAGTAGTCAATACGGAAGCGCATAATAAACGCTCGTCATACAATAACCTCGAGTCGGAGGTCTACCGGCCGATCCTCTACCACGCGCCTAAACACTGCTAGGGCCAATACTACCCACACTGCTCGCAAAGGGTCCATATGTAACAATGAATTTCGAACAATTCGGAGATGTGTGACCCAACTCATGACAACGAAAATATATTGGGCCTCCCATGGGATAGTTCCCAGCAAAATGATCCGGTGATCCACATTGATAGCATACATGTATCCCTGCTCGACTAACCATCTGGCTCCTACCCTGCCCTTGCTGGCTAATACTTGGTCCGGATACATTCTGCTGTCGCTTGAAGTATGATTGCCGTGGACCTAGGCTCTTAGCAGATTGGTCGGTTGTTGGGGCCCGACCAAGTGGCGGTCGAACTACAGCTCCTCGAGAAATGCCACCTAGATATCTGTTAGGTGACTCAAATCTACTATTTTTATACTACTCGCGGTTCTCAATTGCTTCTCGTATATCCTGCTCTATTAGTTTCGCCGTGTTTACCAATTCTGTATAACTTTTGATCTGCCTGCCCGTCAACTTGGAACGTATTTCTAGATCAAATCATTTCTGGAATCGTCCACATCTTCTCTTTTATGTTTTCACAATCATGAGAAAATTGGGACAGGGCATCGAATTTGATTTCATACTGCAGAACGATCATCTTCCCCTATTTCAGTGATATAAATTCCTCCTCCATCTGGAACCGATAGGATTTAGGAAAATATTTTTCATTAGACACCGCAAAGAATCGATCACAAGAAATCTCCTCACCTGGAATTGAAATTAACCTCTTCATTTCCTCCTACCAATGTTCGACCTCTCTTTTCAACTGGAAGGTGGCAAGAAGAACTCGATTGTCATTGGCAATTCTCATTGCCTCAAATATGTGCCCCATGCTCCTCAACCAATTCTTAGTATCAACCGGACCCGCTGTTCTCGTAAAACCCGGGGGGTCCAATTCCTTGAATCTTTTCAGGAGTACCGCTTGAGAAGTAGCTGTGTCGGTTTGGCCCTTCTGGCATTCCATCATCTTTGTCTGCTGCTCTGTCAGTTGTGTAGCAACTTGTAAAATTCGCTCAACAGCATCCAAGCTTTCCTGTGTCCTATCCCTCTTCCCCTAGGGTCTAGTACTCTCAGTTCTTTCATTTTCACGCTCCATACTCAAAATCTAAAATAAAATTTAATACATAACAGGGCTAACAAGGAAAACTACAGTATATAACGCAAATATGTTATTTAATCCGGTAAAATAACTACCACTCACGTGCCGAACCCACCAATCGACACCCTATCTCATGGTCTACTACTTGCTAGACAATCTAGCATGTCTACAGAACCTATAACCTAAGCTTTGATACCAAAAAGTGTTACACCCCTCCTCGCGCCCCCATCGCCCGAGGTCAGGCGTGACACCGACTTGATGTCACCTGATCAGTCAACAAATATACATACATACATACATATATATACATACATATATATATATATATATATATATATATATATATATATATACCGCTATACATTTCTTTTTCCAAAAAAATATTTACCCATTCCAAATTTTGGGAATACACGCGTCCCAATATTCACAGTGTTGGCCCAGTGAAATACCCAAGAGAGGGGGTAAATTGGGTAATTAAAAAATATCAGAGAAAAAATACTTTAATAACTCAAATAATTAATTTTAATCCTATATTAATTATTATCTTTATATCACAGCAGAATTATAAAATCAACCAGGTGCACACCAAACAACAAAAATAAATAAAGGAAATAAGTAATGCAGTACACACCAATATATCTTGGTTCACCAAGCTACTCTTGGCTAATCCAGTCCTCCGAGCCCCACGGAGATTCGCACCCACTAAACATAAGATTCCTTTAGAGGTAGGAACAAAACCCTCACAATGATTCTTTTCTCAGAATCAACCTTTACAAATTCATTTTTTCAGGCTCAAGAATAACTTCTACTTTTTACTGGCTAAAAAATAACCTAATTCTATTATAGGGAGAATCACGACCTAATTCTTTTTATACGTAAGACTCAAGAATCAAAACCTCACAACAACACTCCAACTATCATTTTCCCAGGTAAGTATAGAACCTTTACAAAATCACTCACAATTAATTATATAAAGGAAGAATTAACACCACAATCTTTTTACTGAAAAAGATAGAAACCAAGCTACCCCTGATTAGACACTTCCAATAGTATCTAATCCTCACATAACTCACCAATTACAAAAATTGATAAGTTTTTCCCACTCGGAGCTTCTGCCATTTCAAATTAATTAATACTCAATTAATGTCCCAATACTAGTGATAGAAATAAAATGAGAAAATAAAATCTGATTATAATAAAGAATGCGGGTAGCATAATTAAGCACGTAATCAGATTAACACACAAATCATTTTAAATGATTTTTATACTTTTAAAGTTCAAAAACGATTTCTCAAAAAGATCAATTCACCAAGAAAGTAATTATAATAATCAAATACTAAATTAAAGAATAACCTTGGAATGATCTCACCAGGAAAACACCAATGGATTGCAAAACAGATCTCTAGATAGCTCAGATTGGTGACGCCGAATAAATTATTGATTTAACTCAAAAACTTTAACTCCAGAATAATCTTACAATATTTTTCAGTATAATATCAAAATGATAACTCTTAGAAAAGCTTAGAAACTGAATAGTTCTTGATATTGTATATTATGTGAAATCCGCAAGTCTCTTTTAATAACACTCAAACTAGACCTCCAACGACTAGTTTTCAAATATTATGTTAATAAATGACACATATGGATCTCATATATCATATAGATTTATAACGACTATATTTAACCAACAATATAACTTCTAAAGCTCTCAATTTAGTCCCCAAAATAATTTTCTCTTAATAAATGAAAGTTTAGAAAGAATTATATTTAAATATATGGATTAAATTGTAAGATAAAAATAAAATCCCTTAAATCTCTCCCATATTTTAGGCTCAAAATATTCTCCATCAAAACAACAATATTTAAACTCAAAATTCGCAGGTTTAAATATAGGAATATCAAAGATATCTTATAATAATTACTTTTCAAATATTATGTCATTAAATGACACCCCAAGACCCCATACATCATATATAATCAAAATAGATCTTTTTCATTTAAAAATATTCTTGGAAAATCTCATTTTGGTCCTTAAATATTTTTAAATCGAAATTCATCAAAATAGAAAGTATTAAAACACTTTAATTAAATACACCAAATTAATAGGGATAATAAAATATATAGATCATATCTCAATTAAATATAGATCCTTATATCTCAATCAGGTAAGCCAAAAACGACTAGTTTTGGAAAAAATCCTGAAATTCCATAGAATCTAAAACAGACATGTCAGTCGACCAACCAAGGTCCGTCTGTCAACCGCTCGATTCAGGATACTAGCCAAGCCAAAGATTCTCTGCCTATCGGTCGACCTATCTGTCAACTTAGAGATTCAAAGAGTTCCATTTCTCTACACAGGTCGACTTCTTTGTTGACTTATAGATCTAGAGAGTTCATATTCAATCATAGGTCGACCTACTTGTCGATCGAGAGATACAAAGAGTTTTCCTTCTTTGTTCCGGTTGACTTACCTGTTGACTTATGGATGCTGTATCACTTTTCTAAACTCATTTTTAATTCATTCTCATTGGTATTTTCGCCCCTTTAATTGATTTTTTTTGTCAATCAGCTTCACTAAATTCTTAAATTCAATTTTAATTAATTATTAATATTTCTTTTTCAATTACACATAGGAGCAGATAATTTCACTAATTAGGATCTTATCAAAACACGCATAAATTTAAAAACTTTTTGTATCGTGTGTGATCCTAATCGAGATACATTAAGAGTAAAAATTAACCTGAGTTATTTTTCTTTAGATTCTTCAAAATCTTCGGTCTCTTAATGTCCATCGTCTTTGTCAATCTCTTTAGCATGCATTCATTACTTGTCATCATATCTTCATCATTAGAACTAATAAACTGAAACACTTAATCAAATCGTTAGTGTTGGCCCAGTAAAATACCCAAGAGGGGGGGGTGAATTGGGTAATTAAAAATAATCAGAATATAACTTGAATAAATCAAATAATTAATTTACTTCCTAAATTAATTATTATCTTTATATCATAGCAGAATAAATCAATTAACTAGGTGCACACCCAAACAATAAAAATAACAAAGTAATAATGCAACACACCAAGATATATCCTGGTTCACTAAGTTACCCTTGGCTAGTCCAGTCCTTCGAGCCCCATGGACATTCGCACCCACTAATTCTCAAGATCCCTTTAAAGATAGGAACCAAACCTGCACACTGATTCTTTTACAGGCTCAGAATCAACCTTTACAATATCCTTTTCTCAGGCCAAGGAATAACCTATCTTTTTATAGGCTCAAGATTAACCTAATTATTTTTATCACTACGACTCAAGAATCAAAACCTTACACAACACTCCAAGTATCTTTTTCACAGGTAAGGATGGAACCTTTACAATTCACTCACAACGCAATTCTTATTCAGGAAGAATCACTACCTCAATATCTTTACAGGAAGAGACTGAAACCCGGCTACCCTTGATTAAATATCCCCAACGATATTTAACCCATTACACTACTCACCAATGCAAAGTGATAAGTAAAAAATCTCAGTCGGAGCTTCTACCACCCTAGATAAATAATAACTCAATTAATATCTCAACTAGTGATAGAAAAACGTGAGATACAAAATCCGATTTTAACAAGATATGGGTAGCAAATTAGAGCACATAATCAAATTCAAGAAATTGTTTACAAAAATATTTTCTTCAAAAATCTGAAACAATTTCTAAGATTAATTTCCAAACAATAAACAAATAATGCAATGGAAGAATATAATTGGAAAGATCTCTCTCAGAATCCACAGAAAGAATAGATAAAACAATGTAAGTTCAGATTCGGTAGTAGCACAAATTAATAGCAGTTGATCGTCAAGATCGTCTCTCAGAAAAGCTCACAATATTTCAGATGGATAACTCTTATAAAAGCTCACAATATGGTATGATATAATTTCTCTCTTGTTTTCTTGCTTAATTACTAATGAAATTCGCAGGTCTATTTAAAGGTACATGTAATCAGCCTTCTAACGGTTAGTTTACAAGTGTCATGACAATAAAATACTCTTATAGACCCTTTATAATATAGAGACTTCATTTAGGTTCAATTTCAGTTAAAAATAACTTTCAAATCTTTCAATTAAATCCCCAAAGTATTTCTCAATCTCAATTAATAAGCATAGAAGCTATTTCAAGTACCAAATTGAGAAACATTAATATTTAATGTACTGAATCAATAGGATTTAATTAATATATGAACTATATCTTAAATATTACCAAATCCCTTAAATCTCTCTCAAATCCTAACAAAAAATGGGTACCTTTAGATATGATTTTGGATCAAATATTATCCTGAAACAGAGCCACCAGTCGACTAGGAGATTCAGTATGTAGCCCATGCACTTGATCGATCGACTGCCCGGTCGACTCGCAGATTCAGAGAGTTTGTCAAGCTTCCACATGTCGACCGCTCGATCAACTCGCAGATTCATAGAGTTTGTCAAGCTTCCACCGGTCGACTGCTCGATCAACTCCTCCCTTCTGGATCTTTTCCCTGATATCGTTTTATACTCTTTCTCTTTTACATTTTTGTCCCTTTAACTAATTTCTTTTCCCAATTAGCTCCACTAACTTTCTCAAATTCTATTTTAACCATTTATAAATATTTCTTTTCAAATACACATAGGAGTAAATAATTTCACTTAATTAAAACACACATAAATAATAAAAACATTTTGTACCGTGTGTGTTATTAAATGGGATATTAAGAGTTGAAATTTACCTAGGTTGTTTTCCTTAATTTCTTCAAACTCTTAAATCTTCAATTTCTTCATTTAGCATCCATTTAATTTGATCTTCAATTTCTTCAACTTCATCATTTAGCATTCATTTAATTTGATCTTCAATATCTTCAACTTCATCATTTAGCATCCATTTAATTTGACATCTTCATCACTGGAACTTTAAATCACTGAAACACTTGATCAAACATTAGTTCCACCAAAACATCAATACTTAATTATTCATCAAAATCTTAGGATCAACAGTTAGTTCTATAAAAAACATCAACATTTAATTATTTATCAAATCTTAGGATCAACACACAGCAAAACATAAAATTGAACCTCCTACGGTTCACACTTGTCTGGCCCACCATCCAAAATGACACTATCTCTTGACTCTACCTAGTGCTAGTAGTGGACCCACTCTTAGCTGCGGCACCTGAAACCAAATATTTTATCGGCATACTGTCTTCATAATATAAAATATTTCATGGATCAAGCATAATTATCAAATACCCCTTCTCCAAATATAATATCATATAACCACACACCATACCGAAATAAATTTTCACTGTCATCATTGCAATAAGATAATATATTTAAATCAACCAATCCAAATATTTTGACATATAATAAAATACCGCACTCATCTTTTTCTACTAGTCATAGGATTGTTTCACCTCACGATCGGGAGTTAGGACTGTACCGTAACCTGTATAACTGTGCCATCTAAAGTGACTATCAGTGCTAGGGCCATCCACCCACAGGATTTTCACTTCTAACAGGTCCACATATGTCCACCCTGTAGGACTTGCCTGACAGGTAACAACAAATATCTACCCTACAGGTCTTACCTGATAGGTAACAACATATCCACCCTACAGGATTTGCCTGACAGGTAACAACATATATCCACCCTGCAGGTCTTACCTGACAGGTAATCCACATCTCGTAGGATATGCCCTCTTGACGAGAAGACAACTTTGGCATAGTTGAATAATAAAAACCACTTTCCACCTTTAAAATTTACTTAATCCACATAAGTTATAAAACCGTCCATTTTAATAAATATTTTTTCCACAATTTGTACCAAAAATATAATTTGTCAATTTACATAGAAGATAGTACACTCACCTCGATTTTTGTGCTACTAGAAATACTATCGCCGAATACTACACGGGTGGCGTCGCCTGTGAACCTAATAACGATAGAGCCTAAATTAATAATTTATTTAAAATAAGCCTAATATGCAATGCGTGGCCCTAAAATGCATCATTTTCTATTTTCTAAATTTTGATTATACAAAATTACTACACGCCCAATTTTCTATGTCAATATTAACTGTACATGAATTATTATAGTAACGATTACAAAAAAAAAAATCGCATTAATAATTTAATTTGTAGAAAAATATTAATCGACTGTCAAATTTTTTATTAGTCGACGAAATACAAAAATTAGTATTTAATATAATTTGTAATTTATTTTAAATTCCTATCTATTGAATATATTAATAGATAAACTATAAACCTTCAATATATTTTTCACATATACATATATATCTTACATATACATTGAAATAGGAAGGCATATATTTACAGAAGAAAAAAATAAACTTACAGTAAAGAGGTGGGTGAGAGAGCCGAGAGAGAGAGAGCAAATGAAAGAGATATTTTTTTTTCTACCTTACCTTAGTCATCCATATCTATTCAATTGATGAAAGTTGACAAGTACACGTGTCACCTCATGCACTATATGTGTATATTATATATTGAAATGAGTTTTTGGTTTCCTTCCATGGGAAGGAAACCATTTGGGACCTTTATTTTCATTTATTTTTTATTTTTTATTTTTGGATCATATCTCAAAAGATATATTATTTTATTTGTTTCCAAATTACATTAATCTCCCCCAATTATCTTTAACTTATCATTTAAGCCCAAAATCTAAAATTAATAATTATCCCCTAAATTTTTTAAAGTAAGTATTAAATGACACAATGCACCTCATTATTTTCTAAATATTCTAAAATGCAATTAAAAGTTATACACATGCAAACATTGGGTCTTACACATAGATAATTAAATGCATTTAGAAATGATGTCTTTATATGGGGCTTTTTCCTTATTTTTTGGTTATATTAGTGATAGGCGAAAATTGATTACATCTATGGTTAGTTTATTCTTTTCTACATGAATGCCTTGACGGTTTTGCTTCTCAGTTGATTTCTATCACAGCTTCTTAGGTGGAGTCTATTCATTTTGTTGTAGTTGACAAAAACACACAGGAGATTAAGACTAGTAAGTTTCATTAGCCTTTATGTTGTTGTTGTTGATGAGAAGGTTATTTACCAACAAATCAAGTACTTTTGAGTTCAAATATTTCTGAGTTTTCAAGAATTTTTGTTAGTTTAATGTATTTTTGTATTGTTTTGTAGGAATATAAATAAATGGGAGAATATGTGCAAAATGAGTGCAGGTGTAGCAAATTAAAGCCCAATTTTGACCATGATGCAATTAAATTCTGGAACAACTCAAAACATAAAAGTTGTATATTTCTTGCTCAAATTTCTATAGCATCTTGAATCATCTCAATTGGAGTTCGATTGGAAATGTTATGGCTAAAATACAAATAGGTATCAAAACTGCTCGAACCACTGCCAAAAGCTTGCTCCAACGCCCTAAAAGCCCACTCCAGCGTATTTTCCTCAGTGTTCCACAGTAAAAGGCGCACTCTAGCACACCTAAAGCCCATTCCAGCACCCCTTTATAGCATAAAAATGTGAAAAACCTTACTTTGAACCCTATTTATATAACCTTATGCCTCAAACCCAAGGGAGTGGCGAAATTGGGAGAAAAATACCATTGGAAGCCTAAAATTTTTAGAGAGACCTTGAAGTTGAAGATTATTGAAGATTTGAAGTCTTAAAGCTCATCTCCACAATGAGTTTTCTCTTCCTTTGTCTCACCCTAATCTTTTTATTAAAATTTTGTATTTGTGATATTGTGTTGAACATGGTTGTACTTGTGAATTTCTTGAAAAGATTAGTTATGGATTCCATTATGTTGAGTTAAAGTTTCTATCTAGGGAGATTTGAATAGCTTTGTACGAATTATACCTTAAGACTTTCAGATTTTGTTAATTGGATTTCAAGCTTCGATCATTTGTATTTCTTTATGCGTATTTTCTAATTTATGCGAAAGGTAAATTAAATATCACAGATGTGTAAGATTAGGCACTCGAGAGAGGTAATCTTGCATATTGAGATCGGAGAGATACAACCTTTATTATATTGAGTGCAAGAGACTAATATAATTTGGGTAGCCATTTGATGGGTAAAACTTCAAGATTGGATAATTGGAGGAGTTGAATAGAGACATTAATTCGAATAATTAAACAAATTATCTTACTTGGCACTCAAGAGAGAAATTGAGGTTAATTTAGACACATATGGTTAATGATTGGGCATGAATTTTGTTGATGTCAAATTTTGGTCGACACCAGCGGTATGGTCTGGTCAACCTTGGATGGAGTTGGAGAGGCCTAAAGTGGAGATCTGCAGTCCATGTAGCCTCTGATTCGTGAAGAGGTCTCTAGCCGAGAATGCGAGGGCTTATATTGGAAAAGACCCAAAAACCTTCTAGGCCGAGAAGAGGAGGACCAAAATGCCTTATGGTCTTCGGAAAGATGAATCATAGCTTGGAATGGAGCAGATCCAAGAAGAGAAAAGCTAGGATGCTTTTTGATTCGGGAAGGGAAAGCTAAAATGCTTTCTGATCGGGGAAGGGGAAAGTTCGAGATAAGAAACAACCTGTCACCTGCACATGTAACCTGGCCGTGAGTATCCCGGAAAGCCCCTTCCGCATGAGAAACAGCATACGGGGGGAAGATTTATAAAAGTGTTATCATGTAGAGGGAGAAAATTTCGTGTGTGCTTGGAGTAAATTTTTCTATCTTTGGGCAATTGTATGCCCTTCTTTTTATAGACAATGAGTGGATTAGATTAGAGATTTAAGCAAGGATTAGTGGTAGCGCCTAAATATGATGCTACTTTCATCGCAAGTGTATGGGTCAAGTTTTAGTATAGGTAGGAAAAGTAAGGGTATCGTGTTCACGGGGATTGGTTGAGATTATTATTGAGTACCGCGTTTATCATGACCTAACTTTATCTAGGCAATAAAAATGTATATAAAATTAATATAAACTAATACTAAAATAAATAATCTAATTATACTAATATAACTATGAGATGATTAAGGGAATAGATTGTTTAGGGATTAACTTTGTTTACAAATACGTGTTTGATCTCGTTTTAGTTTACATTAACGGTGTTCGACTTATCTGACAATCTCAGTTCGTAAATTCACTTGCCACCTCTCCCGAGTGTAAGATGAGGGAATACGCGACTTCGTGTCAATGAAGAAGTCCCCCTCAACATCTTAATGACCCTAGGTCAGGTGAGTTTTTCCCCAATGTCATTGATTGTACACTCTCCAACTCCCTCCAGGGTTATTGGATCGTCGCGTTGTGTTTAACCTAGTCCGAATCCGGGGTTACATTTCCCGAGTGTCAAACCCCATATTCTATATATATAATTATAATCATATAAACAATACAAGAACGATAAACACAATCAAACATCGAAGAACACCCGCTAACGAAACACAAACTCAAACAAACAACGAATTCATAAATTTATATTAATCCCTAAACAACCCATGTTTAGCCAATGGCCATGATCATATATACAATGTAAAATGGATTAAACATGCTCAAAAAAGACCGAAAGTAAGAAAATAAAGAAAAGAAATGAAAGACTTAGCCGATATCCAAAGCTTTGGCGCTAAAACCGTTAAACGATCACTTCATTCTTCTTCTTCTTCTTCGGGTTGTAAGCTCTCCCTAAAAAATCTCTCAAACTCACCCTAAATATATTCTAAGGGGATTAAGGGGTGATTAAAATCGGAAGGGAGGAGGAGAAGAAGGTATTTATAGGGCTCAAAATATCACAAAATATCTAATGATGTGTGAAGAGTGACTGCCAGGTGGTGGGTATGCCAGTTTGGTCTTTGTCACAGTGGTGGAGAAGGTGGTGGATTCAGGACCTCTCTATAGTTTCACCACTTCGGTAGTGAGATCACCGCCTAGGCGATGAGCTTCCAGCAGGAAAGGCGCCTCTCTGTATTTTCACCGCCTCGGCGGTGGTCTGGACATCAAGGCGGTGGGCTGCCTTTCAAAATATTGCCATCGTGCTTGTTTTTCCACCGTTATTCACCGTTCTTGATATGATTTCATCGTTTAGCATCTGTTTTTATACCGTTTCACCCCACAAACCTAATTTATACCAAAAAGAATAAAAACATATAAAAAGTACTATAAAAATACTCTAAAACTAACAAAACCGATTTAGGAATAAATAGATAAATCACACCTATAAATTGGTGTCTCTTCAATCATCACATCAATATTTTATCTTGGGAGATGGCCAATAGGAGAATGCTAAGTGGCCCTTGCTTTAACCATATTGGAAGATATTTAGTGATATTTTTCATTTGGGAAGGGAGCCATGATGATATTCGTGGATATTTTAGGATATTTTGGGATATTTATGGGATATTTGTGGAGATATTTTTGGAGGGACACTTTCCTGCTACGCCCGAGATGAGGAATTTTACCCCTGCTCTTCCCGGATAGCTGAAGGCGGGAAGGGGAATTATGCGGAGCTTCTTGCTCTACCTTTCCCGGATAGCTGGAGATAAGAAATGGGGCTTTGCTGAGAAGCTTGTGGAGTTGATTTCCGAGACGGGCAATGCCACTATGGAGAATGCCGAGATGGGAAAGGGTTCTCCATCCTGATAGCGGCTTACCTTCCCTTCATGGACAGTGTTGCTAGCTGTCTTTGGAGTGGTGTGGACTAAGGTGTGTCTTTGCCCGATACAATCTTCACACTTAATCTCAGATAGGAGTTAATCTTGACGGAGAGTCGCTGATAGGTGTGATCCACCTACATATTTCCAAACCGGTTTTGTTAGTTTTAGAGTAGTTTTTATATTTATTTTATTATGTTTTAATTAGTTTTTATACTTTTTGTATAAATCAGGTGTGTGGGGCGAAAATGTAGGAAACTAGAGTGAAAACAATAAGATCGAACCAAAAACGGTCGAAGAACGGTGGAAAAACAAACTCGAAGGTAATATTATGAAAGAAGTGCACCACTGCGGTGTCCAGACCTCTGCCGCGATGGTGAAAATATAGATAATGGCTTATTCTTGCTAGACACTTACTGCCTAGGTGGTGAGATTCACTGCCTAGGCTGTGAAACTGCAGAGAGGTCACCAAATCCACCGTTGTCCTCACTACCGCGAAGATCAACCAACCAACATACTTACCGCCTAGGCGATGACCTCTACATAACTTAGGATATTTATTAGATATTTTTGAGATATTTTGCCTATAAATATCCACTCTTCTCCTCTCCTCTTGCTACACTCCGGCCATCAGAGCCTTTTTAGGGCTTAGTATAGGATATGTAGAGGAGTTTCAGAGGTGGAGCTCACATCCCGAGGTGGAGGAAGATGGTGGAGCAATCGTTGAACGATTCTTAGCGATAAATCTTCGAACGAGGCTAAGTTCTTCGATTTATTCCCTTATTTCTTTAACTTAGGATATTGTGAGCATGTTTAGCTCGTGATTTTATTGTAAATACAGTTATGGCCGTAGTTGAATATGGATTGTATAGAGATTAACGAATACATTTATAAATATGTGTTTCGTATGATTTCGGTGTTGCGTTTATGTTTGTTCTTCGTAGTTTGATTGTGTATATCGTATTGTTATGTTTATTATGCTTAGAATGATATTCGGAGAATACGAGGTTTGACAAACCCGAGATTTGGACTGATGTAAACATAATGCCAATCGATGACGTTAGGGTGAGACTCATGTGACCTAGGGTCATTAAGACATTGAGGGGGAGTTCTTCGTTGACTCAAAGTCATGTATTCCCCCGTCTTACACTCGGGAGAGGTGGTGGTGGAGTTTTAGAGATGATATTATCGATAGGGTAAACACAACGCGACGATCTAATGACCCTGTCGGGAGTTGGATTGTGTGCAATCAATAACGTTGGGGCGAGACTCACGCAACCTAGAGTTTTGTAATACGTTGAGGGGGTCTTCTTCGATGACATGAAGTTGCGTTATATCCCCTATCTTACACTTGAAAGAAGTGGCAGAGGAGTTTACGAACTGAGATTGTTAAATAGGTCCAACACCGTAGATGTAAGTAAATCGATATCAAACACGTATTTGTAAACCAAGTTAATCCTTAGACAATTCTTTCCCCTAAAAAATTTCATTATATTAGCATAGTTAATTTATGTTATATTAGTATTAGTATTAATTAATTAAATACATTTGTTTTTAGCCTAGATAAAGTTAGGTCATGATAAACACGGTACTCAATAATAATGAACACCAATCCCTTTGGATACGATACCCGATCTTAAACGATCACACTATACTAAAACTTTGACCTCGTACACTTGCGAGTAGTCAATATGCGAGCGCGTAACAAATGCTCCATGGTACAAGTTTTTGGCGCCGTTGCCAAGGATTGGTAATTTGTCAAATACGGTTTTCGGTGATTGCCACCAAGTTTTTGGTAACGATTGCCGGGAATTATGTTTTTTTCGTTATTATTGATATTGTGAGTAAATGACCTGATTTTACTCTAGGCATTTCTTTTGTATATAATTTTTGTTTGTAGTTTTGTTTTTGTTTCTTATGTAGGGTACTTGGAGATATTAGATCAACAGGTATTGATGCATTCTTTTTGACGGGATTCCAAGTCGTTTTGTGGTGCGTGGCCATGCACATAAGTCGGTGAGGCGTGTCGTTGAAAGATCGAGCCGATCAAAGCAAAACCTTGTCAAGCTTGAGAGCGTTCTGAAAATGTCGGGCTGAGGTCATTAAACCACGCACTTCTTCGGAGGTAACCCAAGGTCAAATAAATTAAATCCGTCACTGCCAAATTCGTTCGGAGGCAAGATTCTCTTGCCTCTCAGGTACATGTTCTAAACCTCCTTCATCAGCATGCTTTGAATTTCATATGTTGAAGAATGATGATTGGGCCATTGAGAACACTTTCCGTTTTAAGCTCAGAAGTGATGTGTAGTATTAAGTATTGTTAGTAAATGTGTTATTGTTTTACCGTGTGCATGTGTGTTTAGGTTAGAATGTGTTTATGTTTTTGTATTGTTGTTTTCATGATGAGTTTTGCGTTCATTTGGGCCGTTACGCGATGATGATATTACCTCTTGGTTATTTTCGAAGTCAAGGGTAATACCCATACATGTGTGTTCTGTGTGCTTGACTTTGCTTTTTGGAAAAAATTATTGTAGATCCTAATTTGCACGAGCACATAGACTCAATGTATTTGTATTCAATTGATTTGAGGCAAATTATCGATTAGCCAAATTCATGACAAATTAAGGATTCTAGAACCTAATTGAGGGGAAGCTTGAGGCGAAATCCTAGGCGAGGTAGTTCAGGAGACGTGATTTAGGCATTCTTTTTGTCGCTTGAGCCTTTTTAAGCCTATCTTGTTATATGTTTATCCTTCATTACCCTGTCGAAGCCTAAAATGACATTTCAATTCTGAATACATGAACAAATACCCTAGCCAGTTGATCTTTTTCTAAACCTATATCGCTGAATTAAAGGCACAATTTGAGTGAATCAAGTTAGCATTTGCAAATGCTTCTTGATGTGAGTGGTTGGGTTTAGGGTGAACTTCGGATTGGTTCGGTATTCGAATACTCACTTGTCATTTTTCTTTCATTTTAACCACACTCGTGAAATCATACTAATCGAATAAGTTTAGGGGTGTGGTTGTTATAAAAAAAAAATTATGTTTCTTTTGATAAGTGAGTACGTCGGTCTGAAATGTTTGTTTATAATTGTTTTCAATCTATCTATGGGGATTCGAGTGTGAATATGGCAAGCATTAAGCCTGAGGTAATGTTAAGTTAACAACGTTAACCCATTTTCTATTCCAAAATACCTTTGGCCAAATATTCCATAATCGAACCAAGTTCTTCTGATCTTTATGAACTACTTAACCTACATTAGTGGAGAGTGGACCCCAATCAGGCATATGAAAATCCTAGTCCTATATTGTCTAAGTTATAAGTTTCGTTGGTGGATAATCCAATCCAGTCATTGTATAGTTATATTATTGAGTCTCGCACTAACACGTTTACAGGATTTAGACTAGCGTTCACCATTATTACATGTCGAAATTCTAGAACCACATGATGTGTTTTACCGCTTGAACTCGATATGACTAGCGGTTGTTGAGGGAAAAATAAATAGGAACTCGTATGCCATTATGCTTAGATTATTTTAGGTTGTTTGCTATTTCATTTAGTTGTGTTTTTCATTTTCGTGTGTGTTTTGATCGAGGACTTGCAAAATTCCAAGTTGGGGGGTATTTGATAGGTGTGATCTACCTACATATTTCCAAACCAGTTTTGTTAGTTTTAGAGTAGTTTTTATATTTATTTTATTATGTTTTAATTAGTTTTTATACTTTTTGTATAAATCAGGTGTGTGGGGTGAAATGATAGGAAATTGGAGAGAAAGCGATGAGATCGAACCAAAAACAGTTGAAGAACGGTGGAAAAATAAGCTCGGAGACAATATTGTGAAAGAAGCCCACCGCCGCAGCGTCCAGACCACCACCGTGGAGGTGAAAATACAGAGAATGACCTATTCTTGTTGGACACTCACCGCCTAGGCGGTGAAACTGCATAGAGGTCACCAAATCCATCGCTGTCCTCACCGCCGTGGCGATCAACCAAGTGACATACTCACTGCTTAGGCAGTGACCTCTGCACAACTTAGGATATTTATTAGATATTTTTGAGATATCTTGCCTATAAATATCTACTCATCTCCTCTCCTCTTGCTACACTTCGGCCATTAGAGCCCCTTTAGAGCTTAGTGTATGATATGTAGTGGAGTTTTAGAGGTGGAGCTCACATCTCGAGGTGGAGGAAGACGGCGGAGCAATTGTTGAACGGTTCTTAACGATAAATCTTCGGACGAGGCTAAGTTATTTGATTTCTTCCCTTATTTATTTAACTTAGGATATTGTGAGCATGTTTAGCTCGTGCTTTTATTGTAAATGCGGTTATGGCCGTAGTTAAACATGGATTGTATAAGGATTAACGAATACATTTATAAATATGTGTTTCGTATGATTTCGGTGTTGCGTTTATGTTCGTTCTTCGTAGTTTTATTGTGTATATCGTATTGTTATGTTTATTATGCTTAGAATGATATTCGGAGAATATGGGGTTTGACAAACCCCGAATTCGGACTAATGTAAACATAACGCCAATCGATGACATTGGGGCGAGACTCACGTGACCTAGGGTCGTTAAGATGTTGAGGGGGATTTCTTTGTTGACTCAAAATCATGTATTCCCCCGTCTTACACTCGGGAGAGGTGGCGGTGGAGTTTTAGAATTGAGATTGTCGATAGGATAAACACAATGCAACGGTCCAATGACCCAGTCGAGAGTTGGATTGTGTGCAATCAATGACGTTGGGGTGAGAATCACTCGACCTAGGGTTGTTAAGACGTTGAGGGGGACTTCTTCGTTGACATAAAGTTGCATTATATCCTCCGTCTTACACTCGGGAGAGGTGGCGGAGGGGTTTACGTACTGAGATTGTCAAATAGGTCGAACACCGTAGACGTAAGTAAATCGAGATCGAACATGTATTTGTAAAATGTGTTAATCCCTAGACAATTCTTTCCCCTAAAACATCTCATTATATTAGTATAGTTAATTTAGGTTATATTAGTATTAGTAATAATTAATTAAATACATTTGTTTTTAGCCTAAATAAAGTTATGTCATGATAAACACGGTACTCGATAATAACGAACATCAATCCCTATGGATACGATACTCGATCTTAAACGGGCACACTATACTAAAACTTTGACCTCGTACACTTACGAGTAGTCAATACACGAGCGCGTAACAAACGCTCCGCCATACAGTCACGGACACGTGGTTGTCTCTGATGGGTTGTGTTGGAGTGACCATTTTTACACTCATCAAATTTAATTAACTAGCTTGAATTGAATTAGCATTGTTTAGCAAAGGGATGTCAAACCCCCTAGAACAATTGTGCATAAGAAGTCTATATTTGATTTTGCTCTTGATATTAAATTTTTCTTAGTTTTATTTTTACAAACCTTTCATTTGGATGCCTAAATAAAGTTAGGTTATGATAATCACGATACTTAACGACGATTTAAACCAATCCCTGTAGATACTCTACTCTACTCTCCCTATACTATTGAAACTTCACCCATACACTAGCAGTGTAGCAAAATAATCTCTACCAAGTTTTTGGCACCGCTGTAGGAGATTGAGATTTTACATTGTTGTTAATATTGTGAGTAAGTAAGTTGATTTTAATTTAGGCATTTATTTTTATATTTTTAGTTTTTGTTTCTGATTTCTTATATTGCGAGGTACTTGGAGATGGTTGATCAACAAGTTCTCTTGAGATTTTCTCAATGACATTCTGAGCCGTTTTATTATACTTTGTATAGATATAAGGAGTTACTTATTTGATTCCCCAATCATAGTTTCTCAAAAGAGTGTCAAATACTAAACTTCCTCGACAGGTTACAAGCCGCAACAAGAACTTGAGTGGACGGAGGAATTGGTACTACCTCTTTTTAAAACCTAACCATAGATAAAGCTTATTTATTATTGGAAGACATGACCGATTTTGACTATTGGAGTTGGAATTATTCAACAAGTCACCAAAGCTTGGGGGATAGTTCCAACATTTCGATGCCAGGGTTTGACACCCCACGTCATCAAGTAGAGTCTTCTACTACCCTTGAAGACCTACTTACCCAATTTTTGGAGAAGACCAAGCAAATGTCGGAGGAGACAAGGCTCCATATGGAGAAGCGAGAGAGCATGGAAGTCGTTCATGATTTACAAGTCGAATCTCTATTCGACTCCATTGAATCCATGATAATGGCGGTGACACTAAGAGACATACAAGCCACGTTAATTGGTCAAAACCACCATAAGGAACCAAATACAAGTGAGAGGACATTGGAGATGTCTTATGAAGATAATTCAAAAGAGGATGAGACTCAAAATTTGTTTGCTGATGATAAATCACAAGATGATTTTGAGTCCTTACCTATTGGAATTCAATTGGTGTTGCCACCGCTGATCATTAAAAGCCACCGTAAGGAATCGTACACAAGTGGTGGGACATTGGGTTTATTCTATGATGATGATTCTAATGAAGAGGAGACCCAATAGTTGATCGATGATGAAGAATCACAAGACAACACTTGTGATTATCCACCTTTTGAGATCCATATTATGATACCAATACCGATCAAAGACGAATACTTCTATGAGGATCTGATGTAGCTCACTTGTCCTCCACCACTTCCAACTCCGTTCATTCACACCTACCAAGCATATATGCCGGAGACGAGTCAACTTGAGAGTACATACCAGTTATTTCTACATCTTACAAAGCTTGAGGGCGTTCAAAACCAAAACCCATTTATTGTGTTGTATGACACATAATATGGGGAGAAGCTGCTTTTTGATGAGCCCTTGTTTGTGGTCAAGCTGAGGACGTTAAACCAAATTATTTTTGGGAGGTAACCCAAGTTTTCAAATAATGAGCCTAAGGATGCAAGCTATGTGTAGACACAACATTTTGACCGCCCCGCAAAAAATTCTATGCTTTATTTTATAGTTAACTTTGTTTTACTTAACATTATTTTTATTTTATTTTATTCTATAAAATACAAAAATAAATTGGAAAATAAAGAAATGGGGTTTTGAAATTGAAAGAAGTAAGAAAGAGGGGAGTAAGTTGGAATAAATGAAAAGAAGTGGGTCCCTTATTTTTATTTTTTTGGGTGAAAATCGAGAGAGAGAGAGAGAAAAAGAGATAGAGAGAGAGAGAGAGAGAAAGAAAGGAAAGTGAGAGAAACCGAGAGCAAGAGAGAGAGTCGAGAGAATTAGAGAGAGAGTTGTGTGGGAGGAGAGAGAGAATGGAGAGAAGGGAGGAGAGAGAGAGAGAATCACATGGGGTATATGTGCGTGTTAGAGAACCGTTAGGCCCCCTCTTTTCTTTGATATCAACCGTGTGTGTATGTGAGTTAGAAAAGAAAGAAAGAGAGAGATATATGGGCCTCTTGTTGCCATATATGTGTATGCACGTGGGAAACAAAGGAAGAAGGACCAGTGGCCTAACGCCACGTGGCTATCTCGAGAAAGGCAGTTGTGGGCACATGATCTCATGCACCCACAACCCTATGACCATTTTGTTTTTGTTTTTTTTCCAATTTTATCATTTTTTAATCCAACTTGGACTGGGTTTAGGCGTCCAGACCTAATTTTTAGGGTTTTCTAATTGATTTTCAAGCTCCATCTTTTCCTATAAATAGGACCCTCCTCCTCCTAGTTTATTCATTCAAAAATTGAGAGGAAAAAACCCTTAGAGAGTGATTCTCATTGTAAACCCTTTTGGAAAGTTGTATGGGAGAGAGAAAAAGCCCGAGCATTAGAATTCTTGGCCTAGAACATGTATGTTTTCTGATTTTTAATTCTTTTTTAGTTTATTTTATTCTCTTAGCAATTTAAATTCCTGCAAGCTTTTTTTTTATTTGTCCTATGACTCGATGAAACACGTCAAGATGAGGTTCTCCATTCTCAATCTGAACCTTTGAGCATTTAGACGAGGACACCCACTGTTTTTTTATTTATTTTACTTTTGTATTTTTTTTATTTTGTTTGTAATTCATATAAAACAAATAAGTCATCTGATGATCTAATGAAAACACCAAGGAGGGTTTCTCGCGTTGAGCTTAACTCCGAGCGTTAGGTGAATGATGTTTCAATATTTATTTTTGTATTTATTTTATTTTATTTTTATTCTTATTATCAAAACCCTTAAAATAAAATAAAATAAAATCTAAAAATAACAAAATCTTTGTTTGTAAGAATTAATCCTTACGAACCTTAAGGTGAATCCGATGATTTGATAAATCGTGGGAGAGTTTTTCGTGATTTCGTTTCTATTCCCCGACTCAAGTGGAATTTAGAAACGAATGGTTTTAGAAAATCTCTTCCCTTGGTAAATTTTTGGTGGGATGTCGTTTAATTTTCGGAAAGATTAATTTCAACAAAATTGTTTCCGCGAACCTCCCTCGATTTTCTTATCCATAGAATTTGAGGGAATTTTAAATCAGAATTTCTTTAAATTAATTGGGAAAACTTAAAATAGATATTTTTGCATCCATTTAACATATTTATTTCTTGTATTATTTAGGCAGCATGTTTACGGCACTTTCATCACTTACACCTTTTATACATATACTTTTTATTTTATTTTTTTTATTTCATGAATCCATGCTATTTATTTTTACATCTAGTCACGACACGTGCACCACTTATGTTTTTTTTATATTAAATAATTAAATCATTGTCACTTATAGTCACGTTAATTCACGTAGGGTTCTCTATTTAATTCCCATTTTGTATTGGCATATTTAAATTAAACCCTTTAGTTTTTAGGTCACTTTTGCATAAAAATTAAATTAAATTCGTATAGATGTTAGTTTTTGCATTCATATTTCTAATCTTATTCATCTATTTTAGTTTGCCTTTTTAAATTAAAGAAGTCTCTCAGAAACATATATAAAACCGCCCGGGGACCATCCTTGTCGAATCTTTAATATTCGATAAGAGGTTATATCGAGGGAATATTTCTAAAAAAACACAAAAACTTGTCCTATTTTTTTTTTTTAAATACAAAAAATATTTTATAAGAAGGAAAAGATTTTAAAATAAAATAAAACATTCAGACTTAAATTAATTGGATTTAATTTTACATAAGGTGCCATTTGGATGGGCGTCTTACGGTGCTTAAGACCTTCCCCGAGTGTAACCAACCCCCGAGCCTTTAAATAAATCTTTGGTTTGACCGTATTTTTTGGAGTCAATTTTAACTTTAGCCTTTCAAATTATTTTCTAAAAATCCGGTGGCCTTGCACACCATTCAAATCTAATGCTAGGTGGCGACTCCTTATTCCTTAAAATGGGCTAAGTATTTTTTGAGAAAATTGGCACTTTTAAAAACCCCTATCTCCTAAAGAAATTTATCATTTAATATTCTTTTTATTTCTGAAAAACGGGGCGCGTCACTATGGAAGAAAGCCCCACATTGGTCACCTTGCTTGGAGCATCACCGATGACCACACTAGGAGGCGAGATTGTCCCGCCTCCCTGGTAAGTGTTCTTATTCTCTTATACTTAATTTAAATACATGTTTGACTTTGAGTTTTGGGGTGAGATACATCTTGGCTTATGTTTTTTGGGTTTAGAAAATGCTTGTGTGTATGACTTTTCTTCATATAATTTGTGTTTTTTTGTTTTTTTTTGGTTTGTTTGATAAATTGTGAGTATTGTTGAGATGAAATGCCTTGATATCGATGATGAGTATAGACACTTGATATTTCTTAGGTCTTTTGAAATGTATTGCATTGAGATTTTTGTGTACCTGACTCGTGTTGATTGAAATTCACACTTGGCCTTTTGAGTACTTGGAGAACATTTATGTGATTTAGGTAGGCTTTGAGATCTTGTAAATTCTAGAACCTATTTGAGTGAAACTTGAGGTGAAATACTATGTTATGTGTTGTTGGAGAGATGATTTAGGTATATTTTGGATCGTTTGGGCTTTTAAAGCTATCCCTTGAAAATTGTTTATCATTTGTTACCCTCATTGAGCCTTATTTTCTAATTCTTTCATTACCCTCATATGTACATCCAACCTACTAAATGCATTTTCACTTCCTAAACCCATCACTAATTGGCATGTTTGTATAGATCATTGCGTGTAAGGACTAGCATGGGCTATGTTTGGAAAGTCATTGGTGGAATGGGTTGTGTGTTTCATTTAATTTTTGAGTTGTGTAAAAAAAAAAAATAAATAAAAAAAATTGGGTAATGAGTTGAGTCACTTCCATGTATTGTCCTGCAACATTAAGGACACTGTTGATTTTGAGTTTAGGGGTATGGTTTATATTCATTACCTATTTTTTCTTTTGTTAAAAAAAAAAAGTGTGTGTTTTAGGTTGTTTTGTGAATAATACCGTGTGGGATCGATTGAAAAAAGACATATGATGAAAAGGGGAGTTGGTGAAAATAATTTCTTGAAAATCCTGTAAGATCCATGAGTTGTGATACATGTCTAGGGTGATTTTAGCCTAAAAATGGCATTATTATCTACCTTTTATCCTAGCCATACTTTACAACCCCACAAAGTCCTTTTGATTTCCACTGACATATGAACCTATACATAATTAGTAGAGAGTGACCCAAAAAATGGGCTTATGGTTGTTCTTACATTCACTATCTAGAGATTATTCATTGTCTCCTTAGCACATAAATATATTCAAGGCTCGTTTGGTTGAGTGAGAGTGATTGTGCACATAATTACACATCGAGAGTCTTTAGTGGGTTGAAATTGTTGCTTGATGTTGAAATTCTAGGTAATCTCAATGTTTGTATTACTATTGAGCTTAGAGCATTTTGTGGCTTTGGAGATAATTGCACGAGTTGTTGAATCAATATGAAACTCACATTTTCTCGTTCATTGCTTAGTACATGATTTGTGTTTTCTTCTATTTTTTTTTTCTTTTTCTTGAGGATAAGCAAATATTTGAGTTTGGGGGTATTTTATGAGGAGGTTATTTACCAACAAATCAAATACTTTTGAGTTCAAATATTTGGGTATTTTCAAGCATTTTTGTTAGTTTAATGTGTTTTTGTGTTGTTTTGTAGGAATATAAATAAATAGGAGAAAATGAGCAAAATATGTGTAGGTGTAGAACCTTAAAGCCCAATTTTGATCACGATGCAATCCGATTCTAAAAAACTCCAAACAAAAGTTGTGTATCTCTTTCTTACCATTCCATAGCATCTTGAATCACCTCAATTGAAGTTCGGACGAGAAAGTTATGGCCAAAATACGAATAGGTGTCAAAACTGCCCGAACCATTATCAAAAGCGCGCTCTAGTGCCCTAAAAGCCCACTCCAACACATTTTCGTCAGTGTTCCACGGTAAAAGGCGCTCTCTAATGCACCTAAAGCCCACTTTAGCACCCCTCTGCCTTGTGAAAATGCGAAAAACCCTACTTTGAGCCATATTTATACCACCTTATGCCTCAAACCCAAGGGGGTGGCAAAATTAAGAGAAAAACACCATTGGTGGTTATATTTTGGGAAGAAAAACACCACGGAGGCCTAAAATTCCTAGAGAGAGAGAGCTTGGAGTTGAAGATTATTGAAGATTTGAAGCCTTGAACCTTATCTCCACAAAGAGTTTTCTCTTTCTTTCTCTTACCCTAATCTTTTTATTAAAATTTTGTATTTGTGATATTGTGTTGAACATGTTTGAATTTATGAATTTCTTGAAACAATTAGTCATGAATTCCATTATGTTGAGTTAAACTTTCTATCTAGGGGAATTTGAATAGCTTTGTGAACTATGCCTTGAGTCCTCAAGATTTTGTTAATTGGATTTTATGTTTTGATCATTTGTATTTCTTAATGCGTATTTGCTAATTTATGCGAAAGGTAAACTAGATATCATAGATGTGTAAGATTAGGCACTCGAGAGAGCTAATCTTGCATATTGAGACCATAGAAATACAACCATTGTTATATTGATTGTGAGAGGCTAATATATTTTCAGTATCTATTTAATGGGTGAGACTTAAATATTGGACAATTAGTCGAGTTGAATAGAGATACTAATTCGAATAATTATATAAATTATCTTACTTGGCACTCGAGAGAGGAAGTGAGGTTAATTTAAACACCCATGGTTAATAATTGGGTATGAATTTAATTAATAAGCTTGAATTGAATTAGCATCGTTTAGCAAAGTGATGTTAAACCCCCCTCGAACAATTGTGCATAGGAAGTCCATATTTTATTTTGCTCTTGATTTTATATTTGTCCTAGTTTTATTTTTACAAACCTTAAATTTGGACGCCTAAATAAAGTTAGGTTATGATAATTGCGGTACTTAGTGACGATTTAAACCAATCCCTATAGATACGATACTCTGCTTACCCTATATTATTAAATCTTGACCCATACACTTGTGGTGTAACAAAAAAAAAAATAAAAAATTGCTACCAGTTCTATTAGTTAATATGTTGCATTTGTAACAATTTTTCTTCCTTTATACAACATTTTAGTTTATGCGATAAAGAGAGATGAGGAAAGGCAAATAATTGAGTCGTAGTAGAGAAAGGACGTGTTGATCCTAAGATTTTGATGGACAATTAAGTGTTGATGTTTTTGGTGAAACTAATGAGTTTATTGAGTGTTTCAGTGGAAAAGTTTCATTAATGATATTATTGTTGAAGATGCTAAGGATGCTAAGAGACTTTCAAAGAGTTCGACATTAAGAGACTGAAAAGTTTGAAGAATTTAGGTGAAAACAACTCAGGTTAATTTTTACTCTTAATGTATCCCAATTAGGATCACAGACGACACAAAATGAATTTATATTTATGTGTGTTTTTATTAGAATCCTAATTAAATAACATATTTGTTCCAATGTGAAATTGAAGAAGAAATATTGACCTAAAAAAGATTAGTATTTAAAATTGATTGATAGTGTCAATTAAGTTAACCAAAAAAATAAATCGGTTAGAAGGGGTAAAAACGTCGAAGATTAGCGTTAAAATTTATTAAGGAGAAAGTGTTCCAACAAGGATCAGCCGACTGACCTGGGAGGATCGGTTAACCGACGGGAAGTAGTTGGGAAATGGAGAAGTCTCTAGATCAATCGGTCAACCGACCAAGGGGAGATCGGTCGACCTATGG
Source organism: Eucommia ulmoides (assembly GCA_016647705.1). Classification (NCBI taxonomy): domain Eukaryota; kingdom Viridiplantae; phylum Streptophyta; class Magnoliopsida; order Garryales; family Eucommiaceae; genus Eucommia; species Eucommia ulmoides. The sequence continues at coordinate 35,413,300 of CM028337.1, forward strand.
CCTTACCTGAACTCTCTGAATCAATCGGTCGATAGATCATTGATGATCAGTTGACAGACCATAGCCGAAAAATGTCTTGGGGAGCATCCTGAATCGATTGATCAACCGACACATAGAGTATCAATCGACCGACTGACGAATAATTTGGCTCGGGCTACAACCTGAATCAATCGGTCGACTGGTGTGTTTTGGTCGGTCAACCGATGATGTTGTTTTACGATTGGAGGATTTCATAGATTTGATCAAAAAGTAGCCATTACTAGCCATTTTTTAAATAATATCTTGGAGATATTTTTGGGATTTGAGTATATTATAGCTATATTGTTGTTATTTTGATATTCCTAAAGATATAGTGCATATATTTTAAGTGTTTCTCAAATTGGTACATTTAATACTTTCTATCCTATCAATTTGAGATTGAGAAATATTTTAGGGACATAATTGAATGATTTGAAAGTTACAATTAAGTGAATTGAATCAGGATTGAGTCATACCAATATATTGGGTCTATATGAGCAATTAAATGTCATGACATGTGGAAACTAGCCGTTGGAGGGCCTGTTTCAAATCAGTATTTATAGACCTACGTTTTTCACTTGTGAGTGATCCCAATCAATCATTCTTTCAAGAGTTATTTAGTTCCTGAGATTTTTAAGAGTCATTATTATGAAAATATACTGAGAGATTAATGTGAGAGTATTCTTGAGAATTGTTCTTGAGGAAATTGCTGAAAGTTTTTGCGATCACTGATCTAATGTTCCTTTGAGATTTAATTTTCATTCATTTGGTGGTATCTTGGTGAGATCGTTCCAAGCTTTTGCTTCTAAATTACTATTTGATATTATTATTCATTGCTTGGAGTTTTGATCTTTGTGAAATTGTTTTCTGAATGTCGAAGTACTTGAAAATATTTTAAAATGATTTTTTTGTGAAAATCTTATTACGTGCTAAATTGTGTGCTACCCATTTATTTTATAATCAGATTTTAAATTTCTTACTTTATTTCTATCACTAGTATTTATCAGGACATTAATTGAGTTTAAATTAATCTAAGGGAGTAGAAGCTCCGAGTCGAAAAAACTTATAAATTTATTGTAATTGGTGAGTTGTGGGTGGATTAGATATTATTAGGAATATCTAATCAAGGGTAGCAAGGGCTTCAATCTTTTCAGGTAAATAGATTGAAGTTTAATCTTTACCTAGTGCATAAAAAGGTTAGGTTACTCTTTTTCCCTTGAAAAAAACTTAGGCGCGATTCTTCCTGATTAGAATTAATTGTGAGTAATTTGTAAAGATTCCATCCTTACTTAGGAAAATGATACTTGTAGTATTTTTGGTGAGGTTCGATTCTTAGCCTAAGGTATAAAAGAATTAGGTCTGATGTTTAGCCTGTGAAAAGATTAGGTTAGTCTTGACTCTGGTAAAAAGATAAGGTTCTTCTTGAGTTTGGGAAAAGAAAATTGTAAATGTTGATTCTGAGCCTGTAAAAGAATCATTGTGTAAAGGTTTGGTTCTTACCTATTTAAAGAAATCTTAGTGGTTCAGTGGGTGCGACTCTTCATGGGGCTCGGAGGACGAATTAGCCAAGAGTAGCTTGGTGAACCAGTATACATCATGGTGTACTGCAATTTTACTTTATTTATTTTCAGTTGTTTAGGTATGCACCTAGTTTAAAGAACACATATTCACCCCCTTAGATAATAATTAATTTAGGATAAAATTAATTATTTGAATTTTCAAGTGTTATAAGTTGATAATTTGTTTTAATTTTTATAACTACCTAATTCACCCCCTTCTTGGGTAGATCACTGGGCCAAGAAGTGGCATAAGAACTGGTTTAGCTCGATACACTAGCTAGCGAATATCACATGGCATACTCAATAGGCACACTAGTTGGGGGGGCAGTCTATACACTGACCACCTTTGTTTGCAAGTGAAAATTATGCATTCTGGAAGGACAGAATGATTTCTTTCCTTCAGGTCACAAGTTATGACGTGTGGCTAGGAATTGAGGATGGTCCGTTTGTCCCTATAGAAAACAGAGTCGCCAAGAAGAAATAACAACTAACTACTTTTGATAAGAAGAAGCTTTCTATAAATTCTCAAGCTATTAATATTTTATTTTGCTCTTTAGATGCTAATGAATAATCCAGGGTTTTAGTTGCGGATCGGCGAAGAAAATATGGGATAAATTGCAGGTTACCCACGAAGGGACAAGTCAAGTGAAGCAGTTGAAAATCAATGCCTTAATCCACCAATTTCAATTGTTCATAATGGGAGAAGCAGAATCGATTCAAGAGATATACACTCGATTCAACAATATCTACAACTATTTGAGCCAACTCGGAAAGTCGTACTCCACGGAAGACAAAGTTCGAAAGATTTTGAGATCTTTAACTAAAATATGGGAGCCAAAGGTGACCGCAATTGAGGAGGCTAAAGATCTTACAAAATACAAAATTAATGACCTCATCGGCAACCTAATGACGCATGAGACGACAATTCGAGGATATGAGAATGACACCAGTAATATAAAAAAATCCTTGGAACTGAAGGTTCAGAAAACTGAAGAATAGGATGACAGTGATGATGTGAGTCTTAACAATGAGTAAGAAAAAGATGTAGCACTTCTCACGAAGAATTTTAGAAGGATGACACAATGTACATTCGTAGAAAAGAAGATTTTCAACATAAGCAATGTGGAATGTTACAATTGTCATAAGATTGGTCATTTCTAAATTGAATGCCCTGAGCCGAGGAAAGACATGGAAAAAGAAAAAAATGAGAAAAAGAGAGTGAAGAAGAGTATGAAGAAGTCAACAAAAGTCACATGGGATAGCTCGAATTCTAGTAGCTCAGAAAAATCGAGCAGTAATGACTCGTCCATGCTGGCGTTGATGGCCACGGGAGTTGAGGTACCTAAATATTCAAGTTCTTGTCTTTTAGATTTTGATAATTTATTTGATGTTTATCAAGAACTTACTCGTGATTATAAAATTCAGTGTTAAAAATTAATTCCCTTCAAAGTACAATTAACGCATTAAACAAGCAAGTGATGAATTATGAATCTTAAAATGTTGAATTGGAATCCAAGATGCCGGATTTACATTCAATAGTTCTCAAATTCACCGGCGATGAGAATAATTTGAAAATGCTTTTGGGAAGTTCACGCGGTATCTTTGATAAGCCGGTATTAGGTTTTAGAAAAATATTAAACAAAAACGCTTTCAAAAATTCATTTCTAAAACTAGGGATCTTGTTAGATGTTTTAAATGCAATATTGTGGGGCATACTATTAGTAAATATGTTTTCAAAAGTATCTAACTGCAGGAAAGTTTGGGTTCCCAAGGGAACTAAATTGTCCCAACAAACAAGATCAGACTCACTTAGATTGGGTACCACCTAGGAACTCTTTGAGGTGTTTCGTGAAGGTTATCAAATAAACATCTATTTGTAAGGACAAATTGTTCCTAGGAAGTGGCTATTCTCAACACGTGATAGGGAATAAAGTAACATTTACGTCTTTTAACACCTAAAGACGAAAGTCATGTGATTTCTGAAGACTATGCCATGAGTAAGAAATTAAGTTTAAATAAGTTTGTAAGAATTTCCTAGACCTGTGTTGGTTTACATATTCTCTTGTTGTCTTAGAATTATTACATGTTAAATCAGAAAAGCTTACATATTTATATGTGATATCTTTATGCTATATAAGATCTAATAGAAATCATGTTTAAAAATTATACAAAATATGTTATATCAATCCATGACTTATTCATCATTAAATTAAGTTAGTATGTTAAAATGCATGATATCTTGACTTAAGTATTGCAGCTTTTTAAATAATAAATGAATTATATATATATTGCATTCATACGGTTTGAACTCTAAGTATTAATCTTAACCGTGACGGTAACATGCATTAGATATATGATTCAAGAATTCTTAAATTATCATTGAGGATTTTATTTTATTTTTTTTGTTTTAATGAGTTAAAGATTATATTTTTCTCTTAAGCATGAATTAACTTGTTTACACTTATATAGGGTGAGATTGCATGCTAAGAGTGATATTTTTTGTTCCCCTTCCCCATTTTTTGAGATGACAAAGGGGGAGAATATCTATGTTGATGTTTTATTGCATATGCTTATTGAATTATATTGATTGATAAATGGGAAGATATTAAAGGGGAAACCACAATTGGGCCTTAAACAAGTTAGTTGATGTTTAGGTTTGTTCGCCTAAGCAATGCACTGATATAGGGAGAGTTTATTGATTATATTTTGTACTTTGTTGAATATCTTATCTATTTTTTAAATTATTCTTTATGATTGTGCTTTAACGAATTAAAAAACTCGTCCTCGAATTTAGGGAGAGTGTGGTTAAATTTTATTTTGACAAACACATCAAAGTTAATTGTCACCATAAAAAAAAAAAAAAGATTGTTGATCCTAAGATTTTGATGGATAAGTAAGAGTTGATGTTTTTTGTGGAACTAATGAGTTTATTCAGTGTTTCAGTGTAAAAGTTTCATTGATGATATTATTGTTAAAGATGCTAAGGATATTAAGAGACTTTCAAAGAGTTCGACATTGAGAGACTGAAAATTTTGAAGAATCTAGGTGAAAACAACTCAGATTAATTTTACTCTTAATGTATCCTGATTAGGATCATACATGACACAAAATGAATTTATATTTATGTGTGTTTTTATTAGGATCCTAATTAGTTAACATATTTGCTCCAATGTGAAATTGAAGAAGAAATATTGACCTAAGAAAGTTTGGTGTTTAAAATTGATTAATAGTGTCAATTAAGTTAAACAAGAAAAGAAATCAGTTAAAAGGGGTAAAAACGTCGAAGATTGGAGTTAAAATTAATTAAGGAGAAAGTGTTCCAGCAAAGATCAGTCGACTGACCTGGGAGGATCGGTCAACCGACAAGAAGTAGCTGGGAAATAGAGAAGTCTCTGGATTAATTGGTCAACCGACCGAGGGGAGATCAGTTAACCTATGGCTGATACTCGAACTCTCTGAATGAATCAGTTAACATATCATGGATGATCGATCGACAGACCATGGCCAAAAAATGGCCTGGGTAGCATCCTGAATCGATCAGTTAACTGACACATAGAGTATCGGTCTACCGACTGGCGAATAATTTTTGTTTGTTCTACAACCTAAATAAATCGGTTGACTGGTGTGTTTTGGTTGGTCAACCGATGGTGTTGTTTCAAGATTGGAGGATTTCATGGATTTGATAAAAAAGTAGCCATTACTAGCCGTTTTTTGGATAATATCTTAGAGATATTCTGGATACTTAAGTATATTATAGATATATTTTTGAGATTTTGATATCCTTAAAGATATGGTGCATATATTTTAAGTGTTTCTCAAATTAGTACATTTAATACTTTCTATCCTATCGATTTGAGATTGGGAAATATTTTAGGGACTTAATTAAATGATTTGAAAGTTATAATTAAGTGAATTAAACCAGGATTTGAGTCATATCAATATATTGGGTCTATATGAGCAATTAAATGTCATGAGATATGGAAACTAACTGCTGGAGGGTCTGTTTCGAATCAGTATTTATAGACCTGTATTTTTCACTTGTGAGTGATCCTAATCAATCATTGTTTCAAGAGTTATTAAGTTCCTAAGCTTTCTAGGAATCATTATTCTGAAAATATACTGAGATATTTGTCACAGCCCACCCCGAGCACCCGTTACTTGAGGCCGGGCGTGACGTCGACATGATGCTACCTGCCCAATCAACTAAATACATACAGATACACATAAATACACATACTACTATAAGTGTTATTATTATTTTTCTTTTCAAAATACCTGAACCCTTCACGGTTCACATCCGACCAGCTCACCTCCAAAATGACCCTACCACCAGACTCTACCTAGTGCCAGTAGTGGACCGACTCCTAGCCGCGGTACCTGAAACTAAATTTTTTTATCGGTGTACTGTCTTCATAATAAAAATATTTCATGGATCAAGTATAAATAATAAACACCACGTTTCGAAATATAATATTATATAATCACATATCCGGTTCCACTACCACCAATGAAATGAAATAATATAACAATAATACCATATATTGCACTCCATATTCGAAACCAGTTTCCCACTGTTATCAATGTAAAGAAATAATGTATTTAAAACACCTAATACAAATATAATATAATCATATACCGTACGGAAATCTAGTTTCTCTATTACCAATGAAATAAACCAATATATATATATATATTTAAAATATCCAATCCAAACATTTTAAATCAACCAACCCGATTATTTTAGATCAATCAGTCAAATATTTTAAAATAGTCAATCCAAATATTTTAAATCGACCCGTCCAAACATCTCGTCACGTAATAAAATACCCCACACCACTCTCCTACTAGCCATAGGATCGTTTTTACCTTATGATCGAGAGTTACAACGGTACCGTACCACCCACCAGGTTTGCACTCCTGACGGGTTAACCACCCTACAGGACTTGCCTAGCAGGTAATCCACATCTCGTAGCTCATATCCACGTAACGAGAATAAAATTCACATCTCGTAGGTCATATCCACCTAACGGGAAGAAAATCCACATCTCGTAGGTCATATTCGCCTAACGGGAAGAAAATCCACATCTCGTAAGTCACACCTGCCTAACGAGAAGAAAATTCACATCTCGTACGTCATATCACCTAACGAGAAGAAAATTTACATCTCGTAGGTCACACCTGCCTAACGAGAAGAAAATCCATATCTCGTAGGTCGTATCGCCTAACGAGAAGAAAATTCACATCCCATAGTTTATATCTACCTAACGGGAAGAAAATCCACATCTCGTAGGTTACACTTGCCTAACGAGAAGAAAATTCACATATCGTAGGTTATATCGCCTAACGAGAAGAAAACTATGGCATAGTCGGATAAAAATCACCTTTCACCTCTAAAACCAACTTTAAAACCAACACGATCCAAAAATCATTTTTTTCACCTTTAAAACCAACATGATCCAAAAATTATTTTTCACTTCTTTAAAATCAACTTAGTCCAAAAATCCTCTTCCACTTTTAAAATCAAAACCCATTTGATCCATATAAGTTGCAAATTCGTCCATTTATTTTAAAATAAACATATTTCCCATAATTTATACGAAAGTAAAATTTGTAGATTTATATAGTAGACAACACACTCACCTCGTTTTCTGCAACGCAAAAATTTCACTGTCCAAACCCTACTGGGATGTTGGTGCCTGTGAACCTAACAATGATAGGCCTAAATTAATATTTTATTTTAAAATAACCTAACGTGCAATGCAGTCCCTAAATCTCATATTTCCCATTCCCCAAATTAATTATGCAAAATTTGTTATTTTTGCCCATTTCGTCACGTTAATATTTTATTGTACCAAAACTATTTAAAATTTATGATTATATATAAATATTATTCCAGTTACAAAAATATTATTACGATTGCAAAAATTTTAATACTAATAATTTAATTTAATGAAAATAATAATCGATTAAAATTTTACCTGTTTCCGAATCGCTCGCCGAAAGGTTGGATTTTGGATTTTGAATTTTATTTAATTTTCCCCCTCTTTTTTTTTTCTTTTTTTTTCTTCTTCTTCTTCTTCGCGCTGTTACAGCGCCTGATTCCCCACTGCCGCGGCGGTCATCTGCAGAATCTGTTTCTTGCTACAGTTCAGCCGCCTGCTTCCTTGCTGCTCGCCAGTTCCATTCACCGCCAGTGATACATATTACTGGACAACTAACCGAACTCACACACATACCCACCTGATGAACAAAACACACCCACGCACACACTATCACCGCTGACCAACGACCGATGGCCGACCACCTACACACAGAAACGCACAAGATCACGGATTCCACCCGCACATACACACTGAAATACACACGACGAACCAACACATCACACCACCATGACGATCGCCGGATGTACGTCACCTATACCTACACCTCCAGATGACCAAACAAAATACCCACACACACCCACGACGATCACCGTCTGAACACACCACCCACACACATGCTGAATGGCTGAACAGAACAGGGGACACACGACCCACATAATCACCGTCAACGAACTGCACTTTACCGCCGGCCCTCTCTATCTCTCTCTCCTTAAATTGATGATGACACACCCACACAATCACACGCACGCATAGCAGCGATGATAATGGCCACTGAACGCTCACCGTCGACCCAGCATACCACTGCCATCGCAACACCCATCGGCCGACCAAACTTCCTCTCTCTCATCTGTTTTTTTCCCTTGATTTCTTCTTTTGAGGTGTTCCTGATTTCAATTGCATGAATATATTTATATGCATGAGAATGGTGGATCTCCCTCAATCCCTCACGTTGCCACGTTGTCCCTTTCCTTTATTTTTGAGTTTTCTTGATCCTTCCATCAGTATAAACATGTATGCGAATATATATATATATATATATATATATATATATATATATATATATATATATGCATAATATCTTATTCCTAATGACATTAACCTCCTCTCAATTTCCTTTAGGTTATCATTTAAACCAATTTCAAAATTTAATATTCTTAAAATCTCAAATTCACCCCTTTAAATTTTTAATTTAAATTAAAAATTGACATATTCTATCCTGTTATTTTCTAAATGTTCAAAAATGCGGCTAAAATTATGCTCGTTCTAAAATTTGGGTCTTACACAATTACTGTGAGATTATTATTGAGAATTGTTCTTGAGGAAATTGCTGAAAGTTTTTGCGATAACCGATCTAAAGTTCCATTGCGATTCAGTTTTCATTCATTCGGTGGTATCCTAGTAAGATCGTTCCAAGATTTTATTTCTAAATTACTATTTGATATTATTGTTCTTTGCTGGGAGTTTTGATTTTTGTGAAATCGTTTTCTGAATGTTAAAGTACTTGAAAATATTTTAAAACAATATTTTGTAAAAGTCTGATTACGTGCTAAATTTTATGCTACATATTTATTTTAGAATCATACTTTGAAATTCTTACTTTATTTCTATCACTAGTATTTATCGGGACATTAATTGAGTTTAAATTAATCTTAGGTGGTAAAAGCTCTGAGTCGGAAACGCTTATCAATTTATTTTGATTGGTGAGTTGTGTGCGGATTAGATATTATTGAGAATATCTAATCAGGGGTAGCAAGGGTTTCAATTTTTTCCGGTAAAGATATTGAGGTTTAATATTTACCTAGTGCATAAAAATAGTAAGTTACTCTTTTCCCTTGAAAAGAGCTTAGGCGTGATTCTTCCTGATTAGAATTAATTGTAAGTGATTTGTAAAGATTCCATCCTTACTTGAGAAAATGACATTTGAAGTGTTTTTGGTGAGGTTTGATTCTTAGCGTAAGGTATAAAAGAATTAGGTTTGATCTTTAGCCTATGAAAGGATTAGGTTAGTCTTGAGCCTGGTAAAATGATATGGTTCTTCCTGAGTCTGAGAAAAGAAAATTGTGAAGGTTGATTTGGAGCCTATAAAAGAATTATTGTGTTAAGGTTTGTGATAGGTGTAAATTACCTACGTATTTCCAATCCGAATTTGTTAGTTTTTGAGTACGTTTATAGTTATTTTTGTATGTTTTAATATGTTTTTATACTTTTTGTATAAATCAGATGTGTGGAACAAAAAGATAGAAAATTGGAGCGAAAATGATGAGATCGAACTGAAGGCGAGTCGAAGTTATGGTGAATAAACAAGTAAGGAGGCAAAAATATGAAGGAAGCCCACCGCCTAGGCGTCCAGACCTCCGTCTAGGTAGTAAAGATGCTGAGAATGACAAAAAGCTACTGACAACCCACCGCCTAGGCAATAAATTCCTCTGCGTAGGTGGAAACCCCAGTAGAAACATTTTCAAGTCCACCGCCTACTTCTTCACCTAGGCGGTCACCAAACCTGCAAAGTCGGTACATGTGCTGTAACGTCAAGGTTATTTTGGACTATGATTAAATCCAATTTTGGAAATACTCAAAACATAGAAGTTGTATATATTTTTCTTAGCTTTCCATAGGTTTTTGAATCACCTCAATAGGAGTTCGGATGAAGTAGTTACAGCCAAAACAAAATTGCAAACCTGCAGTAACTTCGCCTAGGCGAAGTTCCGGCAGAAAGTTAGCTGACCTAACTTTGCCTAGGCAAAAATCCTACAGTACAGTCTTGATATTTATTAGATATTTTGAGATCTTTTGGGATATTTTTAATCCTATCCCTTCTCTCCTCCTCTCTTCCCCCTCTTCAGCCCTTAAGGCCTTAGGCCATATTTTACGAGTAGGGTTAGGGATTTTTGAGGGAGAGCTCTCAACCCGAGGTGGAGGATGAAGAGGGAAGCGATTGTTCAATGGTTCTAGTGCCAATTCTTCGGATATAGGCTAAGTCGCTCATTTCTTCTCTTTGTTTTCTTCATTTTGGTAGTTGTTGAGCATGTTTAGCTCATTTTACATTGTATAAACAATTAGGACCATGAGTTAAACATGGATTGTAATAGGGATTAACGTATTATTTATGAAAATATAGTTTTGGTTGAATTTGTGTTTCATTCTTGGTTGTTCTTCGTATGTTGATTGTGTTGTCGTGTTTTCTATGATTATATGCTAGTTTAGATATATTGAGAATACGGGGTTTGACACTCGGGAGAGGTAACCCCGGATTCGGACTAAGATTAACACAACACGACAATCTAACGACCCGGGAGGGCGTTAGAAAGTGTGCAATCGATGACTTTGGGGCGAGACTCACGTGACCTAGAGTCATTAAGACGTTAAGGGGGACTTCGGCATTGATACGAAGTCACGCATTCCCCCGTTTTACACTCAGAAAAGGTGATGAGGGAGTTTACGAACTGAGATTGTCGGATACGCCGAACGCCGTTAATGTTAACTAAAACGAAATCAAACGCATTTAAGTAAATAAAGTTAATCCCTAGACAATCTACTCCCTTGAACAATCTTAAATTAGTATTTATAGTATAGTTAACTTAATGAGTATTATAGTTTAGTATTAGTATTAAATTAAATTCTATTTTTAGCGCTTAGATAAAATTAGGTTATGACAATCGCGATACTCGATAGTAATCTCAACCAATCCCTGTGGATACGATACCCGACCGAAAGGTCCACTATACTAAAACTTGATCCGTACGCTTGCGGTGAAAGTGGCAGCGCTTTATTTGCGGCCACCAGTTTGGTTCCTACATGTTCAAAAGAATCTTAGTGGTTTAGTGGGTGCGACTCTCCGTAGGGCTCGAAGGACTAGATTAGCCAAGAGTAACTTGATGAACCTGTATATATCGTAGTGTGCTGCAATTTTACTTTATTTATTTTCAGTTGTTCGGGTGTGCACCTAGTTTAAATAACACATATTCGCTGCTATAAAAGATAATAATTAATTTACGATAAAATTAATTATTTGAATTTTCAAGTGTTATAAGTTGTTAATTTGTTTTAATTTTTATAACTACCTAATTTACTTTGGTAGATCATTGGGCAATAGGACGAATTGGTGGCCAAGAATCGAATTGAGAGAGGAGGATATGGAGGGGATGAATCATGATTTGATGCAACTCCCAAGCTGAAGATGCATTTGAAGGGTAGTAAAATTGGGGAGGGTGTACCAATAATTCTGGTTCCTAGTGCTTTTCAGATATTGATTACCATTTATAATGTGAAGGAGTTTTTGGAGGACGAGGTTTATATACCGACTGATTTGAAAGTGAAGCAGATGAAGTGGTCAAGACTGGACTGTATCGCTGTGCAGATGAAGTTCGGTAGGGATAGAGTGGTTATAGCTTATGAGGTTAGGGATACGCATGCAGCATTGAAACTGGATAATTCGGATAGGGTGGTAGTTGTTTTTGTCTTAGGCAAGGAATGGTAGTTTAAAGATTGGGATAAGGTTCAGTGTTCTGAAAAAAAATTAGATAAAAAAATCAGTAGTTCAAAGATAGCAACTAATAACCTTAAAAATCATAAAATTTTATATACCAAAACTTCATTTTTTTTAATCCCTCAATAGGACCATGTGTGAACATATGAAAAAAGTGGTGTAGAAAATTTGGTTGAGGAAAAATATCAAACATATGGCGCACCATGTTTTAACAGCTGCAAGGAAAAATGTATATGTACCACACCTTATGATAGTGAGAATTGAGAAGAAGATCAAGCCTTCGGTAGTCAAAAATTTTGTGAATATGGATATATTTCAGCATTTAGGGAAGAGTGAAGAAGAGAATAGAAGGTTTGAGTGATGAAGAAGAAGCAAAGAAAGCTTGATTTATATAATCTATGGATTGAAAGAGAAAAACATGTAGAAACTGATACCTTTCGCAGACGCAAAGAAAATGGATGTTGAAATAGAGATTTGGAACGGCAGTTGATGAGGGATCCCCAAATTTCTACCATCACAATAGCAATGATAAAATATGTAATAGTAGATTTTGAGAATTGTTGGCGATGGTAGGGCTTCAAACGGGTAATTGACGAGGGAAGGATGTTGGAGGAACGTTCAACTGTTGCCAATGGTATGCATTGGAACGACTCATTGACGGTGGAACGGCTAATTGATGGTGGATCGGAAGAAGGCTAAAGAAGACATGGATGAATTAGAAATCGTAGATGTGCAATGCTTGGCTTTCGTTCATTGCAAGCCCTTATCTTTCAATTTTAGGTTTTTCTATTAGATACATGTTTTTTAAACTATGCATTGCATTCATGCATATCTTTTTCTACTCATTGTCCAAGTCCATGTCATGTGTTTCAAAATCCATACATTACATAAAAATTTCGATTGACATATCTATTTTCCAAATTCTATGTTACCAAATTCACATCATTTAAATTATTTTACATGCCAAGTTCCTTTGCATACATGGTTTCATCTCATTCATATGTCCAAGTCATTCATTTGTTTTTAAATTCAAGTCCTATTGCCAATTTAATTCAATATCAAGATTCATACATAATTTTTCTGGGGACCAAACCTTTCAATTTCAAACATCGTTGAGAAGTGGTTATACCAGGTAAACATTTTAAAACATAGAAAAAGTATTTTAGTTTGTTTTCAAAAAAATAAAATCCAATTTATTTAAAAAAACTAAATATAAATAGTAATAAAATCAAAAAATACTTTCATACTTGAAGTAACTTCAAAATTTTACAAAGGTAAAATCAAAACACTTGGACTAGATTAATTCAAATTTTATTCAACATAGGTACAATCTTTGAACGGGTGTCTTAGGGTATCTAACACATTCTCTAAGCATAATCGACTCCCGAATTTTTGAATCCTTTGGTTAAATTATATTTTTCTCAAAGTCAAACTTTTAGACCATTGTGCGTGTGTGTGTGTTCAAAAATCTTGGTGACCAAACACACCATTTCAATTTAATACTAGGTGGTGACTCTTTTTCATTTAAAATTTGGCCCGAATGTTTTTTTCTCAAAATTAACATGTAAAATCCCCTTTTTTCTTTTCCTTTTGTTTTCTTTGCAAACAAGTAAAGAATAGGTTTTCCAAAAAAAAAAAAAGAATATTTGAATTTTTTGGGGTGTGTTACGGAAGTTGGACATCGGCACAGCAGAAAAAACATCCATTGTTCTGTGGTTGTCATAGGTCGTAACCTCGTGATCATTCAACTTCTGATTTAACTATAGCTTGTTGGCTTCCAACATCTATTGGTAGTAGCTCGTCAATGACTGATTGTTTCACAATCAACCACAGGCTGTGGTAGTTCCTAGATGTTGTTCGATTATTTTTTGGCTTTTTTTTTTTTTTTTTTTCGGGAATGTTGATAAAAGTTTGAATTTTCCCGAATTTAAGTTAGAAAATAAATTCAAATTTTAGATCTTATCTAATTTTTAATTGTGATATCTTTTAAATTCCAATTTGTCTTCATTTTGTTCAAATATTTAAAATATTCATTTTAAATTATTATGAGATAATAATTTATAGATAATTATTTTTTTAAATACTTGGATGGGATTTTATTCGATTTCAAATCTAAAATTCCTTCTATTAATTTGACGAATGACGATATTACATTTTACATTGGATAATATCAAGAAGGCTCATGTTTTCAGATAATTCCATTTCAGTTTTGAGATAATCTTAATAAAAATGGAATTATGGCAATTCAAAATTTTATTAAATTCTATTTTAAATTTAATGAGATAGTATTTTATAGACAATAGAATTTAATTGATTTTGAATCAAAATTCTAATTAAATTAATATTATTTAGTAGATAAGGATAGATTATTAGTTTTCTAATTGAATTAGGAAGTGTCAATATTTGAATAATGAATTTATTTTTTTCAAATTAAAATTATTTGTGATCCAATTTGATTTCCATAATTGGAATAATCAAGTTATTATTAATTTTAAAATATTATGCACAAGATGTTATGTTATGCATGATATGTGTGTGTGTGTGTGTGTGTGAATTGTGGGATTATTATGGACTTAGATTGTTGAGTTGTGTGATTAGTTTATTTAATGGTTCGAATTTTGGGTGTTGGATGGTTTATTCTAATGTGGTTGTCGTTAAATTATTAAGGAGATTTTACCTAATATTTGATAGTGTTGAGGCCTGCTGACAATGTTGGATATCCAAATCCCCACTTGTTTTAAATTTAAGAGATTGTTTATTTATATCTTCAGTTTTTAGAAACATTATTTCATTACCTTGTTTAATTTGGATGGTTATTTAATCGTTTTTAATAATAATACTTGCAATGTTTATTTCAATTCAAAATTAATTGGTGTTGCCATTCATTTTAGCAATCTCTATTATTTAAAAACTAGTGGTGAAATTAACAACACAACAGATAAAAGTATACCAAAAAATAAATTAAGATTAAAATTCAACCTAGTTGTGGCATTTCTTACTATGTTATATTAGTGAGAAGATAATTAACAATATGGTCAAAGATTAACTTTTAGGCCCATTGGTCTTGGAACTTGACGCGCCCTATTTTTTTCGAAAAGGTAAAAAAATATGAGATAGAAAGGCGTAAAGGGAAGGAGTTTCTAAAGCATCAGTATTCTCAAAAACATACTTAGGTCATTTTAAAAAATAAGGGGTCACCACCTAGTATTGGGTTTAATTGATGTGTTAGGCCACCGAATATTTTAGAAAATTAATTTAAAAGGCCTAAGTAAATTAGACTCTAGAGACACAATCAAACCAAAAGTTCTTTTAACAGAGTTCGGGGGTCGGTTACGCTCACAAAATGTGTTAGGTACCCCAAGATGTTCGTCCAAAAATTGTACCTCATGTTTCAATTAAGTCCAATTAGTTTAAGTTCAAATGCTTCATTTTATTTTAAAAATCTTTTCCTTCCTATTATGAAATTATTTTTTGGTATTTTTTAAATCAAAGTGGGACAATTGTTTTTTGGAATGTTCCCTATGGTTTGACCTTTTATCAAATATTAAGGGATTTTGTAAGGATGATCACCAAGGGAAGCTTTATATGTGTTACCGATGAACTTCTTTAATTTAAATGGGTAAATTAATCTAATTGAACAATGATAGTTTTTCATAAAGGTATAAATGCGAAATGCGAAATGCAAAATGCAAAATGTGAGGATAATGATGTAAAGTAGCATGATATGAATTCACTTTTATTTATGCAAGAAATGTTTGTTTTGTGATTAAATGACCTAAGGTAACAAAGCAACAAGTTTGTAGTTTTTCATGTTTTTTTTATGCAAAACAATTTAATTTAAGCATACCAATGCAAGGGATATGAATACAGGAATAAATTAAGGACTTAAATGAATTAAAATAATTATATGAGAAAGAGATCTAATTTCTAACATAGTTAATATGACATATGTAAATGGACTATATGAGAATGAATATGAAAAATGTAAGTGGTATATGTGTCCTAAACGTGCATATACTAAATAGTTAAAAAGTGGTTCAATGGCATGAATTATGGAGTCTAAAATAGCATATATGATGTAATAAAACATGAAAAGTTTAGGTGGTAAAAAGTGTCTTAAATATGTCTTCAAAAAGGTGCAAAAGGCAATATGCGAAATGGAGTGGGATATTACAATACTTACTACATGAATTTTATGTAAATGTAATGTCATGGAATGCCTACTTTCTTAATTTGCTCAATTAATTCAAATAAGTAACGATTTGACATTCTCTCAAATACTATGAAGATGAGAATCAAGGGAACGTCACAGAAACAAGTTTTATCATAATTAACTCCTCCAAGATTTAAGTGGAATCCAACAAAGTGACTTACTGAAGGAAGAGATTTCCTAAATCGATCGCTCCTAAATTCTACACTATATGTGGAATTGAATCGATGGTATAGATATCTCTCCCTCAATTTACCTAATCATTGAGCTTGCCACGAGAGTAATAGGAACCAATTCTTACAAAACAAAACTTTATATATGAATTTAGGTGTAGCAATAACATTTATTTATTTTTATAATGACATATTTTTTATAATTTTTATTTTAAATAGACAGATTAATGGTATAAATTAAGGTATAAGATGATTTACATACAAAAAAAAAAATGCTCATCTAACGCGTCAGAGGCTAAGCCCAAAAGAGAAACTTTTTCGGTGTTTTCATCAAATTATAGGATGATTTTAACAAGAATTAAATTGCATGAATTTATATTGTAATAACTTAAAATGCGATAAAAATATAAGAACAACAAAGGAAAGAGCCTAGGAGATGAAGAGAAATACAAAAATAATAGAGAGCGAATATTGAAAGAAAGAAACATACATCTTCTAGGGGGGGGAAAACTGACGAAAGGGTTTTCTTTATCAAAAGTGGTTTCTCGAATGGATTTCCCTCTAAGAATTGACCATGAAAAAGGGTTTCTCTATGAATTTTGGATCTCTGAACTATGAGAATGAGGGTCATATTTATAGAAAAATATGGGGAATGAAAAAATACTCAAAAATCCTAAAAAAACTCCTCTTGGCTGCCACCCCTAATCCTTGTTCAGCAAGGAAAATGAAAAAAATACAAATACGGAAAATTAGGCCGAGGGCCGCGCATTGTATATGCCCCATTGACTTGTTGCACAAGCTGCTACGTGGTAGCTATCACACAACCCTTTTATTTATTTTTTCTTTGGGAGCTAGTAGGTGTCAACCTTACTTTTTTATTTTATTTTCTTGTTGAATGCACCTTTCTCCTCTCTCTCTCTCTCTCTCTCGCCTATCTACTCTTGTTTTATTTTTATATTTATTTTTCTTTTTTCTCTCTTATTTCTTTTTCTATTTTTTCTTTCCTTGTTTTTTTGATTTCCTGTCTACTCTCTCTCTCTCTCTCTCTCTCTCTTGTTTTTGCTTTCTATTTTCTTATTTATTTTTATTTTTCTTTTCCTTTATTTTTTATTTTTTTATTACTTTTCTATTCTTTTTTTTCTTTTATGTTGGCCCAAATAGATACCCAAGGGGGGTGAATTGGGTAGTTTAAAAAATTAATGAATTAAGTCCTTCAAATGCAAATAATTAATTTTCAAATGAATTATTATTTTGATACGCAACGGATATGTGTTTAATACTAAGTGTACACCCAAACACAATATAGATAATAAATCAATGCAGCACACAATAATTTATACTCGTTCGGTCAAGCTAATCTTACCTAAATCTAAACCCTCAAGCTCCACGGAGATTCGCAATCCACTAAACTTCTTGATTTTCTTTACCAAGTAGGGTCCAAACCCTTACAACTCACGATTATTTTACAATCACATAATCAACCTTCACAATTTACCTTTTTCATAGGCCAATGATGAACCCTATCTTTTTACCAAGCTAAAGATAAACTTAACACTCTCTCACTTATCCTTTTTACAGGGAAGAATGAACATTTACAAATCACTCAAAAAAATAATTCAAATGTAGGGTGAATCAAAACCTAATTCGTTTCAAGGAAAAAGAATAACCTGACCTTTTTGCTAGGATAAAGATCAAACCATATTTTTTTTTGCATAAAAAAGATCAAAACCTAGCTACTTTGACTAAATATCGTCCCAAATGTGTCTATCTACCCAAACTTACAAATACGAAAAATATAAGTTTCTTCCCACAAACAGCTTCTACCACCTTAATACAAATATATTTGATTAATGTCCCAAATAATTATTATGTGATAATGCAATGTGAGGTAATTAAAATATAATTAATAAATAAAGTAGGTAGCACAAATTTAGCACGTAATCAGATAATCAGACAGAAATCGTTTAAAAAAAATTTAGACTTTTAAGTTGAAAATGAGTTTCTACCAATCCTAAACCAAGCAATCAATATAAATATAATTTTAAAGGAAATAATAAAGCTGTGATAGATCTCATTAGGAAAACATCGAAGACAATAGCAATATAGCAAGTAAAACTCAAATCAGTGATGCCAAGTAGCAAGCGCTTTCGATCAAGAACTTATATAGAATCACTCTTTGAAATCTCAGCAAAAATCTTACTCTTATAATAGCTCAAACTGATGTTCTTGATGTAGTTAATTCAATTTCCACAGGTCTCTATTAATAGACCAATAACTAGCCCTCCAACAGCTAGTTTTTCAAGGATATGCCATTAAATGATACTCTAAGATCCCATATAACATATCCTATCAATTTAGGTATGTTTCACTTAAAAATATATTTTAAAACTCCCTTTTAAGTCAATAAAGTTATTCCCAATTTAAAACCACAAGAATAGGAAGTATTAAATCATTTAAATTAAGATAATCTCAAAATATATGGACCATATCAATAGGGATTAGTAAATAGGTTGTTCATATTTGAAATATATTCAAATCCCCCAAATTTCTCTCTTGAAATCATAAAAAATTGATAGTTTTTTACCAAGAGACCCAATCAGCCGAATTGTTGACTGAAGCAGTTGGTTAACTAACCTACTCCAATCAGTTGACCGACCTATGCCAAGGCAAAATTAGTCATTGGCCTTATACCTATTCGGTTTACCGACCTTACTCAGTCAGTTAACCGATTTAATCAGTGAGCTTCTAATTTTCTCTATTTCATCTATTGACTCATTCGGTTAGTTGATCCTCTTCATTCGATTGACCAATTGGATCAGTGTGCTCACTTTCTTACCCATTTCAGCTACTGTTTCAAACAGTTGACTGATTTGTTTTCTCGGTTAATCAATTGGATCAGTTGGACTCCATTTTAACCCTCAAAAGTTACTGTTTTAATAAGTCGACTGATTACTTTTTTCGGTTGACCGAATTAACCCAAAGCACAATCTTTTATACTTTAGAACACATTTTTCAATTAGGTCAATCATCAAATCGTTTTACATAAGGAGCAGATACAATATCTAATTTTAGGATCTTAAACTTGTTACATCCTATCATGACACTCATAGAATTAACTCATTTTAAGTGTTATTCTTGATCCTAATTCGGGTTGCATTAAGAGTACATAAGTAAAGAGTTTTGTTCACCTATTTTTCTTCAGAAACTTCAAAAATCTTCATGTCTTCGTCATGTCCATCTTGTACCTTTTATGTTTTCTTCAATAATTATTCTTCTTAATCAAATGCATGGAACTATAAATTTGAAACACTCGACAAAACCATTAGTTCCACAAAAAACATCAATACTTAATTGCTCATCAAAACCTTGGATTCAACATTTTATTCTCCAAACTAAAATAAAATAAAATAAATTACAAAATACAATAAATTTTTGGGGGCAGGTAAAAATATAGTGCCTGCAAAACCCTTGCTAACTTGTGAATCTCCTCTCATAGATAAGATGACTAAGTCACCTTTTGTTAGACATTGGAAAAGGGTCTCTGACTTATTGGGCCTGGTATTTGCTTATGTGTCTAGGCCCATGATCTCCACGACTCGAAAAGGATTTCCTTACTTTATTATCTTTACCGACAAACACTCTAGGTTTGGGTTTGTATATATTATGTGACACAAGTATGATTCTTTTAAAATTTAAAAGACTTTTGAAGTGAAGTAGGGAAGCAAGCAAGAAAATTTATTAAATCACTTCAATCAAATCGGGGTGAAAAATACTTTTCCATTGAGTTTCTAGATTATCTCAAGAAAACAAAATTGATTCCTCTTGTTACGCCACAATATGCTGTATCAAAAATCATAAATTGGACTCTACTAGATATAATCCGATCGATGATAAATCACATTGATAGGATTTTGGGGATATTTCCTTAATGATCACAACTCATTTTCATTTGAATATGTGCCAGTTATCCATATTAGATGTTGCATGGGTGTTAAACGAGTCTTGAGGATATTAATATTTTGGGTTGTTTAGTTCTTATGTCAAAGGACTTGAAGCTGATAAGTTGGAGTCTAAGACTCACTTTTTGTAGATTTGTAGGGTATCCTGGAGAAACTGTAGGATACTTTTTCTATCACCTAGAGGAACGAAAGGTGTTAATTACCTATCATGCCGAGTTCTTAGAGGACCAGTTCCTTGCAAAATTTAGCATTAGGCAAAATATAGACTTGGCAAAGGTGTTGGACATCGAGCAATCCATGGAAACTAAAAATGTGGAGCCTATAGTAGTAAATACGTCCAATACACAAGCTTCTTGTAGATCGAGTAGAAAATTTTCTCCTCTTGATAGATATCTGTCACATCTTGTATTGAAGAATAAAAAGAAGTTAATGCTAGTGAGAGGTAACAATCTCGCTAACTACAAAGAGATGACATTAAACATTGATAAAAACAAGTGCCTTGATGCAGTAAAATATGAAATGGACTCCATGTATACTAACCAAGTTTGGAAACTTATAGATCCACTTGAGGGAATAGTTTCCACTAGGTGTTAATAGATTTTTAAGAACAAATGGTAAAGTGAATGTGTTCAAGGTAAGACTGGTGGAAAAATTCTATACTCAATGTCAAGGAATTAACTAAGAAAATACTTCTTCTTCTTTTTTTTTTTTTTTTTTTAATCTCCATGTTAAAGGATATTAGAATTTTATTGGCTATTATAGTGTACCATGACTATAAATTCTGACAAATGGATGTGGAAACCATTTTCCTTACTAGAAACAAAAAGGAAAAGATTTCCAGGTGTCATTGTGGCCTAGGGCAAAAGCCAAAAGGTATACATGTCACAAAAGTTCATTTATGGACTCAAAACATCCATTCTAGTGAGATGGTCAAATCTTTTGGTTACTTCCAAAATATGGATGATCCATGTGTGTACAAGAAAATAGCTGGTAAGTTTCCTGATGGTGTATGTCAATGATATTCTACTAGTTAGAAATATTGTAGGATGATTTCATTAGTTAAAGTATGACTTTCTCAATTTTTTTACATAAATGATTTGAGATAAGAATCCTATATACCTGGTATAAAGGTCTATAGAGATAGATCTAGGAGCATGCTTGGATTATCCTAATCTAGGTGACGTACCCCAAATTTTTGGAAGTAGATGAAGAAGAAGAGAAAAACAATGTTTCATTCCTCCCTCTCAAAATCCTCAAAAATGCATTAATTTTTTAAAATAGTTTTAGGGGAATTTCTATGCGCCGATTTGGAAAACGTTCTTTGGGCCAAAATTTCATTTAAAAATGTGTCGCCACCTACCTTAGGGTTAAATGATGTGCTAGGTCACGGGGATTTTTAAAAAATCATTTTTTGTTTGAAAATGGCCCAAGTTCTTTTACACAAAAATAGTTGGTCTTTTACCAGAGATTTCTTTTTAAGTTCGAGGGTCGGTTATGGTGTTAGGTACCCCAAAAGACTTGTCCGAATAAGGTACCTCAGTCTAAATAGATGTTCACATTTACATAAAGTCGAAATAATTTCGTTTGGTTTTGTTTCGCACAATAATTCCCATTTTTTTTTTCTTTTTTTAAGAATTTTTTTATGTAAAGAAATAAGAAAAATTACTATCTATCAGCAGCAACACATAAAACACATTAAATGAAAATATATTTTTTTCTTTTTATGTCGATCAAGCCTGTAAAGTTTGCCTATGTATCCCAGTTTTCACTGGAAATCAGGTCAAAACGTAGTTCACCTTTTCAAGATGATTTTGTCCAAACAAGTGAATGAACCCGTGTGTGGGTTGCCTATGTATCTCAGATAGTTAAAAATTAAGTCAATTCATAGTTCTTCTCGAGATGACTTTATTTTGTTTTTAATGAGATAAGAAACATAAATCGCATAGATGATAATAGATATACACTTTTGATTAGGTAAAAAATAGTCTAACCGTACTCACTTGCTTAGGAAAGTTTAGTATTTAGGTTTAGGTTATTAGTTCAAAAAGAAAACAAAATATATGGTATATGTGACAGTCTTACTCGTAACAAAAAAAAACAGAAACATTTCTGAAGAAGGTGCACTGACGCTTCCTGGATTTTGATAACAGAAAAAATAGAGAATCAGGAAGAAGAGAAAAAGAAGTTTCCATTCATCCATCTCTAAGTCCTCTAAATCTATTCATTTTGCAATAGTTTTTTAAGGGTTTTTGATAGGTGTAAATTACCTACGTATTTTCAATCTGAATTTGTTAGTTTTCGAGTATGTTTGTAGTTATTTTTATATGTTTTAATATGTTTTCATACTTTTTGTATAAATTAGGTGTGTGGGGGAATAAAGATAGGAAACTGGAGTGAAAACGATGAGATCGAACCAAAATGAGTCGAAGTTACGGTGGACAAACAAGCTCGGAGGCTAAAATATGAAACAAGCCCACCGCCTAGGCGTCCAGACCACCGCTTAGGCGGTGAAGAAGATGAGAAAAGAGAAAATGTTACTAACGTACCACCGCCTAGGCAAATATTCCTTCGCCTAGGCGGAAATCCAGCAGAGAACGAAGATGGGCTACTAACAGCCAATCGCCTAGGCAGAGAAATTCACCGCCTAGGCGAAAATCCAACAGAATGTTCTTCCACGTCCACTACGTACTTCACCGCCTAGGTGATTATCCAAACCGACCTAACTCCGCCTAGGCGAAAAATCCACCTCCTAGGCTGAAATCCCATGCACGGTCTTGAGATATTTTTAGATATTTTATGATATTTTGGCTATAAATACCCCCTCTCCTCCACCTTCTCTGGCCTCTCTTGGTTTTTTGAGCCCCTTAGGCTAGATCTAAGGGTATATTTAGGAGTTTTAGAGGTGGAGCTCACATCCCGAAGTGGAAAAGATGGTGAATCAATCGTTGAGCGTTCTTAGCAGTTTATCTTCGGACGAACCTAAGTTCTTCGATTGTTTTTCCTTATTTATTTATCTTAGGATCATGTGAGCATGTTTATATCAATTTATATGTTTATGTGGCTATGTCCACGAGTTAAATATAGATTGTAGTAGGGATTAACGGTATATTTATAAATATGTTTGTTTGGATGATTTCGGTGTTGCATTTATATTTGTTCTTCGTGGTTTGATTGTGTTTATCCTATTGTTTTTTTATTATTATTAGTTAGATAAATGTAGAATATGGGGTTTTGACAAACCCCAGATTCGGATTTGGGTAAACAAACGCCACGATTCTATTACCCGGTCGAGGTTTGAATCGTGGATAATCGATGACGTTGGGGCAAGACTCACACGACCTAGGGTCGTTAAGACATTCTTGGAGACTTCTTCGTTGACACAAAGTTGCATTATATCCCTCGTCTTACACTTGGGAGAGGTGGCGAGGGAGTTTTAGAACGGAGATTGTCGATAGGGTAAATACAACGCGACGATCCAATAACCTGGGTGGGAGTTGGATTGTGTGCAATCAATGACGCAGGGCCAGACTCACGTGACCTAGGGTCGTTAAGGCATTGAGGGGGACTTCTTCGTTAACTCGAAGTCATGTATTCCCCCGTCTTACACTCGGGAGAGGTGGCGGTGGAGTTTACATACCGAGATTGTCAAATAGGTCGAACACTGTAAACGTGAGTAAATCGAGATCGAACACGTATTTGTAAACACGTTAATCCCTAGGCAATTATTGACCCTAAAACATATTAGCATATTAGTGTAGTTAATTTAGGTTATATTAGTACTAGTTTAATTAATTAAATACATTCGTTTTCGCCTAGATAAAATTAGGTCACGACAAACGCAGTATTCAACAGTAACGACACCAATCCCTGTGGATACGATAACCCTAACTCTCCCTATCTATACTAAAACTTGATCTCCTATACTTGTGAGTGAGAGTAGCGACGTATTTACGCGCTACCAGTTTTTCTAGGCGTTAGTTCTAAAAAACTTCTTGGGCCGGGATTTTAAGTTTAAAAAGGAGTCTCCACCTAGAATGGGGTTAAATGGTATGCTAGGTCACTGGGAGTTTTAGAAATTCATTTTTGTTTTATTTTAAAATGGACCGTATTTTGACTTCATAAGGTTTGTGTACCATAGATATTCTTAAAGTTCGTGGTTGGTTATGATCGGGAATGGTTTTGTACACCCTAAGACACCCGTTGGAAAATGGTACTTTGATCTAAATGAATATTTATTGTTAAATACTACCTGAGTGATTTTCTTTGATTTCATTTACAAAATAAATCTCTTTTTAAAGTTTTTTCCTTTTTATGTATTTTGACATGATTAAAAAAGTAAATGTTATCTATTATGCAACTACAACTAGAAATGAAAATATTTTTGTGTTTTTTGACATAATAAAAGCAGTAAATACTACACCATACTACACTATTCTTGGCAGCGACAACCCAATAGCAATTTATAATATGCAGAAATGTAACCAACCGAACCTTATATAGGTTTCCTACATATCCTTGTTTTCACAAGGAATCAGGTCGACATGTAGTTCCAAGATGCATCCTATACTTAAATGAAATGAACATGTTTTGGTATTTTTTAGAGACCGAACATTATATAGGTTCCCTACGTACTTTGGCGAGCAACCAAAGATCAAGGCATCACGTAGTTCATTTATATAAGGTTTAAAGGATATGGTTTTATTTATCAAAGGTGATTGAACCCTTATGTGGGTTGCCTATGTACTTTGGGGGGTAACCAAAGATCAAGTCTGGCGTAGTTCTTCCAGTTTGGTTTCACGTGTTCTTTATGTCTTTAGTGTGTTCTTGATGTTCATGATGTTCTTAACATAATCTTGAACAATTTTAACATAGTTTGATGATCTTGACATATTTTCTACATTAGTGTCCTGATTACTTGTTATACATGCTATGTATATGAAATTTAAGTATCAATACTACATGATTATGCTTTGCACAGACATAATATTCATATTTAAGCTAAGATCAAAGGGTGTTTCAAGAAGACATACCTACTTAGGGGATGTAGTCTTTCCTAAGTGATTACCTTCCTTTCCTTCTTTATATTCTTGGTTTGAACTCGATTGGTAGTCGTCAGCTTCTTGAGTTCTTGTTCTAAGAACCTCAAGAACACCTACTTAGGGGAAGTAGTCTTCCCTAAGTGATTACCTCCCTTTCTTCCTTGATTTCCTCGGCTTGTCTTTGATCGGTAACCGTTAACCTCTTGAGTTCTTGCTCCAAGAACCTCAAGAACACCCTCCGAGATTAGATTTTAGCACAATAACGGAGTTTATTCAAGAGAATTACTTGAGAGGCCTAGGACCCCAAGAGGTTGGCTCTAGTTTAGAGAGAGAAGTTAGGTATTCAAGACTTGAACAAAATGAAAACAGGAGCCCTCCATTTACAGGCCAAGGGCCTGTGCACTTATCCTTGCATAGGACACTTTAGTATCTTTATTAGGGACTATTTGGCCTAGGGGACTTGATCTCTTGATTTTTTTATTAGCTTTGGACGAATTTGGAGTGCAAAAAAAGATCCTCAAAGATTTGGCAATGATTACCGAATCTTTTCCAAGATTTGGTAATGATTGGAAATCATTACAAATAATTAAACTTTCTCAAATCCTATTGGTTTCATATGGGTTCATTAATGGCAAAATATGATACTTCTAGTTTGGTTTAGGGGCTAAGTACCGGTTAGTTTCATAATTTTCAGTTTAGTTCCCATAAATGCTTCCAAGGTGAAATGTTTGTATTCTAGATTTGTACCTTTGAATTTAATGCTCTATTATCAGTCATTACTTGGTGATCACACATCTGGTTTGTTTCAGATCAAATTGCGTTAGTTTGCCTTGTAATCGATGGTTGGATTTCAAGGTTTGTAGTTAACCCTAAGATATTTTGATGAAAACATTTTGATACCTTGAACCTAATCATTACATGTCATACAAAGAAATAAATTATTGATTTTATGTGCATTTAATACATTGGCATGGTGGCCAACCGATTTGGTTTGGTTTCGGTAACGGGTAGTCATATTTCAAGATTTTCAGTTCACTCCAAGATATTTTGATCAAAATATATTGATAACTTGAATGTGGCCTATCCATTAAATCCCAAGCATTTAATTATTCATGGGTTGGAAATTTAATGTACATTAAATGTCTAACCTAGGTTGTGAATCGAATCGGTTTAGTTTCGATAACGATTGGTTACCTCCTAAGTGTCTTGGTTTCCTTTCTTAGATATTTGTATAGAGAATATCTAGGGGTTTCTTGGTCATTTAAATAATAATTTGTGGTCCTTTTAATGATGGGTGGGACCTTGATTCATTGGGACTAGGATGGTTTGTTGAGACAAACTTGGATTGGTGTAAATCCAAACCAAGCCCAAGTCCTTAATCACCTCGGTGATTTAGGGCTTGTCATGAACTTTAAAAGCATTGATAAAGGTATCTTGGATTGTCTCTATATGATATTTGACAAAATATGCATAATTGAAACCAATGTTTTTGGTGTTAAACCAACAAAATTCAGTTATGGTAAATGTTTCAAGGTCAGGGTAGGTAACTGAGGTAATTGTTTTAAATATCCTATAATTAAAGGGTAGTGACTACTTTTTATTTATACTAAAGATGATTTAATGAAAATAAACCTTTAATAAAGTCATTTTAGACCCCCATAAATTATAGGATTTTCAAGGTTGACCCGAAACTTTTACTTAGCTGAATTTGGTCAAATTTAGCAATTTTCATGTTTTCTCCTATCTTTTGCTATTTTTCTATATTATACAGTGTGATCTCAAGTAGAAACTCATTCGATTTAAACCTAAGTTTAAATTTTTTCTGAACTTATACTTGATTCGACACGGACTAGGCAGGACAAAATGTGGTGTCTACAACTGCCCCACTAATTCATGCGAGTTTACTCGTAATGACAAAGAAGACACTAACATTTTGTTTATCTAGACATGAAATGTAAAATACAGGTATTTAAATGCTTACAATGATTTGGTGAGAGAGAGTTTAGTCGACTCTCCTCGGTGAGGTGTCTTCGTATCCATCATCAGAGTTGGGGTTTTTTCGCATTTGTCATCACAAAGTCCTTTCTTTTCCCACTAGAGACAGGAACATTTTGCTTCCATCAACAAAGATCGGAGGGTTTTGCTTTTGCCACCAGAGACAGGAATGTTTCGTATTCGTCATTGTAGAATCCTTATTTCTACTACCAGAGACACGACTCTTTTGCTTTCATCACCAGAGATTGGAATACTTTGCTTTTGTCATCGAATATAGGTATATTTCTCTTCTATTAATAGAGATAGGCATGTTTTGCTTCCGCTGCCAGAGATAGGTAATAGGTGTAAATCAGGTATTTGGGGTGAAAAGGGACGAAAACGGTCCATGAACAAACAAGTCAGTAGAAGAACGGTGGAGAAAAAAAATTAACAAAAAATATTCAGAACCTGCATCCACCGCTACAACGGTAAAACCACCACTGCAACGGTCAAAATATAGAGAGTTGCTGAACTCTCCACCACTACAGCGGTGAAACCACCGCTGCAACGTTCATCTGGCAGAAGGCTATTAACTTCCCCACTGCTGTAGCGGTGATCCCACTACTGCAGCGGTCCGACAGTAGATCTTTTAGGATATTTTAGGATATTTTGAGATATTTTGAATCCTATATATATCCTCCCTCTTCTCCCCAAACACAAGTAATATTTTTGGGAGTGTCTTGAGAGCTCCAAGGCTAATAAACCAAGAGAAGATCACAAAGCCAAGAAGAAGAAATGTTCTTGAAGTGGTTTTAGCGTCGATTCTTCATATAACGGCTAGTCTCCTCGTTTCTCTGTTTATTTCTTTGTTTATTTGATTGTTTTGTATATGTTTAGCTTGTTTGTTGTTGTATATTTGGTTATGGTCATGTATAGCTAAACATATATTGTCTAGGGAGTGATTTGTGTATGAAAACGTTGTTTAAATAAATCTATGTTTCGTTAATGGTTGTTCGTGTTTATTTGATTGTGTTCACTGTTTTATTACAATCTTAATATGTTTGTTATGTTATTAGGGTTGATTTTGAGAATACGGAGTTTGACACTCGGGAGAGGTAACTCTAGATTCGGGCTAAGATTTAAATACAGCACAACGATCGAATGACCCAAGAGGGCGTTAGAAAGTGTGCAATCCGTGAGCTTGGGGCAAGACCCATATGACCAAGTGTCATATAGACACTCAAGGGGGACTTCGGCGTTAACGCAAAGTCACATATTTATTCACTTTATACTCGGAAGAGGTAGTGAGTAACATTTCGATACCTAGATTGTCAGATAATTTGAATGTCTTTCATGTAAATTAGATTGAAATGAACACGTTTAAGTGGACGAAGTTAATCCCTAGGCAATTTACTCCCATTAACGTCAATATTAGTATATTAGGTTAATTAGTTTAATTAATTAATTAGTTTAGTACATTATTATATTAACAAAAATATAAATTTTAGTCGCCTAAATAAAGTTCGGTTATGATAATCGCGGTACTCAATGACCATCTAATCCAATCCCTGTGAATACGACAACCCCTACTCTTCCCAATCTATACTAAAACTTGACCTGTACACTTGCGGTGAAAGTAGAGACGTAATTTACGCGCTAACAAGTTTTTGGCCCCGTTGCCGGGGATTGATTTTTAGATTGTTGTTGATATTGTGAGTTAATTACTTGATTTTAATTAAGGCATTTATTTATTTATTTATTTTTATTTATTTTTATTTTTATTTGTAGTTTTCATTTTCTTGCAATGTACTTGAATATGTTAGATCAACAAGTGCTTTTGCGTTTCTTTCAACAGGATTTCGAGTTGTTTTATTGTGCTTGGGATCGATACAAGCAGTTGCTATTCCGGTTCCCCAATCAAAGTTTTCTGAGAGAGTGTCAACTACTGAACTTCCTCGACGGGTTATTAGCTGCAACCAGAACATGGATGGAAAGAGGAAACGGTACCACCTCTTTCGAACAACTAACCGCGAATGAAGCCTATTGGTTGTTGGAAGACATGGCCGAGTTCAATTTTCAGAGTTGGAATTATTCAACAAGCTACCAACACTTGGGGATAGTTTCACCATTTCAAAGCCATGGATTGACACCCCAGACAAATATGTTGAGTCTTCTGCCTCCTTGGAAGAAATGTTCGCTGAATTTATGGGGGAGAGCCAGGCATTTTGGAGGGAAACCAATGATCAACTTAATGAGCATGAGATTCATCTTGACAATATTTAGATGCAAATCAGTCAGCTAATCTACTTTGTTGAGGCCGAGTCAGAAGTGGTGGCACTGAGAGATACAAATACCATACGTATTGAAAGCCACCACGAGGAACCAGAAACAACCGGGAGGAACTTGGATCAGTTCGAAAACAATGTAAAATCACAAGATAACACTTGTGATTATCCACCATTTGAGATCCACCAAGTGTTTCCAGCACTGATCGAAGACGATCATATTTATGAGGATCCAATATGGCTCCCTTGTTGTTCGCCGCCTTTAGCACTCTTCTTTCATGCGTACTGATAGGTGTAAAATACCTATCTATTTCTAAATCGAATTTTCCAGTTTTCGAGTATTTTATTAATCTTTTATTGTGTTTTTGTTAGTATTTATGTTATTCAAGTGTAGGGACGTAAACGAGCTATAAACAAGCAAAATGGTGGGAGAACAGGGAAGAAACAAAGGAAAAAGATAAGGTTTCCTAACAGTAAGGCGCCGCCGCAGTGGTGCACTAACTTATCGCCACAGCGTGATCTCACCGCCGCAGCGGTGCACTAACCAACTCAACCCACCGCCGCCGCGGTCAACTCTGCACAGAGGAAAATATCTATTTAGATATTTTTGAAACCTTAGGCCTTTAAATACCACTCCCACTCATCTGAAACTAGTTGTTAAGCATCCCTAACCCTAATATAGAGTTCTTAAGCTATCTTTGAGAGATCAAGGAGGAGATTCATCATTTGGGCAAAGAGAAATCATTGGTGGAGCGATTAATAGCGACAGTGGACCGTTTCATTCTCAGATTTGATCGTTCTTCTCTTGTTTTTATCTTTGTAATTACTTTTCCATATCTAATGATGTTAAATCACTCTTGTTTTTTATGGTATATGGCTAACATCATGTAGTCTTAGTTAAATGTTACTTAGGTGTTGTTGAAATCATGTAAATGCTAGTTTGAATGAATTAATGTTTCTTTAATGGATGTTTGTCTAAATCTGATTGAGTTTACCGTTATTCTTGATATTATTCTTATATTGATAAACCGAGAATACGGGGTTTGACACTCGGGAGAGGTAACCCCGGATTTGGACTAGGGTAAACGCAACGTGATGTTCTAATTACCCGAGAGGGCGTTAGAATATATGCAATCCATGACGTTGTCTCAAGACTCATGTGACCTAGGGTCGTTAAGGTGTTGAGGGGGACTTCTTCGTTGACACAAAGTTGTGTAATCCCTCGTCTTACACTCGGGAGAGGTAGCGGAGGAGTTGTAGATACAGAGATTGTCGGAATAGATAAACACCGTTATAGCTAACTAAATGAAGTCAAGTAAGAATTATGTGAAAGAAATCAATACCTAAGTAATTAGTGTAATTAGAAATAACTTAATAGTTTTCATTTATCTTAGTAGATTAAATAGAATACAAACCAATTCTTGAAAAATCGGGATAATATGAGACTATGTCAACCACAATATTCAACTAAATTACATGTGTTCCCAGTAGAACGATATCCGTTCTCACAATCACTGTATTAAACCTAGACCTCGTATACTTGCGAGTAGTCATTACGCAAGCGATTAAAACCTTGACGTACAAGTTTTTGGCGCCGTTGCCGGGGACACGGTGTTTTTAAATTAAGTTGATATTGTGACCAAGTAGTTGAATGTTAATCACGATAATACTTTTGCTTTTATTTTCATTCAATTCATTTGTTTATTTGATTTATTTATTTGAACTGAGCAGTGTATGCGGCGTAGTCAATGAATTCGTAAACAGAAAGAAGAGCAATCTACTACTATGGCCGAGGGAGGTGAAAACATCCCGCAACCGCCAGAGCCGCGGGCATTCCAGCCTCTGGAACTAGAGCCCACAAAGAGTCCTTAGGGATTATTATCGATCATTGATGCTGGATAATTATTCAGGCATCCGGAGGTAACCAATCTAAGCGAACAATTTCGAGTTGAAACCCGCCCTAATCAACATGGTTCAACAAAACCAATATGGCGGGAATCTTCATGAGGATCCAAATATCCATTTGGCCACTTTTCTAGAGATATGTAACATTGTGAAGATCAATGCAGTTGCTGAGGTTGTTATCCGTTTGAGGTTATTTCCCTTCTCATTGCGTGATAGAGCACGGGGTTGGTTCCAATCTATCCAACCGGGAAGCATAAATACTTGGGAGGACCTTTCTCAAAGGTTCCTCACTAGGTTCTTCCCACCTTCCAAGACTTCTCAGCTCCGAAGAGAAATTGCGCAGTTTTACCAAAGAGATTTTGAGCCGTTATTTGAAGCGTGGGAGCAATTCAAAGATCTATTGTGAAGGTGCCCTCAACATGGGTATCAGGATTGGTTTCAAACCTAATTGTTTTACAACGGGTTGGACGGCCAAACCAGAACGATCGTTGATGCTGCCTCGGGAGGATCGTTGTTATCCAAAACCCTGACTAAAGCTAATGCGTTGTTGTAAGAAATGGTGGCCAATAATTACCAATGGCCGAATGAGAAGAACACGGAAAGAAATGTCTCTTCTATTCAAGAATATGACCATATTGCCACTTCAAGGGGAGGAGAATGTTGCAAGTGGTTCTTAAATGGACTTTGATAATGAGTTTGAGGAATGCCACTTTTTGAACAATCGAGCCTATATTTTCATGCTCACTACCAACATTCCAACTCATTACAATCCTGGACTTCACAACCATGAGAACTTCTCTTATGCGAATAACCAAAACTCTTTGTGGCCACCTCCGGGATATGAAAACCAAGTTCTAGGATATCCGATGCAATCCAACCGTCAAATGCAACAACCATCGATGCATAATCCAAAATCAAATTTGGATGAAGTATTGGGTTCATTTATGAAAGAGACTCAAACTATGATGCGTGAGACACATAACCGGCTGATCAAACATGAAACACGACTTGACTCAATTGATACAACTTGTACAAACACCAATGCCACGATGAAGTCTTTAGAAACTCAAATCACACAGCTTGCTAGGTCCATCCAAGAACAAGAAAAAGGAAAATTTCCAAGCAAAATGGAAATCAACCCTAGGGAATGCAAGGCGATTAAATTGAGGAGCGAAAGAGAAGTAGAGGTGGGCAAGCCAATGGAAAACGAGCCGGGAGTAAGTCATGATTTTCATCATGATGAACCAAGAACAAATATGGAGGAGAAAGTTGAAGAGAAAATCGATGAAAGAAAGGAGAAGCCGAGTGAAGACTTGAATAAGGAGAATAACCAAGAGAAATTCGAGGAGAGAAGAAGAGATGAAAGGGTGATTCCAGGGCGAGTAACGTTTTTAGAAAATCCATCAATTCTAGCTACGCCATTGCCATATCCTCAAAGATTCCAAAAGAGGAAGTTGGATGCACAATTTGAAAAAATTCTTGAAATCTTCAAAACGATTCACATCAACATTCATTTTACGGATGCATTGGAGCAAATGCCCAACTATGGCAAGTTCTTGAAAGATATCATGACAAAAAAGAGAAAGTTGGAGGAGTACAAAATGGTAAAGCTAACAGAGGAATGTAGTGCAATACTACAAAGGAAGTTGCCTACCAAATTGAAGGATCCGAGTAGTTTCACAATTCTGTGTACTATTAGGAAATCTCATTTTGATAAGGCTTTTTGTGATCTTGGGGCTAGTATTGATTTGATGCCTTCTTCTGTTTATCGGAAGTTAGGACTTGGGAGTGCAAAGCCGACAACGATCTCCCTCCAAATGGCGGATCGTTCGTTAACCTATCCTAAAGGTGTCATTGAGAATGTGCTGGTGAAGGTCGACAAATTCATATTTCCGGTGGATTTCGTTGTACTAGAAATGGAAGAAGATAGAGAAATCCTGATCATCCTAGGAAGACCTTTCCTTGCAACGGGAAAGGCCTTAATCGATGTGCACAATGAAAATATGACGTTAAGGGTGAATGATGAAGAGATAAAGTTCAACATTTTTAAAACTATGAACTTTTGGGATAAACTTTCCAAATGCAATCGAGTTGATGTTGTGGACTCTTGCATGAGGGAATTCTTTCTTGCAAATATGGATATGGATTCACTAGAGCATACTCTCACAAATTCCTTATTTATGGGGGATCTTGGTGAGGACGGCTCTACCATGGAACTTGAAGTTGTAGACTACATGCTGACTTTGGATGCTCAATATAAAGACGTAGAGGATCCTATTCATGTAGCGGAGATTAAAGAAGTTGTAAACTCTCCCGAGGAATTAAATCCGCCTCACGGTGGATTAATACTCAAGCAATTACCAGATCATATTCGGTATGTCTTTTTGGGAGAGAATTCAACCAATCCAGTTATTATTTCATTATCTTTGACGGAAGAAGAGGAGAGTAAGTTGTTGAGAATCTTGAAGCGGCATCGATCCGCTTTTGCTTGGTCTATATCAGATATCAAAGGAATTAGCCCTTCGATTTGCATGCATAAGATTTTGATGGAGGATGAGTTAAAACCCTCTATTGAGCATCAAAGGCGGCTAAATCTGGTTATGAAAGAAGTGGTGAGAGTGGAGGTATTGAAGCTCTTGAATGCGAAAATTATATAAGCTATATTCGATAGCGAGTGGGTTAGCCTGGTGCAAGTGGTGCCCAAGAAATGAGGTATGACGGTGATGAAGAATGATAAGGATGACCTTATTCCTACACGGACCATCACAGGATGACGTGTATGCATTGATTACAGAAGATTGAATAAGGCGACGAGGAAGGATCATTTTTCTCTTCCTTTCATTGACCAAATGCTCAATTGATTAGCTGAATATGAGTACTATTGCTTTCTTGATAGCTATTCAGGTTATAATCAAATATCCATTGCACCAAAAGACCAAGAAAAACTACTTTCACATTCCCGTATAGGACGTTCGCTTATAGGCGTATGCCTTTCGGCCTTTGCAATGCACCCGCAACTTTTCAACGGTGTATGATAGCAATATTTTCATATATGGTGGAAGAGAAAATGAAAATCTTCATGGATGACTTCTCAGTCTTTGGGTCATCTTTTGATCACTGTCTATACAATTTGGCGCTTGTTCTTGACTGATGTGAGGAGAAAAATTTAGTTCTCAATTGGGAGAAGTGCCACTTTATGGTCAAAGAGGGGATAATCTCAAGTCATCAAGTCTCTTCCAAGGGGCTTGAGGTGGACTAAGCAAAGATTGAAACAATTAAGAAGCTTCCGCCACCGATTAATGTGAAAGGAGTTCAAAGTTTCTTGGGGTATGCCGACTTTTACCGGTGCTTTATTTAGGACTTATCGAAGACGATGAAGCCGTTATATCACCTACTTGAGAAGGATACTCTATTTGAATTCAATGAGACTTGCATAGAAGCTTTCAAGGAAATAAAGGAGAAGTTGATCACAACTCCAATAATGGTCACTCCGGACAGGGAGGTGCCATTTGAAATTATGTGCGACGCGAGTGACTATGTCGTTGGTGTGGTGTTAGGTCAATGGAAAGATAAGATCTTTCGATCAATCTATTATGCAAGTAAGACATTGAATGATGCCTAGGAGAATTACACCATGACGGAAAAAGAAATGCTAGCTGTTGTTTTTGCTTGTGATAAGTTCCGGTCGTATATCACTGGATCAAAAGTGATCGTCTACACAGATCACGCGGCTATCCGGTACTTGTTTGCAAATAAATACGCCAAGACGAGATTGATAAGGCGGATTCTTTTATTGCAAGAGTTCGATGCTGAAATAAGGCATAAAAAGGGGAGTGAGAATGTTGTTGCCGACCATTTGTCAAGGTTAATTCAAGAAGACATCGGTAAGGAGTCTAGCATCACGGAGGTGTTCCCTGACAAACAACTATTCTCAATTGAAAATGCACTTCTGTGGTTTGTAGATATTGTAAACTTTCTTGCCTGTAAGGTGTTACCACCCGATTTGACAAGACCCCAAAGGAAGAAATTCCTTTTTGATTCAAAGTATTATTTGTGGGATGAGTCGTTGCTCTTTAAGAAATGTGCTGATCAGGTGATTCGAATATGTGTTCCGGAAGAGGAGATGGCTAGTATTCTCTATCATTGCCATTCATCACCTTGTGGCGGCCATTTTGGTGCGACTCGGACAGCAGCGAAAGTGCTCCAATCAGGTTTTTACTGGCCTTCTTTGTTTAAAGATTCATACACATTTGTAAAAACTTGTGATAGATGTCAAAGGGTGGGTACCATATCGAGAAGACATGAATTTCCATTGACGTCCATTCTTGAGCTTGAATTGTTTGATGTGTGGGGCATTGATTTCATGGGGCCATTTCTGCCGTTATTTGGCAAGGAGTATATTTTGTTAACGGTGGATTATGTGTCTAAATGGGTCAAGGCTGTGGCAACACCTACCAATGATGCCAAAGTGGTCTTAAAGTTCCTTCAACAAAACGTCATGACACGATTCGGGACACCTCGAGCCATAATCAGTGATGAGTGAACCCACTTCTGTAACAAAATACTTAATGCTTTGTTGGCAAAGTATGGGGTTAGACATAAGGTGGCGCTACTATACCACCCACAGAAAAATGGTCAAGCTGAAGTTTTTAACCGAGAAATCAAGCTAATTCTGGAGAAAACGGTTCATACAAATCGCAAAGATTGGGCGGTGAAGCTTAATGATGCTTTATTTGCGTACCGCATAACCATGCTCATCATTGGGAGTATTTAACCATGCTCATCACAATAACTTACCACTTCATCATTCTTTAATTCTCTTCCTCTATACCGATAATTTTACCCTTTGCGTTGTCTCCAAAAGTCACATGACCTCCATCTTTAGATGGCAAAGACGTAAATTTTCCTTTATTTCACGTCATGTGTTGAGAACAACCACTATCCAGGAACCATTTGTTCTTATTTATTGATGCTTTTAGAATAACCTGCAAGGAGCACCTCAAATAGTTCCTAAGTAGTACCCGGCCTACGTGGGTCCGATCTTGTTAGTCGGGACAATTTTAGTTCTTTTTGGAACCCAAACTTGTCTACAATTAGATATTTTTGTAAACCATCTACGAATAGTATGCCCCACAATGTTATATTTAAAACATTTCACAAGATTCTTGGTTTCAGAAAAGAATTTATGAAAACGTTTTTGTTTAAGATTTTTTTTTGAAAACCAACACCAGCTTTATTAAAAACTCCACGTGAACTTCCCAAAAGCATTTTCAAATTATTTTACCACCGGTGAATTTGAGAACAATTGATTGCAAATCCATCAATTTAGATTTCAACCCATTGTTTTTAGATTCGTAATCCACCACTTCCTCATTTAATGTGTTAATTGTACTTTGAAGGATATTTATTTTAGAACACTGATTTTTATAATCATGTGAAATCTCTTCATAAACATCAAACAGTTCATCAAAATTTAAAGGACAAGAACTTAAACAATCGGTTACCTTACCACCAATGGCCATTAATGCAAGCATAGATGTATCCTCACTATCTGATTCTTCCGAGCTACTTGAATCGGTATCATCCCAAGTAGACTTCAATGATTTCTTCTTATTCTTCTTTGCTTTCTTCTTTTCTTTATTTTTCTCATTTTCTTTATCCTTCTTCGGTTCGGGACAATCATTTTGAAAATAACCAGTTTTACGACAGTTGTAGTATTCCACTTTAGACATGTTACGATTTCTTTTCCCATGGAATATGTGCCGAGTCATTCTTCTAAAGTTATTTGTAAAAAATGATACATTCTTCTCTTGCTCACTATCAAGACTTTCATCATCACTGTCATCATCTTCTTCAATTTTTTGAACTTTTAGAGCCAATGATTTTTTCTTGTCATTTTCGGTATCATCCTCATAACCTTTAATTGTTGATTCATGAGTCATCAAATTGCCAATGAGATCATCAATATCATATTTTCCAATATCCTTGGCTTTCTCGATTACCGTTACCTTTGACTCCCATATTTTTGTCAAGGACCTTAGGACCTTTCGTACTCTATCCTCCATAGAATATGGCTTTCCAAGTTGACTCATACCATTGCATATATTGTTGAAGCGAGTGTACATCTCATGAATCGATTCATTCTCCTTCATCCTGAACAGCTCAAATTTTCTCATAAGTGTATTGATTTTTTACTGGTTCACTTGACTTGTCCTTTCATGGGTGACTTGTAGCTTATCCCACATCTCCTTTGTGGATTTACAACATGAAACTCTAGAATACTCATTAAT
Organism: Eucommia ulmoides; assembly: GCA_016647705.1. Classification (NCBI taxonomy): domain Eukaryota; kingdom Viridiplantae; phylum Streptophyta; class Magnoliopsida; order Garryales; family Eucommiaceae; genus Eucommia; species Eucommia ulmoides. The sequence goes on from CM028337.1 coordinate 35,451,080, forward strand.
ATCAAAAGAACAAAAAAGAATATTGATAGCTTGAGAATTAATAGAGAGTTTCTGCTTATCGGAAGCAGTGAGTTGTTCATTTTTCTTCTCAACTCCGTGTTCCATTGGAATGAATGGACCATCCTCGATTGTTAGCCACACGTCCTAATTTGTAGCCTGAAGAAAGGCTATCATCCTATCTTTTCAAAATGAGTAACTTTCACCTGAAAACAAGAGTGGTCGTTGCATAGACTGCCCCTCAGCTAGTGTGCCTACTATGTGTGCCATGTGATCTTTGTTAGCAAAAGAATTCGAGCTAAACCAGCTCTGATGCCAATTGTTGGCCTAGTAGAATACCCAAGAGGGGGGTGAATTGGGTAATTAAAAATATATTAGAATAAAACTTGAATAAATCAAATAATTAATTTTATGTCTAAATTAATTATTATCTTTATATCACAGCGGAATTATAATAAATCTAAGTGCACAACCAAACAACAAAAATAGCAAAGTAAAATATAGAAGCACACAAAACATTTATACTGGTTCACCAATCTACTCTTGGCTAATTTAGTCCCTCGAGCTCTACGAAGGTCTCACCCACTGAAACCAAGATCCCTTTTAAAGGTAGGAACCAAACCCGCACACTGATTCTTTTACAGGCTCAGAATCAACCTTTACAATATCCTTTTCTCAGGGTAAGGAAGAACCTCTACTTTTTACAAGCTAAAGAATAACCTAATTCTTTTTAACACTAAGGCACAAAAATCAAAACCTCTCACAAACACTCCAACTATCATTTTACTAGGTAAGAATGGAACCTTTACAAATCACTCACAATAAAATTCTTATCCAGGAAGAATCACTACCTCAATTTCTTTACATGAAGAGACTGAAACCCAGCTACCCCTGATTAAATACTCCCAATAGTATTTAATCTGTCACAACTCACCAATACACAAATTGATAAGAAGTAAATCGCACTCAAAGCTTCTACCACCCCAGATAAACACTAACTCAATTAATATCCCAACTAGTGATAGAAAAACCTGAGTTATCAAAATCTGATTTCAACAAGAATATGGGTAGCAAATTAGAGCACGTACTCAGATTCGAGAAATTGTTTGTAAAAAATATTTTCTTCAAAAATCAGAAACAATTTCTAAGAACAATTTTCAAATATATAATAATAAACAAATAATAAGCAATATGGAAAGATCTCACCCGGAATCCACAAAAATAATGATTAGAACAATGTAGCTTTAAATCTGGTATCAACAAAAATTGATTGTAATTGATTCTCAAAACCACTCTTAGAAAAGCTCACAATATCGTAGAATGATAACTCTTATAAAAGCTCACAAATGACATAAACTCTTTTAGCTCTCACTCAATGAATGATTTTTTTTCTTAGAATGATTAACCTTGCTAGTGAAATTCGCGGGTCTATTTAAAGGAACATGTAATCAGCCTTCTAATGGCTAGTTTACAAGTGTCATGATAATTAAAAGATCTTATAGACCCCTTACATCATAAAGACTTCATTTAGGTTCAATTCCAAATAAAAGTATCTTTCAAAACTCTTAATTAAACCCCCAAAGTATTTCTCAATCTTAATAAATAAGTATAGAATCTATTTCAAGTACCAAATTGAGAAACATTAATATTTAATGAACTATATTAATAGGATTTAATTAGTATATGAACCATATCTTAAATATAGATAATATCCCACAAACATCTCTCAAATCCCAACCAAAAATGGCTACTGGTGTCTGCTGATTAAGCGCTGCCACTTTCACCACAAGCGTACGGATCAAGTTTTAGTATAATGGACCTTTCAATCGAGTATCATATCTACAGGGATTGGTGTCGTTACTATCGAGTACCGCGATTATCATAACCCGACTTTATCAAGGGGAAAAAAATGGAATATAATTAATTAATACTAATACTAATATAGCCTAATTTAATCTATACTTATACTAATATTAATATGGGATAGTTTTGAGAGAATAGGTTGCCTAGGGATTAGTTTCGTTTACGAATACATATTCAGTCTCGTTTTAGTTTATGTTAACGACGTTCGACTTATATGACAATCTCGATTCGTAAACTCCTCCACCACCTCCCCAACGTTATTGATTGCACACAATCCAACTCCCTTTCGGGTTATTGGATCGTCGCGTTGTGTTTACCCTATTGACAATTTTAGTTCTAAAACTTCCCTATCACCTCTCTCGAGTGTAAGACGAGGGAATACGTGACATCGTGTCAACTCCGAATACCCCTCAATGTCTTAAAAACCCTAAGTCACGTGAGTCTTGCCCCAACGTCATTGATTGCACACAATCCAACTCTCTCCTGGGTTATTGGATCATCGCGTTGTGTTTATTCTATCGACAATCACAGTTCTAAAACTCTCACATCACCTCTCCCGAGTGTAAGACGATGGAATACATGACTTCACGCCAATGTCGAAGTCCCCCTCAACATCTTAACAACTCTCAGTCACATGAGTCTTGCCCCAACGTCATAGATTGTACACAATCTAACTCCCTCTTGGGTTATTGGATTGTGGTGTTCGTTTATTCTAGTCCGAATCCGGGATTTGTCAAACCCCGTATTCTCACAACAAACTTTCTCATAACATGATAAGAAAACAATACGGCATACACAATCAACATAAGGAAGAATAATTACAAATAAAGCACGAACTCAACTAAACAACGTTTTCATAAATTATATTAATACTCCTTATACAACCTATGTTTAGCCAATGACCATAACCACATATACAATCTAAAATAGCATAAACATGCTCAACAACTACCAAAATGTAGAAAACAAAGAGAAAAAATGAGCTACTTAGCCAATATCCGAAGAATAGCCTCTAGAACCGTCGAACGATCGCTTCTCTCTTCATCCTCCACCTCGAGTTGAGAGCTCTCCCTCAAAAATCCCTAAACCTAACCCAAAAATATGGCCTAAGGCCTTAGGGGATGAAGAGTCGGAAGAGAGGAGGAGAGAATGGTATAAATAGGCCAAAACATATCTCAAAAATATCTCCCACTGTGCAGAGGTTTCCGCCTAGGCGGAGGTATGTCGATTAAGGGTTTCGCTTAGGTGGTAGAGTCAGCGGTGGATGAGGAACACATTCTGTAGGATTTCTACTTAGGCGGTGGAGTTTTCGCCTAGGAGGAAGGACTGCTTCCAAAATTATACCTATTTTTCGCTTAGGCAGTGGAATTTCCTCCTAGGCCAAGGTCCGTCAGTAACAAAATGTGTTTTCTCTACATATTCACCACCTAGGCGGAGGTCTGGATGCCTAGGCGATGGGCTTCCTTCAGAATTTAGCCTCCGTGCGCATTTTTCCACCGTTCTCGATACGAATTAATCGTTTATGCTTCGATTTCATACATTTTCACCCCACGCACCTGTTTTAATACAAAAAGAATAAAAATATATAAAAATAACTATAAATGTACTTCAAAACTAACAAATTTGGATTGGAAATACATAGGTAATTTACACCCATCAAATACTCTCAAACTCATAATTTTGCTAGTCCTCGAGCAAAACACTCACACAATACAAGAAAATATATAAACTAATTACGAAATTGAAAACTAAAAACAAAAAAACACTAAAAACAAAAATGGGAAAGTTTTTATTATCATCTACCGGCCGAAAGATTTTTCCCTCATCGGCCCCCAATCCTATCAAGTTCAAGCATAAATCACACCATGTGATATTCTAGAATTTTAACGTTCAAAAATAGTAAGCGCCATTCTAGATCTTGTTTAAGTGTGTGTATTTTGAAACTCGAATATACTACTATCCATTGATTAGATGGGATGATCCCTAAATAAAGATCTTGACTAAAACCTTTTAGGTGTTGGGAATCCATATGCCTGACTCGAGATCTATTCTCCGCTAATGCAGGCTCGGAGGTTCATGAAGATCATTAGGGCTTGGTTCGGTTTTGGAATAATGGCCAAGGGTATTTTGGAATAGAGAACAAGTTAACGCCATTAACTTAACGTTACCCGAGGCACATCGCTTAGCACTCTCACATAGAGAAACCCCATAGTTTATTTAGAAACGACCCTAAACAACCGTTTAAGGACGTCGTACTCACTTGTCATGTCAAAATGAGACGATTATTATTATTATTTTATTTTATTTTTTCATAACACATCCCCCGAACTCATTCGAATTTCAACAATTTTAGGAATATGCAAAAAATGGTTAAGTAACACACCCCAAAACATATCCAAATTCTTACAACTTTAGGAATGTGTAAAAATATGAACGACAACCGACAAGGAAGTACTCGAATACTGAACCAATTAGAATTTCGGCCTAAACCCAACCGCTCACATCAAGTAGCGTAATGCTAACTTGATTTACTCACATTATGCCTTTAGTTTAGCGATGTAGGTTTAGAAAAAGTTCAATCGGCTAGGGTATTTGTTAAGTGTTCAGAATTGAAACGGCTTTTAGGCTTTGACAGGGTAACGAGGGATAATGATATTGCATGGTAGGTTTCAAAAGGCTCAGGCGATCAAATGAATGCCTAAATCATATCTCCTAAACAACCTCACCTAGGATTTCGCCTCGAATTTCCCCCAAATCAAGTTCTAGAATCCCAATTGTCATAAAATTGATTGACAGATAATCGGTTTCAAATCAATAAGATAGTGTTATATTGAGTTTACGTGCTCATGCATTTAGGATCCACAATAACTTTTACTAAGACGATACGTTAAGCATACAGAACACACATAAATGAGCATTACACTCGACCTCAAAACAATCAAGGGACAGAGTCATCATCGGGTAAAGGCCCAGATGATGTCAAAACATAGCACAAAACAACAACTAAACTAAACAAACTAATCCTAAACAAACATGCATATGATAAAAACAGTAAAACTTAACTAAAAACATAAACACATACTAAAACATACTACACATCACCACCAACTCAACACATGTGATGTCCAAAATGAGCCGTTAGCGATCCCAATGACAGTATATAGCATGATATTGAAGATGGGGGTTTAGAACACATACCTGGGAGGCGAGAGGATCTAGCCTTCGACTCAAATCGACGAAGATGTATCTAACTTATTTGTGACCCTAGGTTGCCTCCCAAGAAGCGCTTGGTTTAATGTCCTCAGTCCAACACATATCCTCAAGACTGGTGAGATTTTGAAATGAAAGGAACACAAGAGTAACTGTCGATCTAACATCTTCAAGCATCCTATAGGAAAACAAAAACAAAACTACCAAGTAAAATTATATACACTAAAAATGCCTAAATTAAAATCAAGTTATTTACTCACAATATCAATAGAAATCAACAAGACAATCCTCGGCAACAGCGCCAAAAACTTGATGGCCGCTGATTAAGCACTGCCACTTTCACCGCAAGTGTACAGATCAAGTTTTAATATAATGGACTTTTAAGTCGGGTATCGTATCCACAGGGATTGGTGTCGTTACTATCAAGTACCACAATTATCATAACCCAACTTTATTCAGGTGACAAAAATGGAATATAATTAATTAATACTAATACTAATATGGCCTAATTTAATCTATACTAATACTAATATTAATATGGGATAGTTTTGAGAGAATAGGTTGTCTAGGGATTAGTTTCGTTTACAAATATGTATTCAGTCTCGTTTTAGTTTATGTTAACGGCGTTCGACTTATATGACAATCTCGGTTTATAAACTCCTCTGCTACCTCTCTTGAGTGTAAGATGGGGGAATACGTGAATTCGTGTCAACGAAGAAGTCCCCCTCGATGTCTTAACGACCCTAGGTCATGTGAGTCTTTCCCTAGCGTCATTAATTGCACAAAATCCAACTCCCTCCCGGATTATTAGATTATCGCGTTGTGCTTACCCTATCGACAATCACAGTTCTAAAACTCTCCAATCACCTCTCCCGATTGTAAGACGAGGGAATATGTGACTTTGCGTCTATGACGAAGTCTCTCTCAACATCTTAACAACTCTCGGTCACGTGAGTCTTGCCCCAATGTCATAGATTGTACACAATCCAACTCCCTCTCGGGTTATTGCATTGTGGCGTTCGTTTATTCTAGTCCGAATCCTGGATTTGTCAAACCCCATATTCTTACAACAATTGTTCTCATAACATGATAAAAAAATAATACGGCATACACAATCAACATAACGAAGAACAATCGCAAACAAAACACAAACTCAACTAAACAACGTTTTCATAAATTATATTAATAATACCTATACAACCTATGTTTATCCAATGGCCATAACCACGTATACAATGTAAAATAGCGTAAACATGCTCAACAACTCCCAAAATGTAGAAAACAAATAGAAGAAACAAGGGACTTAGCCAATATCCAAAGAATAGCCGCTAGAACCGTCGAACAATCGCTTCCCTCTTCATCTTCCACCTCGGGTTGAGAGATCTCCCTCAAAAATCCCTAAACCAAACCCTAAAATATGGCCTAAGGCTTTAGGGCCTGAAGAAGTCAGAAGAGAGAAGGAAAGAAGGGTATAAATAGGCCAAAAAATATCTCAAAAATATCTCCCACTGTGCAGAGGTTTCCGCCTAGGTGGAGGTATGTTGGTTAAGGGTTTCTCTTAGGCGGTAGAGTCAGCGGTGGACGAGGAACACATTCTGCTGGATTTCTGCCTAGGCGGAGGGACTGCTTCCAACATTCTGCCTCTTTTCCACCTAGGCGGTGGAATTTCTGCCTAGGCCGAGGTCCGTCAGTAACAAAATGTGTTTTCTCTGCATCTTCACCGCCTAGGCGGTGGGCTTCCTTTAGAATTTAGCCTTCGTGCTCATTTTTCCACTATTCTCGATACGAATTGATCGTGTATGCTCTGATTTCATACATTTTCACCCCACGCACCTATTTTAATACAAAAAGAATAAAAATATATTAAAACATATAAAAATAACTATAAACATACTCGAAAACTAATAAATTCAGATTGGAAATACATAGGTAATTTACACCTATCAGCTACTTTTGGATATAATCTTGAATCAAACTATATCCTGAAACAGCGCGTTCGGACGACTGCCCAGTCGACTGCCCAACTCAGGTTGCAGCCAAACCATCGCCGCGACGTGCATAGGTCGACCACCCGGTCGACTCACAGATTCAAAGAGTTCAGAACTACTTCATCGGTCAACCTATCAGTCAACTTGTTAATTCAGAAAGTTCAGTCTTCTTGGTCGGTTAACCTGTCGATCGACTTAGAGATACAGGATGTTACAGCTTCCATATCCGGTCAACTCACCAGTCAATTGCTATCCCTGGATCTCTTCTCTAAATACGTTTTTAACTTATTTTCATTTACGATTTCACCCATTTAACCATTTTCTTCTCTTGATTAGCTCTACTAGTATTCTTATATTCCATTTTAGTCATTCAAAATTATTTCATCTTATTTCACATAGGAGCAAATAATTTAACTTAATCAAAACACACATAAAAGATAAAATACGTTTTGTGCCATGGGTATGTTCCTAAATGAGATATTAAGAGTTAAGATTCACCTGGGTTGTTTTCCCTAATTTCTTCAAACTCTTAATTCTTCTTCATCATCTTGACATCTTCATTTCTCATCCATTCAATTTGATGTCTTCATTACTGGAACTTTAAATCACTGAAACACTCAATTAAATATTAGTTCCATTAAAACATCAATACTTAATTGTTCATCAAAATCTTAGGATCAACACTCTCTATCACCAAAGATAGGTATTTTTCTCTATCACCAAAGATATGTTGTTTTATCTATCACCAAAGATAGGCATTTCTCTCTATGACCAAAGATAAGCATTTTTCTCTATCACCAAAGATACGTATTTTGCTCTATCACCAAATATAGGCATTTTTTTCTCTATCATCAAATATAGGCTTTTCCCTCTATCAGTAAAAATAGGCATTTTCCTTTATCACCAAAGATAGGTATTTTTCTCTATCACTAAAGATATGTATTTCTCTCTATCACCAAAGATAGGTACTTCTCTCTATCACCAAAGATAGGTATTTCTCTTTATCGCCAAAGATAGGCATTTCTCTCTATCTCCAAGATAGCCATTTTTTTTATCACCAAAGATAGGCATTGGTTGCTTTGATTGATTTAATTGATTTGTTGATTGTAGATCAATATTTTTGGGTGGAAAGGTTCATGGCTAGAGAAACTGATTCCTGGGTCATCATATCAATACATGATTAAAAATTACTGAGAGAATTCTCACTGGAGAAACTCTCGGGGAACTTGACATTTAGTGGAGTTTCTTGGAAATATCCCACTTGGGATTGCCTGACAAGGAATAGAAAACTTCCTGGGGAAATTTTAACCTTAGATAACATGTGCCTCAATCTTGACGATGCTGAGTTATTTCCAGGGATTATAGATTTTAGTTGGTGATTAGTGCGAATCTTATATCAAGAAACTCTCTATGGAAAACATTTGATATAATATGCCTCAGCTCTAGCTGGGGTAACTCCTATCACAAAATCTCGACGGAGAAACCGAATATAATGTGCCTCAACTCTAGTTAGGGTAATTCCCATCACAGAATCTCAATGGAGAAATCGAATATAATGTGCCCCAGCTCTAGATGGGGGCGCGGGACTACCTCCTGAGTGTTCAAAGGATACGACAGAGCCTACATGGGTTTCCTCTATGTCATGAACTGAGCTTGCAATTATAATGTTTGTTTTAGTCCACTAACCTCATTGAGTTGTTTATGCATATTGATATTGGTGTTCTGGATAATGATCGTCGAATGACTGAAACCCACTTAGGTTATCTACATACACTAATTTTCTTGGTTAGGAATCCAGTCAAAATGTAGTTTGACCCTCGTTGGGCTCCCTCAGATTGTTAACCATACCCACATAGGCTTCCTACGTACCTTAGTAATCTACCAATGATTAGGTCAATGCGTATTTTGAGCATAGCTACCCTTTGTTGTCTTTTTAACAAAAGGATTAGCATCTCAAAGAAGTTAAGGGACTTCTCAAGAGATGCGCCCTAGTACAAGGCTGAGAGAATTTCATGATGCTAACATTTCTCTAACTTTGACTGAACCCATTTGGGTTTCCCGCGTACCTTTTTGATCTACCAATGATAGGTAGAAGAGTAATCTGTTGGGGATTGAGGAATTTTGTTTAAGGTGACGACCAAACCTATAATGGTTTCACGTTTCGTGGTATTTACCAGGATTCAAGTCGACACCTAATTCCTCCTTGATTGGGGGATTTGTTTATTATTGAGCGACTCTGTGGGGATTTTTAATATTTGATGGCATGATTAAATTCCAATTAGTGTGGGATTTTTGTTAATAATGATCGAACCCATATTATGGGTTGCCTAAGTATCTCAGATAACTGAGAATCAGGTCGAAATGTAGTTCATCGTCTTTAGCTGTTAATCGAACTCACAAAGGTCTCTTACGTATCCTGAGCTTCATCAAGAATCGGGATGACACATAGTTCTTGGTCCCTAAGTTGTCAACCGAACCCATAAGAGTTTTCTACGTATCCCCAATTTCGCTGGGAATCAAGTTAATACGTAGTTCCTAGTCTTTTGGTGGTTTTAGTTAAGTTCATTATTATTTGGGCATCTTATTTCATGTCGTGATATGAAATGAATATTGTTTCCATTAGGAAAACACGGATAGAATGAAATATGCCCCAGTCTTAAACTGAGGCAGCGATTGGATAAGTTTCATTGGGGAATCCAATTGCAATGCAAGAAGGAGCATAGTGCCTGTGTAGTAGTTTGATACTGACTTATTTTATGACGCCCAATCTAGAATGTTTTCTTAGGGAATGTATCATCTATATAGAGATGCCAGTTTTCTCCTAGATGATACATTCCCTAAGAAAACATTCTAGATTGGGCGTCATAAAATAAGTCAGTATCAAACTACTACACAGGCACTATGCATGATGTATCACGTAGGCATTCATAACCTTTATACACACAAGGAAACTTAGGCATTATACTTCAAACAAAAAATATGAAACTTAGGCATTATACTTCAAACAAAAAATAGGAAACTTAGGCATTATAAACGTTGACCAGTGCTTCTAAGAGGCTTCTTGCTCCTCTGCTCCTTCTTGCATTGCAATTGGAATTCTGATCGGGATTTCTTCTTCGATCAGTCTCTAGGATTTAATTGGAATATGAAAAGGTTCAGAAAGGAATAGCGGAGGGTTATTTCAGGTCTCGCTTGGTTGAGCTCGGAATATCCCAGAATGGGAACATTCGGCTCAAAATAGAGATCACTATTGATTTGGCTCAGGTTTTGAATAACGTTTAGATGAGTTTTGGGAGAGGCTTCAAGTGAATGTCTTATTTGATTAGGCTTCTACTCTACCTTTCCCACACTTTCCTAAGTTTATTTCTAATGCTCTAAGCATTAACCTATATGTGCCTTATATTTCTTTTTCACGTTTATGCAAGATTATTTTGACTAGAGTTGACTCAGGTAATCACATTCAAATGTTCGATCATCTCAATGATTGTCGCGATCTTTGCATCGGCTTAATCTACATTATGAAAATAAGTTCAATAGTAATTTAGACCAAATATCCATAATTATTAGTTAAAGAGGTTGTCTAGTTTCAATTCCATCAAGTTCTGATATTTTCTAAGATTGTTATCGAAGTCTAAATTTATATTCATAGTTACATAAAACCCGAGAAATACATCTTTGATTTTTAAACATAATTAATTCATTTCCAAAAAAAAATAATAAACAGTAATAAATAGTAATAATAATAAATAAATAAAAAATATAAATATATATATATATATATATATATATATATATATAAATTAAGAAAAATAATATTATAATAATAAAATAATAATGACAATAATAATAATTATTATTATTATTATAAATAATAAAAAAATAATACTAATTAATTTTTCAGTTAAAATTTATTTTTACATATCCTGTATATACTATCATGCATGCATATTTACTGTCTTTTATTGCATTTACATTTATGTATTTCAATACTTCATTTTAGATATTGTCTTTACATTCGTGCATTTCATTATTGTATAATCTCTCCAACGCACGAGCACTCATTGTTTCATTGCATATCATATGGAAAACCCAACATGTAACCCTCTTAGGGATAGAAAGGTCAATAATAGGGGCCAACATCGGTGATTTCATCGCATCGAACTAAGCTATGAAACCATTTGGATAGAAAGAAGAGTCAGCAGAAGCAAGGCCGAGAGGTTTCTCCCCTCGGGATCTGGCGACAAACCTCGTCTCGCTTGGACCACCAACCAAGGATGGATGCTCCTCCGGGGAGGACGCCAGAGGTTTGAAGGTCTAAGAACCGAATCTTTTAGGATGCACTAGAAGAAAATCCATGAACCGAATATAGTAAGCCTAGAATAGAGAAAAAACCAAAACCCCATTCTATTTAGGACACTTATCTTGGAGAGATATTTTATTTTTATCTTTTGTACAATTATTCATATAATTGTTAGGTTAGATAGAGAGAATAAAACTTTTAGGACAAGTAGGGGCATAATAATCATTGTAAGAGTTCTTGTTCTATCCCACACATTGGTAGCTTGCTCGGTGTCAAAAAACGTTTTCAAAAATCTAAATACGGAGTAAGCTGCAAGAAAGAACAAAAATCCTTATCAAACTCCATACAAAGAACTCTTAAATATAAACATCAAATTATTAATTATCATTTCATCTATAATAATCCACTTAAAACTTACCTTAATAAAATCACAAATTACCTTCGCCTTTAATTAAACAAGGAGTCCACCTCAACTAAACATCTAAAAAAAGCCTTTGTCGAACAGCTATCCTAAATCTTGTATTCTAGAGATATTACAATGGGATCGACGTCACATTACCAGGCCAAGATATAAGAGATAATAGCTGCCATGAATAATCCGCGAACGAAAAGAACTCGGCACTGTTTCTTTGGAAAATTAAGCAAGAACCCGTGCCTCTATCTAGGACCTACGAAGACGAAACCCCTAGCTTCATAGCTAAAATGACGCCTTGTAATAACTTCAGTAACCTAAGAGTTTGGAGGAATGACCCTAAACCCCCAAATGGAGAATGGATTGCCTAGAAAAATTGCGAGAAAGCCTACTGGGTAACCTATTTAGAGCTGATGAAGGATATCAACAAATCTGCTATCAAATGGGAAGAGGAGTATGAAGACAGCGCCAACAATGAAAAAACTTAGGAAACGAGTAAACTTATGACACAGAATTGATGATTAAAATACTGGCTGATCAATAGTTTGAAGAAGATATCCCTAAGGAAGACATATTCCATGGAGAACTGCCCAATTGTAGGATCAAATTAACAGTCTAGGTCAAACCATTAAGGAAATAGGACAGTGTATGCCTAGGAACCAATCAAGGAATGGAAATTTGTACCCAACGTCTCCCAAAACGTGGGTATACCCCAAGCATCGAGATTTTACCCCTGCACCTCATTTTGCTAATACTCGAGCCTCTCAGGAATGTGGAAGTTTTTCCCTACTTCCCACTCTGCTTTCCCAGATATACCACCAGTGCCTCGTAGATAACCTACTTACATACCCCTTCATTCACATCGACCTAACCTACATTCCCCATAGTTTAACTCGAACACCTTCTACAAATATCACTCTAGAGTAATAGGCCATCATACCGATCAATTCTACTCCCTTCAGAACCATATTGAAGACCTCTTTCAAAATGGGGTGATCAACTTCTACGGGATGATAAACTAAGTTAGGATAAGAGGGTATTAAGCTAAAAATGTGTATTAGTATCTATAAGCTTTTTGGTTTTCCTTAAGTAGGGAATTTTGGTGTTTAGATGACGTCAATAAGTGACTAAGGTGCCTCCAGTCGGTTACCGATTGGTTCAGGTTGTTCACTTCCTTCGCCGATTCAACTACTATTTCAAACAGTTGACTGACCTTTTTAATTTAGTTAACCGACTAGATTAGTTGCACCATATTTCTGATCCAAAATACACTATTTGATTAGGTTAACCAATTGCTTTTCTTGGTTAACTGAATTAACCAAAAAATACAATTTTTTATACTTTAAAACATGTTTTCCAATGAGGTCAATTATCAATTTCATTTCACATAAGGAGCACATACAATATCCTAAATTAAGATCTTAAACTCTATCATTTTATATCAAGACACACAAAAAATAACTCATTTAAAGTGTCATGTGTGATCTTAATTCGTGTTGCATTAAGAGTATATAAGTAGAGAGTTGTTTTCACCTAATTTTCTTCAAGGTCTTCAAAACCCTTCATATCACCATTACGTCCATCTTGCACCCTTTATGTTTTCTTTATGAGGTATTCTTCTTAATCAACTATATGTAACTCTTTTCTGAGACACTCAAAAAAATCATTAGTTCTACCAAAAATATCAATACTTTCATCAAAACCTAGGGTTCAACAAAAGTCGTTTGAACAAAATAAGACGTGGAATAAAATTGGGTGTTTTCTGATAGAAATAATAATAGTCTCTTCAGCATACATGTATTCCAACTAATAAATATATTTTCGAACTTTTCCTACAGTTCTTAATTGTTTATCTTGAGATGTATAGATGTTTGTAGATATAATCACTATAAACCTTCATGTGACTAAAACTCGTCTACCAGGGATCAACTAGGGGTTTAAAGTCTTATTGCATACGCTAAATACAATTATGTTCCCTACGAAAGTAGTCTTTTCATTTTTTAGATTTATATTTTGCTCGATGACTAGCAAAATGTAAATGTGGGGGTGTGATCGGTCTCAATTTTATATCAAAATCCATCCCTTATCTCATAATTTTGTTAATATTTTTAGCATTTTTAATTAGTAATAACATAATTTATTGTTTTTACATATATAAGCCGATAAATAAAGAAATTCCCAAAAACAAAAAAGTAAAGAAAGTAAAAAAGAACAAAAAATTGATAAAAACCCGTAAACCAACCCAAAATCCCTACCGCAACCCATGTGTGAAACCGTTACATTTACATTCAATTTAGAGTATTAAAGGCAAAAATGATTTTCCCCAAATCAAGATGGATTTTTTTCATTATCCTTTATATTAATTAAGAATTACTAACTTTTCCCCAAATCAATGATGATTTTTTCATTATTAGGCAATTTTATGAAAACTTAGGGAAGAATTAATTATTAATGTTTTTAGAGATCAAATTTGGGAACCATTACACAAGATAATTGAGGCAAGCCACTAGAGGTCAAACTGTTACCTTGGGTCTTTAGTGGCCAATTAATGGCCACAAATGGCCATTAATGTTGCAATTAAAGGGGAAGGAACTTCATGGAGCTAGTGTTGAATATCTTTGTGGAAGAACAAACCTCCATGAATGGCTAAGGCACAAAACCGGGTTAGGCTGTTTTCGTTTTAGATTTTAGTAATGTAATTTTTATTTCTTGTTCTATTTTACCTGTGTGTAAGATTGTATAAACAAGCAATTTATGTTTTTGCATTGTTTGTGAAATCAATTCTTGTTTGTATGATTTTTTTAATTGTTAGAAATAATTGTTGATATTTGCAGGTTAGATCTAATACATGTCGTTTAGATCTAACCACTATATAACCTGTGTTTATTTAAATTGAAATGATTTAATAGTATGAGTTATGCTTAAAGATTGATTTTACCGTTGATTAGTTGGAATCAAATCCCAAAGTAATCCATAGTGATTAAACAATCTTGTTAATTGATGTATTTGATAGGATGGGCTATGCGTAGGGATTGGTTCACCGAAGATTAGGAACCGAATTCCGAAAAAAGTCCATGTCAATTAAATGATCATAGTTTTGTTGTAATTTTTCTTGTAGTCAAATAACTTCATTATACACAGATTAAAAATAGATGAAGAGGTAAAACGCATTGGGTTAATCGAAAAATGAATACATGCCTCTAACCCCATTGGGATCACGCATGACACTTATTAAATAAGTTGAATTATGTGGAATATGGTTAGAAGTGATAAATTCAAGTATCTAAATATGTTTTTCTAAAGTATAGATTAAGAAAAATATTTTAAAAATGCATTTTTTTACCTGAACAGTCAACCGCCTATTGAAATGGTCTACTGGAAGATTAAAGTACAAGAATTTTAAATCATCAACCACATTTAAAAGGGAGAATCATTTTACCAAAATATAAATTTAAGAGAGATTTTTTAAGAAGTTCTTGATCAAGGCGTTCATCATTTTTGTCACCGATTTTTGTGTTATATCCTTTTCTCTACTATTTTCAAAGAAACTCCAGTGAGATATCTCATATTACTTTATGTGCTATATTGTGTGATCTAATCGATATATATACTTGTCTGAGCTCGTAGTAATTTGTTTTAAGAAAAATCATTTTCTACTTTTGAATATCTTGAAATATCTTGTGACGAATTTTAGTCCTCGTATTTGTAAGCATTTTTCTGTTTGGCCCTCTAATTATTTTTTTTGTCAAAGCGGTCCTTATATTTGCACACATTTTTTTAAGTGATTCTTCCATCGAAAAAAGGGGTGAAGACTAATGGAATTTGTGCATGTTGTCAAATTAAAACTATAGAAATCAAATTGAAATAATGATTAAACTTTAAGGATGCAAGTGTCAATACTTTGTCTTGTTTCCCGCATTGTCTTGTTCTTAATCTTAAGAATCCAATTTCACTTTCATGCAATGACGCCTTGTCTCACTCTAATTCCTCTATTTTTCATTAACAAACTCTTTACGAAGCCCCCATTGTGAGTGACCATTGAAAAAAATGCTGAGAAACTCCAACCTGATCAAGTTATCTATAGAGGTATTCTCTAATTTCAACTTTAATTTCTATGTTTAAACACCAAAATTAATGTTTTCAATAAAGTACATTATTATCTACCTATAGTTTTCTCGAAATTCCATTTCCAACCTTCAACAGTTGACATGTCTATCTTAGTTTTATATACTATAGAAAAACTAAGGTTATGATAAATATGGTTTTAACATTTAGGCAGAACATAATCCAAAGTAACGTTAAAAGGAAAAGTCTTGTTTCAATCAAACGATGGTGAGATATTGACAAGAAAATCTAAGAAAGTTAGGAGGAAAGCTTAGGGGCCTTGTTGTGAATCACTGCATATGTTCCAACCCAGATTTAGATATTTTTTAGGATATTTTTGTTCCCTATTTCTTCCCTATTTCTCTCCTCCGGCCATGAGAGAACCATTAGGGTTAGAATATTTTAGAGAGAGGTTTAGGGAGTGCTCAAGAAATTCCTAAGGAGAATATCACGTTGCAAAGAAGGGGGAGCGATCTCAA
Organism: Eucommia ulmoides; assembly: GCA_016647705.1. Taxonomy (NCBI): domain Eukaryota; kingdom Viridiplantae; phylum Streptophyta; class Magnoliopsida; order Garryales; family Eucommiaceae; genus Eucommia; species Eucommia ulmoides. Next base: position 35,467,433 of record CM028337.1, read on the forward strand.
AATGCTTTAGTAACAAATCTTCGGACTAGGCTAAGTTTCTCTCATTCCTTTCTTTATTTCTTAACTTAGGATTGTTGTTTGAGCATGTTTAGCTCATTTTTAATTGTATAACCGGCTATGGCCATGAGCTAAACGGGTTTTTGTCTAGTGATTAATATATTTATGAAAATGTAGTTTTGTTTGAGTTTGTGTTTCGTTAACGTGTGTTTTATAATAATTTCGATTGTATTTGCCATGTTGTCATGTTATTATGCTTGTTTAGATAATTAGAGAATATGAGGTTTAACATTCGGGAGAGGTAACCCCGAATTCGGATTAGGGTAAACACAACACGACAATCTAACGACCCAAGAAGACATTAGAAAGTGTGCAATCAATGACGTTGGAGCGAGACTCACGTGACCTAGCATCGTTAAGACGTTGAGGGGAAATTATTCGTTGGCACAAAGTTATGTATTCACTCGTCTTATACTCGAGAGAGGTGGCGAGTGAGTTTAGGAACCAAGATTGTTGGATACGCGAACGCCATTAACGTAAACTAAAACGAGACCATGTACGTTTTTGTAAACAAAATTAATCCCTAGGCAATATCTTCCCTTAACCTTCTCATATTAGTATTAGTATAGTTAATTTAATTAGATTAGTTAACTTAGTAGTAGTATTTATTGATTAATTACATTTATTTTAACCTAGATAAAATTAGGTCATGACAAACACTGTACTCAATAACAGTCACAACCAATGTCTGTGGACACGATACTCTTACTCTCCCGATCTATACTAAAACTTGACATCGTATACTTGCGAGTAGTCATATGTGAGCGATTAAATTCGCACGTACACTATACAATCCGAGTATTAAGTCATAGGGGTGTCTCAACACCCAGTGACTTGGCCAACTGGATCAGGATGACCAACCAAAGCTCGCTACATGGATTATATAGGAAGTATGAGTCCTTACTTACAAGAGTAAAGAAATAAGAAAACAAAATAAAAATAATTCTCTTAACACTACTAGGACAAAATAACATTTGTTAGTCATCGTTAACTAACACTTGTTACTCCATCACTTCTTTTCTCCTTCCTTTGAGTCATATTGGGAAGGCCCATTCCATCTACCCTCAGCCCAAGACAAAAGAAATAAAGCAGATCCATCGAAGAAACCTCGGGTAACATACATGGCCTTAGTAATCCAAATAACTATCTTAGAAAATTTAAATATTGAAACTTGATGGAATTGAACTACGTAATTCTGGATAACAAATTACTAAGGTAATTGTTCCAAATTTTAGTTAAGATTATACATACGATATTTCAAAAAAAAAAATCTAGTGTAAAAGATTATGATAGCAGACCAAATTTTGAATACCAGAATATGGAAATTAAAAACCTACTTTAGTTAAATAATCCTATAAGAGATAAAGAATGATATATACAAAGGCATGATAGGAAAAATAAATTTGAGACACTAAAATCTAAACTAATGGAAAGCTAGGAAAGCGAAAAGGATAGAAATCTACCTAAGATGATTTACTACCCCTAGGATTGGAGAAACAAATAGAAAAAGGACAAAAGTGCTAGAAGGAATAAAAGTGTAATAGGGAAACAAATTTTTTGTTATCCATGGGAAGATAGATGTTCCCATTATCAAGATTCTCGAGCCTAGAAGAAGGCCCAAGCAAGTGCCAATAACTCTTTTTCCCATTTTCTCGGTATGGTCCAAATTACTTTAGGATAACCAAAGGCAAAGGGTATTTGACCTAACTCCAAAAAGTCAGAATTGGGAAAGACATAATAAACATTAACTACCAATTTAAATATATAACATAAGATACATAAGTCAAATTTAAGATAACTAACCTGCGCTAGAAAACGTCACACACTAAGTACAAGTTAGAACTACTAATGTTTTAAGTATAGCAAAAAGTAAAATATAAAGTAAACCAATCAAATGCATCTGGTAGCATATAATCAAAGTGTAAGATATGAGCACAGAGATTGCTCATAATGTGGAGCCTCTAGGCAGGAGCAAATCCAAGCGAACTCGTCCGTGAAACCAGGATGATAGTTTAAGGTAGATAAAACATCTTCCACCGACGAAAATGGAGCCTTGTCCATGGATATCTCAATGGACTGTGAGACCATAGGATGATGGTGAGGGTCTATCCATATCATATACTCTATAGATGCAAATGGATGTGTTGAAAAAGGAATCCCGTCAGATGTCAAGCGATGATACTCCCACTAAGCACAAGCGGCGGTATCTCGAGCCCCGTCTCCAAACTCGAAAGTGTAACAAGCAATAATCGTGCCATCAACAAGATGAATATTTTATGTCCTACCAAACTAATGAAACACTTGATTAGGAATATATGGTACGCAATCTCGGAATCCCAAAAAAGGAATAGAAGTCAAGTTCATGCAATCCAAGAGAATATTAGTCGACATCATGCGTCTCATAGTCCATACTACGCCTGAGCTAACCATCTCTACCAAAAGTGATGTCCAGTCTGGAGGATAGCCAAGAAGTTGTGTAATCAAAGGGAACTGAGAAGATAGTTGACCAACTATAGGATCCTCCAAATACTAGGCCGTTATAGGCAATCTGATTAAATGGGAAGTCAGTCATATGTGCAGTAATGCGCAGCTCCCGATAAAGTAGTGGCCACGAGCCTGACAAATAGTCAGCGTTCAGTATAACTCCACTAGAATGAAGGGGACTATCATAGAGGACAAATCGAAAAGCATCCTCTCAACTAGGAGGATCATCCATCCTGAGAGATTACTCCCCTTCCAAGGGAACAGTATCTCCTACAACAATAGAGTTACCAATACGATCATCCAAAGCCCTTACCAGTCCTTGTCCCCGTAACCCTGGTATCCGTGAACGTTTGAGAACTACCTCTGTGGCGTGTTTAACTCCAAGAAGTCCTTGTCGACATTCTGGTGAAGTGTTAGATGTTTCCTCTTCACTCCCAGAACCTGTGATAATTGAGTCTGTTGATCCTAAGATTTTGATGGACAATTAAATGTTGATGTTTTTGGTGGGACTAATGGTTTGTTAAGTGTTTCAATTTATTAGTTCTAGTGATGAAGATATGATGACAAATTATGAATGGATGCTAAATGATGATGACAAAGATGATGAAGAATTAAGAGTTTAAAGAAATTAGGGAAAACAACTCAGGTGAATTTCAACTCTTAATATCCCAATTACGAACACACACGGCGCAAAAGTTTTTATTGTTTATGTGTGGTTCGATAAGATAAAATTATTTTCTCCTATGTGTTATTGCAAAAGAAATATGTTTAATGGATTAAAATTGAATTTAAATATTTAGTGGAGCTAATTAAGAAAAGAAAATGGTTAAAATGACAAAAACGTAAATAAGAATGAGTTCAAAATGAGTGTAGAAAGGAGATTGAGCAAGCATAAGTCGACTGGTAGGTCGACCGGACAAAATAGGTAAACTCTCTATATCTCTAAGTTGACAGGTAGGTCGACTGATGAAGAGAAATGAAACTATCTGAATTTCTAAGTCGACAAGTAGATCGACCGATGAAGATAAATCAAACTTTCTAAATCTCTAAGTCGACAGATAGGTCAACCGATGGACGCAGAAGCTTTGGCTTGCCTACATCCTGAATCGAGCGGTCGACTGAGGGCACAATTTCCGAATATTGAGGATTCTGAATTCATATTAAAAGTAGCCGTTTTTTGTTGGAATTTGTAATAGGTTTTAGGGATTTAATGATATTTAAGATATGCTTCATCTATTATTTAATTCCTATTGATTTGGTTCATTAAGTTTGATTGTTTCTCAATTTGGTACATAAAATTGTTTCTATTCTATTTAATTGAAATTGAAAAATATTTGGGGGACTTAATTGAGAGATTTAAAAGCTATAATTAAATGAAAATGAACCAAAATAAAGTCATAATGATATAAGGGGTCTAAGAGAGCATTTAAGTGTCATGACATATGGGAACTAGCCATTAGAGAGGTGATTTATATCCCATATATATAGACTCGCATTTTTCATATATCATTAACAAGTGAAAATTAAGAGAAGAGAGCTTAAAAAGTTAAGATCATTTTGAGCTGTTCTAGGAGATATCATTCGGAGATCTTGTGAGAGCTATTCTAAGATATGATCTTGAGAATCATCGGCTATTAATCTTTGCTGCTATCGGATCTGAAGTAACATGGCTTTATTTATTTTTCTGTGGATTCCGGGTGAGATCTTTCCAATTACTTTCTATATTGCATTGCTTGTTTAATTTTGGAAATTGATCTTTAGAAATTATTTTTTATTCTTTATTGAAGAAAATATTTTATAAATAATTTCTTGAATCTGATTACATGCTCAATTATTTTCTACCCATCTTTTGTTTAAAATCAAATTTTCAATCTCACATTTTTCTATCACTAGATTTTGGGATATTAATCGAGTTTTAATTTATCTGGGGTGGTAGAAGCTCCAAGTGAGATAATTTGCTTATGAAATTGTATTGGTGAGTAGTGTGTCGGATTAAATACAATTGGGGATATTTAATCAAAGGGTAGCCAGTTTCAGTCTCTTCCTGTAAAGAGATTGAGGTAGTGATTCTTCCTGGATAGAATTGATTTTGATTGAATTTTATAATGGTTCAATCCTTACCGGGTAAAAGGATATTTGGAGTGTTGGTGAGGTTTTGATTCTTTTACCTTAATGTTAAAAAAAATTAGGTTATTCTTTAGCCTGTAAAAAAGAAGAGGTTCTTCCTTAGCCTGTGAAAAGGATTTTGTAAAGATTGATTCTGAGCCTGTAAAAGAATTATTGTGAGGGTTTGGTTCCTACCTTTAAAGGATCTTGAGTATTAGTGGGTGCGGACTCTCCATGGGGCTCGGGGGACTAAATTAACTAAGAGTAACTTGGTGAACCAGTATAAATCTTTAGTGTGCTGCAATATTTGATTTGTTTATTTTTGTTGTTTGGTGTGCACCTAGTTGACTTTATAATTCTGCTATGATATAAAGATAATAATTAATTTAGGATTAAAATTAATTATTTGATTTATTAAGTATTTTATTCTAATAATTTTTTTATTACCCAATTCATCCCCCCTCTTGGATATTCCACTGGGCCAACAAAGTCTTTGATGATGACAGCAGGAGATAAGGAATCTCTCCAGATAGAAGAAGTCTAAGAAGAAAAGACACATCCTCAAAACATAGAGTCAGTTCGGTCACCCTAAAGCGGAAGCAAAAAGAAGCTAGAACCCATAGGCATGCCAAACTCTTGATGAATTTCCCATCTACAACCACCTGGTGAAGATCTGTGATATAACCAAGTGTAGACCGTATAAGTGCTGACTCAATCGGGGTCAATGACTCTACCCATTCGGACAGAGAAAATTGGCTTGGCATAAAAATTTAAAGACAAAAAATTTAAATTAACTAAGAAAAGACAGGAATGTTCCTTAACATTCTTGCATCTACCATATGAAAGTGGTAAAGAATTTCCTAAAGGAAGGAGATAACCGATCCCAAAGGATTAATATTGGGTAAGAATGGCAACAAACTAATCCTACCACTCTATATTCCTAAAGGATGACGACAAATCTATCCTAGAGGATTATATCGCAGTGTATGGAGACTATCGTTATCTCCATAGTGTTCTAGGTTGGCAGGGATATGTCGTCCATAGGATTAAGTACATCCCTTCTCTGCAAGTAAGGAATCTTCTCGAAAGAAGGCCAAATGGCCAATCCTAGAGGGTTACCCTGACAGCATATGGAAACTATGGTCATCTCCATAGTTTCCTAGGTAGGAAAAGATATGCAACCCACCGTATCGTCCATAGGATTGACTATATTATATCTCTACAAGTAAGGTATCTTCTCAAAAGACAGCCAAATAACTGATCCTTTGAAAAGATATGCTGGCAGCGTATAGAGACTATCGTCATCTCAGTAGTTTCCTAGGTAGGAAGGGATATGAAACCCATTGTATCTTCAATAGTATTAAATATATTCCTTCTCTGTAAGTAAGGAATCTTTTCAAAGAAGGGCCAAATGGCTAATCCTAAAGGGTAACGCCGACAGGGTATGGAGACTATCGTTATCTCTGTAGTTTCCTAAGTAGGCAGGAATATAAAACTGGTAGTGCGTAGATACGTCGTTATTTTCACTGCAAGTGTACGGGTTAAGTTTTAGTATAGATTGGAAGAGTTAGGGTTGTCGTATCCACAGGGATTGATTGAGATTATTGTTGAGTACCGTAATTATCATAACCTAACTTTATCTAGCCGACATAAATTATAGATTTTATAATAAATAATAAACTAAACTAAACTAATTAACTAATTATACTATAATACTATATTGAGACGTTTAGGGGAATAGATTATCTAGTGATTAACTTCATTTAAAAAAACATTTTTGGTTTCGTTTAGTTATCAATAACGGTATTTGACCTATCCGACAATCTCAGTATCATAATCTCATTCACTCTCTTTCCCAAGTGTCAAGTGAATGAATATGTGACTTCGCGTTAATGCCGAAGTCCCTCTCTAGATTTTTTAGAATACATAGTCACACGAGTCTTGCCCCAACATCATTGATTGCACACTTTCTAACTCCCTTCCAAGTTATTAGATCATCGCATTGTGTTTAAACCCTAGTCTGAATTTGGGGTTACCTCTTCCGAGTGTCAAACTTTGATTTCTCAATATATCTAAACAAGCACATAAACATGACAACCCGGTAAACGCAATCGAATTAGTGAAGAAAAACCATTAAAGAAACACAACTCAAACAAACGACATTTTCATAAACTATATTAATCCCATAGATAATCCAAGTTTAGCTCATGGCCATAACTGTTTATACAATAATGAACAAGCTAAACATGCTCAAACAATAAACCAAAGTTAAGAAATAAAGATAGAAACGAAAGAAACTAGCCGTTGTCCGAAGATTTGACGCTAAAACCGCTTCGAGATCGCTTCTCCTTCTTTGCTTTATGTTCTTCTCCTATGGATTTAGTTGAGCATTCCCCAAAACTCTATATATATCTATTCTAAGTGTCTAGGAACTATCCTGGCTGAAATAAAGAGGAGGACGAAGGATAAGAGGGTCAAAATATCTCAAAATATCCAAAAAAATACTTTACAGCTACAGAAGTCACCACCGTTGCGATAGAGTTCACGGCTGCGGCGTTGGGTATGTCGGTAGGCGTTGGGTATGTCGGTAGGGTCACTGCTATGGCGGTGGATTATTGCTACAATGGTAGAATAGTAGGCCTATTCTTTGGACTTTCACTATCGCAACGGTAAGATTTCTGCATTCCAGCATTTTCACCGCCGCAGCGGTGGTTTCACCGTTACGGCGGTGGATATAGGCTTCTAAATAATGTATTTTCGCTCATTTTCCTACTGTTCTTCCACTAACTTGCTCTTATTAGCTTGATTTTCAATTGTTTTAGCTCATTTTCGCCCCAAACACCTGATTTATACAAAAACACATAGAAACATATTAAAACATTATAAAACACAATAAAACAACTCGAAGACTACCAAAATCTGCTTGGGAATATATAGACAAATTACCCATATCAGAAACCCACCGTAATTCTTCTCAAATGAGGGCCAAATGGCCAATCCTTAGAGGGTTACACCAGCAGCGTATGAAGACTATCGTCATCACCGTAATTTCCTAAGTAGGTGAGGATATGCAACCCACTGTATCATCCATAGGATTAACAACATTCCTTCCTAAACAGGTAAGGAACGTTTTCAAAGGTGGTAGATAAACGTCGTCCTAAGAAGATTACATGGGCAGGGAATGGAGAATGACGACTTATCAAGTCATCGTCATCTCTTGGTTATGACCATACCCATAGGGCTATCCTACATATCTCAAATTGTTGAGAATCATCCCAAATGTAGTTCTAACAAGAAAACTAAATCAGGATAGGATGGAAAGGTTCTAAGTTAGAGAAACTAATTTCGGGGTGTCTTGTCAGTTTGAGACTAAAGTCGACAGGGAAACAGTAAATTAAACATTGATGGATTGTATTTTAAACTAGCTTGAACGAACCCCATTGGGGCACTTGCATATCTTAGACTGGCTAAGAATCAGGTCAAATGTAGTTCGGATGCTTAATGTAAATCTGTACCTGGGGAAAAAGGTTCTTGGTTAGAGAAACCGATTCCTAGGTCGTCATATCAATGCATGAATGAAAATGATTGAGAGGATTCTCAACTGAGAAATCCCTCTGGGAAACTTGACAATTAGTGGAGTTTCATGGCCACATCCCACCTGGGACTGTCGATGAGGACTAGAAAACTTCCTATGAGAAGTTTACCTCGGATAAAATATGCTCCAATCGTAGACGAGGCTCGGTGATGCTTGTTTATTTTTTCAAGGATTACGGATTTCAAATCTTAAATTTTGAATTTTACGCCAGCTCTAGCTAGGGCTAATATTATCACAGAATCTCAACAGAGAAACCCGATATCATGTGCTCCAGCTCTAGTTGGGGTGCATGAATATATCCTAAGCGTTCGAGAGGATATAACAGAACCCACATGGGCCCATGTATCCCAAACTGAGCGCGTGTTTTTTTTTTTTATTATTGAGACTAAAAACCTTGTTGGGTTGTTTTTTGTCTTGTCATGTCACTGTTTCGAACAATGACTGTTTAGATGACCGAAGCCCACTTGGATTATCTATATATCCTAATTTCCTAAGTCAAGAATTAGGTAAAAATATAGTTTAGCCCTCACTATGATGATTTTTTAGATTGTCGACCGAACCCAAAAGGGTTGCCTACGTATCCTGGTATTCACCAAGAATCAGGTCAAAGCGTAGTTCATCTCGATGATGGTTGATTTTTATTATTTGGGCATCCTATTTTACATCGCTAGATGAAAATGAACGTTGTTTCCATGGGAAAATCCCGAATAGGGGGAAATGTCCCCGGTCTTTGACTAGGACAGTGATTGGATAAGTTCCGTTGGGAATCTAATTTGACACTTCTTATTGCGTGAATATGATCATTATCAGTGTAAAATATTCCCAACCTACGAGTTGGGGAGGAGACCGATTAGCCACTAGATGAGAAGCTAAGTCGATTAATCTCTCTATGTGTCAGAGGTAAAGAAAAATAAATTTCGGATCAATTGATGTGACTCCATGAACACACTTGCCGATATGTTTATTGATGTTGAAGGAAAAGGATTTTCGAAGTGGGAAGTCGATTCCTAGGATTCATCCATTGGTGTAACACCCGAGCAATTCAATTTTTATGATACTGCTAAGTATTTCACGGGTTAAATTCAACTCCTAATTTTTCTTTTTCATGAAATGACATGATTTGATCCTAATTTGACTCATTTCAATTTGACCTCCTTCCAATTTGACCTTACTTTTGATTTGACCCTTACTTTTTAAGCTTTTTATGATGACGTGACATGAAGCAATTTGACCATGCCCATAGCGTCAATTTGAGCATGTCTTTTGACACCCCACGCGTCTCGAGGTAATGTTATATTCCTTGGATTATTGCATTTTAATGGTTAATAAATAATATTTAAAAATAAAAAAAAAATGTTTTTCACAAAAATGGGATATAAAGTGTAATTTATGCATCCCTACGCATTGGCCAATACACAAGGATGCTTATAAATATCAGATAGGCCAGTGGCATGTCTACTTTGGAAAAAATAGGGTAGGGAGGGGGAGTTGAACAGTTCTGACGCGTCTTTCTTTGAATTTTTGACCACTTCCTCTTAATTTTCTTCAAGTTTTATCCATAAAAAGGTATGTCTATGATCTGTAAATTATTTCCCACTTATTTTTTCACAGTTTGGATGGATTTTTAAAACCCTAAAGTTAGGGTTTTCTCCATTTTTTGAAGAACCCTATTTCTTTCAAAAACTATGTATTCCCTTGTATTTTATGGTTTGAATACTTAATGAAATGCATGATTTTCAACTTGTTTCATGGTTTATAATAGAAATGAGTATAGCTCTTCTCTTGTTAGGACGGTGCCATGTCATTTTTTCTTGTTCTTATGCATGTATATAATGTTTGATCATGTTTACAAGGTATTTTATGTATCAATTTTGGTTAAGAAGTGTTCATGTATATAGACAAATGTTCTTGTGCATTTTTGAGCAATTTGTTTCACATTTCCCATTTTAGAGTAAATATGTTTCAAAATTAGTTTGAAACAATTGTTATTTTCTTGGTTTTTATCTTCTTATCATATGGAAAATCATAGTAAAACTATAAATGACATTTTCATTTTAATTTTTCAAAGAGTTTCATTTCTTTTCTTTTCTTTTTTCTTCTTTGATTTTCATACAAAGTTTATTTTATTTTATTTTTCTTTAGAATGAGAAGTTTTCTTCTTTTCTTTGTTTTTTTGTTTTTGTTTTAGATTCTTGGATATTATTTACCTATTGTCTTAGGATCTTTGATTTTTTATTTTAGTTTTTCTCGAAATATCATGGTTTGATATTTCATGTTTCTGCATTGTAAGATAAGTTTGCAAAACTTGGTATATCTCACTTTTAAGTCGGGAGTTTTGAACTGGAATTTATTGATTTCACCTTCGTTTAGGTAATAAATGAAACTTATTTACCTTAAAGATTGTAAGACATACATGCCGACGTTGGAGGGATGAATTCATTCTCCCTTTCTTTGTGTTAAACCAATGGTAGGCTTTTTAGAGGTTTGTGTAGGCCGTTCACAAAAATAATGGAAGCGGGGATTCCAATACACCTTCCAAAAGTCAATTAGTGGCCTTTAAAATTCCATCTTTACCCTCAAATCAAAACCCTACTGATAGAACTTGAATCTTTCTTTTATTTCTTAGACAGTATTATGTCAATGGTAGATTCTTCAGGAGATAGTGATGGTGGTCGTTGTCCTTCCCACTATCATGGGAAAGGCAAACCCCCTGATACTCCAGTTAGAGGGAGCACTTCAAAGCGCGCTCAACGACGGGTCGTCAGATGATTCTATGAGTCATGGGCCTGTTGGCCCTTCTGATGGGGCTGAGATGGTGATAAATCCAGATTACTTTCCTCCAGAGGGTGAGGCGCCTAACTGGGGCATTCCAGAGTGTTGGCCCAGTGAAATACCCAAGAGGGAGGTGAATTAGGTAATTAAAAATAATGGAGAGAAAATACTTTAATAACTCAAATAATTAATTTTAATCCTAAATTAATTATTATCTTTATATCACAGCGGAAATATAAAATCAATTAGGTGTACACCAAACAACAAAAATAAATAAAATAAAGATTGCAGCACAACAGAAATTTATATTGGTTCATCAAACTACTCTTGGCTAATCCAGTCCTCCGAGCCCCATGGAGAGTCGTACCCACTAATACTCAAGATCCCTTTAAATGTAGGAACCAAACCCTCACAACAATTCTTTTACCGGCTCATAATAAACCTTTACAAAATCATTTTCACAGGCTAAGGAAGAACTTCTACTTTTTACAGGCTCTAAAATAACCTAATTCTTTTTAACACAAAGGTAATAGAATCAAAACCTCACCAACACTCCAAATATCATTTTACCCGGTAAGGATTGAACCGTTACAAAATTCACACAAAATAATTCAATCCAGGAAGAATTACTACCTCAATCTTTTTACAGGAAGAGACTGTAACCGGCTACCCTCTGATTAAATACACCTAATAGTATTTAATCCGTTACTCAACTTACCAATAAAAATTGACAAGTGATTTTTCTCACTCAGAACATCTACCATCCCAGATAAATTAAAACTTAATTAATATCCCAAAACTAGTGATAGCAATGTGAGATACTCAAAATCTGATTTTTAACAAAAAAATTGGGTAGAACGTAATTGAACACATAATCAGATTCAAGAAATTGTTTATAAAATATTTTATTTAATAAAAAATCAGAAATAATTTCTAAAGATCAAATTCCAAAAATAATCAAGTAATACAATGAAGAAAGTAATTAGAAATATCTCACCTCGAATCCACCGAAAAAATCGATGTTACTTCAGATTCGGTAGCAACAATGATTAACAGCCAATGATTCTCAAGATAATCTCTTAGAAAAGCTCTCACAAAAACTCAGCATGATATCTCTTAGAAAAGCTCAATATGATCTTCTGATCTCGTAATCTTTCTTTTTTTATATGAAAAAACGCAGATCTTTATATATGGGATTAGAAACAGCTCTCTAACGGCTAGTTCCCATTTATCCTGCCACTTAATTGCTCTCTTAGACCCCTTACATCATTATAACTTCAGTTTGGTTCAATTCACTTAATTATACATTTTAAACCTCTCAATTTAGTCCCCCAAATATTTCTCAATCTCAATTAAATAGAATAAAAACTGTTGATCCTAAGATTTTGATGAACAATTAAGTATTAATGTTTTGAAGGAACTAATGTTTGATCAAGTATTTCAGTGATTTAAAGTTCTAGCAATGAAGATGTCAAATGGAATGGATGTTTAATGAAGATATCAAGATGATGAAGAAGTATTAAGAGTTTGAAGAAATTAGATAAAACAACTCAGATAAATATTAACTCTTAATATCCCATTTAGGAACACACACATGGCACAAAACGAATCTTATCTTTTATGTGTGCTTTTGTTAAGTATATTTATTTGCTCCTATGTGAATTAAAAAGAAATATTTTTGAATGTCTAAAATGGAATATAAGAGTATTAGTGAAGCTTATTTAAATATAAATATAGATAAAGGGGAGAAATCGTAAAAGAAAGTAGGTTAAAAACAAGATCAGATAAGTGATTCAGAAGGAGGCAGTCGATTGAGGAGTTGACCGAAGAAAAAAGATAAACATCTTGAATTGAAGAGTCGACTGACCAGTCGACCTGTGAAAATATATGAACTCTCTGAATCTGCAAGTCGACCGAGCGGTCGACCGGTGGAAGCATGACAAACTCTCTAAATCTGTTAGTCGACTGGGCGGTCGACCTATGCTCGTTGCAGCGATGGTTTGGCTGCAAACTGAGTTGGATAGTTGACCGAATGTGCTGTTTCAGGATATAGTTTGATCCGAGTTTAAATCCAAAAGTAGCCATTTTTTGTTAGGATTTGAGAGAGATTTAAGGAATATTCTCTATATTTAAGATATGGTTCATATACTAATTAAATCCTTTCAATATGGTTCATTAAATGTTAATATTTCTCAATTTGGTACTTGAAATAGACTCTATACTTATTTATTTTCATTGAGAAAAATTTTGGGGGTTTAATTGGAAGATTCGAAAGATGTTTTTAAGTGAAATTGAACCTAAAAGAAGTCCTTATGTTATAAGGGGTCTGTAAGAGCTTTTTATTGTTATGACACTTGTAAACTAGCCGTTAGAAGGCTGATTACATATTTCTTTAAATAGACCTACGAATTTTATTAGAAGCTAATCATTCTAAGAGAGAAAATCAGTTTATATAATTTTGAGAGAGCTTTAAAAAAGTTATCATTCTACGATATTGTGAGCTATTCTAAGAGTGATTCTGATAATTAACTGCGATTTATTCTTGCTGATACCGGATTTGAAGCTATACTGTTTTAATCATTATTTTTGTGGATTCTGGGTAAGATCTTTCCATATTATTTATTGTTTATTATTTTATTTTTGAAATTGATCTTAAAAATTGTTTTTGATTTTTGAAGATAATATTCTTTCAAACAATTTTTTGAATCTGATTACGTGCTCTAATTTGCTACCCATATTCTTGTTAAAATCAGATTTATGTATCTCACATATTTCTATCACTAGTTGAGATATTAATTGAGTTTTTATTTGTCTGGAGTGATAGAAGCTCCGAGTGAGATTTAGTTATCAATTTTTGTATTGGTGAGTTGTGACAGATTAAATATCATTGGGGATATTTAATCAAGGGTAGCAGGGTTTTAGTCTCTTCCTGTAAAGAGATTAAGGTAGTGATTCTTTCTGAATAGAATTGCATTGTAAGTGATTTGTAAAGATTTCATCCTTACTTGGAAAAATGATAGTTGGAGTGTTCTGTGAGGTTTTGATTCTTGAGCCGTAGTGATAAAAAAGAATTAGGTTAATCTTTAGCCTATAAAAGAATAGGTTATTCTTGAGCCTGTAAAAAGTAGATGTTATTCCTAAGCCTTGGAAAAGGAAATTGTAAAGGTCGATTCTGAGTCTGTAAAAGAATCGGTGTGTGGATTTGGTTCCTACCTTTAAAGGGATTATGAGAATTTGTGGGTGCGAATCTCCGTGGGGCTCGAAGGACTGAACTAGCTAAGAGTAGCTTGGTGAACCAGAATATATCTTAGTGTGCTGCAATATTTACTTTACTATTTTTATTGTTTGGGTGTGCACTTTGATTGATAATATTATTCCACTGTGTTATAAAGATAATAATTAATTTAGGAATAAAATTAATTATTTGATTTATCAAGTTTTATTCTGATATTTTTTAATTACCCAATTTACCCCCACTCTTGGGTATTCTACTGGGCCAACAGAAACAATTATATGTACCAAAGTGAGAAATATTCAAACTTAATGAACCAAATCAATAGGAATTAAATCATAGGTCATATCTTAAATATCATAAAATCCCTAAAATCTCTCATAAATCCCAACTAAAAAATGGCTACTTTTAGATATAAATTCGGAATTCCACAATATCCTAAAACTGACACACCAGTCGACCGACCAAGATCAGTAGTTGACCGCTCAATTCAGGATGTAGCCAAGCTAAAGATTTTGTGCCCATTATTCGACCTATCTGTCGACTTAGAGATTCAGAGAGTTCCATTTCTCTTCACCGGTCGACTTACCTGTCGACTTAGAGATTCAGAGAGTTTCATTTCTCTTTACCTGTCAACTTAGAGATACAGAGAGTTCACATGTTTTGTTCGGTCGACTTACTAGTCGACTTAAGGATACTGGATCTCTTTTCTAAACTCGTTTTTAATTCATTCTCATTGACGTTTTCGCCCCTTTAACCATTTTATTTTCTTAATTAGCTCCACTAAATACTTAACTCCAATTTTAATCAATTATAAATATTTCTTTTTCAATTATACATAGGAGCAAATAATTTAGCTAATTAGGATCCTATCAAAAACACACATATTTATAAATATCATTTGAAAAATTTTTTGTGTTGTGTGTGATCCTAATTGGGATATTAAGAGTTGAAATTTAAACCTGAGTTATTTTTCCTAGGTTCTTCAAATTCTTCAACCTCTTAATCCTTCATCATCTTTATCATCAAATCTTCATCATATGGAACTAATAAACTGAAACACTTAAACAAATCGTTAATCCCACCAAAAACATCAATGTTTAATTGTCCATTAAAATCTCAAGATTAACAATCTTCCCATTTTTTATGATGATAATTAACTTTGATATTTTCTTCAAAACAATAATATAACCACGCTCCCCCTAAATCCGAGGACCGATTTTATAACTCTTTTAAGCATAAGAATAAAGATATTAAAAAAATGATCAATAAAGCACAAATATAAAAATAAACTCCCCCTTAAGATATTCAATAAAACAACAACTAATTCTCCCCCTTTGTCATCTCAAAAACAAAATTTAGGGAGGAGGGGAACACACTTGATAATTCTTTTTTATGAAAACACGTTGAATTAATTCATAAATTCAATTTTATGTATTAAGATTATTTTTAGAAAATACCATGTGCATCATCATTAGAGATAGAAAATTTAACTAAGTATATTAAGTCTAGTTAATCCATCAAAATTCATACACTAGAAATCAAATTTCACCATCATCCTAAATTAGCTATTACAGACCGAAATAGTAAATGTGGAACTTGTCTAAATAACAAAATTAAATTAAAAAAAAAAAAAAAAAAAAAAAAAAAAGGTCTAGTGAGGGCTCTGTCCAGAAAAGTGATAATAAAGTCCCATTGGACTAGTAGCTGGCTGCTGAGGATACGGAACTCGGCTGAACAATTGGTCCTAGAGTCATTTGCTGATGAAATGGCGTTAACGGTCCTACTCTAGATAGCCCTGTTGCAGTTGGTCCTCCAAAGGACTGTTGTGCTCCAAACATAGGATGTCCTGTAAAGTGTGGCTGAGCACTATACTACTGCTGGTATCCGTGATAAGATGACTGTATAAATTGAAACATTTGTTCCAGATTCCCTATGATTTTCCCAAATCCAGCTTCCATGTTCATATTCATTTGAACCATTTTATTTTCTAGCCCAGTCATCTGATCATCCATTAAATCCGCATGTATCCTTATATCATCAATCTAATCATGAAGAAAATTCATCTTCTGATCTATGCTCATTTCTTCTTCATTATCTTCCTCATCACTCATATACTGCATTCTTTGCCTTTTTTGATTCCTCTTCTTTACCCATCTATTTCATCTGTACTCATATCCCATTAATGAAGCATTACCCACATTGATCCATCTGGGTGTGATTATCATAAATATTTTCTCATCAGGATCAGTTTCAACTCCAAAGTGATTAAACAACCTTCGGAGTACATCAGCATAGGGTAGTACTCCAAAGGTTTCTGAAAATAATACTTCATGTGGTCCATCATGATCTGAGCTAGATCCAATTTTCTCCCTTCAACAATCTCATTCATTAAATAAAGATCAAAGTCATTTACATTAGCAAGACTTCCTCCTCTAGTCACAACCGAATAGGTTAGCACCAAATGAAAGAATCGATGCCCAATAGATAATGATCCTACTTTATCTCCCTCTAAATCAAATTTCTCAGCAATTTCTTTTCTATTGAAATTTATCGAAAGCCAGTGAGAGGTATTGTACGGAACTATGTCTCCCCTAGGTATTTCCAAAATGTCACATAATAACCCCCTATCAAAGCAAATTTCTTTTCCTTTAACATAGGATGAAATTGTAATATTATTGTAAGTGAGATTGTTGTATAACATTCTCACCCATACCGACATCCACTCATTCCTCTGGGTGACAAAATCAACCCACCCCAAATTCCTAAAATATCCTTCAATATCAATATTTTTCTCTTTCAATCCAACAAAATCTATAGGTTTGCAACCTAAAACCTTTCGGTTGACAAACTCCTCATTATATTTTTTCTCATCCTCTTCCTTTCGAAAAAATACATTATCAAATGTAGCCCTATTAGCACGATTCTTAATTCTAGGCATTTTTCATAAATCTAAAATAACTCAACCAAAATATCTCAAGAAATTAAGTCTAAACCAAGAACCAACTGAAACCCTAGAATTTAGAGAAGACCAAACTTGATTTTCGCAAGTAATCAGCCTCCAACACTCAGATCTGAGCCTTAGACCTTTTGATTCAACCAAAAAATCTTCTAATCCAAGCTGAAATAAACTAATTTCGTGAGATTTATGCTTGAACAATCTTAGGAGATTAAGGGTTTTAGAGAAAAGGGTTTTTAGTTTTGGATGAAATGAAATAAACAAGAGAGGGTATTTATATCCCGATATGATCGGTCGACAGCCATTGTAGAGGTAGTCAATAGATGAATACAGCGTGACTCTCGATATTCTAACTTGAAACTATCGGTCGACTCATAAGTCGACTGCTCATTCTGAGTTGTTCGATTTTGTGCATTTAAACCTAATTTGATCAACTTCTCTCAATTTTTACCTCTTAGTTTGATCCACATATATATTTTTTAAAATTAATTACTCACACATTTAAACACACATACACACATGTATTGCAAATATCTAAATTTCAAAATGAATAGGCTCAGTCTCCCTAACAAAATTAATAAACTTAAACTTAAAAAAAAAATGACATACCTGGATCATCTTTGGGAGCAAGTAGTATGTGTTCCTTTGGTGGATTACTAATTTTTATTTGATATCCTTTGACTCCACCAATACTTGATTTTTCACCTCAATTTCTTCCTTCTTAGGAATAGCAATTCTTTGAACTGATTCAGTAACAACTTTTTTTCCTTTGTTTGGTGCTTCATGTTGCTTTGGCACAACTTTATAAATGAACTTTTTCTTGTACTGGTATCTTGCCGTTGGATGTGGATTAGTGGTAGGTGCGTAAAAGCATGCCTCTACTTACGCTCGCAAGTATACGAGGTCTAAAGTTTTAATATAGTGGATCTCTGAAGATCGGATATCGTTCCCACAGAGAAATGTGTGAATAATTGATTTGAATACCGCAATTGACGTAGTCTCGTGTTATCCTGACGACGAAAGACGTGAATTGAAATTAAACTAAGCTAAACTACAATTACTGGGTTAATCCAAACTAATTTGATTAATTAGGGATTTATTTCTTTCACTTAATACACGTTTGATTTCGTTCACTTAACAATAACGGAGTTTAGGTATCCGACAATCTCGGTTCGTAAACTCCTCCACCACCTCTTCCGAGTGTAAGACAGGGAATACGTGACTTTGTGTCGACAAAGAGGTCCCCCTAAATTTCTTAATAACTCTAGGCCACGTGAGTCTTGACCCAATGTCATTGACTGCACACTAACTAATGCCCTCTCGGGTCTTTAGGTCGTAATGATGTGTTTACCCTAGTCCGAATCTAGGGTTACCTCTCCCGAGTGTCAAACCCTAGATTCTCAAATCCAATCCTAATACTGTTAAAATCATATTAAGATCATCATGAAATGATAAACACAATCGGACTTAAAAGCGACAACCGTTAAAGAAACTTATATTAAACCAAACGAGTATTTACACAACTACACATTTCCCTAACTAACCTCTAAATTACACTAACATGTTCTTAGCCAATACAACATAAATCAAGAGGAGATCATCATTATCAACTATAAATATTAAATACAAAGATGGAAACAAGGGAAGAAAATCCAAATCTCAAAGTGGAGTAGTCCACTTTCGCCAAAGAACGATCCTCCCGAGCTTCCTCTTTTCCGTTGACGAACTTCCTCTTTTGTCTCTTCAAGGATTGGCCAACAACACCTCCTAAACTAATCTAATCTACTTACTAAATTACCTAAACCTAACTACGGTGGAAGGAGAGCTCTCAAGATGTCAACCGGAGCCTCCTCTCACGTCTAAGGGGTCTAAGCCCATTGAGCAATTGGGGGAGAAAGGGGTTTTATAGGCAAGGGTTGGAAATATCTGAAAACAGATATTTCTGTGCAGAGTGTCACCGCCTAAGCGGTGGTTCACCGCTCGGGCAGTGGCTTTAAGTCGGTTAACTTCTGTCGGTAACTTCGCCTAAGCAATGGTTTTTTTCGCTTAGGCGGTAGTTGCTGGCATATCATTCTGATCTTTTCTCGCCTAAGCGGTGGTTTTCTCGCCTAGGCGGTGGTTTATCCCTTTAGCACTCTAACATTCTGCCTCTTTTCCTCCTAAGCGGTGGAACTTTCGCTTAGGCGGTGGTCTCCATTCACCGAAACCCTGTTTTGCACATTTTGTTCACCGTTTCTCCACCATTTTCACTTGTTTCTCACCCTTTGACGTCCTTTCCCGGTTCTATACTAAATCACGCTAAAACACAATTAAATATAACTAAAATGCTTGAGAACTAACAAATCCGGTTTAGAAATAGATAGGTTTTTCACACCTATCAATACCCCCAAACTTAGAATTTTGCTAGTCCTCGAGCAAAACACTAACACTAAACTAAACTAACTAATGAACTAACCAACTAAAAATGAAAAATTAAACTAACACAAAAGAAGTATATGCATGTATATATAAAGTTCAATCGAAATGACCAATTTGTTCCTCCCTCAAAATCCCTAAATCGGATCAAGTTCGGGAAGCATCCCACACCAAGTGGTGTTCTAGAATTTCAACTATCAATATCAATAAAAACCATTCTAGATCCATTTGAAGTGTGTGTGTGAGAACTCAAATGTATAACTAGTCAAATACCGGATTCGATTATCCAATGGGTAAGCTCATAATTTAAACCATTGAAGGATTCAGGAAAACCATACGCTTGATTGGAGTCTACTATCCACTAATGTAGGCTCGGATATTATAGAGATCAATAGGGCATGGTTTGGCTTTGGAGAACGACCACGGGTATCACTGGAATAAAAATAGCAATTTGGTTTAATCGATCGATACCTGAGGTAAAATCGCTTGTCGCTATCCTCTCTCATGACCCCACCACATTTAAAGTACAATTCTGAATAAGAAACGAAAATCTTGGTATTCACTTCTCGAAAGAGAAGAAAATGAAAAATTATCTTCATTTTTTTTTTTTTTTTTTTTTTAACAACATATTCCTAAATTAAGTCGAACAATTACAGTTTTAGGAGAGTGCAAAAAGAAGTTAGAGAAACACACCCCCAAACTTATTCGAATTTGTAAAATTTTAGGAATATGTAAAAACAAATGATAGAAACACACCCCGAAACTTATTTTAGGAGCGTGCAAAAAGAAATACAAAAGTAACAAGTGAATACACTAATACCGAATCAATAAAAATTTATCAAAAACCCGACCACTCACTTGATTTCACTCAATTTTTAAAATTAGGCTTAGCGACTTTGGTTTAGGAAAAATTTAAATGAAAAGAGTATTTGAAATGTATTCAGAATTGATTACGTTATCGGCTTCAACAGGGGAAATAAGGAATGAAAATTTTTAGGTTAGTTACAACGGTTCAAACGAAAAACTGACGGCCTAAATCATGTCTCCGGAATTACCTTACCTAGGATTCCGCCTCAAGTTTTCCCCAAATAAAGTTCTAGTTTCCTCATTTTCTAACTTGAACTTAATATTGAATAATCAGCGTCTAATCGTTTAGATAATTATTCATTGAGTTCAAATGTCATGCAATTTTCGGATCGAGATAATTTTTACCCAATCGACATGTTAAGCACACAAAACACACAAGGAAGGTATTACCCCCGACCTCAATATGCAATTAGGGGATAATTCTCATCATCGGGTCTTGGCCCAAATGAACTCACATCTAAACATGCAAACACAACTTTATACATACACAAATCTAAACTAAATCTAATACTAACATACATAAATTAATCTAAGCACTAAACATTCAAAAACAAAAATTAAACTAAACTAAACTAAAAATTTAAAAATTAAAACATTCATAATAAAATACATAAATAAATAAAGGTCTGTACAACAAAAAATTTCATTTTGTTCAAAAAAATAATAATAATTGTTCATCCTTTTCTACAAAAAGTCAAAATGGATGAACATCCACTAAACTATCATCCAATCCATACCACTCAGGCCTGAACATGGCAGTGTTCCAATATCAGCGAACCCAATAAACATATAGCATGCTTGCACACAAAATGGGTTGAACACATGCCTAGGGAATAAGACTTATTCCCTACTGTTCACCTGAAGACGAATCATCACCATCATCACTTTGGGAAGGAGAATGTGGTCTCTGTAGTAGATGTGGTGGCATAGATGACATCGGTGGGTAATTGTCCATCTCAAGGCCAAGGCCTTCCCAAATCTTCCGTTGGACTCGATCTGGTTGCCTCGAAAATTGGTCCAGGAAAGAGGCAATCTCGTATTGATTCTGGAGGACCATCTGAAGCTTTTTATTTGTCCTCTCTTGGGAGTTTTTAGCTCGAGCTCCAGAAGGTCCAACCGTATCGTTTACTTGCTCTTCCCCTTCCTCAGGCTCGGGTGCCTCTTGCGCCCCAGTCTTCCACAACCGATTTATCACTGACAGAGTAAGTGGAGTGATAGGGTTATACTGGCTTCTCCCAGATACAGTCACATCAGCTAATCTGAAAATATGGGTCAATAGTGACGGAAACGGGAGCCCACCCTTTACCATTTTCGTAGCATGTAAAATCAATGAATAGATCAGAAATCCAACGTTTATTGGTTATCCGGTTTGGATTTTATAGATCAAATAGGCCTTGTCCTTTGAGACGTCTGACAAATGTGATGTCGGCAGGAGGCTTCCACAGATGAAGTGGTGCCAGATTTTTTAAACTGGCTTGAGGCATCTCACCGAAAAGGTAGCGACGTTCGGCCCCTGGTGTTTCCACTTTACCGTGCCAGATGTGATCTTTTGGATGACCCTATGTAAAGTAGGGTCCTGGCTTTCAAGTGACTCTGGTGCCGACAGCCCAAAGAGATGGTTAATAAAGTCGGGGCTGAAGATAATAGGTTGGTTCTGAACCCTTGCTAGATCGTCAATGGCCTCTGTAGCATTTGCATAGAACTCTTTGACCAAAGCGATCTCACCTGGGGGTGGCGATTTGTAGAATTGCTCCCAGTGGCGGCTTCGGATTTTATTTTGAAATTCCTCCGGGAGATCTTCAATCGGATCAAATCCCCATTAACGTATGCATGCACCAAATTTTTTGTGTTCTTTAAAGTGTTGTTCCGCTTGTTTTGACACAAAGCGGGTAGCATCACAGTCAATGTCAGTCGCTTCCCTAGGGTTTGAACTCGACCCTTCTCCTCTGGCCCTCTTCTTTGCTGCTCTTTTCGGCATTTCCTACAATCACAATCACAAAAACCCAATACAACCTCATCATATATGAACATTTGAAAAACATAAACCTCCCTAATCACTTTGTCATGAACACATACATCCCAAAATGAATACCCATTTGAATTTTTCAAACAAATTTCACAAATGTGACATCCTATATTATTTCACACACTCAACCAATCCAATTAAACATGCGTATCATCAAGAATCAAACCAAAAACCCATGGAACTACGAAATCGCGAAACTAGGGTAAAGGGTTTTTGGGAAAAATTTCAAAATCCAGTGATTTCTTTGATATAATCATGCAAACCAACCAATAATTTCAACAACTAGACTAAATGTAATGTAAAAGAAACTTACTTGTTGAGAATTAATGGTCCAATCAAAAGAGAATGAAGAAATCGCACCTTTCACACAAAACCCTAAATTTTCGGAAATAGGAGCGGAGATCCGATTCTTGGAGGTTGAATCACGATAGAAATTACCACTTTTGGTAATGGATGGATGATTTTTGAGATTTGGAATGGTTTGGGAGTGAGGTTTTAGAGAGAAGGTGGAGGATTTGGGGAGGGAACCTTGCGTTTTTAATTTTTTTAAACGAACGGGCTGTTGTTAACAACAGAAGGTCCACCGCTTAGGCGGTGGAACTCTTTTCTTTAAAATCAAACCTTCTGAAGAAATTCCGCTTAGGCGGTGGTTTTTCCGCTTAAGCGAAATTACACCAGTATGCTAACGTTTTGTTCTGCTGTTAATCCGCCTAGGCGGTGATTTTTTTGCCTAAGCGGTAGAGCATATTTAGAAAATTTGGTGCATCCTGTATTTTTACCGCCTGAGCTGTGGTTCACCGCTTGGGCGGTAGGCTGTTTTCACCCACTCTGTATTTTTACTACCGAGCGGTGGTTCACCGCTTGGGCAGTGGGCCTTTTTTGCTGAAAAACACCGTCTCTGTATTTTTACCACCTAAACGGTGGTTTACCGCTTAGGTGGTGGGCCTTTAGCTCCCACTTTCACGTTTTTCTCAAATTTTCAAAAGACGGCTCCACCCTTTACGTTTTCACTTTGCTTGTTCAACGTGTTTAAATTTAAAATACTTCCCCAAGCGTCCACACTCCTAAATTCACTGCCGAACACGTTCCGAAGCCATGCCGGCTTCCAAAAAGAATAAATAATCAAATAAATAGTAACAAAAATCGGGTAACTTAATACCCTAAGTTTCATTTCAAAAAACAATTAGCGCTTGAGTTACCGTCCCCAGCTGGACTTTTGTGTCACTAAGTATTTTTCACCAAAATTCCCCATAGACAAGGAATTTGGGCTCAAATGCTTAGTCGGATCAAGATCATGGCCTTAAAGTGCTTCTCCTCTCAGTCCTTAGCATTTGCAATAAGCTCCATCTCGGGATTGAGATTTAAGAATTCCAATCTTCATCATTTCTCGCACCGCTTGATCTCATTAACACAATGAAACAAAAATAAAAATTAAAAACAAAACAAAAATAAATGTCAGGATTAACACTCGACCACTTAGTCCCAATATCAACTAAGAATTCACACTAATCCCCGGCAACGACTCCAAAAACTTGGTAGGGCATGCATAAAAGCATGCCTCTACTTACGCTCGCAAGTATACGAGGTCTAAAATTTTAATATAGTGGATCTTTGAAGATCGGATATCGTTCCCACAGAGAAACGTGTGAATAATTGATTTGAATACCGCAATTGACGTAGTCTCGTGTTATCCTGACGACGGAAGACGTGAATTGAAATTAAACTAAGCTAAACTACAATTAGTGGGTTAATCCTAACTAAGTTGATTAATTAGGGATTGATTTCGTTCACTTAATACACGTTTGATTTCCTTTGGTTAACAATAACGGAGTTTAGGTATCCGACAATCTCGGTTCGTAAACTCCTCCACCACCTCTTCCGAGTGTAAGACAGGGAATACGCGACTTCGTGTCGACAAAGAGGTCCCCCTAAATGTCTTAACGACTCTAGGCCGCGTGAGTCTTGACCCAACGTCATCGACTGCACACTAACTAATGCCTTCTCGGGTCGTTAGGTCATAACGATGTATTTACCCTAGTCCGAATCTAGGGTTACCTCTCCCGAGTGTCAAACCCTAGATTCTCAAATCCAATCCTAATACCGTTAAAATCATATTAAGATCATCATGAAATGATAAACACAATCGGACTTAAAAGCGACAATCGTTAAAGAAACGTATATTAAACCAAACAAGTATTTACACAACTACACCTTTCCCTAACTAATCTCTAAATTACACTAACATGTTCTTAGCGAATACAACATAAATCAAGAGGAGATCATCATTATCAACTATAAATATTAAATATAAAGATGGAAACAAGGGAAGAAAAGCCAAATCTCAAAGTGGAGTAGTCCACTTTCGCCAAAGAACGATCCTCCCGAGCTTCCTCTTTTCCGTTAATGAACTTCCTCTTTTGTCTCTTCAAGGATTGGCCAACAACACCTCCTAAACTAATCTAATCTACTTACTAAATTACCTAAACCTAACTACGGTGGAAGGAGAGCTCTCAAGATGTCAACCGGAGCCTCCTCTCACGTCTAAGAGGTCTAAGCCCATTGAGCAACTGGGGGAGAAAGGGGTTTTATAGGCAAGGGTTGGAAATATCTTCAATATATCTAAAAACAGATATTTTTGTGCAGAGTGTCACCGCCTAAGTGGTGGTTCACCACTCGGGCAGTGCCTTTAAGTCGGTTAACTTCTGTCGATGACTTCGCCTAAGCGGTGGTTTTTCCGCTTAGGCGGTAGTTGCTGGCATATCATTCAGATCTTTTCTCGCCTAAGCGGTGGTTTTCTCGCCTAGGCGGTGGTTCATCCCTTTATCACTCCAACATTCTGCCTCTTTTCTGCCTAAGCGGTGGAACTTTCACTTAGGCGGTGGTCTTCATTCACTGAAACCCTGTTTTGCACATTTTGTTCACCGTTTCTCCACCGTTTTCACTTGTTTCTCGCCCTTTGACGTCCTTTCCCTGTTCTATACTAAATCAAACTAAAACACAATTAAATATAACTAAAATTCTTGAGAACTAACAAATCTGGTTTAGAAATAGATAGGTTTTTCACACCTATCAGTTACCTCTCCCGAGGGTCAAACCCTAGATTCTCACATCAAATCCTAATACCGTTACATGCATATTATGATCATCATCAAATGATAAACACAATCGGAATTAAAACAACAACCGTTAAAGAAACGTATATTAAACCAAACGAGTATTTACACAACTAAACCTTTCCCTAACTAATCTCTAAATTACACTAACATGTTCTTAGTTAATACAACATTTAATCAAGAGGATATCATCATTATCAACTATAAACATTAAATACAAAGATGGAAACAAGGGAAGAAAATCCAAATCTCAAAGTGGAGTAGTCCACTTTCGCTAAAGAACGATCTTCCCGAGCTTCCTCTTCTCACTTGATGAACTTCCTCTTTTGGCTCTTCAAGGATTGGCCAAGAATACTTCCTAAACTAATCTAATCTACTTCCTAAATTTCCTAAACCTAACTAAGGTGGAAGGAGAGCTCTCAAGATGTCAACCGGAGCCTCCTTTCACGTCTAAGGGGTCCAAGTTTTTTGAGCAATTGGGAGAGAAAGGGGTTTTATAGGCAAGGGTTGGAAATATCTTCAAAATATCTGAAAACAGATATTTCTGTGCAGAGTGTCACTGCCTAAGCGGTGGTTCACCGCTTGGGTGGTGGCTTTAAGTCGGTTAACTTCTGTCGGTAACTTCGCCTAAGCGGTGGTTTTTCCGCTTAGGCGGTAGCTGATGGCATATCATTCTGATCTTTTCTCGCCTAAGCGGTGGTTTTCTCGCCTAGGCGGTGGTTCAGCCCTTTAGCACTCCAACATTCTGCCTCTTTTTCGCCTAAGCGGTGTAACTTTCGCTTAGGCGGTGGTCTTCATTCACCGAAACCCTGTTTTGCACATTTTGTTCACCGTTTCTCTACCGTTTTCACTTGTTTCTCACCCTTTGACGTCCTTTCCCTGTTCTACACTAAAACACACTAAAACACAATTAAATATAACTAAAATACTTGAGAACTAACAAATCCGATTTAGAAATAGATAGGTTTTTCACACCTATCCATACCCTCAAACTTAGAATTTTGCTAGTCCTCGAGCAAAATACTAACACTAAACTAAACTAACTAATAAACTACCAACTAAAAATGAAAAATTAAACTAACATGAAAGAAGTATATGCATGTAAATATAAAGTTCAATCGAAATGACTAATTTGTTCGTCCCTCAACATCCCTAAATCGGATCAAGTTCAGGAAGCATCCCACACCAAGTGGTGTTCTAGATTTTCAACTATCAATATCAATAAAAACCATTCTAGATCCATTTGAAGTGTGTGTGTGAGAACTCAAATGTATAACTAGTCAAACACCAGATTCGATTATCCAATCGTTAAGCTCATAATTTAAACCATTGAAGGATTCAGGAAAACCATACGCTTGATCGGAGTCTACTATCCACTAATGTAGGCTCGGATATTCACAGAAATCAATAGGCCTTGGTTTGACTTTGGAGAACGACCACGGGTATCACTGGAATAAAAATAGCAAATCGGTTTAATCGATCGATACCCATGGTAAAATCGCTTGTCACTATCCTTTCTCATGACCCCACCACATTTAAAGTACAATTCTGAATAAGAAACAAAAATCCTGGTATTCACTTGTCGAAAGAGAAGAAAATGAAAAATTATCTTCATTTTTTTTTTTTTTTAAAGAAACGTATTCCAAAATTAAGTCGAATAATTACAGTTTTAGGAGAGTGCAAAAAGAAGTTAGAGAAACACACCCCCAAACTTATTCGAATTTGTAAAATTTTAGGAATATGTAAAAAGAAATGATAGAAACACACCCCCAAACTTATTTTAGGAGCGTGTAAAAGAAATACGAAAGTGACAAGTGAATACACTAATACCGAATCAATAAAAATTTATCAGAAACCCAACCGCTCACTTGATTTCACTCAATCTTAAAAATTAGGCTTAGCGACTTTGGTTTAGGAAAAATTTAAATGAAAAGAGTATTTGAAACGTATTCAGAATTGATTACGTTATCGGCTTCGACAGGGGAAATAAAGAATGAAAATTTTCAGGTTAGTTACAACGGTTCAAGCGAAAAATTGACGGCCTGAATCACGTCTCCAGAATTACCTTACGTAGGATTCCTCCTCAAGTATTCCCCAAATCAAGTTCTAGTTTCCTCATTTTCTATGATGAACTTAATATCGAATAATCAACATCTAATCGTTCAGATAATTATTCATTGAGTTCAAATGTCGTGCAATTTTTGGATCGAGATAATTTTTACCCATTCGACATATTATGCACACAAAACACACCAGGAAGGTATTACCCCCGACCTCAATATGCAATTAGGGGATAATTCTCTTCATCGGGTCTTGGCCCAAATGAACTCAACATCTAAGCATACAAATATAACTTTATACATACACAATTCTAAACTAAATCTAATACTACATACAAAATTTAATCTAACACTAATCATGCAAAAACAAAAATTAAACTAACTAAAAAAATCTAAAAATTAAAACATTCATAATAAAATACATAAATAAATAAAGGTCTGTACAACAAAAATTTTCATTTTGTTCAAAAAATAATAATACTTGTTCATCCTTTTCTATAAAAAGTCAAAATGGATGAACATCCACTAAACTATCATCCAATCCATACCATTCAGGCCTAAACATGGCCGTGTTCCAATATCAGCGAACCCAATAAACATATAGCATGCTTGCACACAAAATGGGTTGAACACATACCTAGGAAATAAGACTTATTCCCTACTATTCACCTGAAGACGAATCATCACCATCATCACTTTGGGAAGGAGAATGTGGTCTCTATAGTAGATGTGGCGGCACAGATGGCATCGGTGGGTAATCGTCCATCTCAAGTCCAAGGCCTTCCCAAATCTTTCGTTGGACTCGATCTTGCTGTTTCGAAAATTGGTCCAGGAAAGACGCAATCTCGTATTGATTATGGAGGACCATCTGAAGCTTTTTATTTATCCTCTCTTGGGAGTTTTCAGCTCGGGCTCCAGAAGGTCCAGCCGTATCGTCTGTTTACTCTTCCCCTTCCTCAGGCTCAGGCTCGGGTGTCTCTTGCGCCCCAGTCTTCCATAACTGATTTATCACTGACAGAATAAGTGGAGCGATAGGGTCGCACTGGCTTCCCTCGGATACAGTCACATCAGCTAATCTGAAAATATAGCTCAATAGTGACGGAAACGGGAGCCCAACCTTTACCGTTTTCGTAGCACGTAAAATTGATGAATAGATCAGAAATCCAACGTTGATTGGTTGTCCAATCTGAATTTTATAGATCAAATAGGCCCTGTCCTTTGAGACATCGGAAAGATGTGACGTCGGTAGAAGGCTTCCACAGATGAAGTGGTGCCAGATTTTTGAAATTGGCTTGAGGCATTTCACCGAAAAGGTAGGGATGTTCGGCCCTTGGTGTTTCCACTTTACTGTGCCAGATGTGATCTTTTGAATGACCCTATACAAGGTAGGGTCTTGACTTTCAAGGGACTCCGGTGCCAACAGTCCAAAGAGATGGTTGATGAAATCGGGGCTGAAGATGATAGGTTGATTCCGCACCCTTGCTAAGTCATCAATAGCCTCTGTAGCATTAGCATAGAATTCTTTAACCAAGGCAATCTCGCCTAGGGGTGGCAATTTGCAGAATTACTCCCAGTGGCGGCTTCGGATTTCATTTTGAAATTCCTCCGGGAGATCTTCAATCGGACAGAAACCCCGTTGACATATGCAGGCACGAAATTTTTCGTGTTCTTTAAAGTGCTCCTCCGCTTGTTTTGACACAAAGCGGGTGGCATCATAGTCAACGTCGGTCGGTACCCTAGGATTTGAACTCGACCCTTCTCCTCTGGCCCTCTTCTTTGTTGTTCTTTTTGGCATTTCCTACAATCACAATCATAAAAACCCAATACAACCTCATCATATATGAACATTTTAAAAACATAAACCTCCCTAATCACTTTGTCATGAACACATATATCCCAAAACGAATACCCATTTGAATTTTTCAAACAAATTTCACAAATGTGACATCCTATATTAGTTCACACACTCAACCAATCCAATTAAACATGTGTATCATCAAGACTCAAACCAAAAACCCATGGAACTACGAAATCGTGAAACTAGGGTTAAGGGTTTTTGGGCAAAATTTCAAAATCCATTGATTTCTTTGATATAATCATGCAAACCAACCAATAATTTCAACAACTAGACTAACTGTAATGTAAACGAAACTTACTTGTTGAGAATTAATGGTCCAATCGAAAGAGAATGAAGAAATCGCACCTTTCACGCAAAACCCTAAATTTTCGGATATAGAGGTGGAGATCGGATTCTTGGAGGTTGAATCGTGATGGAAATGACCACTTTTGGTAATGGTCGGATGATTTTCTAGATTTGGAACGGTTTGGGAGTGAGGTTTTAAAGAGAAGGTGGAGGATTTGGGGAGGGAACCTTGCGTTTTTAATTTTTGAACGAACGGGATGTTTTTAACAACAGAAGGTCCACCGCTTAAGCGGTAGAACTCTTTTCTTTAAAATCAAACCTTCTGACGAAATTCCACTTAGGTGGTGGTTTTTTTTCCGCCTAAGCGAAATTACATCAGTATGCAAACGTTTTGTTCTGCTGTTAATCCGCCTAGGCGGTGGTTTTTCCGCCTAAGCGGTGGAGCATATTTTGAAAATTTGGTGCATCCTGTATTTTTACCACCTAAACGGTGGTTTACCGCTTAGGCGGTGGGCCTTTAACTCCCACTTTCATGTTTTTCTCAAATTTTCAAAAAACGGCTCCACCCTTTACGTGTTCACTTCGCTTGTTCAACATGTTTAAATTTAAAATACTTCCCCAAGCGTCCACACTCCTAAATTCACTTCCGAACATGTTCCGAAGCCATACCGGCTTCCAAAAAGAATAAATAATCAAATAAATAGTAACAAAAATCGGGTAATTTGATACCCTAAGTTTTATTTCAAAAAAATAGCGCTTGAGTTACCGTCCCCAGCTGGACTTTTGTGTCACTAAGTATTTTTCACCAAAATTCCCCATAGACAAGGAATTTGGGCTCAAATGCTTAGTCGAATCAACATCATGGCTTTGAAGTCGGCTTCTCCTCTTAGTCCTTATCATTTGCAATAAGCTCCATCTCGGGATTGAGAATTAAAAATTCCAATCTTTATCGTTTCTTGCACCGCTTGATCTCATTAACACAATGAAATAAAAATAAAAATTAAAAATAAAACAAAAATAAATGTCAGGATTAACACTCGACCACTTAGTCGCAATATCAACTTAGAATTCACACTAATCTCACGTCAACAACGCCAAAAACTTGGTGTGTTGACGGAACTAGGATACGATACATTTGCTTTTCCTATTTAAAACTTAAGTTCTGAGCCGATACCGCATTTCTTTTGCAATATTCAAATAAAATTCACTCTAATCCCCGGCAACGGCGCCAAAAACTTGGTGGGTGCGTAAAAGCACGCCTATACTTACGCTCGCAAGTATATGAGGTCTAAAATTTTAATATAGTGGATCTTTGAAGATCGGATATCATTCCCACAGAGAAAAGTATGAATAATTGATTTGAATACCGCAATTGACGTAGTCTCGTGTTATCCTGACGACGGAAGACGTGAATTGAAATTAAACTAAGCTAAACTATAATTAGTGGGTTAATCCTAACTAAGTTGATTAATTAGGGATTGATTTTGTTCACTTAATACACGTTTGATTTCGTTCGGTTAACAATAACGGAGTTTAGGTATCCGACAATCTCGGTTCGTAAACTCCTCCACCACCTCTTCCGAGTGTAAGACGGGGGAAATACGTGACTTTGTGTCGACGAAGAGGTCCCCCTCAATGTCTTAATGAATCTAGGCCACGTGAGTCTTGACCCAACGTCATCGACTGCACTCTAACTAATGCCCTCCCGAGTCGTTAGGTCGTAACGATATGTTTACCCTAGTCCGAATCCAAGGTTACCTCTCCCGAGTGTCAAACCCTAGATTCTCAAATCAAATCCTAATACTGTTACAAGCATATTAAGATCGTCATCAAATGATAAACACAATCGGAATTAAAATGACAACCGTTAAAGAAACGTATATTAAACCAAACGATTATTTATACAACTACACCTTTCCCTAACTAATCTCTAAATTACACTAACATGTTCTTAGCCAATACAACATTTAATCTAGAGGATATCATCATTATCAACTATAAACATTAAATACAAAGATGGAAACAAGGGAAGAAAATCCAAATCTCAAAGTGGAGTAGTCCACTTTCGCCAAAGAACGATCCTCCCAAGCTTCCTCTTCTCACTTGATGAACTTTCTCTTTTGGCTCTTCAAGGATTGACCAAGAACACTTCCTAAACAAATCTAATCTACTTCCTAAATTACCTAAACCTAACTAAGGTGGAAGGAGAGCTCTCAAGATGTCAACCGGAGCCTCCTCTCACGTCTAAGGGGTCCAAGTCTTTTGAGCAATTGGGGGAGAAAGGGGTTTTATAGGCAAGGGTTGGAAATATCTTCAAAATATTTTAAAACAGATAATTCTGTGCAGAGTGTCACTGCCTAAGCGGTGGTTCACCACTCGGGCAGTGGCTTTAAGTCGGTTAACTTTTGTCGGTGACTTCGCCTAAGCGGTGGTTTTTCCGCTTAGGCGGTAGTTGCTGGCATATCATTCTGATCTTTTCTCGCCTAAGCGGTGGTTTTCTCACCTAGGCGGTGGTTCAGCCCTTTAGCACTCCAACATTCTGCCTCTTTTCCGCCTAAGCTATGGAACTTCCGCTTAGGCGGTGGTCTTCATTCACCGAAACCCTGTTTTGCACATTTTGTTCACCGTTTCTCCACCGTTTTCACTTGTTTCTCACCCTTTGACGTCTTTTCCCTGTTCTACACTAAAACACAATTAAATATAACTAAAATGCTTGAGAACTAACAAATTCGGTTTAGAAATAGATAGGTTTTTCACACCTATCAATAAGCTTTGTCAGCTCTCACATATTGAGTTTGTTGCTTTTGTACTCTTGTATTTGGCACGTGCTGATTCTTCTTATTAGGTTTATTGAACCTCAGTTCCCTCTTTGGTAGGGCATATTCATTGTACCTTCATATCTGTTCAAATTTACTTGCCGGCATGTAGTATTCATTATTTCTTTGTCTAAATCTTTGATTTGTACCTCTATCAAAATTTTCCTTTTTTGGTATCCCGTAATTTCTGGATCCAACAGGGTAACCATGTAATAAGTAACAAGAGTTTTCATAATGACCAAATTTACCACAATAAAAATACTTAATACTATTAGCACGCCTCTTCGAATAGTCAGTGTTTCTTACGGGAGCATAATATTGTTGGCGATTTTGAGAAGCAGTTTTAGTAACTATTGGTTTTTCAATAGATTTAGTACTCTCAACATCCTTGAATTTATCCATTGCTTCTTTAAGCTCCTTTTGAGTCTTCTCAAGTAACCGTTCATTGGTGCTAACGTTTATCTGTAGACCAAAATTCTTTTTATGCATAAATTTAAGATCATTCTTAAGAATTTGGCACTCATTTTCAACAGAATGAATTTTCACACGAGCTCTATCAAGGTTACATTTTGTATTGTCCAATTCAATACTCAAGGCCTTATTCAAGGTTTAAATATTTTTTTCTTTTAAATTCATTATGTTGAAGATCATAAAAATCATTTTTCAAAACCTCAGTCTCATCCTCAAGAGGCTCAATTTTATCACACACCTTACTAATTTCAGATAAAGCATTTTTAAACTCAACAGTTTCAAAATATTTTTTCAAATTCTTTTTCTTGAGAGATTTGACAGTACTAAAGTTCTTATTTTCCAGAGTTGCAATTTTTTTCTCTAGATTAAAATTATCATTTCAAAAAACATACGTAAGAGCAATAAGCGTCTCAATAGCCTTATCTTCATTTTCATCATTGTAAATTATATCAGTCTCACAATCAGAATAATGACTATTAGAAGAAGTAGAATTAACAGTAGTACACATAACTTCAGAATCAAGACACTCCATGTGATCGTGTTTAGCTATACTGTGAAGTACATCGAGCTAAAACCAGCTCTGACACCAATTGTTGGCCCAGTGGAATACCCAAGAGGGGGGTGAATTGAGAAGCTAAAAATATCAGAGAGAAAATACTTTAATAACTCAAATAATTAATTTTAATCCTAAATTAATTATTATCTTTATATCGCAGAGGAAATATAAAATCAACTAGATGCACGCCAAACAACAAAAATAAATAAAATAATGATTATTCTACACCAGAAATTTATACTGGTTCACTAAGCTACGCTTAGCTAATCCAGTCCTCTGAGCCCCACGGGGAGTCGCACCCACTAATACTCAAGATCCCTTGAATGGTAGAAACCAAACTCTCACAACGATTCTTTTACAGGCTCAAAATCAACCTTTACAAAATCTTTTTCACAGGCTAAGGAAGAACCTCTACTTTTTACGGGCTCAAGAATAACCTAATTCTTTTTAACACAAAGGCAAAAGAATCAAAACCTCACCAACACTCCAAATATCCTTTTACTCAGTAAGGATTTAACCGTTACAAAATTCACACAAAATAATTCAATCTAGGAAGAATTACTATCTCAATCTCTTTAAAGAAGAGACTGAAACCGGCTACCCTCTAATTAAATACACCCAACAGTATTTAATCTGTCACTCAACTTACCAATAAAAATTGACAAGTGATTTTTCTCACTCAGAGCTTCTACCACCCCAGATAAATTAAAACTCAATTAATATCCCAAAACTATTGATAGAAATGTGAGATACTCAAAATCGGATTTTTAACAAAAAAAAAATAGATAGCAGGTAATTGATCACGTAATCAGATTCAAGAAATTGTTTATAAAATATTTTCTTTAATAAAAAATCAAAAACAATTTCTAAAGATCAAATTCCAAAAATAATCAAGTAATACAATATAGAAAGTAATTGGAAAAATCTCACCCGGAATCTACCGAAAAAATAAATAGAGCGATGTTACTTTAGATTCGGTAGCAGCAATGATTAACAACCAATAATTCTCAAGATAGTCTCTTAGAAATGCTCTCACAAAATCAGTATGATATCTCTTAGAAAAACTTAATATGATCTCCTGATCTCTTAATCTCTCTATTTTTATATGAAAAAACGCAGGTCTTTATATATGGGATTAGAAACAGCTCTCTAACGGCTAGTTCTCATTTATCATGACACTTAATTGCCCTCTTAGACCCCTTATATCATTATGACTTCATTTTGGTTCAATTCACTTAATTATAGCTTTTAAACCACTCAATTAAGTCCCCCAAATATTTTTCAATCTCAATTAAATAGAATAGAAACAATTATATGTACCAAAGTGAGAAATATTCAAACTTAATTAACCAAATCAATAGGAATTAAATAATAGGTATAGCATCTCTTAAATATCATAAAATCTCTCATAAATCCCAACCAAAAAATGGCTACTTTTATATACAAATTCGGAACTCCACAATATCCTGAAACTAACACACCAGTCGACAGACCAAGATCAGTAGTCGACCGCTCGATTCAGGATGTAACCAAGTCAAAGATTTTGTGCCTATCGGTTGACCTATCTGTCAACTTAGAGATTCAGAGAGTTTCATTTCTCTTCACTGATGGACTTATTTGTCCACTTAAAGATACAGAGAGTTCACATGTTTTGTCCGGCCGACTTACCAGTCGACTTAAGGATACTGGATCTCTTTTCTAAACTCATTTTTAATTCATTCTCATTGACGTTTTCACCCCTTTAACCATTTTATTTTCTTAATTAGCTCCACTAAATACTTAACTCCAATTTTAATCAATTATAAATATTTCTTTTTCAATTACACATAGGAGCCAATAATTTAGCTAATTAGAATCCTATTAGAAACACAAATATTTATTAAAATCATTTAAAAATATTTTTGTGTCGTGTGTAATCCTAATTGGGATATTAAGAGTTGAAATTTAAACCTGAGTTATTTTCCCTAGGTTCTTCAAATTCTTCAACCTCTTAATCCTTCATCATCTTTATCATCAAATCTTCATCATATAGAACTAATAAATTGAAACACTTAAATAAATCGTTAGTCCCACCAAAAACATCAACGTTTAATTGTCCATCGAAATCTTGAGATCAACATAGAGGTTTTCCTGGAGACGATTTTGAGCCCGGTGATCCTATACCTCAACTTTTTCATGACCAAGCCCTCACCTTCTACGCGGAGTGGCTTTAGCATATAGTGCTTGAGGATCAGTTCCTAGTAGGAGACCTTCGATATCATCGTTCTATATACCTACATTCTGCTTAGGTTGTTCGCTAAACCTTTCTAAATTTACCTTTTCTTTCAAAAGAACAATATCTTTTTGCTTTGCGGGTTAATTTTTTTGTATAGGTCGACCCCCATTGTAACGTAAATTTTAAGGGGTTGTGGTTATCTTTTGATACTCTCAACTCAAGGAGGATACACCACGACTATTATTTTTTTCTCCTTAGATGTGGTTTTAGAGATTTTCTTACTATTCAAGACTCTAGTATGAATCACAGGTTATCCCAATGCCTTGATAAAGCAATGGTTTTCTACTACGAATTCACTTCACTTAGTTTATTGGGAGCTAGTGCTGACATCCCTTGATTGGACTATGATTACTAGGGTGCGCTTCTGAGAATGAGTTGTTTCGTTGAGGCACACATCGTGGGTTAAGGTAGAGGAGCTCCTTGGCGATATTCCTATAGAGGCAAGGACTAGAGAGAGCATTCCGCAAAATCATCTATTGGTTAAGTCGACTTTCGCGGCTCCTGCTCTTGAAGAACCATGGTTGAGGGACCAGTATTGTCATGTCTTATTTCTAATTTTCTTTAGCATACCCTCATAGGTTCGTCGAGTACTACCATGCCTCTTCATTTAGTGGGGACGCTAAGTGACTTGGCCAGGCTAGCAAAGTTCGATTGGGGGAGCTTGACCTTCGCGGATTTCTTAGCAGCCATGCATACATGTGTGTGGACTCGAGTTAGCAGCATGATTGGATTCTGGCAGTTTCTTCCTATAAGTTCATTTCCTTTCTCATATCTTTAATTTATTCTTCTCATTCTTTTTATTTCCCTTAAGTACCTTCATTTTTTTCATTATTTTATAGTTTTGGGTATATGAGTATCTTTTCTCCTGTTGCCCGTACTCCACAGCAGAAGATAGTTTCCCCGTGCGGCGAAGTGGCATTACCGAGTCTTAGAGAAGGCCTCTTCTTTCAAAGATCACGTGGTTGCCCATACTCAGTTGGAGTTCCTAACGCACACTGATATTATCTGGCAATTGTATCGTCGTGACCCTTACTGGGTAGACATGCTTCTTGAGAGGACTTTAGCATCATATATTTAGAGGGCCATCCACTTGGGAGATGTTCATGGGTGATAGATCCATGCCTCGGCCTTTTGGAGAGTTACGTCGACCTCCCAAGCCTTTGACCGTGCATTTTGGGTTTTATATAGATTTTGCTAATCTTGAGAGATTCAATCCAGCGGTTTCTGTAGAGGTTTTGGTTGTTCCACTAACTCTTGAGGACGAGTATCTCCAATGGTTTTCACGAGTGTCGATCAGTCTTCAGACATATATAACATATATGGTGGGTGGTACTTTATTAGGCCACAGGGTGCTAACTTTCAGGGCGAGTCACAATGATGAGTTGGTAGTTCTAGCTACTAAGCTAGCTTCCATTAGAGTTGAGAGAGATACTTTTAGGGAAAAGTACGAGCGGCGGCATCGGGATAGTGATGACTTATAGAGAGAGGTCACCAAACTTCGTGCTTTATTATCCGCTCATCAAATTCTAATCCATTCCCCTAAGGTTCGTTGTAGCAGAATATTATGTCGCTACTTTCACCGCAAGTGTACAGGTCAAGTTTTATAGAATAGGGAAGAGTAAGGGTTGTCGTATTCACAGGGATTGGATTAAATTGTCGTTGAGTATCACGATTATCATAACCGAACTTTATTTAGGCGATAAAAATTGATACTAAATTAACAATTAATTAAACTATAATACTAAGTATACTATATGGGAATAGATTATCTAGAGATTAACTTCATTTACTTATACGTATTTGATCCAATTTAGTCTACATTAACGGTATTCAAACTATCTGACAATCTAGGTATCGAAAACACACTCACTACATCTCCCGAGTGTAAAGTGAATGAATATGTGACTTTGCGTCAATGCCAAAGACTCTCTCGAGCATCTATGCAACACTTGAACACTTGGTCACATGAGTCTCACCCCAACCTCATGGATTGCACACTTTCTAACGCCCTCCCGAGTCATTAGATCATCGCGTTGTGTTTAAACCCTAGTCCAAATTCGGGGTTACCTCTCCCGAGTGTCAAACCCCGTATTCTCAATATATCTAAACAAGCATATAAAAAGAAGTGAAAGAATGTTAAACACAATCGAATAGGCAAGAACAACCGTTAACGAAACACGGATTCAAACAAACAACATATATTAGTAAACTACATCAATCCCATAGATAATCAACGTTTAGCTCTTGGCCATAACCATATATTCAACGATAATCCATATATACATGATAAAACAACCAAAAATAAGTTAATAATAAAGAAAGAAACAAGAGAGAATAGCCGTTATCTGAAGGTGGCGTTCATAAAAACCGCTCTGATCTTGTTTCCTCTTCTCCAATTTTGTTCCTCCTCTTTGGTTGGTTGAGAGCCCTCAAGAAAAACTTCCAAAATGTTCCTAATATGTTCTTAAAATGGTTGGGAATGAATGAAATAGGAATTGGGGCCGAAATATCTAACAAAATATCTAAAAAAAATACTTTACAGTAAGGGCCTCACCGCTGTAGCGGTAGGCTTGACCGCTACAGCAGTAGACAGTCAATGGCTCTCTGTTGTTTCACCGCTGCAACAGTGGATCTTACCACTGTAGCAGTGAGTGATCAAAAACATTTTGAGCTTTCTATTATTTTACCACTACAGCGGTGGTTTGACTGCAATAGCGGTGAAACTGTTCCTTTAACATTTCATCGTTTTTTCACCGATTTTCTCATTTTTCGATTTTTTTGCAACTCACCCCTACTTTGAACAGAAATAAATAAAAACAAATAAAAATGAATTAAAATATTACAAGAATACTAAAAAACTACCAAATTCGATTTGAAAATAGATAGATAAAATTCACCTATCAAATACCCACAAACTTGGAATTTTGCTAGTCCTCAAGCAAAACGCTCACGCAATAAAATAAACTACCACAACTATTAACGAATTTAATTACTAAAAATGAAAAACACAAACGACCTAAAAAAATAACATTGTGTAAGTTTTGAAATTCATCTAACGACCAAAAAGTTTTCCCTCATCAGCCCCCAATCATATAGATTTCAAGAGTAAAACGCACCATGTGGTGTTCCAGAATTTCAACATTTAATAGCAGTAAGCATCACTCTAGATCCTATTCAAGTGTGTGCGCAAAAACTCAATCATACAACCATCCACAAACCGGATTGGATTATCCACCAACAGAGTTCATAACTAAAACCAAAAAGGTATAGAAAATCCATTTACCAAACTGGATTCCACTTTCTACTAATGTACGCTTGGAAATTCAAAAAGATCAATAGGACTTGGTTCGGTTTTTGGAAAATGGACAAAGGTATATCAGGAATATAAAAACAGGTTAACGTTATTAACTTAACAATACCCGAGGCACAACGCTTGGCTCAATCACAATCGTAACCCCACACAGATTAATTCGAAACAACTCTGAACTTATATTTGAAAACGTAGTACTCACTTGTCAAGACAAAACAAAAGTAAAACTATATTTCTTCTTTTTTTTTTTTTTTTTTTTTTGTTTACTAAACAAACTACACCCCCAAACTTATTTGCTTTGTTACAATTTAATTGGTGTGGAAATACAATAGAAAAATGACAAGTGAGTACTCAAATACCGAACTAATCAATAGTTCGCCCAAAACCCAACCGCTTACTTCAAGTAGTATAAACAAATGCTAACTTGATTTCACTCAAATTGTACCTTAGGTTTAGCGATCAAGGTTTGGAAAAGCTTTAATTGGCTAGGGTATTTGTTAACTATTCAGAATTGAAATGGCTTACAGGTTTCGACAGGGTAGAAAGCGATAAACATATAACAAGGTAAGCTTTAAAGGCTCAAGCGATCAAAATGAATGCCTAAATCATATCTCCTGAACTACCTCGCCTAGGATTTCACCTAGAATTTTTCCCAAATCAAGTTCTAGAATCCCTATTGTCAAAAACTTGGCTAACAGATAATCAGCTTCAAATCAATTGGATAGCTGGTACATTGAGTTTAAGGGCTCGTGCATGTTAGGATCCACAATAACTTTTACCACAACCAAACGTCAAGCACACAGAACCCACATGAATGGGCATTACCCCTGACCTCGAAAAACAACTAGGGGATAATAACATCATCGGGTAATGGCCCAGATGAACCACAACACTTAGCACACAACAACAACAACATACTACAAACATAAACATACTAACACTAAACTAAACAAGCATGCATACGGTTAAACAATAAAACATTTAAACTATATAACTAACAATAATAAAATATACTAGCATACTACACATGACCCCCAAACTTAAAACGGACAGTGTCCACAGTGACCCAATCATCGTTCTCAATAATTAAAATATAGCATGCCGACAAAGGGGGTTTAGAACACGTACCTGGGAGGCGAGACAATATCGCCTCCAAATGAAGTCAACGGTGATGGATCTAATTTATTTTAGACTTGGGTTGTCTCCCAAGAAGCGCTTGGTTTAATGTCCTCGGCTTGACATGGAGAAGGGCTCGTCAAAGAGTGGCTTCCACCCATAGTATGTGTCATACAACACTACGTATAGGTCTTGATTTAGAACGCCCTCAAGATTAGAAAGATTTGGCATTGTATGGCCTATACTTTAAACTCGATTCGTTGTCATCTCGTGTGCTTGGGAAGCTTGAACGAACGATGCTAAAGGCGGCGAAGGATAAGTGAGCCACATTGGATCCTCGTAGATGTGATCGTCTTCGATCGGTGGTGGCATCACATGGTAGATCTCAAATGATGAAGAATCATAATCATTAATCCATACTTGGGTTGTTGTCTCATTCGAATAATCATTATTGAATGCTCCCAAGCTCCTCCCGCTCGTATCCGGTTCCTCACGGTGGCTTTCAATGCATGTGGCGTTTGTGTCTCTCAGTGCCACCTGGTAGGTGTAATTTATCTATTTATTCCCAAGCTGATTTTGGTAGTTTTCAAGTATTTTTATAGCGTTGTAATATGTTTTTATTTGTTTTGTTATAAATCAAGTGTTTGTGGTGAAAATGGACAAAAACGGTCCATAAACGAGCAAGTCAATGGAAGAACAGTGGAGAAAACAAGTAAAAAAAAAAAAATTCAGAACCTACATCCACCGCTGTAGCGGTGAAACCACTACTGGAGCGGTCAAAATATAAAAAGTTATTGAATTCTCCACCGCTACAGCGGT
Source organism: Eucommia ulmoides (assembly GCA_016647705.1). Classification (NCBI taxonomy): domain Eukaryota; kingdom Viridiplantae; phylum Streptophyta; class Magnoliopsida; order Garryales; family Eucommiaceae; genus Eucommia; species Eucommia ulmoides. Next base: position 35,508,625 of record CM028337.1, read on the forward strand.
GAAACCACCGTTGCAGCGGTCAAAATACAGAGAGCTCCACCACTGCAACGGTGAAACCACTTCTGCAACGGTCATCCAGCAGAAAGCAACCGACCTCTCCACCTCTACAGCGATGATCCTACTGCTGCACCGGTCAGGCATCAAATAGTTTAGATATTTTTGGATATTTTGTTTATATTTTTTATTCTATAAATATCCTCTCTTCTCCCCTAAACACTAAGAGATGTTTTTAGAAGGTCTTGAGAGCTCCAAGGCTATTCAACCAATAAAAGATCACAATTCCAAGAAGGAGAAAACGTTCTCGGAGCGATTTTAGCGTCGATTCTTTGGATAACGACTAGTCTCCTTGTTTCTCTCCTTATTTCTTAGTTTGGTTGATTGTTTTGTATATATTTAGCTTGTATTTTATTGTATATATGGTTATAGCTATAAGTATCTAAACATATATTGTCTAGGGCTTGATGTACTTTATGAAAACATTGTTTGAATAAATCAATGTTTCGTTAATGGTTGTTCATATTTATCCGATTATGTTTACCATTTTATTACAATCTTAATATGTTTGTTATGGTATTAGGGTTGATTTTGAGAATACAAAATTTGACACTCGGGAGAGGTAACCCCGAATTCGGACTAGGGTTTAAACACAACGTGACGATCTAATGACCCGGGAAGGCATTAGAAAGTATGCAATCCATGATATTGGGGCGTGACTCATGTGACTAAGTGTCGTATAGACACTCGAGGGGGACTTCGTCGTTGATGCGAAGTCATATATTCATTCACTTTACACTCAGGAGAGGTAGTGAGTGAGATTTCGATACCTAGATTGTCGGATAATGTGAATGTCGTTAATGTAAACGAGATTGAATTTAACGTGTTTAAATGAATGAAGTTAATTCCTAGATAAGTTACTCCCTTAAACAGCAATATTAGTATATTAGGTTAATTAGATTAATTAGTTAATTAGTTTAGTATATTATTTATTAACAAAAATATAAATTGAGTTGCCTAGATAAAGTTAGGTTTTGATAATCGCGGTACTTAGCAATGATCTAATCCAATACATGTGGATACGAGAACCCTTACTCTTCCCACTCTACTAAAACTTGACCAATACACTTACGGTGAAAGCAGCGACGTAATTTTGTGCTATCAAGTTTTTGGCACTGTTGTCGGGGATTGGTTTTTAGATTGTTGTTGATATTGTGAGTAAATAACTTGATTTTAATTTAGGCATTTATTTTGTTTATAATTTTTTGTTTGTAGTTTGTTTTTCCTACAGGGTACTTGAAAATGTTAGATCAACAAGTGTTTTTGCATTTCTTTCAACGAGATTCCGAATTGTTTTATTGTGCTTGGGATCAATACAAGGAATTGTTATTCCGGTTCCCAAACCCATGTTTCCCGAGGGAGTGTCAACTACTGAACTTCGTTGATGGGTTACTAGCCGCAACCCGAAATTGGGTTGAATGAGGAAATGGTACCATCTCTTTCGACCAACTAACCGCGGACGAAGCCTATCGATTGTTGGAAGACATGGCAGAGTAGGATTTTCAGAGTTAGAATTATTCAACAAGCTACCAATGCTTGAGGGATAGTTTCACCATTTCGGAGCCATAGATTGACACCCCAGACCAACAAATGAAGTCTTTTCCCGCATTGGAAACCATGTTCACTGAATTTATAGGAAAGACTCAAGCATTTTGGAGGGAAACGAATGACCGGCTAAATGAGCACAAGGATCGTCTTGACAATATTGAGATGGTCTGTGCCGAAATCGATGCAATCGTAACATCTTTTCAGATGTAAATTGTTCATCTTTTATGCTTCATTGAGGCCAAGTCCGAAGCAATGGCGCTGAGAGACGAACAAGCCATATTTATTTGTGAAATCCACCGGGAGGAACCGAATATGAGCAGAAGGAACTTGGTTGAGTGTTGGCCTAGTAAGCTACCCAAGAAGAGGGTGAATTGGGTAGTATTAAAAATTATCAGATTATAACACTTAAAAGATAAAACAATTAATATTATCATAAAATTAATTATTATCTTTTATAGCAGCGGATTATGTGCTATCAACTAGGTACACACCCAAACAACAAAATATAAAAAATATAAATAATGCAGCACACAGAAATTTATACTAATTCACCAAGCTACTCTTGGCTAATCCAGTCCCCTGAGCCCTACGGAGAGTCACACCCACTAAACTCAAGATCCCTTTAAAGGTAAAAATCAAACCCTCACAATTATTCTTTTTGCAGGCTCAGAATCAACCTTTACAATTCCTTTTCACAAGCTAAGGAATAACCTCTATCTTTTTGCCAGGTGGAAGATTAACCTAATTCTATTACAGGGGGAATCACAACCTAATTCTTTTTATACCTTAGGCTCAATAATTAAACCTCACAATCACTCCAAGTATCATTTACTTAGGTAAGGATTGAACCTTTACAATTCACTCACAATTGATACTAATCAAGAAGAATCACACCTAAGCTCTTTTCTAGGGAAAACAATAACCTAACCTTTTTATACTCTAGGCAAAGATCAAACCTCAATATTTAATCTGTCACTCAACTCACCAATTAAAAATTAACAAGTGATTTTTCTCACTCGGAGCTTCTACCACCCCAGATAAATTAAAACTCAATTAATATCTCAAAACTAGTGATAGAAAAGTTAGATATTCAAAATTTGATTTTAAACAAAAATGGGTAGCACGTAATCAGATTGATTCAAGAAATTGTTTAACAAAAATATTTTTCAATAAAAAATCATAAAACAATTTCTAAAGATCAAATTCCAAAAAATAATCAAACAATAATAAATAGAAAGTAATTTGGAAAGATCTCACTCAGAATCCACCGAAAGAATAATTATAGCGATGTTACTTTAAATTCGGTAGTAGTAATGATTCACAACAAATAATTCTCAAGAATGACTCTTAGAAAAGCTCTCACAATTCTCAATATGATTTCTCTTAGAAAAACTCAATATAATACTCTTGATCTCTCTTAATCTCTCTTACTTATATAATAAAAACGCAGGTCTATATAAATGTGTTTAAAATAAGCTCTCTAACAGCTAGTTCCCATTTATTATGACACTTAATTGCTCTTATAGACTGCTTATATAATTAAGACTTCATTCTGGTTTAAATCACTTAATTATAACTTTTAAACTTCTCAATTAAGCCCCCAAATATTTCTCAATCATAATTAAATAGAATAGAAATAATTATATGTACCAAATTGAGAAATATTCAAACTTAATGAACGAAATCTATAAGAATATCATAATATGTGTTGCATATCTCAAATAATATTAAATCCCTAAAATCTCTCATGAATCCTAACCAAAAAACAGTTAGTAATGGCTACTTTCAGAATAAAATCCAAAATTCCATAATATCCTGAAATAGACCCATAAGTCGACCGACCAAGATCAGCTGTTGACCGTTCAATTCAGGATGTAGCCAAGCCAAAGATTTTGTGCCCATCAGTTGACCTATCTGTCGACCTAGAAATTCAAAGAGTTACATTTCTCTTCACAGGTCGACCTTCTAAATTCGTTTTTAATTCATTCTCATTGATATTTTCGCCCCTTTAACCAATTTCTTTTCTTGGTTAGCTAATTTCAAAAACAACGAAAGTATATATCCATGTTTCAGGTCGAATCAGGTTTGTAAAAAACAAGATTTTTTAGGTGTATTTTTTGTTATGTCGACATGTGCATATAACATCGATGGATTCGTGTCATGTGCATATGGAATGTAACACTCGTTGTTTATTTTTAAAATTATAGCACTAAGTATCTAATTCTGAAAAGTAAATTCCTCATCATATATGGACATTAATTGGTGAATGTAACATTATATACACAAACACACAATACGCAATGTCATGTTCATTAAACAAGGAGTGTTAAATTTCATATGCACATGACACGAATCCATCGATGTTACATTCAACATGCACATGTCAACATGCACATATCGCACTGTATTTTATCATAGAACAAGATTGGCACACGTGTGTTACATTCAACACCAACACACGACAACATCCATTTTGATGGCAAAAGAATATTTACATTCAACATACACATTTTGATGGCATAAATGATCACGAAATCATGAATCAAACACACCACAATGTGTGTTTCACAACTAATGGGGATATGGTTTTTGATTAGGTTAGATGACATCATTCATCCCATTATTGTGCAAATACGAGAACGTGACAACAGTGGTAAGGATGAAGAACGATTGCGAGTTTAGTGAGTTACTTCAAAAAATTGAAAATAAATGGTCAGATTTATGCAGCGGCAAGTTTGAGTTGTCATATTCTCTACCAGACATCTAAAATGTATGCTCGACGACCAGAACGATTTCAAGAAAATATTTTTGCTGGCCAGGATTATGAAGATCGAACTTATTGAAATGTGTATCCAAAAATGAGCTAGTAATTCAAGTGGATCTACAAAGGCTTCGTCATGTGCAATAGTACCAGCCTCTGATTGCGGCAGCGATGATAGTGATGCTAAAATAGATTGTATAGGTAGTTACGATAGTATGTTACAAATTAAAAATGACAAAATGTTGTTGTCTGTTAAATAGGCTGATGGCAACAGGAGGAAGGGCAAAAATTCAGGGGGGACTGTTGAATTTCGCATGGTGTTGTAGAAATTTGCAGTAGAAGTGGGGTTCAATTTTTGGTATCTTAAGAACCACAAAAAACGTGTGATGGAGGCATGTTCACTACGGGAGGAAAAAAATTTATCGTGGTTTGTGCATGGGCATGTGAGGAGTGAAAACATCATCTTTTACATTCGGAATCTAATAAAAGAACACACATGCGGTGCTGCATTTCTAATAAACAAAAACAAATGCTTGCGTTCAGACATTATATCGGCGTGCTTGGCTGATGAGGTGCGCATGAACCCTAAAACTTGCCCCGTAGATGTTGTTGACAATTTAAGAAAACAATATGGATTAGAAGTATCAAACCAAAATAAATGGATCGAGGTAGACAAACCCAGAAACAAAGTATCTAGTGATTACTCATCATTATAAAATCAATTATGATGATATGTTGAGAAATATAAAGAGACAAACCCGGATTGTCACGTTGCGCTAGAATACAACATGGACATAAAGCACTTTAAGAGAATATTCATTGCATTCCAAACGTGCATCCACGGATTTCGATTCTGTCATCCCATGTTGTTTCTTGACGGCACCTTTCTAACTGGCCAGTACAAGGGGAATCTCCTAGCAGCAACAACAAAGGATGAAAACCAAGGTATGTTTATAAAGTGTGTTATATGTAAAATTGTTACATTCAACTTTGTTACGTTCAACATGGAATGAATTATATCATATCTCATATTCTGCTATTTTTTATGCAGGGATGTTCCCAATTGCATTCGCCATTGTTGATGCAAAAAATGATGACAATTGGTTCTGGTTTTTATCGGAATTCAAGAAGATCGTCAAGTCGGATCTAGTGATAACATTCATCTCCGATCGGCACAATGAGATTTTGGAAGGGGTACGGAATGTGTTTCCACATTGCAATCACACGTACTATTTGCAACATCTGAAGATAAACTTGAGGGCTGTGATGACTGGCACAAGCACAGCATTTAAGGTGATGATGATCCAAAAATTGAATGGGTTAGCATACGTACACAAACCAAAAGTGTACAAAATCTTATACAATCAATTAATGTATGAAGGGGGTATAAAAGTGCAAAGATTCATTCACGAGTCGTCAGCCATGAAATACAGTAATGCGTTTTTCAGAGGCAAATGATACAGTGAGATGTCATCCAATTCAGCAAAGTGTTTCAATTATTGGATAAGTGAATATCTCCACCTATCTGCAATTTTTGATTAACAGGTGTAAAATACTTATGTATTTTCATACCAGTTTTGTTAGTTTTTGAATACGTTTATAGTTATTTTGATATGTTTTAATATGTTTTTATTATTTTTGTATTAAAACAGGTGCGTGGGGTGAATAGGTATGAAATCGGAGCATAAACGATCAATTCGTATCGAGAACGGTCGGAGAACAGTAGAAAAATTAGCAAAGCGGCAAAATTCTACAAACAAGCCCACCACCGCGGCGTTCAGACCACCACCACGGCGATAAAGATACTAAGAAAGATAAAAGACCACTGACGGACCACCGCCGTAGCAATGAATCCTACCGTCGCGGCGGTCAAGAAACAGAGAACATAAAAAGGCTACGGACGGACCACCGCCGCAGCAGTGAACTAGTAGAAAGTTTTTCCAATCCACTGCTATCTCCATCGCCTCGGCGAACCCTTAACCGACATACTCCACCGCCGTGGTGGTGGCCTCTGCGCAGAATAGATATTTTTTGATATTTTTGAGCCTATAAATACCCTTCTCTCCTCCTCTCTTCCGTCTTCTTCTTCCCCTAAGGCCTTAGGCCATATTTTAGGGTTAGGTTTAGGGATTTTTTAGGGAGAGCTCTCAACCCGAGGTGGAGGATGAAGAGGGAAGCGATCGGTGGACGGTTCTAGCGGCTATTCTTCGGATATTGGCTAAGTCGCTCGTTTCTTCTCTTTATTTTCCATATTTTGGTAGTTGTTGAGTATGTTTACGCCATTTTACATTGTATACGTGGTTATGGCCATTAGCTAAACATAGGTTGTATAGGGATTATTAATATAATTTATGAAAACGTTGTTTAGTTGAGTTTGTGTGTTTTTTGCGATTGTTCTTCGTTATATTGATATTGTGTGCCATATTGTTTGTTTATATTGCTTAGATTTACATATCAAGAATACGGGGTTTGACAAATCCCGGATTCAGACTAGAATAAACGAACGTCACAATCCTATAACCCGGTCGGGGTTTAGATTGTGGACAATCGATGACGTTGAGGTAAGACTCACGTAACCTAGAGTTGTTAAGATGTTAAGAGGGACTTCGGCGTTGACGCGAAGTCATGTATTCCCTCATCTTACACTCAGGAGAGGTGGCAAAGGAGTTTTAGAACGGAGATTGTCGATAGGGTAAACACAACGCGACAATCCAATAACCCGGGAGGGAGTTGGATTGTGTGCAATCAATGACGTTGGGGTGAGACTCATGCGGCCTAGTGTCGTTAAGACGTTGAGGGGGCCTTCTTCGTTGACACGAAGTTGCGTATTCCCCCATCTTACACTCGGAAGAGGTGGCGGAGGAGTTTACGAACTGAGATTGTCATATAAGTCGAACGTCGTTAACATAAACTAAAATAAGACTGAACACGTATTCGTAAACGAAACTAATACCTAGACAACCTACTCTCTCAAAACTATCTCATATTAATATTAGTATTAGTATAGTTAAATTAGGCTATATTAGTATTACTATTAATTAATTAATTATATTCCATTTTTTACGCCTAGATAACATCAGGTTATGACAATCGTGGTATTCGATAGTAACAACACCAATCCATGTGAATACACTACCCGACCGAAAGGTCCACTATACTAAAACTTGATCCGTACACTTGCGGTGAAAGTGGCAGCGCTTATTTAGCGGCCACCAAGCCGTTGCCGGGATAGCTTGGTGGCCGCTAAATAAGCACTGTCACTTTCACCGCAAACATACGGATAAAGTTTTAGTACAATGGACCTTTCGGTTGGGTATCGTATCCACAGGGATTGGTGTTGTTACTATCGAATACCGCGATTGTCATAACCTGACTTTATCTAGTCGACAAAAATGGAATATAATTAATTAATACTAATACTAATATAGCCTAATTTAACTATACTAATACTAATATTAATATGGGATAGTTTTGAGAGAATAGTTTGTCTAGGGATTAGTTTCGTTTGCGAATACGTGTTCAGTCTCATTTTAGTTCTCTCTTGTTGTTATTTTTACACACAAAAGGACCAAGTTATTGTGTTAATGTGAGAATGTTGAATGTAACACTGTCTTTTTAAGATGTCCATGTTACATTCAACACGCTCAGGCAAAGGTCAGGTTACATTCAACACTCTTTAAATAAGATTTTAATAGCTTGGACTACCAACGAGTGTTGAACGTAAAACCATCTTTAATATGACAATGGTAAATGTTACATTCAACACACGTATGCAAGGTGAATTTATATTGTCACCTCGACCAACAAGTGTCAATGTTACGTGTAACACACAAATGCAAGATCAAAATTACATTCAACACTAATAAATGTTATAGGATAACCTAGTTACATTCAACATTTTTAATAATACACTGCAAGTGTTGAATATAACAATGTCTTAATACGACAAGGTAAACATTACATTCAACATACAAATGCAAGGCCATGTTACATTCAACACGTATAATCTATACAATGACCAAGTTACATTCAACATCATTCAGTGTTAACACAATCACATTTGTAACGATTGTTGACATGATAGTCGTTTGCAATTAATTTACTATCAAAAAGAATGTCAAGCATATTCAAAAAATAATGATGGGATGCATTGTTCCATAGAAAAAATAAATAAAAAAGAAAACAAACACAAAAGATTATCAGTTATACACATTTTTGGATCAATGTTTGTTGTGTGTCTCAATACGACAACTATGATTTTTCATTGGGATTTGCGATCATTAGCTTTATTGGTTTTGTATGGTCGAGAGTCCACGAGCGAAGTAGATCATTAAGGAACGTATGGACAAGTGCATCCCGTTCTTTCCGAAACCCATCCGCACCCAATTCAACATTGATTATACCGCCATTGTACATTTGTGTCATCATGTAAATTACTATCACCCCGCAATCAACACTGCACAGAATCCAAGGGTATACAATCTTCAATAATATGATTATATAGATTAATGGGATGGTAGTATAACTGGAGGGCGGTGACACTTACATTAACATCCCTTAGTTAGGCATGTCGTCAACGTTGGAAATCTTCACACGTTACATCTGATGTTGTTTAGCCTTTTTCGAAAGCAACGTGTTGACGTAAAAATCTAATAAGAGGAAAAAAACACATAAGAACATTTTTCATGGGTTTGGTGTGAAATAAGTATTTAAAACGCGAACTTACAACTTTCTTAGTATTCTAAAAAAAATGGTCAAATGATCCTGGTTGTCTCAAGTTAATAGAATTATAATGACTCCAAGATGATTTTTGTTTATCATATATGAGTAACGTCCAATGACCCGAGGACAGCGTCGATCCGTCAGTATAGATATGGAAATGGACATATCGGACGTTGCATGACCATGCCTTTATTATACTAGGATTCATAGTATCTTTGAGGCAATCGGTTCTTTTTTATGGATCCAGATCTGTTAGGTGCATGGAATAAAACATGTCAAACATGCACAACATTAGGTATATATGTGCAACATTTTTATGAGTTGAAGTACAGTCACAACAAAAATAGTACATGCTTCACATTCACCCAGCACACATTGTTCACAAAAAATGACGAATCAGGTAGGTCCGACAACTAAGCGACAACCTTAGACTGTTCAGTCCACATAATTTCCATATAAGCGTTGATCACCAACACAACAACAAAAAACATAGAGTGCAACAATGAATAAATGACTCATGAGGCATTTTAGCTCAGATGTTACATTCAATACACATGAAACACACAAAAGAGCCCATGTTACATTCAACATGTGTGGAATGTAACATGCCAGTAGATATGAAAAAGACAACAAAACATGAACACATTTGTAAAGTCCGATATCACTTACAAAATTTGTCAACTAGTCTTCCCACAACACTCCAAGGATACCGACCATTGATAATTGGGTTTTCGTTCATTCACCACACCATATGTATGCACTATAGGGTTTAAAAAATTTGGATATTGAGATACGCATATTTCTATATAAATGAAAGACTTACAAAGATCCTTCAGTCTGCATAATCAACTCAAGCTTTACCCAACCTAATGAGAGCAACAGACAGGCCACAACACCATCTCGAGGGGGCAATATATTGAGCTCATCAGTACCCGCATTAGATGTGAGAGCCTTTCCCCTGTAAACAACGCTTGATAGGATTATCGTTTGACAGCTTCAATCATCGTTGTCGTTTAACGGGGATAGTATACTCATAAATGGATCATTTCCCAGTCTTCCATGCCCTCACATGTTTCTTGACATTCTTTACAAATGAATTATGGGTTGGTAGTTGATTCTTCAATCACGTAACCCATCTTGACGGCGGCATTGACCTTGAATCATCATATCGACCAATCTCAAATGACCGTTGCATAATAATATTATCCCTATCTTCCAATTCCATTTTAAACAATTCAGAAATACCTTCAACGTACTCATCATGCTTCTGCTTTTCTTCAATTAACTATGTAACGCAATGAACAACATCCTTCACTAGTTATTCTTCAAGCACCTATTTTGCACTCTTTCTGCGTAACCACGTGAACTTCGAACTCGACAAACTCTTCTTTCATCGCTGCTATTTTTTCCTTTAATTTTCTTATCTTTGCCTTTAGTTTTTTTTCCAGTAGTTTTCGAAACACCTTCAGTACCTCACATTCAAAAGTCAGCTGACGATTCCACTCAACAAGCTTAGTCATTGTGAACTACCACAAAACTCAGTAACCTCCTCGTTAAATTGTTGTGATATCCCCATATCAAAAGACAAAAATTCAGTAGGGGAACTCACTTTCCCCTTGCCCTTATATGATTGACGAATTTTGGTTCTGGACTCCTTTGTATCACCATAAACCAGTAGGACAATACCTAATTTGATTTCAGACAGCATCTCGACAAGACGACCCTCATCGGCCTGAAAAATAATATAGTCATCAAGACCACAGTATTGATGTTACATTCAACATTTTAGACAATGTGCATGTTACATTCAATACAACAGTATATATGTTACATTCAACACAAATGGATATAAATGTGGCATTCAACACATATAGACTATGGTAGGAATCAGACTATAACATACTTGGTCCCCATCTAGATTAGACACTCGTAGCCCAGTTGCAATAGTCATTTGATCAAGCATATTCTACTTACCCGAGCGAGGTATGAAGTATTCTCGCCCGGGTATGGCAGAAATAATGCTAGTGTGTTCGCACAACCAAAATTTTGTAAGAAACCAAAAATTAGAAGTAGCACCAAATGTGGACAGTACATATTAAGTTAAAACAAAAAAAAAAATAGAAAAGATTATAACCTGTAGCGCGATCACACAACTAATGACCGATGACAGTGTTTGATATCCAGTCTAGTTTCTATCGAAGACATTAGATTCGAATGCATACATTCAGCCTAATTGTAGGATGACATAGCATTCAAATCCTCAACGAGTTTAATATCATAGAGACTATATGCTTGGCCTTTGTTCACAAAAAAACAAGTCAAAATAAGATGTAGACGGAGGAAACGTAGGACATCCTCAACATCCTCTTCATCATCACTCTCTATGATACCCCTTATGTTATCCCTGATCTAAACTACACTCATCTTGTTAGTCGACACCTGTCGACGGCAGAGAAACGATCAATCCGATTTCTTGGCATATTATCCAAGTATTTGTTGCTTACCGGATGTAAACTCAAACATCAGCTGAATTATTAGGAAATAACTTTGACATCGTGTTCTAGAAAGGTGTCTGTTTCAATAGTTCGATATGCGGATCGCAAAGATGAGTGCCAAAAACCAGATAACAACATTGTGATAGGTTTGGTAGAAATTTAGCAGTCAAATTACTTGCTGGACGTATCTTAGCAGCACTATATTGCGGCAAAGTACATGCATCTACATCAGGTGAGCTTTCCAATCCAACAGGTTATGCATCTTGAGCGGGGAAAAATTCAAATCCATTGGTCGATGTAGCAAGTTGTGTGTCTTGTACTGGGGTCGAGTCATCTAAAAACACGAATTGAGATGCCAAAAAGTATTACATCCAACACACAACTGACAGACTTTTTTTGGGAATATTTTAGACAATGGTAACACGTATGTTGGTTTTGATATTAGCAAGTTTAATGTTACATTCAACACACATGAAATATGAAAATTTTGCGATTTATCAAACAGTGTTACATTCAACACACAAATTGAAAACAAGAAATTGGCAATATTTACTAGGTGTTACATTTAAAACACATACGGAATTTGAATATTCAACACACACATTGTATATATGCAACACGAACATGAATATTTCAGTTTCACACATATTACATTTTGATTTTTTAGAGTTGTCATTTATTACACATAAACCACCAAACAATACAAAACGAATTGACATTTAAATTAACAAAAACGAATAGAAGAACACATGTATTTATCAAGATCGAACGCACAATTAGCATAGTAAAATAGAATGCAATAGAGTAAAAAGATGGAATAGGAGAGGAGTGTGCTAGAAACGACACATCGATTGTTTATACAAGTTGTCGTTTGATCTGAGACTTCCCACTAATTGCGTGTAAAGATTTTTAGGGTTACACGGCAAAAAAAGATGATGAATCATGTTTGATTATGCACAAAGCGTAAAGGCAAGTCAAAATTTCAAGAACGAGAGTACTTACTCGAGTCTGTAAGATTTACAGCGGTAGTAGCGATATTTGGGTTCCTAGTCAGGTTCCTAGACTTCATCCTATGGAGCGTGGTCACCATTCTTCATGTATCAGAGAGTATTTAGAGTGCCTTGCAGTCGAAATCACTGGTAGCAACGAAAATATGGAAAGTGTCTACAGAGATTAGAGCTTTGATCGGAAATGGAAGATGTAAGGACTCCAAATCAAGTATTGAAAAAAGGTGTTTCGCATTTGAAAGAGGCGGTACAATGGGAATAATCAGGTGTTTCACATTTATTGAAAAAAGGTGTTTCGCATTTGAAAGAGGCGGTACAATGGGAATAATCAGGTGTTTCGCATTTATTGAAAAAAGGTGTACAAAATACTGGTGTTTTGAATGTTATATTCAACATTGCCTTCAGATGTTACATATAACATCCACACAAAACACGATTTACTCGTCCAAAAAATATGATTAACATATTGTAAAAAAAAAAAAAAAAAATTTACTGATTAATATAGTGTAAAAATATTAAATTTTCAACACCAAGAACCACGAAAAAATACTTGTGTTTTGTTCCTATTATGCGATACAATGCGCCCAGTTTTTGCGGTGGTTTTTGAGTGGCCTGTGTAAATGGGGTATACTGCGCCGCAAAAATGGGAATCCCAAGCAAGCTAATATGCAGGTTTAGTAAGAGTATTTAGGTCAGAAAAACACACAAAGTAGCTATCGGTGCATAAAAAAATAGTTGGGTTGGATCAACACATTGCAAAGGTGAACAGTACCTCCTTGTGCACACCTCTATTTTTTTACTCGGTTTTTCACTTTTAATCTGAAAAGTCTGGTGTAAGCTCCTATTTAATAAAACCCAAGCTATTTTAATATTTAATAAAAGACCTTCAGGTCAATGTTTAAAATATGTAATACCCTTGCTAATTTTCTGTAGTTAATTGAAATACATACATTGACCATTTAACACAATGGGAACATTGAATGTGTTGGAATCAAACTTATTATAAGTGAATGTGATGTTGAATATGAAACATTCAATTATCGGCTAAGCCTTCATATTCAGTCAAAAGGTTTTCTCCAAATACTAGAAGTCAAATAATATTTTTGCGTACATTAACAATTTCATATTGTTAAAATTAAACTTATTATGAACGACGAGCGTTATTTTTGCATTAAATATTTCACATTTTAAAGAAAATATGAATATAGCTATTTTGAAATTGGGCTCTTGGTAGCAAGATCCAATAGAGCTCCTAAATATGTTTATTCTCCCCCTTCCAATATTAGATTAGGATCTAGGACTTTTGCCTTAGCTGACATTTTTGCCCTTCAAATAATCTGAAATTGTTTCTTTGAGAGAAAGAGAAAACAAAATTATGAGACCGTTGCGTCCTTGAGTTTGTAGAAATGAAAAAAAAAAAAAAAAAATTAGAACAAATACACTCTATTATACACAAATAACTAATGAATCAGTTAACCTCTTTCAAATATAAACATTTTTCCATGATCACAACAACATAAGCTTCAAGTTGATATTTATATGTTGGCCGTATTTAGAGTATTTTGATGGGATTTTGAAATTTAACATTGTGTTAAAAAACTCGTATACGAAACTGCTTCAAAAAATAAGGCGTCGTCCATAATCAGTAAATGCATCATACTTTAATTTGTTTTAGGTAACAAATCTATGAAATCACCAATTCGCGATTATCTTTTGATTCCATAAATTCATTGAAAATCTAAACACATTATCCTTGATCGCTACAATTGTAGACAAATAATTTTTTTTTTTTTTTGTATACTCACGAATGTCTCCCTATCCACACAAAGTGAAAAACTATCTCGTTAGTATTAAACGCAAGGTTTGAGATTTGTTGAATTCAATATTTTGTTGAATATTGCAAAACAATATTGAGAAGCAAAATTCAACAAGGTGTTGAATTCCGCCCTGTGCTGAATTCAACACAATTTAATATGTTATTAATGTCAACAAGGCGTTGATTTCAACAACAAATGTCAATGTTCAATCAAATTATTAAAAAAATAAAAATAAGAAAAAATAAATCCTGAAATAAATTATTAATATGAGTACAAATAGAAACATGAGCTTAATTTAAACACACAAATAATTCGAATTATGTACAAATTGAAAAGTTAAATAGAAGAAACCAAAACAAATATGTGACTTGTCTTGAAAATATCACCTCTCGAATCTTGGAGGGGCAAATCAATCACAAAAAATTGGAGACATCGGAGAAATTCAAACAAGGGACTAAAACTCAAGAAAACGTTTGATTTGGGGATGAAAAAAATGACAAAATAAATGATAGGATAAATTAAGGGTTTCAACCCACCTAATGGGATAATTGAATGATTTTCAAGATTTATAATATTTAACCATGGGTTAAGTTTTCATCTTTGTCAAGTGGTTTATGAATGATTTTCATGTAAACCATAAAACCAAGAGATCTTTTGTAAATAGTGAACATCTAATATTGTCGCACGAGGGGGAATTTTGGTCATATATTTTTATTTTGGTCAGCAAGTGAGGATTTGAAGAGTTGAAAAATAAAAAAAAAACGGAGTTTATAATTGAAGAAAGAAGATCGATATTTTTCTTTCAATTTTGGGCCAATTACATTTTTTGCAACATATACTCCAACCCAATTTTTTTACAATCAGCCCCTCTAATTTATAAATATCATTTTAAGTGGTCATTCCTTTAGAATTAGTGTTAATTTTAACTAAAAAAATTATATTTCCCCTCAAATTTTGACCAGAAGAATTACATTTCACCCCATATACTTTAAGAAAATAACATTTTACTCTTTGTACTATGAAATCTCATATTAAACACCCATTTATTTATTTATTTTTACTTTTTATTTTTTGTTTTTTCCACTTTTTTTTTTTTTTTTGTCTTTTTTCCCTTTTTTTTTTTGTTTTGCTCTTTTTTTTACTTTTTCTTTTTATTTCCATAAAATTCTAAATTGAGCTTGACTTATGAGCTAAAATTTGAGGCTAATTAAATATTTTTGTTTCATTGTTTTTATTTATCTGTTATTTTTATTTTTATTTTGTTTTATTTATTTGCTTTTTGTTTTCTCTTTCCTTTTTTTTTCTTGCTTTCTTCAATATTATTATTTTTCTCTATTTCTAAAGTAGAATTGAAAAAATATAGACTTCACCTATTTCAATGTTTAATTATTCTCCAAAATAAAATTGAAAAATTCTACATTTTATTCTAAACCAATGCAACCAACATCTTAAGTGGAAACTTGTCCTTAATGAGGTGAATTTCTACTAATAAATTTATCTTTTTCTCTTCTACTTTTCTAATTATATAATTAAAATTTTAAGAGGCAAAATCTTGTTTTTTAAATTTGATTTTGAAAAATAGAAAAATAAATAAATAAAATAGAAGAAAATAAGAGAAAACAAAAAATAAAACAAAAAAGAGAGACAAAACAAAAACAAAAAAACAAAAAAATAAAAAATAAAAAACGAAAAGGAAATTTTTTTTTTTTTTTTTTTATTAATCCCAAATTTCAGCCCATAAGGCCATGTGATTTTAGAATTTTATGGAAAGAACAAAAAATAAATCCAAATAAATGAAAAGGAAAAAAATCGAAAAAAATATATGGGTGTTTAGTGTGAGATTTCATAGTAAGTAAAGTAAAGTGTTACTTTCTTAAAGTAGATACGGTGAATGATTATTCTTGCAGTCAAAATTTGGTGGGTGAAGCATTACTTTTGGATCAAAATTAACACCAGTTCTAACATAAGGGCCACTTAGAATAACCATTATAAATTAGAATGACTGATTGTAAAAAAAATATGAATTAAAGGACCACATAAAATACATATATTAAGGAAATTAAAACATCAAGGCACACCTGAATCGCACTCAAACTTTAGGTGTTACGAAGTGTGATATCTATATAATAAAATAGGATGTACATAAACCTTCTGGATAAATCTCAATCGTTCTTTATCTTCCACATAAAAAGCGGTCCAAATTGATTATCTACATTAACATAAGTATTAATTCTATATTTATATTTTACCTTATATATCTTATACCTAATTGAGAAAAATGAACATATTTATTGTACAATTGAGCAGAGATAATTTATTTTTTCTATATATATATAAATCTATAGAAATAATATATGGATATTAAATTAAGGAAATAATATAAAAGAATAATGTATGAAAATTATGGACATTAAATTTACGAAAAAAAAAATTAAAAAATAATATAAAAGAGAAAAATATAATATACAAAAATTATGGACATTAAACATTATATGGACGTTAGATTTAGTAATAATATAAAATATTAAATTTATAGAAATTAATTTAAAAAATAATATAAAAAAATATAATATATAGAAACTATGGTCATGAACTAATATATTGTACATTAAATTTAGTAATAATACAAAACTATTAAATTTACAAAAAATAAATTAAAGAAATATTATATATATATATAATATACCCAAATTATAGACATTATATTTACAGATATTATACAATAATGTATATACATTAAATTTATTAATAATAATGAAGCACATTAAATTTATAAAAAATAAATTAAAAAATAATATTAAAAAAGTATAATATATAGATATTACAAACATTAAATATACAAAAATTATAGAAATAATACATGGACATTAAATTTAATAATAATACTGAAATATCGAATTCATAGAAATTAAATTAAAAAATAATATGAAAGAATGAATATAATATATAGAACTTATGTACATTAAATTTACAAAAATTTATAGAAATAGTATAACATCAAATTTGTTAATAATACTAAAATATTAAATTTATAAAAATAAATTAAAGAAACAATATAAATGAGAAAATATAATATATGAAAATTATGTACTTTAATTTACGAAAATTACAAACATAACATATTTATATTAAACTTAGCTTTAATTTTTAAATTTTTTTACACTTTCCTCCCTGAACATTCATAAATTTCTAGATCTATAATTTTCCAGATCTTAAAGTGAATGTACATATTTTTTTTTGTATGGGTGGATGTTCATTCTAGATCTTTGTTTTTTGTGATTTTTTTTTTTTTTGGTGAATGTTCAAATTTGATTTTTTTTTTTTTAATTGTTCACTAATTTTTGTTGATTTTTGAATATTCAACAAAAAACAAAGATTTGGTTGTTTAGTCATTAACGATATGAACATTCACTTATTTTTGTGGTTTTTTGGTGGTCAGTTTTGGTATTTGTTGAATATATCAGTTGTTTTTGTTGATATTAGGAGATTTTTCAATATCATAATTTCTTGTTGTTGGTTATTTTGGTGAATGGTCATTTGGTTTAGTTGAATGTTCACACTGGTTTAGTGGAGAGTCTCTTTTCTCATTTCTATATTTTTTGAGGTCCCTAATATATTTTCTAATATAATACATGAAACTCATGGACATTAAATTTACAAAAAATATAAAAATAATATAACATTATATTTATTAATAATACGGAAATATAAGTTTTGCAAAAATTAAATTAAGAAAATAATATAAATGAGAAAATATAATATATGAAAATTATGAATTTTAATTTATAAAAATTATAAAAATAATATATGAACATTAAATTTAGTAATAATATAAAAATATTAAATTTAAAAAAATTAAATTAAAAATAATATAAAAATATATAAAATATATAGAAATTATGGACTTTAATTTCATAGAAATTCTAGAAATAATATATGCTTATTAAATTTAATAATTATACTGAAATATCATATTTAAAGAAATTAAATTAAAGAAATAAGAGAAAATATAATATACATAAAATTATGGACCTTAAATTTATAAAAATTATAGAAATAATATATCGATATTAAATTTACTAATATTATTGAAATATTTAATTTATAAAAATTAAATTAAAAAAATAATATAAAAGAGCAAATATACTTTACGAAAATTATAATTATTAAATTTACGAAAATTATAAGAATAACGCATGCATACTCGAATATTAATAAAGAAATAATAAAAATTAAATTTATGAAAATTATAGAAATAATATATGAATATTAATTGATGACACTCGAATATTAATTTATTAAAATTAAATTAAAAAATAATATTAACTTATGTTTATTTTATTTTATTTTTTATTTTGCAGCCGCGGTAATATGCTAGTAGTCAACAAGAAAAAAGAAAATTATTTGTGTTTTGATATCACTCATCAGTGGGATGCCACTCTGTTGACTCCGACACCCGGTTCGAACTTCAACAAGGTCGGCTGCTCCATTTCGCCGCCGCTTTCCCCGGCCGTCGATCGCTGCAGAAAAGAAGCTCACTCATGTCAATGCCACACGTAAACCCTAAAAATCTCTCAAAAATCGTCATCCACTTCCATATTTAGTAATTTGCATATTTTTTTCACACACCGAGATGTTCTGTAGTTTCAATTTATACGCTCGAATTGGAGAAACCCTTGTTAGTCCTCGCAAATGTAAAGCGTACATTCTATTGCGTGCTTGCATTTGCCGAAATAATTTCGTGTTTGATCGAAAAGAACTACTAATCAGTGAACTCGGAAGCCGTTCGTGTGGGTTCCGATTTTGTTCTAATGGTGGAATCGTAAAATTTTCGTCATCGTCATCAAGAAACCATTCTCCCGGTTCAATTTCGGGCCCTATTTTTTGTCAGAAATTTATGGAAATTAATGATATTAATGATTGTGAAGAAGAAGAAGAAGATAATGAGAGTGATGATGACTTTAGGGTTCTAAATTCGTTTAATAGGATTCAACCAAATAACAAATTTACCAGAGAAATGGAAGAAAATGTAGATGAATCAAGACATCCTTTGGTGAAAGAAGCTTGTAGGCTAATCAATCTTCGCTCAAATTGGAACCCTAAGCTCGAAGGGGAATTACGACACTTGTTAAGAAGCTTAAAGCCTCTACAAGTGTGTGCTGTTCTATGTGCACAACCTGACGAAAGAGTTGCTTTGAACTTCTTTTACTGGGCTGATAGGCAATGGAGATACCGGCATGATCCAATCGTGTACCATACGATGCTCAAAATCCTTAGTAAAACAAAGCTATGTCAGGGCGCTAAGAGGGTTCTTCGCCTTTTATTAAGGAGAAAAATCGAGTGTCGGCCTGAAGCTTTTAGCCATGTGATGGTTTCATATAGCCGATCTGGAAACCTAAGGAAAGCTCTTCAGGTATTGACTGTGATGCAAAAAGCAGGAGCCAAAATCGATTTGGGCATATGTAACACCGCGATTTATGTTTTGGTGAAGGGAAATAGGTTGGAGAAGGCACTAAAATTCTTGAATCGGATGCAATTTGTCGGAATTACCCCTAATGTTGTCACGTATAATTGCTTGATTCAGGGCTATTGTGATTTACATCGGTTTGAGGATGCGATAGATTTAATTTCCGATATGAAATTGAAGGGTTGTTGTCCGGATAAAGTTAGTTATTATACGGTGATGAGTTTTCTTTGTAAGGAGAAAAGGATTAAAGAAGTGAGGGAGTTGGTGGAGAAGATGAAGGATTGTAATTTATTGCCGGACCAGGTTACTTATAATACCCTTATACATGTGCTCTCCAAGCATGGTCATTCATCTGAGGCTGTTGAATTTTTGAAGGAAGCCGAAGAAAGAGGATTGTGCATTGATAAGATTGGGTATAGTGCAATAGTTCATTCATTCTGTCAAGTGGGAAAAATTGAAGAGGCAAAAGATCTTGTTAATGAAATGTTTGAAAAACAGTGCATTCCCGATGTGGTGACCTACACTACTGTTATTGATGGCTTTTGTCGTGTGGGAAATGTGGAAAAAGCCAAAAAGTTGCTTAATCAAATGTACAAAAACGGTTGCAAGCCAAACACAGTGTCGTATACAGCCTTATTACATGGTCTATGCAGAAAGGGGAACTCATTAGAAGCAAGGGAGATGATGAATGTAAGTGAAGAAAACTGGTGGACTCCTAATGCGATCACTTATAGTGTTGTGATGCATGGGTTCAGGAGAGAAGGTAAGTTAGCTGAGGCTTGTGATTTGGTTAAGGAAATGATCAAAAAGGGGTTTTACCCAACACCTGTTGAAATTAACCTACTTATTCAATCTCTCTGTCGAGAGGGAAGAGTGAATGATGCCAATATACTCATGCAGGAGTGTTTTAAAAAAGGGTGTGCGGTAAATGTTGTGAATTTTACTACTGTAATTCATGGATTTTGTCGAATCGACAACTTGGGTTCTGCTCTTTCAGTTCTTGACGACATGTATTTGAATAACAAACACCCTGATGCATTTACATATACGACGTTGATTGATGCATTGGGGAAGAAAGGTAGAATTGAAGAGGCGACTGAATTGATCAAGAAAATGCTCCATAGAGGCATACTTCCTACACCGGTTACATATCGGGCTATAATCCACCGCTTCTGTCAACATGGTAAGGTCGATGATTTGTTGAAGCTATTGGAGAAGATGATTTTGAGGCAACCGTGTAAAACAATATACAATCAGGTCATTGAAAAGCTTTGCTTTTTTGGAAAACTCAATGAGGGTTATGATCTATTGGGAAAGGTTTTGAGGACGGCTTCAAGAATTGATGCCAATACTTGCCGTGAGCTAATGGAGAGTTATTTGAGAAAAGGTATTCCTTTCTCGGCATATAAAGTGGCGTGTAGAATGTTTAATCGAAATATGATTCCCGATTTGAAGTTATGTGAGAAAATCAGCAAGAGATTGGTGTTAGATGGTAGAGGAGAAGAGGCAGATAAGCTTATTCTTCGGTTTGTTGAACGTGGATGCATTTCACCTCAGGATCAGCAAATCATGCAAAGCTAGAGATGGGTATTCTGATAGAACTATGTCTTCAGAATCAGCTTACCGGGTATTCTGATAGAACTATGTCTTCAAAATCAGCTTACCCAGTATTATGATTACTATGTCTTCAGATTCATCCATGGTAAGCTGATCAACAAATGAATGGCTTCTTCAAATTGCAAGAGGCATGTTGTGCCTTCATTCCTCAAGAGCTTCAAGCATGGTAAGACCTTTTCTTTTCTTCTCCACTCACCTCTCCTGATAAACTTTCTTCTTCACAACATAAAATGATTTTCGAAGAAGTAAACCTTGTTGATTTGCCACATTCACCTCTCTTATATTCACTTATTCAGCTTGCATTTTCTTGTCTTAATGCTTTGATCTTTGCAAAGAATTCTGCTGCTCCTGTTTTTCTTTCTGTTCTTTTTTTTGGAATATGGAGGGCCTGTTTGGTTGAGTTTTTGAAAATAGTTTCCGAGAATTTTGAAAATAGTTTTTGAAAACAGTTTTAGAAAATTGTGAAAAGTTGTTTTGTTTAAGTTTGAAAAACGTTATGAAAAAGAGAATATTTTATTAATAATGTGTTAAAATTTTAAAAAATAAAAAGGGTGTGATTCATTGAAATATGAAGTTGGAAAAGAGAGATAATAATGATGTTTGTTGGGTGAATGCGTGTGTGAGACAAAATTTGTAGAGAAATAAGAAATGAAGATATAAAGAAAAAAAAGTTAAAATTACATTTATAAAATAATAAAAGTATAATATTAAAAGTAGGTGATGTGATAGACTGAGTATTGGGAAAATTGTTTTGTGAAAGTGTTTTTGGGTTGTGTTGTTAAAAGATAAAAAATAATATTTTAAGTTTTTGAAAACTGAAAATGCTACTTGACTTCTCAACCAAACAGCCCGGCAACATTTCGTGTGATTTAATTCATGCATAGCCTTTGGATCACGTGACTGTGTATCTTGAACTACTCCATACATGTTCTTAAGTTTTCAGAGATTTTGACATGTTGACTGGCCAAGAATCTTGTAGAGATGTTCTTTGAGGAGAAACCATAGGTTGAAGTTCATCGTTTTGTACCTTGTGAAAACTTTTGTTGTGTACTTGTATAGAATGCAAAAATATATGTTTTTTCCTTTTCTATTATTTAGGTATATACTAGAGTAGTGCCTTCAGGATGGATTTTAATTATAAGAGGGTTTAGCACTTTGCACCCTTGAAGTTATGGAGAAATCCCACTTTAGCTCCTATCTTTCAATTTGAACACATTAAAACTTGAAGTATCTAAATCGTGTCAAGTTAGTCCAAATCGATAACTCTTGTCATTTTTTATGATGAAAATCAGTCACGTGTCAAACAGAGAATTACCCAAATGGATGAATTCCATCATAAAAAATGATGGAATGACTGACTTGACACGATTTTGATATTTTAGGGTTTAATGTGTTCAAATTGATGGGGCAAGGATTAAAATGGGATTTCTCTGAAATTTTATGGGTGTATAGTGCAAAAAGCTCTAATTGTAATTAAGCAAATAACATGTAATAATTTATCTAGAGTTCTAGACTCGGAGTCCTGTTGAGAGGTATGAGGACAAATGGTCTTATGAATGATATATAATGATTATAACAAAATTATTATTGACTGTTTGTGCATATGCAATGGAATTATCGGCGGGAATAATTTTAATACTTTTTCAAATTATTCAAATTTTTCGTTGTAATTTTGAAGAAGTTCAAAGCTTTGTTTCAGGGAAAAAAAAACCCACAAAGATAATGAAGTAAATCCCTTCAAATTTTAAAAATAAAAAAATAAAAATAAATAAATAAATAAAATCTAGGACCCAATATTCTTATCTGAACTTGCACAAGACTCGGACCAGAGCAGGGAAAAGAGCAACTTTCTAAATTCTAACTGATAGCAAATTCAATGGGAAATCAGGAACATATCGACATGAGGGAGAGAGAAGGAAATAGGATAATGATGAATTCAACGTATACATTAAAGAGCCTTTTCATAAGAAGTTACTTGAACACGCTGCTAGTCCTGTAGTCCACATTATAGCCCTGGATTATAGTATTAGATCTGTAAAGGAAAAGCTTAAAAAAAAAAAAAGAGGGTGAAAGATAATAATGAAATTAGGCAGGGTTATGTGAGCAAGTAAAATTTGATTAATATTATATGCTGAAGAAGTTTTTTTAGCCAATCAGACTGACAGAATAAAAAGAAAAAGAGAAAAAGAAAAAGTGTTCTTATAACATAGTTCTCAATTTTTGGTTTTCAATTTTATCCTATTTATATAGAAATCCTTTTTTTTTTTTTTTTCTTCAGTTCTTACCATTGTTTTAGTTAATTTTGACTGAAAAACAAGGCATCACTCATTTTTTACCCATTAGGTTAAAGGGTATGGAAGGGGATAGATTGGAAACTCTGCTAACTTGTTTGCATTGCACTCAGTAGCTGGTCTCAAGGTTTGAACCCACAACCCAAGGTTGATGGGCTGAATACCCTTACAAATAGACAAATGGCCCCCTAACTCTATTATGATATAAAATACAAAATCAACATCTGGTTAATATTAACTATATAGATAGAATATAGTTGATGTTAATTGAAGGACTAAAAAACTTATTCAAAGGTCTAAAAATAAAGAGAAAGGACCGAGGACGAAAAATTATAAGTGATTTTTTTCAAGAACAATCTAATAATTTTTCCCAAAAGAAATCCTTATAATGTTCCTGCTACATATTGTGCAATTAATTTCTTTAGTATGGGCACTCTTAATTCTGCCTAATCATGTTGCTTTTGTCTCTACTTCAGAAATACTTGTAAATATCGATAATTTGAAAATAACCCCAGATTTTGGATCTGTTGTTGTCATGTTTTGTATTTTTAGCAGGTTATTTATTTTATTTTATTTATTTATTTTGGTATTGAGAGTGTTATTTTGTGGAACATTAGGAGCGCGTAGCGAATTCCCAATTGGATAAAGAGCCTTCTTCCATAAAGTTATCAAGGTGCTCACTTGTTGAGGAACTGTCCTTCATCAGAGGACTATTTTGATGTCATGAATGTGCATTAGGTGAGAGCTTTTCTTGAACCCCTTTCAATTATTGTCCATCTTTAAAGCTTTTCTTGAAAATCATCCCATCCCGTCGGTTTGGCCATCTAAAGGTGACATTTTGGATCTTTAGAACTCTCATTTATAATGATTTGATCTTTATCTTCTCACAATTTTTACCATGTGAAATAAAAGGGGAAAAAATTATTTTCTTAGGCAGCATTTGGTTTCGTGGAATTGAAACCTTGGAATTGGAATTACAAATGAACGCATGTAAAGGGCAGCTCAGTGCACGAAAGCTCCCGCCATCACGGGGGTCAGATGTAAGCAGCCTTACAGGATTTGAACCCGGGACCTCCAATTCCGAAGCATGAATTTCATGCTGCCAAATGCCACCTAATATATTTTCAAATGATGGGAATGAATTGGTTATTATACGTTACAGGGCATATGTTGGAATTATGAAAAACTAAAGGCTACGAATGATTCATTGGCATCTGGGAAGTGGAAAGGGTTGAGAAAGAAAAAGATGAAGAAGAAATGGCATGAGAAGATGGTTTGTGGGGGCTTTGGCTACTTGGCTTTGCTTTCTTGCTTTAACAATGAAGAGATGTTAAAAAAAAAAAAAAAAGGTACGCCTCTTTTACTAACTATCGAGTCACCACATGGAACCTTCTATTATGTCTCCCTCATGGTCTGCATGTGCTCTTGACAATTCTGCTACTCTTGTTTGTTTATGTTTCACAAATATTTATTATTTATTCGATATTTTTTTTAAAATTGTTTTGTCACAATGAAGGTAGTTTTATTGTGACCTAGGGGTCATGGGTTCAAATCATAGAAAAATACTTTGTTTGTTGGGTAAAACTATGTGTATCTGACGCTATTTAGATATTCAGATCTTGTCGTGCAGGAGTCTCGTGCAATGGGTTGTAACTCTAGGCCCCGTTTGGTTACTGTTTCCGTTCTTTGATTTTTGTTCCCACTCCCAAAATGTTGGGATTAGTGTACAGAAACACATTTGGTGAACACGTTTCTGTTCCCGTAATTTTGGGAGTAATTTGGAAGTAATTTTTGAATTCCTTAAGAATCTGAGAAACAAAAAAATGTTGATTCCTATTCACTCCCACAAAATTATTTCCACTACCATCTTGCTGGTTACCCTATATTTAAAGTAAAAGAAAAAAAGAACAAATATTGCAACCAAACATGTTTCTTGTTTTTGTTCTCATATATTAGAAGAAGCAATTTCAGGACAATGATCGTTACCAAACACCAAACATGTTTTTATTTCCGAAATATTTTAGAACGGAAACAATATTCTTATTCCAAATTATTCCAAGTAGAAAAAAAGCAGAGACACTGACCAAACGCCACCTTAGTTGCACAACTCAAAAGTGTGCTCTTTAAAAACTCTTTTATGTTTTGGAGACTGGTCGACATAAGCCAGTTCACTTGGGGGAGTATCTTCAGACATCCCAGGTTGAGGACATCATTAAGTTGTTTTACATAAAACAATTGCTGAAAGGCTGAATCCGAGGGATACTCTATTATTATTACCATGCCTTGTTTGGGAATCGAAGCAGATGACACACTTCGGTGGCGTTTGGTTGGTGTTTGTGTTTACAGAATACTTGGAACACAAACATTAAAAAAAAAAAAAAAAAAAAAAAAAAGCGAAACAAAAATAATAGAGCTTTTTGTACTTTGTACCCCTGAAGTTGCAGAAAAATCCCACGTTAACCATTTTCCTTTCAATTTGAACACGTTAAACCCTTAAGTATCGAAATTGTGTCAATCTTTCCGTCATTTTTTATGACGGAATTCGCCTACTTGAGTGCTTTCGTGTTTGACACGTGGCTGATTTTCATCATAAAAAATGACAGAAGGATTATCTTGACACGATTTGGATACTTTAGGGTTTAATGTGTTAAAATTGAAAGGACAAAGATTTAAAGTGAGGTTTCTCTGAAACTGCAGGGGTGCTAAGTGCAAAAATCTCAAAATAATATGCAATGGACTTGGGGATGACTGGTAATTGTGGAGCTTACTATCTAGAAAATTCAGTTGACTAACATTATGCCATTACCTTCTCCAATAAAATGTGAATCACAACCCTCATATAACTATATTGATGTCCCATTTTCATCTACAATTGAAGATGGGAACGGCCGGAGCTATGAATTCCTTCTCTCTCTCTCACTTTGTCATAAAGGAAATTTACTATTTTGTTTTACTGAGGAGGAGTCATTGTGGCATTTGTCTCTGTTGAATCCCACATTAATGTTGGACCCTAGATATCCGTTCGCAGTTATTTGTCAAAGTCCACCCTGCGCATGAGGTGCGTGTTGAATTCCACATCGCTTTTGTTACTTGATCATGAGCTATATATAAAGCTTAGGACAATCATATTCTTTTAAGACGTCTTTCGAGAGCGACTTAGGCCCATTGGGTTTCTACAAATCAATGACAAGGTGTGGTGTTAACAAAAATGGATTAAAGATAGGTCACTCTGTTGGTTTGTTTCTAACGGTCCGTATGGATTGAAGGAAAGAGGGAGTGTTTGGACGAAAGGGAAGAAGAGGGAAGGAAAATTTGAAAACAAAGTGAATCATTCCAAATTGGAAGAATTACTTTTTCCTTTTAATCTTTTTCAAATTTCATCTTATTTAATTTATTTTATGGGAAAATAACCAGATGGTTTGATATGGGTCCAAATCTACTAAATTGTCCTACAATTTTTTATATGAACAAAATAGTCCTCGTTATCCAAAATTGTGTTACGAAATAGTCTCAATTTCAAATCCGATATTAGATTAGGCCTTTTCCCAATGTTGAATATAACACGAAATATGAATGTTGTGTTGAATGTATCAATGTGATTTTTTTATGAAAAAATAATGAACGTGATATTCGTTTGAAGATCCCATTCGAATCTGGATGTATAATTAGATTATGAAAAAATATTCTATTGAATTCAACATGATGTAGAAAATTACGAAAGTTTTGAAGTAGCTTGAATATAACACACATATGAAAATTAAAATTTCGTTGAATGTAATATCAATCTGATATTTGTTTATTTTTTATTTCCTTCCCTCCTCTCCACTTGCCTCCCACTCCATCCAAATGACCGTTAAATGTGTTTTGGTCATTGAAAAAAAAATCACATCAATTGATGATGATCTTTGCTTTAAAAGATTGAGAGTGAAATGATTTTTTATTTAATTTTTTTGAAAAAAAAGATTTTATAAAAAAGAAAAGGTGGGAGAAAGGGGCATAAAGGATAATGCCAATCAACTTTAAGACACCATGCATTGTCTCCTATTGAGGTATCAAGATCCTTCCCCCTCGCCTGTCTTTTTGAGCACCTTTATTATGAACAGCTACTTCTCCTTTTTCCAATTATTTCATCTAATTTACAAATGGAAAAGTCATATAATTAGAATGTAGGCAGATATTCCAAAAAAATATCCATATTATTTTCATTTACAAAAAAAAAATGTATTCATTATATATATATATATATATATACATATATGTATATAAGGGGCATTTTAATTAATTAATGTCTACAGTCTATTTTTTATTTAAAAAAATATAGTTATAGTTATGTTAACATAATTTAATTGTTAGTTTTGTTGAATCCTACATTGATGTTGGGATTTGAGACTTCCGATTTTCGTTTGGCAAAAGTCTCGCTGCGCGTGAGGGTGCGTTTTGAAATCCGCATGACTTGTGTTACCTAATTCTGAATAATTCTTATTTTACAAGGCATCTTTGAGAATGAGTTCGACCCATTGAATTTTTAGAAAATCTATTAATATTCTTACTTCATTATATCCCTACTGTTAATTTTAACAAACATTTTTTTTTTTTTTTGTGATTTTAGGAGTTAAGATGACAGTGAGTCTCAATTAATCACCGGAAAATTTAAAAGTGATTGAAATGTAATATATTAACACTTATTTATAAATCTATTTTTGTGGCCTTTTTGGGTGTAAGAACCTTTATAATTCGTCAATATTTTGTAGATTTAATATAAGTGAATGACATTTTCTCTCACAAATTATTTATTGATATGTATTGTGAATATCAACAAAATAACATATTAACTTTTATGTTTATTTAAGAAGTTTGTTAACATTAATAAAAATTCATTTATCAAATTATTAACATTAACAAAGATGTGGAAGAAAATGGGATCTATGTCTTACGAGGTTGAAATCTTTTGCATTGATTTGAGAAAATATTTTTAAAATAAAAATGTCAAAAGGTAAAAAGTAGAATCATTTTCAATGACGGGAAGAAGTAGTATTCTTTGAAATTAACCTAAATTTGTTCTCTTTCATTTTTTATAATAAATAATTTGAGAAAAGGAAAAAGAAAATAATGTGTTGATTAATGAAAAGACGATACACTTTTTGTTAGGAGGAATATTTTTAATTCATTAAATATTAATATTTAAAATTGTCATAGTATTTTTTAGGAAAAGATTCAACTCTAAGGCAATTAATTAGGTGGCGTTTGGTTAGTGTTTCTGTTTTTGTGTTTTTACTTTGAATAAATTAAGATCCGATGGAATGAGATTTCTGTTTCTGTTATGATGTATTTTGAAAATAAAAATATGTTTGATAAAGACCATTGTCCTAAAATTGTTTCTTTTAACTTATGAGAACAGAAACAAGAAACATGTTTGGCTGCAATAATTGTTCTTTTTATTTAAATGTATGGTAGGGTTGACAAAACAGGTAATAGGTCGTGTAAAAGGTCATTACACGATAACACGAAACACGAGAAGACCCAAACACGAACACGGCATGATAAGCATATCGTGTCAGACTACCCAAACACGAACACGACACGATAATTTTTCGTGTCACACGATAACATGAAACCTATCAGGTAAACACGACATGATAAAACCTGATAGGTTTCCATTACACATTAACCTACCCATTACACGTTAATGATCTGTTAACTTGTTAAGTTGACTAAATGAGTAGAGGTAGGGAAATGTGAATATATATTAGGTACTAAATTATAATATTTGATAATTTGGGAGTGTAAAAATAATTTATTAAATTAACGGGTAACCTATTAGATTTCAGGTTATCGTATAACCTGAATATACGAAATTCTTATCGTGTAACCTATTGGGTTATTAGGTCAACCTGATAACCTGCACTATTTCTTATCGGGTTATCGGGTCTAACATGATAACGACCCGATACCTGATAAGCAAAACCTAAACCTGATAATTTCGTGTTAGTCTTGTGTCGTGTCATCGTGTAAATACCTGTTTTACCAACCCTAATGTATGGTGGCTGGCAAGGTGGTGGTAGCCGGTAGGATGATAGTGAGAATAGTTTTGTAGGAGTGAATAAGAATTAACATTTTTTTATTTTTCACGTTCTTAAGGAATTTTTATAAAATAGTTTCAAATTATTTTTAAAAATTTGGAAACAGACATGTATATACTAAATGTATTTTTATATATTAATTTCAATGTATTTTTATATATTAATTTTAAAATTTTGAGAGTGTGAATAAGAATGGAATAATCAAAGGGGACATTAATTTTATTTATTTATTTATTTTTTTTTTTTTTTTTTTTTTTTTGGCATTGGCCAGATTGGTAAGGACCAAGGACATCATAACTTTATCTATTTCTTTTCTTTTTATTTTCAACATCATTTTGTTTGATGCTCAAAGCATAATGGTGGATTCCCACCATAAAGCCATCACTTTGATCCACATTAGAAAAATAATTGAAAATAAGCAAAAGTCTCATAAAAAGGACTAAAATGTCATCTTCAATTATTTATTTAATGTTTTATTTCGGATTAATTACTATTTTGACCCCCTCAATTATGAGACAATTTAATCTTTGGTCCATAAGCTATCAATTTTTTCAATTTGGTCCCTCAATCATTTCTAACTCAAGAAAAATATGATGTGCATTTGATGGACCAAAACACAAATTGACCCATAGTTTAGGAGTCCATCGCATAAAAAGATGTAAGCTGATAGATCAAAAGGGCAAAAATTTGGAAATTGAGAAGAAAAAGGATGGAAGAATAATTTCATAAAAGGGGGGGGGGGGGGGGGGTGTTTTCATAAATGCAATTTTACACAAAAACAAATTTTAAGGTAAGCGAGCGTGTCAAACATAATCATCATATTTCAGAGAAAATTACATTAATTAACTTTTTAATCATTATAAGTCAAAAAAATATTGTAATAAAATAAATAAATATCGTCATCAGACTCTTTCTTTTATATATATATATATATATATATATATTATCTTTATTTAGCTAATTCTTTTTGTCATTTTTTTTATCTTCTTTTTATCTTTTCACAAATTTGGGTTTAAAAAGCGAATTTTATTACCTAGTCCTCCAAAGATATAACTATAAAATAGATCTCTAACTATTTCAATTAAGTTTTTAGTTAATAGTCCTCGTTCTTTGACAAATTTTTTTCTTAATTTACATAAAATGCATTCTATAAAATATATCAACACGTGGACATTCACGTTTTGTAATGTGTACACGTGAATGTTTATGTTCATATGATTTACGTGAATGTTCGTGTATCATTTGCATATAGATGTTGATGTTAACGTATTTGTCTGGTGTAATATTCGTTCACTTTATAATTTAAAATTGAGGATGAAAATTCGTAACATTTTTATTATTCAAGTGTGTAAATATTTTCAAATTTTCAATAGGAATCAATATTAATATGTTGTGTTTTAAGTTTAATGTGTGGACGTTAACAGAACTAACCCTCACAATGAATAAACAAAAACACCACCAAATCGAAAAAGACTAACAAATTAAAAGAGATCTGAAACGGCGAAGCGTGTTTCCCAATTTGAAATTTTCCAAATTTGAAAAAATTCTAGAGGCACAACTAAGAACAAATAAAAAACCTTGGGAAAAAAAATTAAGATTAACGAAAAACAAACTGATGTGAGCATTTTACCAAACCACATGAATATTCACCAAAAAACACACACTGATATGAATATTCACAAAATGCAAAACTCATGACAAACAACAGTGAAAAACATCAAAAGGCAGCAAAAAATAACAAACGATGAGGCAGTGGCAATGGTAGGGTCAAATTCCACGCTGGAGAAAATCTAGATTTGGAATTTTTTAGATTTGAAAATTACAGAGAGAGAAAGAGAGGCCAGAAATCTGGCGTTGCCATCGCTATCGCTAGAGTTCACGTTGTTCGGTGTCGCTGCCATCGCTAGACAGGACAGAGATTCTGTACTACTGTGTATTAGGTTGTTCTTCATTGGCAAAAATGTTGCCATCGCTAAACACAAACAGATGGAGAGAAAGAGAGAACACGAAGATTAAATGTTCGCATTTTTTAAGAAAATGATCTGTTGGCCCAGTAGTATACTCAAGAGGGGGGTGAATTGCGTAATTAAAAATTATCAGAATAAAAATCAATAAATCAAATAATTAATTTTAATCATAAATTAATTATTATCTTTATATCATAGCGAAATAATATAATCAACTAAGTGCACATCCAAA
The DNA here is from genome assembly GCA_016647705.1 of Eucommia ulmoides. NCBI lineage: Eukaryota > Viridiplantae > Streptophyta > Magnoliopsida > Garryales > Eucommiaceae > Eucommia > Eucommia ulmoides. Next base: position 35,540,683 of record CM028337.1, read on the forward strand.
CAGCAAAAATAGCAAAGTAAATATAGCAGCACACAAAAGATTTATACTGGTTCATCAAGCTACTCTTGGCTAATTCAGTCTCTTGAGCTCTACGGAGGTCGAACCCACTAAAATCAAGATCCCTTTAAAGGTAGAAACCAAACCTACACACCGATTATTTTACAAGCTCAGAATCAACCTTTACAATATCATTTTCTTAGGCTAAAGAAGAACTTCTACTTTTTACAGGTTAAAGAATAACCTAATTCTTTTTAACACTAGGGCACAAGAATCAAAACTTCTCAAAACACTCTAACTATCACAGGTAAGGATGGAACTTTTACAAATCACTCACAACGCAATTTTTATTTAGGAAGAACCACTACCTCAATCTCTTTACAGGAAAAGACTGAAACCCAGCTACCCCTGATTAAATACTTCCAATAGTAATTAATCCATCACAACTCACCAATACAAAAATTGATAAGAAGTAAATCTCACTCGGAGCTTCTACCACCCCAGATATAATAACTTAATTAATATCCCAACTAGTGATAGAAATACGTGAGATACAAAAATCTGATTTCAACAAGATACAGGTAGCAAATTTGAGCACATAATCAGATTCAAAAAATTGTTTAAAAAATATTTTCTTCAAAAATCAGAAACAATTTCTAAGATAAATTTTCAAATATAGAATAATAAACAAACAATAAGCAATATGGAAATATCTCACCCGAAATACACAGAAATAATGATTAGTACAATGTAGCTTCAAATCCGGTATCAGCAAAAATTGATCGCAATTGATCCTCAAAATCACTCTTAGAAAAGCTCACAATATCGTAGAATGATAACTCTCATAAAAGCGCACAAATGATATAAACTCTTTTTGCTCTTTCTTAATGAATGATTAGTCCTAAAATGAAAATTCGCAGGTCTATTGACAGGAATATGTAATCAACCTTCTAACGGCTAGTTTACATGTGTCATGATAATTAAAAACTCTTATAAATCCCTTATATCATAAGGACTTTATTTAGGTTCAATTCCACTTAAAAACATCTTTCAAATCTCTCAATTAAACCCCCAAAAAATTTCTCAATCTTAATAAATAAGTATAGAATCTATTTCAAGTACCAAATTGAGAAACATTAATATTTAATGAACCATATTAATAAGACTTAATTAGTATATGAATCATATCTTAAATATAGATAATATCCCTCAAATCTCTCTCAAATCCCAACAAAAAACGGTTACTTTTGGGTATAATCTCGGATCAAACAGTATCCTGAAACAGTGCGTTCGATCGACTGCCCAACTTAAGTTATAGCCAAGCTATCGCCGCTGCGTGCATAGGTTGACTGCCCGGTCAACTCACAGATTCAGAGAGTTCAGCACTACTTCACCGGTCAACCTATCGGTCGACTTGTTGATTCAGAGAGTTCAGCCTTCTTGGCCGGTCGACCTGTCGGTGGACTTAGATATACAAGATATTACAACTTCTATATCCGGTCGACTCACCAGTCGACTGCTATCACTGGATCTCTTCTCTGAATGAGTTTTTAACTTATTTTCTTTTACAATTTCGCCTCTTTAACCATTTTCTTTTCTTAATTAACTCCACTAATATTCTTATATGCCATTTTAGTCATTCAAAATTATTTCTTCTTATTTCACATAGGAGCAAATAATTTAACTTAATAAAAAACACACATAAAAGATAAAATACATTTTGTGCCATGTGTGTGTTCCTAAATGGGATATTAAAAGTTAAGATTTACCTGTGTTATTTTCCTTAAGTTTTTCAAACTCTTAATTCATCTTCATCATCTTGACATCTTCATTTCTCATCCATTTAATTGAACGTCTTCATTACTGGAACTTTAAATCACTGAAACATTCAATTAAACATTAGTTACATCAAAATATCAATACTTAATTGTTCATCAAAATCTTAGGATCAACATGATCTAATTTCATTGCAGTTATCAAGAAATAAGAAGAGTAAAAATAATTAAAAGGTAAAAAAAGATAAAACAAAAATTAGAAGATAAAAAACAAAAATAGAAAAAAAAAACTTAAATTTAAAAATAAAAATAACACAACAACAAAAAATTGGTTTTTTTAATCTTTACACCAAATTCCATACTCTCTCTCCTAATCAAACCTTTTGGAAAAAAAAAATATTTTTTAAACCTTCACTCAACGATTCTTAGAAAAGAGCCCACGACAGTTGGGAAAGAGCATTGCATAGACATCATTACCCCTAATCAAGAATACGATTTGTTTATGGTAAGTTTATTCACAACCTAATTCAGGGTAATTTCCTTATTTTGATATTATAGTTTTGGCATTTTCTCAGCTCAATTTATGCATCATTTTAGAAATCGAAGAGACGTCCCAAATTATTATGTATATCACAAAAATCTGGAGCAGGATTTTCATTTCATGTTCATGGCGAAATTTCGAGCTCTCTTTTTCAGACTTGCAGGTGAGTATACTCCGATATTTAACTACAAATCCATTCAAGTGAGTAGTAGTCGTTGGTCAGTTTGATTCTTTTGCAGTAGGTGATTGTCAAGTCATATTTGTCGTAAATGATAACATTTCAATATTATGAACACGATTTTTGTTATCGATAAACACATGAGAACATTCAAAAACATTTGAGAACATTCCCATATATTACGTGCATGTTTAACTAGAATGTCCATTGATGTCCATCTACATTCAAAACACATCTACCTTCAAAACGTACATGTTTTTGCATTGGGGCGGTCCCTATTTTTGAATGTTCATAGTTGATAACATTCATGAACATACACATGTTGCATGGGTCGGCGCCCACATTTTTTAATGTTCATAGTCGGTAACATTAATGTTTGTACACATTTTTTTAGTGTCAGCGCCCTCATTTGTTTGAATGTTTGCCAATCGTGAACGTTCATTTATAAATGTCGGTTTTGTTTTGTTGTTTCTTAAGTGAGAATATGTATGCCTTTTTACAATTGAAATGTTTACAGAATGGATACGACACACGAATTGGTGTTCATGTGCAAATTTGAAGGCATTTCATTTGGAATAAAGGTTACAAATCATCTCACGTTTGACATGTTGCTTCATAAGATAACAATAAGGTGGAAGGTGTTGCGATGTGATGCATTTGAGCTATACTACTCCATCCCTGGCCACGACAAATATATATTGTCCTCCCAAGCTGACTTTAATGTTATTTACAGCATTGCTCGTGTATTAAAGTTTAAATATATATGCATCGATGTCAAAGTGTGTAGCAGTACGAGTCGGTCTGGGGATAACGCCCCGCTAATGATGATTGAGTCATCGAAGGGTCGGGCAACGGGGGAGACGCATCTAGAGAAGATGATTTATTGCCCTTTTTTTTTTTTCCCATTGTCACAAAAAGTACTACTTTCGGATTGATGGGGTGAAGGCATCAAAGAGGTGGGGCAGATTTTTAGGGGCGGGGTACCTGAGTTTAGAGAACTACTTAGGAAGTTTGCTGTTCCAGGAGGCTTCACGTTGAAGTTCAAGAATAATCCAAAGAGGGTCACAACGAAATGTTCATAAAAAGATGAGAGATGATACAATTGGAAAGTACACGGTAGGGTGGATGATAGCAATGGGTTCTTCTACATCTAGGAGTTTGAGAATAGACACTCATGCGACGTTGCATACAGGACGAACCTAAATGAAAACATAATTCAAATGTGGTGAAGTCTTACTTGGTTGATTTTGTTAGAAACACTCCCGACGTTCGCCCTATCGATGTTGTTCACATATTCAAAAATGATTATGGGATTGATATCCCATATCATATTGCATGGAATGGTGTAGAGAAGGCCCGTGATGAGTTATATGGTGATTACAAATCCTCGTACGACCAACTCCGATGGTACGTCGATGTTTGTTTGCACATGAACCCGGGTAGTCATTTTGTTTTGGAATATGACAAAGAGATGGGACATTTTAAGAGAATTTTTATTGCATTTAACGCTAGCATAAAAGGCTTCAATTATTGTTGCCCCATGATTTTCTTGGATGGGACCTTTCTTTGTGACCGATACAAGGGATGTTTATTAGCCACGACCGGAAAAGACGAATTGAATGGTAATTAAAGGATAAAACAAACTTACAAATGCACTACTTTGTTTACCCATTTTTTTGGGTCAAATTATGTCATCTTTGACGTTTAGTGTCTCCCTAACAGGAATGTTCCCGATTGCATTTGCAGTTGTGGATGCTGAAAACGATAACAATTGGCGTTGGTTCCTATCCAATCTCTCTCTAACCGTATCGCACGAACGGATGTTAACGTTTATATCAGATAGACATATCGGGATCATTGACGGCGTTCTAGAAAATGTTCCCGAATTGTTTCCATGCATTTTGTCTAAATCACCTAAAGAATAACTTAAAGGACAAGCTGTCTGGAATGAAATAGGGATTCAAAGAGAGTTTGGTGTTCAAATATATAAAAATGGCATATGCGACGACAATGGAGAAATACAACGAATTGCTCGATGACTTGAAGACGGAGGGTAGAGGTCGGATTGAAATATTTTTACACGATGTTCTGCCAGATATATTTTGCAACTTGTTCTTTCGTGGTAAAAGGTACGAGGAAATGTCATCGAACCTTGCAGAATCATTCAATGCATGGATTTGAGATTTGCGCCACCTAACTATTATAACGATGGTTGATAAAATTAGGTGTAAGTTAATGGCACAAATGTCTGTTAGACGGGCTGAGTCGTCGACAATGACGGGTGTTATTTGCCCATGCCGAGAGAAAATGATTGAACAGAATATTAGCTTGGGGCGAACATGGACGGTCATTGAATGTAGGAATAACGTTTACAAGGTATTGTCCTACCCGTCTGTGTTGGTTGACTTGAACAATATGTCATGCACGTGTTTAAACTAGCAGGTCAACGGTTTTCCATGCGCACATGCGTGTTCAGCTATCCTAAAGAGCGGCCAAAACATGCATTCATTTATCGAGGTGTACTTTTTGGTGGATTACTACAGGGGAACATACTCGGAAGGAATTTTCGGTGTCTCGACACTCGAGAGACCAGTGTGGAGAGAAGATGAAGTTGTGATCATCCCACCGGTCACTAAAAAGAAACCTGGAAGATGTGTATGGCACTAATTTGATACCCAAAATTTATTTATTTGCTTCAGTTTTTACTTCGTAGAGCATTACATCATTTTTATGCGGTAATGCAGCTGTTTTGACTAATTTTTAGTGTTAGATAAATGGAATTTTGCTACTCCACGAGCAAAACACTCACATGAAAATGAAAAATGCAACTAAATTAAATAACAAACAACCTAAAAACAATCTAAACATAACGAAATGTGAGTTTTGACTTCTTCTAACGACCAAGTCATTATTCCCTCAACAACTGCCAGTCATATCGAATTCAGACGGTAAAACACACCATGTGGTAATCTAGAATTTCGACATACAATAATGGTGAACGCTATTCTAGATCCTGTAAACGTGTTAGTGTGAAACTCAATAATATAGCTATACAACGACCGGATTGGGTCATCCACCAACTAAACTCATGACTTAGACCATATAGGACTAGGATTTCAATATGCCTGATTGGGGTCCACTCTCTACTAATCTAGGCTTAGAAGTTCAAAGAGATTAGAAGGACTTAGTTCAGTTTTGGAATATTTGGCCAAGGGTATTTCGGAATTGAAAACGGGTTAATGTTGTTAACCTAATGTTACCCAAGGCTCAACGCTTGACACATTCACTCTCGAACCCCCATAGATAAATTGGAAAATAATTCCGAACTAACATTTAAGAACGTAGTACTCACTTGTCAAAAAGAAACATAAATTATTATTATTATTATTATTATTATTATTATTATTATTATTATTATTATTATTATTATTATTATTTTAACTAACCACACCCCCAAACTTATTTGATTAGTATGATTTCACGGGTGTGGTTAAAATGAAAGAAAAACGACAAGTGAGTACTCGAATACCGAACCAATCCGAAGTTCTCCCTAACTCCAACCGTTCACATCAAGTAGCATTTGGAACTGCTAGCTTGATTTACTCAAATGTGCCTTTAAATTCAATGATATAGGTTTGGAAAAAGATCAACTGGCCAGGGTATTTGTTTATGTGTTCAGAATTGAAACGACATTAAGCTTCGACAGGGTAACGAGGGATAAACATATAACATAGTAGGCTTAAAAAGGCTCAAGAGACAAAGAGAATGCCTAAATCATGTCTCCTGAACTACCTTGCCTAGGATTTCGCCTCAAGCTTCTCCTCAATCAGGTTCTGGAATCCTTAAATTATCATGAGGTTGGCTAATCGATAATTGTCCTCAAATCAATTGAATAACTATACATTGAGTTTATGTGCTCGTGTAAATTAGGATCTACAATAACTTTTACCAAAAAACATGGTCAAGCACACAAAACACACATGCATGGGTATTACCCTTGACTTCGTAAACAACTAGGGGGTAATATCATCATCGGGTAACGACCCAGATGAACGCAAAACTCAGCATGCAACAACAATACAAACATAAATATATTCTAACCTAAACAAACATGCAATATGGGAAAACAATAAAACATAAAACATACTATACTACACATTATTTCCGAACTTAAAACGGACAATGTCCTCAGTGATCCCAATCATCAATTTCAACATATGAAATTAACTCGCCTCCGAATCAAGTTGGATGAGATGGATTTAATTTATTTTTGACCTTGTGTTGCCTCCCAAGAAGTGCTTGGTTTAATGTCCTCGGCTCGACATATTCAGAACGCCCTCAAGCTTGGTGAGGTTTTGCTTTGTTCGGCTCGATCTTTCAATGACACGCCTCACCGGCTTATGTGCGTGGCCATGCACCATAAAATGTCTCAGAATCCCGTTGAAAGGAATGCATCAATACCCGTTGATCTAACATCTCCAAGTACCCTGCATAAGAAATAAAAGTAAAACTATAAACAAAAATTATATACAAAAGAAATGCCTAAAGTAAAATTGGGTTATTTACTCATAATATCGATAATAACGAGAAAACACAATCCCCAGCAATGGCGCCAAAAACTTGGTGGCGATTGCCGAAAACTGCATATGACAAACAACCAATCCCCAACAACAGCGCCAAAAACTTATATGGCGGGCGTTTGTTACGCGCTTACGTATTGACTATTCGCAAGTGTACGAGGTCAAAGTTTTAGTATAATGTGATCTTTAAGATCGGGGATCATATCCACAGGGATTGGTTGCCATTATTATTGAGTACCGTAATTGTCATGACCTAACTTTATCAAGGCTAAAAAGAATGATTTTAAATTAAAATATACTAATACTAATATAATGAGATGTTTTAGGGGAAAGAATTGTCTAGGGATTAACATGGTTTACAAATACGTGTTCGATCTCGATTGACTTATGTTTACAGTGTTCGACCTATTTGACAATCTCAGTTCGTAAACTCTCCCGCCATCTTTCCTAAGTGTAAGACGAGGGAATACATAACTTCATGTCAATGAAGAAGTCTCCCTCAATGTCTTAACGACCCTAGGTCATGTGAGTCTCACCCCAACGTCATTGATTGCACACAATTCAACTCCCGACCGTGTTATTGGATCGTTGCGTTGTGTTTACCCTATCGGTAATCTCAGTTCGTAAACTCTCCCGAGTGTAAGATGAGGGAATACGCGACTTCGTGTCAATGAAGAAGTCTCCCTCAACACCTTAACGACCCTGGGTCACGTGAGTCTTGCCCCAACATCATCGATTGTACACAATCCAACTCCCGATCGGGTGATTGGATCGTGGCGTTCGTTTACCCTAGTCCAAATCCAGGGTTACCTCTTCCAAGTGTTAAACCCCGTATTCTCCGCATATCATTCTAAGCATAATAAACAAACAATATGGCAAATACAATCAAATTACAAAGAACAAACATAAACGCAACACCGAAATCATACGAATCACATATTTATAAATTTAGTGTTAATCCCTATACAATCCACGTTTAACTAACGGCCATAAACGTATTTATAAGAAAGCACGAGTTAAACATGCTCACAAAATCCTAAGTTAAATAAATAAGGGAAGAAATCGAAGAACTTAGCCTCGTCCGAAGTTTAGCCGTTAAGAACGTTCAACGATCGTTTCGCCGTCTTTCTCTCCCTCGGGATGTGAGCTCTCCCTCTCAAACTCCTCTACCCCACCCTAGATATGTTCTAAGGGTGGTAGCATGCAAGAGAGACTGAAAATGAGAGAGGATTATATAGGCTAAATATCTCAAAAATATCCTAAAAAATATCTAAACTGTGCAGAGGTCACCGCCACAGCAGTGGGATTCACCGCTGCGGCGGTGAGTAGGTTGGTTGGCTATCACCTCGGCGGTGAAGAAGGCAGTGGATTAGAAAGACCATCCTGCATTTTCACCGCTTAGGCGATGAGCTTCCAGTAGAATTTGGTCATTATTTGCATTTTCACCGCCGCGGCAGAGGTCTGGACGCCGCGGCGGTGGGCTTCTTTCAGAATATTGCTGCCTTACTTGTTTTTCCATCGGTCTTCGATCGTTCTTGGTTCGATTTCATCGTTTTCGCTCTAGTTTCCTATCTTTTTGCCCCACACACCAGTTTTAATACAAAAAGAATAAAAACTAATTAAAACATATAAAAACGCTATAAAAATACTCTAAAACTTAAACAAAACCGATTTGGAAATATATAGGTAGATCACACCTATCAACAGATCTCTCACATTATGAGAATTTTAATTTGTTCATTTATTTTTTTTCTTATTTTTAATAATCTGCTTGATTTTTGTTTCTGTCTAGTTTGGGATTTCAAAAGTAATCTAACCAAATGGGGTTATAAATATTAGTTGGTTAGATTCATGTAAGTATTCTTCTCATCCCAACGAAATGATCAAAAAAATTGGCTACAAAAAAAAAAGGACAACAAGACTAGCATGATGACTTGTGATTATTCATGATTCCAATGAAAATTTGATTTTCATGCAGTACGATACGTAGTTCACATCATTGGGGGTGTTTTATGAATATTCACAATCCCCAATACTATCTTCCCATTTTTGCACGACCACCCCTACCCATAATTATTTTGTAGTAAATAGGCCCAAACCATGAATTTTATTGTGTTTCAACACTGATAACAAATGGCCTAAAATACAAATTATGAATGTTCAGTAAAATTAATCTAATGGCGTTACAAATTTAAGCACCGCATTAGTTTATGGGGTCTACAATTTTTTGCCAGCATTAAATGTTTGCCTATTTTTTTCTAATTTCTCTATCGCAAAACAGACAGTCATTCCACACACATCAGTCTATTTTTGTTTGGCTTCGTAGGGGTGTGGCAACTGACAGGATCTCAATCGACGATTTTCGCTCTGGTTAGTGAAGAGTCATAATGAACATTCATGACAACTATGCTAACGTCCATCCACGCCATCGATTTCGTGCATTAGGCAAACAGAATGTCGCACCGCACCATCAGGTGCAGCGGCCAAAGGGTGGGATTAATCATGTCTTTTAGTATAAAGACCTTTCGTCTCACATCGTCAGGTCTATATATACATGTATTCCAGCTAATTACACGAACACAAGATTTTCGAAAATTGAGATAGTTGTTGTTTATCCGCGAGCACCGTTGCAAGAATACACCCACCTAAGGCTGCGAACTACTTGGTGAGTACATTTGACTTCTCTCATCTATCATCGATGCGATTTTAACGCCATTGCTGGTGTATATCCTGCACTACTTTTACCCGTAAGTGCCGTTGGTTAATTGTTCTACGTTTTCAAGCCCTAATTAGGATCGTTTTTGTGTTTTTGCCTCTGACCGTATTGCATATAAAAGACGACTATTGTAAAATGGAGAACAATTTTTCTAGCCAACATTAGTGAATAACGTTTTTTCTATACCCTTAGTAATACATTTGTGTTCATGCATTTGCATGGGGGTGAACTATAGGTATTTTTAGATTCTCAAAACTGAACGTACACATACCACTATATGAACGTTCATATTTTGTTGACTAGAAAAATATTCTAGTAGGAGGTTCACACAAAGAGTTTTAGAGTATGTTTTCTAGTGTATGAATATTCGAATGATACTACTTGCAAAAATTCAAACATTTGTACTATATTCGCTGTTTTTCTATTTTCACATGGGGTGAACCATAGGGGTTTTGGATACTCAAAAATGAACGTACATTTGACCACTATATAAACGTTCATCTTTAGTTTTTTCAAAAATTCTTATCGGAAGTTCAAACGAAGAATTAGTGTTTTTTTGGTAGTATATGAATATCTGAATATTACTGCTTCTAAAAATTCAAACATCTTTTCCCCCTGGACTATATGTTTGTTAGGCAATGACAGACAACAACAAAAACAACAACAACGGGAACAACAATAATGAAAACAACAACCACAACGCATTCGACACCCAGGTTGACAGGTGGGATGCTGAAGCCAGAATGTTGTTGGAACTAGCACGGTCAATGCAATGGAAGATAGGGGTGCCTGTTGGAGGTACTCATCGAAATGCGAAAAAGAAGACAAACTGAAACGGGAAGTCGAGTACCTCCGTGCTCAGGTCGCAAGCTTACAGAATGTGGTGGAGTCATTGAGGAACCATCTTGGCCCCTGGTTTGCTGCACCGGTGCCCAGCGAGTCTTCCACCGAGTCATCCGCCGATATGGAAGAGTGATTCCATGTTTGGTTATGTTTATCTTTTTGATAATGTGTTTGTATTTTTTTGGTTATATTTTATTTGGAACAATCTTTTTTTCCCCATTTTTTTTGATGAAATGTGTTATATAAAAATGGGGTGTACACATAAAAATCATGTTTCTATTTTTGCTAACAATCACATTCTCTCTTTGTGCTGCGATTGTGTTTAACATTTCGAACGTTCGTTTATGCATGTTGATTTTGCACACACAGACAACCTGATCACATTAGGGGAAGACAATACACTAAATGATCACGGCGAAACTGAACGTTTACATTTGATAGTATGAGTATTCAAAACAATGATTTGCACGAGCAATCCTATATTTTTTTTTATTTTATTTTTTTTAAAAAATGGAAGGTTTATACAAGTATGGGGTGTACACATAGATATCCTCGATTTTTTTTTTTTTTTTTTTCGCGTTTGAATCTTTTCCATTTTACTACATTACACATTTTCCACTACCTTCGTTGCAAAACGCCCCTCACTTTTTGAACATTCATTTATCTATGTTGAACCTTCACACATACGTCGAAATATTCATTCCATAACTATTAAACATGCCATGCATAACCAACCTATGCATGATACGTGTTATAGCTCCAAAACGCAAAACAGCCCAAAAAATTACAAACACGAAAACTGTGTCCATAACAAAAACCAACCCAAAAATATAGTCGACATGTAAAGTGGAAAATGTCAGTTTCTTGGAATTTTTACCCCATCAGCTGGCCCCGACATCATTCTTTCTCAGTCTTGTAGCTGATAATGACCAAGTTCGCTTCTGATCGTTCAACAAGTAGTGGTGGATAGTTTTACGAATGTTTCTCAAATTTTAGGCTTTCAACTTCTTTGCTATAGGGTTATTCTTAGCGTACTGCAGCATCATATAAATCACATACACACCACATTCGGTTCTGTCATTTTGCAGACGACAAAAATTGATTAATATGGTTACACAAAAACCATTTTTTCAGCGTAATTTCTTTTACGTATACTTACAATCTTTTCTGTTACGGAGTTTGAAGACATTAATCAATGGGGGCATCTCCCCAGCCGTGTAGGACTTCTTTGTTGATAAACGTCTCGATGACACATTTCTGTCAACATTTACATCAGAGAAATTTTTTCCAGCAAAACCATTTGCTAAAAAAATAGATTACATATTAAGAATTTTATTTTAACATACCACCCAACGGGCGTCTTTGAAATAGTGGTAAGATGTTGGCTATCTTGACAGAATGGAGTTATAGAATGTCCATTTCTTTTCCATTATATCAAGCACCAACAATATCCAATGATTTTTGTAAGCATGCCGCCCTTATGAATTTATGGGGAATAGAAGGTACCGATATTTGCAAATGAAAGCATCTTTGATTGTCGTGTGTATATGATCCAATAGTTTCGGTTGTTTTTTCTTGAGGACAGTCTGCACATCGCAAAGATATGTTAGTTCTAATCTAATCAACAGTATATAATTTACGAATCTGCAATATACCCATACACTCATAATCCCATACTTTGACTGGTCCAACATTCCCACACCATTTGTCACACATATGGTGTTGATCGTCCGCATCCGTATTTTCAAGAATTCGTCAAAAGAATTGATAACCTATTTTGAACAACAGAAGATTGCAGTAATTAACATTTACATATATAGTAAAAAATAACCAATTATCGAGGATGTGTAACTTTTGTAAACATTAAATAATAAAACATGATCGGTTGTCAATACGTCATACATTATCAGCAACTTGCTTGCCTTGGAACAGGCATATTGTATCACCGCAAATGAATGTCGACATTGGCCCATCGCCCACCCAAACAAATGCACTGCACACAAAACAAAGAGTGGTTTATGCAGCATAGATCACAATGTCATTGGAACAAAGCCATATATGTAAATGTTCATATCACACCTGTTACCATCTTCATTATGTATCAATTGCAACAACTCCCAATCCCGGTCGTCGAGAATCGTTGCCACCTTTGATAGTTTTCGATTGGGTATTTTTATGGTGTCCTCATATTCCATCTTAGGGAGTTGGTTGACATCGATGAGGTTATTCTCTTCCACATTTTTCCTCTTACCCTTTGCTTTCGTAGACACATAATCGCTGCCCAAATTATGTTCATTACGTGTGTTGATCCTAAGATTTTGATGAACAATTAAGTATTGAAGTTTTGGTGGAACTAACGGTTTAATTGAGTGTTTCAGTTATTTAAGTTCCAGTGATGAAGATGCAAATTAAATGGATGCTAAATGATGATGTCGAAGATGATAAGGAATTACGAATTTGAAGAAATTAGGAAAAACAACTCAGGTGAATTTCAACTCTTAATATCCCAATTAGGAATACACACGGCACAAAAAGTTCTTATTATGTGTGTTTTGATAAGATGAAAATATTTGCTCCTATGTGTGTTTGAAAAAAAATATTTATAATTAACTAAAATGAAATATAAGAATTTAGTGGAGTTAATTTAGAAAAGAAAATGGTTAAAAGGGCAAAACTGTAAAAAAAAAAAAAAAGAAAAAAAAAAAGAAGATGTTAAAAATGAGTTCAGAGAAGAGATCTAGCATATACAAGTTGACTGATGAGTCGACCGGACGAAGCAGTAGAAACAACCTGTATCTCTAAGTCGACAAACAGGTCGACCGGTGAAAAAAAACTGAACTCTCTGTATCTCTAAGTCGACAAGTAGGTTGACCGGTGAAGGTAAACTGAACTCTCTGAATCTTCAAGTCGACAGGTAGGTCGACCGATGAACGCGGCACCGTTGGCTTGGCTACATCCTGAATTGGGCAGTCGACTGACCAGTCGATCGGACGCGCTATTTTAGGATTTTGTTTATTCGAGATTATATCCAAAAGTAGCCAATTTTAGTTAGGATTTGAGAGAGATTTCGGGGATATCATTATATTTAAGATATGCTTCAACTAATATCTAAATCCTATTGAATTGGTTCATTAAATTTTAATGTTTCTCAATTTAGTACATAAAATTGTTTCTATTTTAATTAATTGAGATTGACAAATATTTGGGGGACTTAATTGAAAGATTTAAAAGCCATTATTAAGTAAATTGAATCAAAATGAATTCATAATGTTAGAAGAGGTCTAACAGAGCATTTAAATGTTATGATGAGTAGGAACTAGTCGTTAGAAGACTGATTTCATTATCCTATATAAAGACTTGCATTTTTCATATATAAAGACTAATCATCAATCAATATTGAGAGAGCATAAGAGTTAATATCATTTGTGAGCTGTTATAAAAGTCATCATTCTGAGATATTATGTGAGCTATTTTGAGAGGCGATCTTGAAGATAAATTGCTATCAATTTTTGCTACTACCAGATTTGAAGTTACATTGCTTTATTTATTTAATCTGTGGATTCCGGGTGAGATATTTTCAATTACTTTCTAATTGTGCATTACTTGTTTATTTTTGGAAATTGATCTTTAGAAATTGTTTTTTGATTCTTTATTGAAGAAAATATTTTTATAAACAATTTCTTGAATCTGATTACGTGCTAAATTATTTGCTACCTGTATCTTGTTTAAAATCAGATTTTGAATCTCACATTTTTTTCTATCATTAGACTTGGGATATTAATTGAGTTATTATTTATCTGGGGTGGTTAAAGCTCCGAGTGAGATTTTCTGCTTATCAATTTGTATTGGTGAGTAGTGTGACATGTTAAATGCTGTTGGGGGGTATTTAATCAGGGGTAGCTGGTTTTTAGTCTCTTCCTGTAAAGAGATTGAGGTAGTGATTCTTCCTAGATAGAATTGTGTTTTTGAGTGAAATTTGTAACGATTCAATCCTTACCGGGTAAAAGGATATTTGTAGTGATTGGTAAGGTTTTGATTCTTTGGCCTTAGTGTTTGAAAAAATTAGGTTATTCTTTAGCCTGTAAAAAGTAGAAGTTCTTCCTTAACCTGGGAAAAGGATATTGTAAAGGTTGATTTTGAGCCTGTAAAAGAATTGGTGTGAGGGTTTGGTTCCTACCTTTAAAGGGATCTTGAGTATTAGTAGGGATGGTCATGGGCCCGGCGGCCCGATCTGCCCGCTCAGCCCGACTCTATTTTTTTAGGGCTTGGGCTTAGTGTTTGAGCCCATGGGTAGGGCTAGGGCCTAAAGACTAAGGCCCATTCAATTTTAGGGCCGGGCTAGGGCTTGATCATTTTTGTTTAGGGCTGGCCTGGCCCAGCCCGAACTTTTTTAAAATATATATATATATATATATATATATATAGAGAGAGAGAGAGAGAGAGAGAGTTGAGGGGCCATTTTATAATTTTCGATTTCAGCTCGATAATTTAGCAAACCCTAGTTTCATTCCTCTCCATAGAGAGAGAATTGAGGGGTCATTTTGTAATTTTAGTATTTAATTTTTAAATTTTAAAAAAAAAATTATAGGGTCGGGCTAGGGCCGGGCCTGGGCTTAATTTGTTTTTGTAGGACCGGGCTTGGGCATAAAATTAGGGCCCAATCATAGGGCCGGGCCGGGCTAGGGCCTAACATTTTTGTGTAATACCCTAGTCAAAACCCGGCTCGAGCCTGGCCCATAACCATCCCTAAGTATTAGTGAGTGCGAATCTCCGTGGAGCTCGGAAGACTAGACTAGCCAAGAGTAGCTTGGTGAACTAGGATATATCTTAGTGTGTTGCAATATTTACTTTGTTTATTTTTGCTGTTTGGTGTGCACTTAGTTGATTATTTAATTCAGCTGTGATATAAAGATAATAATTAATTTAGGATTAAAATTAATTATTTGATTTATTAAAGTTTTATTCTGATAAATTTTTAATTACCCAATTCACCCTCCTCTTGGGTATTCCATTGGGCCAACAATGCGCACTCTGTTTTACGCGCTTTACTATGGAGCCGACCTTTTGTGTATTGTCATCGATTGGTTTGGAGAAGCACGTTAGGCGTGGAGTTGGAGTTATGTCCACTACGTCATCATCTTTGGGCATGATCATTGTAATTGGTTCCACATCAATGATTTTCACCTTTTCATGATGTTGGGGAAGGGGCATTTTTTTAGCTGTACCAGTGGACGAGGCGCGTTTCGAAGTCGATAAATTTGGTATGGATTTTTCACCAGTCGAGGATCCAACAGTGGCAGGATGGACAAAACCAGTAGGGACTTTGCAGCCACACCTGCATCTGCTCAGCTGGTCTTCCAACTCCTTGTTGTTGCTCGAAAGATCTTTAATTTTCAAAATGTAGCTTCTACGACCAGCTTTTTACGACTCCTTCACCTCTTTAACAATCTGATCCACCACCTTTATCTCTAGTTCAAGATCTTTGCACCTTCTTTTTAATTCATCAAGTTCAGCATTTACCAGTGGATCTTTGTGTTGCTGCGTGATTTCGTGAATGCCCATCTCGATAACCAATGTATCCCGCTCCTTTTCGAGAGCTGCAATCTTCTCATTGAGAACATCCATATCCCTTACATACTAATCCTACTGGATTTTAAGTGCAGCGGTCAGATTGGCAATCTCGGTCTGTTGTTTTCGATTTTTTACCGTTATGTTCGCCGAGACTTTCAGGAGAGCCTCATTTCGTTTTTCAGCCTCTAACTTCCTCATATAGTGGTCTTTTTGCATTTCATCTAGTGCACGGTAGACTTCATCGACCTAGGTAAAATGGTCTTGCGAGTTTGGGGGGGCACAGTACTTTTGGCTTGGATAACATCGACACCCAAGTCAAATGTTGGCTCTGTTGCTGGTTTTTTTATGGGGTGAGGATGGGGTTGATATATGTGGCCACGTGGTTATCAATCATGGCACCAACGTCCGCGTCATCTTCGATCATTGGTGCTTTTCTTTTGTCGATTTTTGGCATCACATCCACTGGTGTTTCTTGTACGACGTGATCTTTGTTATTGTCATTGCGCGCAACAATCCCTAACTAAATCTCGGTCAATGTTTTCTCCATCATGCTACCTTTCACCTATACATATTTTTAACACGACCGTCGTAAGACCCCGTAAACCAAAAATGAAAAAAAACAAACAAAAAAACAATGATGTGTAAACACTCAAAACGAACACGACCAAACCTGATGATTCAGCAAGTATGACATCGGCATCAATCCAATCGCGTTGGTATAGGTGGTCAAGGAGCCATCTTTATTCTTGGGATGTTAAACTCTCTCCCATCCATTAGGGGTGATCAATGTAGTGTGTTCACACAACCAATACTAGCATTTAACATAAAACAGAACATGTATCAAGATAAAGAGAACATTCATAAATGTTATGAATGTTCATATTACATACTCGACAAGCATCAAAACAACAGAAACAAACATTCAAATTTTCGAACAGCAAAAAATGGTTTTGAAATAGTAACTACCTGTAGCGCAATGACACACCCCATTACCAATCTTGGTTTCATGTATGACTTCCTAATACAAGTTTCCAAGTCTGTGTAGATCGCATACGACCAATTATAGGTAGACATCTCGTTAATGTTCTCAATATAACGCACCAGCCACTTGGGCACTTGTTGACCTGTGGTTGTGAAGAAATATATTGTCAGTAGGTGCAAACAAATGAGTTTTACCGTATCTTGAACATCTTCCTCACTTGTTTTTGACAACCTCTTTTCGATCAACATTTTGAGAAATGCGACGCTGAACTCGAAGGGTTGATATGTTAGCTTGCTGAGGAACGCAGAGTAGGCCCTCGTGTATCGATTTTGCACGATAGGCTCGTCCCCTAGGGGTAAACTGAATATCAGTTAGATATCAAGAGGTGTCATCCTAACATGTTTATCCCCCAATCTGAATGTCCCCCTGGATAGATTGTAGCTCACAATCACCCTCTATATCAGGCCGTCATTCTTTTGAATGTTTTCCAATGACAATTTATTATTGTACAACGTCTCAAATATGTTTGTGAACAGTGTCTTTGACAACAACTCCTTGTGTTTCTTGCTCAACTTCCATTCTTTAAGCAAATCCATTACTTGTTCAAGATTACAACGATACGAAAACGACCTGCTCTGAGACTGAGATTAAGACCTATTTTCTATTTTTGGTTTAATATTCCGTAACGCTGAAAATGAATTAACGTTTGCAATAAAAAAAAAACATGATTATGGACCTCAATGTGTTTATAAACATTTCCAGTTCATGGACACTCAACAAATGTGTGTCATACTCACAAACCCATCAAATGCATATTTTGTTTTTTCATTTCAATTTAAACATTCACAGAAATCAGTTCGAATATTGACTGAAATTAACATCAACAAAACACAAACCCATCAAATGCATATTTTGTTTTCAGTTTAGTTTGAACATTCACAGAAATCAATTCGAATATTGACTAAAATTAACAGCAACAAAACACAAACCATCAAATGCATATTTTTCTTTTGTTTCAGTTTGAACATTTCACAGAATCAGTTCGAATGTTGACTGAAATTAATATCAATAAAACAAGGGGATACGTGTACGTACATTCACAGGATAAAGAAATTACAACTGTAAAAAAAAACCCTTCATACAACACATTTTTAAATTGCAAGATAGAGCACATCCATAATCGAAACATTCCCAAACATTTTTCGTTTAACCAAAATAGAACATGCCATGACAACGCCGACACAAAAAAGAACATGAACATACACAAACAGTATGAAAATGAGGAACAAATATTGACAAAAAGAATATCAGTGGGTTTATCGATCACCCACTACCCTCTTTAATGGTTTGAATATTCCATAATCAAATATATTACTTTATAAAAAGGGTCCCCCCCATATATGACCCATAAGAACATTCCACATACAAATAGGGCCCCAAATATGAACAGTGACCATTCACAATAATAATCGGTTTTAATAAAAAAGGGTAAACAATCACAACTGACCATGTGAATGTTTTGGATTCACTCTCTTCCGCGCCGGCGAGGGTTGGGCTTCAGATGTTTTCGCCATTTTTTTTTTCTTGAGAGGAAGCGCCGTTTCAACACAGAGAAGTAGGGTTTTCGAATGTTCTGGCGACCGAACCGAAGAATTTGTGGCAACTAACAATTTATTTACATACGCGGACCCTATATGGTAGGTGTTTGATCAACGGGTTAGGGATTATGATATTTTAGGAAACAATAGTCGATTACAATAGGGGGCGCGGGCGAACCATCGACAATGAACGTTCTCAAAATCACATTTTTAACCAAGAAAATTGAAAATTACATCAGTAGAAAGAGGATTTTGTTTACATTAAAATGACGGTCCAATTTGTGGGCATACATCAAAGAATCGCTACGCAGCAACCAATCTATAGGAGAGATGTGTTATTTTTGGGAAGTGATAGTTCACATACTGCCATATGTTTTGTAGAGCATCGAGTGGAAACATGTTGTAAATACAATGAAAATGGAAGGCCAAACAGTGGGGTATTTTTCCTAAGAATTTCGATGGTTTAAAAACTTTATATTAGGTAGTTAAAGGTTCATTTTGTAAGTTGTATAACTCTTAAGGTCTATATAATAAAAATCCCAAAAAATAATAATTAAAAAGTTGATTTGTTAAAAATTAATTAATATAATAACAAAAAAGTATATAAAAGAATTGAGTAATTATTAATCTCTTCAATTTTCAAATACAATTTTTTTTTTACCAAAATGTACCAGGAGGTCTCTTTTTGGGGGTTTCATGTACCAATCAAGCCCAATTATTTTTGTTTTGCACCCACAACTCCTTTTGCTATCTTCTTGACCAAAATACCCCTTATTCAATTTTCACCCCCTACTTCCATATTCCACTGACCTGTTCATCCATCTTCGTCGTCTCGTTCGTCATCACCATTGCCGGACGTCTTTGCCGTCGCAGTCGTATTGCCGTCACCGTTCATCTATGCCGTCGCTATCACCGTCGCCTTCTCTTTTCGTCTTCGTTGTTACTGTCGCCGTCCCCATCTGTTCGAAATCGACGTCGCCGTTCGAAATCGACATTGATGTTTGTCTTCGCCTTCGAAATCGATGTCGCCATCTTTGATTCTTTTCCATTGACGTTGATGTTTGTCTTCGCCTTTGAAATCGACGTCGCTGTGATTGATTCTTCGCCATCGACGTCGATGTTTGTCTTCGCCTTCAAAATCAACGTGGCTACTGCCAATCCTTCGTCGTAGTTGTTGTTGTTCGATTCTTCGCCGTTGCCATTCGTCGTTGTCGTTGATAAATGTTTGGTAGCCGTCGCCCTCAAAAAGGTCCCCGATTCATAGATGCAGCTAGGGTTTTCAACATTAAAAGTATTCATTACATTTTTTGCCCCATATTTTATTTGGTTTCAATTTTTGTCTTTTTTTTATTTTAAACACATTAATCACTAAACTTCTAATCACTTTTATCATGCTCAACTTTGATAAATCGAATCGAAGTACCGATGCTCACAATCAAGTGGTGTGTTGAATGTTGCCTAATATTAAAAAATTTGATAAAAATCACACTGAATAATCTGGTTGTGTGTATGTTGAATGTAACACTTCCTAATATTACCAAAAATTTAAAATTACGATTTCATTGACCCTCTCATTGTTTTAAGTCTGTGTTGAATGTAACACTGTCTAGTATTGTCAAAAAAAATTTAAAATGAAGAATGCGTGTTGAACGTAACAATGTTTAAATCGTGTTGAATGTAACATTGTCTAATATTCTCCAAAATCAATTTTTCAGAGTGCGTGTTAAATGTAATGCTGTCTAGTCTTATTTTGAACGTAATCTAATAGGACCAATTTGTTTTGGAATAATATCAAACATTCATGTCCAAAATGTTAATATTGTTTGACTAAAACATCATGGATAACTTCTCATCAATCCAACCATAGCAAATAACTGCCAGGGTACCGAAACACATGCGTGTTAAATGTAACATTGTCTAATATTCTAAAAATTAGTTTTTAGAATTCAACAATTTGCCCCCCATTGTTTCCAGTTTGTGTAAAATGTAACACTGTCTAATATTGCCAAAAAAATTTAAAATTCAGAATGCGTGTTGAATGTAACACTATCTAATATTCTCAAAAATACCTTCTCGTCAATTCAAAAACTTTAATCGAACTAAATTATCCAAATTGTCTGATAAATCCAAATATCATAAACTTGAATTGATTAGAACTAAACTTCTATCAATCCAAACATTGTCTAACTAAACAAACTATGTGTGTTGAATGTAACATCCAATCCAAACATAGGGGATAACTTCTCATTATGCTCAAAATTGATAAATCAAATCGAATAACAAATAGGAAGTATCGATGCTCACAATCAATATACGTATTGAATGTAATACTATCTAAATCTTGACAAAAAATAAAAAAAATATGCGTGTTGAATGTAACATTATATACTATTTTGAGTGTTACATTTATGCATTCCCATTCTCATTCATGCTCAAATTTGAATGTAAGGTTCATGAGACAATCGAAATCAACAAATCAAAACAATATGTGTATTGACCTCCTGGTGCATGCCCTTTCTCATTCATGCTCAAATTTTATAAAAATCAATCTGAATAACAAACATGAAAGTGTCGATTGTCCCATGAATGTAACACTTCCTAATATTGCAAAAATTCAAAATTTAAGTTTATGTTGAATGTAACATTGTCTATCGTGTTGAATGTAACACAGTTTAAACTCAACCAATTTCCATGCGAACTAACACTGTGTAAACTCAACCAAACAATACTTTTACATTCATGGGACAATTGACACTTTCATGTTTGTTATTCTAAAAAGATCAATTTTTAGAATTCAACAATTGGCCCGCAAAAATTATTTTTAGTGTGTGTTGAATGTAACACTTCCTAAAATGCCAAAATTCAAAATTCAAGGTGCGTGTTGAATGTAACATTGTCTAGTGTGTTGAATGTAACATTGTCTAATATTCTAAAAAACTACCTTCTCGTCAATTCAAAAACTTTAATCGAACTAACTTATCCAAATTGTCTGATAAATCCCAACATCATAAACTTGAATTGATTAGAACCAAACTTCTATCAATCCAAACATTGTCTAACTAAACAAACTGTGCGTGCTGGATGTAACACCCAATCCAAACGTAGGGGATAACTTGTCGTCATGCTCAAAATTGATGAATCAAACCGAATAACAAACAGGAAGTATCAATGCTCACAATCAAATATACGTGTTAAATGTAACACTGTCTAAATCTTACCAACAAAATAAAAAAAAGTATGCATGTTGAATGTAACATTGTCTACTATTGTGAGAGTTATCACAAAACAATATACGCGTTGAATGAAAATAGACAAACTTGTCCCAAAATCCTAAACAATATGTGTGTTGAATGTAATATTATTTAACAAATCTAAGGATATAAGATGATTGATGATGGAAATCTAAACCAAAAATCTAAGAACATATTATATTTTCAAGAACAGAATGTAGTTGTGAACAAGGAACCCAAACCACAATTTGGAGGTAAAATCCCAGACAAATTAAAGTATTGGGATGTAAACCCTAACAAATTAAAGTATCTCCACAATCAAACTAATTGGTAGAAATTCAAGATGTATAACAGAACATAATGTAGGCGAATAAGGCAAACCAAAAATCATCGTTGATGGAGGAGATCTAACGGAAATAATTTCATCAATGATTTCATCCGTAAACCCTAAATCGATTTCTGCAAATGAAATCAAAATCGAAATCAACATATCGAAATCGAAATTACCGGTAAATCGGGGGAGAAATTTGGTCAGATGAAGGAAATCAAAGTTCTTGTCATGATCGGCGCCGGTTCTTTAGCTCCGCACTTGATCAGAGCACACCTAATTGTCCAACTTAGCATCAAACGAGTCGTGGATCTGGAACTGAACGATCTAGAAGGCTAGGGTTTTAGCCGGCAACGAATTTCGGAGAAGGCGCTGTTGAAATCGGCGGAGTTGAAGGCGGAAGCGCACTTGGATCTAGTGGGAAGCTTCAAAGCGCTAGATGAGGGAGTGCGATGAGGAGGTGATACGGAGGGGAAGGGTGTTTGTTGACGGTGAGGCGGCGCTAATGGAAACGGGGAAATGGGTGTGTATGGAAGAGAAGTGGGAGTTTGGAAAATGGAATAGGCTTAAAATGAAAATGGGCAATTTGGTAATTTAACATCTACGATTTTTAAAAAAATGGGACTAATCAGTTCAAAAAATGATTAGAATGAGAATTTTTGGTTCAATTTTAACTAATTGAAATTTATTGATAGTTAAAACAGTATTTAGTGATAATTTTTTAAAAAAACAAAAAAAATAAAAATAAAATTTCAAATACAAGAATTTAATTGTTACTTTTTGTAACGTACTGGCTGTAAGTGAAACTCACCCCCATCCGATCAACATATAGATGTATATATACGTGGTTACAGGCGGCAACTCTGTTGTTCAAACATTCTGTATAACCAGCCGGCGGCAAGCCTCTACTCTCCGCAAAATGGACGAATCATGGAGGATGAGAATGGGAATAAGCACTAGCAAATCGAACCTGCCTCACCGGAAATCAACGGAAGAGACCTCTCGCCGAGATATTTTCGGCGACTCCGAAGCCTTAACCCCCGAGGATTTCGAAGACGTCTTTGGAGGACCTCCACGTAGCGTACTGTCGCGCCAATTCTCTGGAGGCGGAGAGTTCGCGATAAAGGGATCGTTTTACGAAGAGATTTTCCGGTCGACGGAGCGCGTGATTCCGACGGAGAAAGCTGAAGTTGGAAGGAACTTGCCGGAGTTCAGGATCCCAGGGAACAGGAATGGACGAAGGATTTGCGACGGATTTTATAGCGATGTGTTCCTGACGGAGGAGGACATTCGGAGATCAAGGTCGAGGTCCAAGTCCAAGGCGAGCTCGTCGTCGGTGTTGAGTTCGGAGGAGTTGAGTCCGCTCCGTCCGGCGGTTACCGCCGACGACGTCTCCTTCTCTTTGTTCGCTTCGAAGCTCAGGTACTACTACTGATTCTACTTTGCTTCTGTAACGGTTTCCAGAGATTTTTGTCATATGACTATTTTGCCCAAATGTATCACTAAATTACATGGGACTTAGTTCTATTTGGGAACCTTTTGGAGGGTAATTTGGTCTTTATGTGAAAATTGCTTGAGAGAAAAAGCTGCCAATGGCATTCATCCCTTCCGCGCCGACGATTTCTGTGTCTCAACTATACTCATGATTTCTATTTTCAAAAAGTGGCTCGCAGATTGCAAATCTAAGCCTTTTTTTTTTCTCTCTCTCTACAGATGAATCAGTACCAAACTTGCACAAAACTGATGGTCTTCTTTCTGCTTTAGAATCCCTCGATTCTGAATTTTAGGGGTAGTTGCATTTCATCCCTTACCCATGACCTCACCTCAACCCCTTGTTTCTTCTTATAATACACACAATCTACTTCTACTTCTGACTAAAATGTGAAATGTTAGAAATAAAGGAGTTATAATTGCAAAGGATCAGGGAAATGGTCAAAATTTTCTTTTTGAGGGGATGCGGTAGGGTTAATAATCTTTTACTTCAATGCAGGCGTTCACTAGGATCAACGACCCTTGGAAGGTATATGCTTTTCAACACCTGTTCTTGCCTTCTCTGTTGCGATCTATGAATTTTGAAAAACAAAAAAGAAAAAGGATTAAAGGGCTTTCTGAAATAAGATAAAAATCTTGAGGTGATTATGCTCAAAGAGATTATTGATCTATTTTTCTGTTCAGAAGCATGAAGTGGGATTTATACTGGAAATATTAAAGCCAATTTTGTTTTTACTAGATTTTGATCCTTATTTGCTGCTATTTTCTCTTGTATTTGGTGCAGTTATTTCATGTCTCTCTTTGTACTTTGCACTTGTTTTCTTTGCTGTTTTTTACCTAATAAATTCCAGTTTCTTTACCTAAAAGAAAGGAAAAGAAACCCTTTCAGGAAAGAAAAGGAAGTCTTCTAGAAATATCAAGCTTAGAATGTAGAAATTGCACAGTCATTCACCAAGTAAGCTGTTGTACTCGTGGTAAGGTTAGATTTTATTTTACAAGCCTTACTTTGAAGCAGAAGTGAAGGTAAAAAATGATTCTTAAAAGAGGACAACCATGATTATGGCCGCCAATGATCATTTACGTATTTTGGTTGCTCAAAAATAGTGAAAAAACTTTCAGCAACTGGTAGTTTAATATTTTTTTTTCAATTTTCCTATTTCTAATTTTTTTTTTTTTTTTTAATTTAAGGTAGATTAGAATGCACACCTGCAAATTATGAAATACCTGTTTCGTATTTGCCAACACAACTTACATGCAGATTGCTTGTTAATTCTAGAAAAGTGAATTTCTCAATATGCTTCGAATTTTTTTTCTTCTAATTATGGCTCGACGTTCTTTTACCTGCTGCAGTTGTTTAAGATAAATATAAGTTCTAGAACAAACTTTCCGTAATATACAAGTAGTTTTCTATAGTAAAAGATCAAAGCACTATTAATTAAATATTGCTAATCAACTGCTTCTCAGTTTCTGGTTATTTTTTTTTTTTCTCATTTTAGGCCAATAAATGTCCAGTCAAGATGGAACTCATCAACAATGATGCACGACGGGTGCTCAAGGCAACAAGGGATTCCACCTTTTGCATCCCCTTGTCAAAATGATTATATTGGGAATTTTGAAGCATCCCATTTTGGAGTTTCCCGGCTGGTCTCATCCCCCGAAACCGAA
Source organism: Eucommia ulmoides (assembly GCA_016647705.1). Classification (NCBI taxonomy): domain Eukaryota; kingdom Viridiplantae; phylum Streptophyta; class Magnoliopsida; order Garryales; family Eucommiaceae; genus Eucommia; species Eucommia ulmoides. The sequence continues at coordinate 35,566,178 of CM028337.1, forward strand.
CCCAATTCCTATAGCAGTATGAAAGCGTCTTTGGAGGAAGTTGAGATTGAGCTCAACTCTCCTTCATCTATAGTCTCTTCTCTTTGCCAAGAGAAGGAGGTAGTAAAAACTAGTGAAATTCAAGACAGAGAGCTGCAAGAATTAGGGTCGGAGCTAGATGACGACGACGACGATGAGGTTATGAGTTCTTATGTTATTGAGATTAACTCTGACTATAGGGAAGGTACCGAAGAAGCACTTGGCATTGATGAAGCAATCGCTTGGGCCAAAGAGAAATTTCAAACACACAGTTCTCCAAAAGATTGGAATTCAAGACAACATGAGAGGAAACAATCGAAGGAAATGGAAGGTAATGTGATCCCTCCTCCCAACGCAACCCCAGGCGCACACAAAAAAAATGTAAAAATTGCAAAAATAAAATAAAAAAGACACGCGCACGCGCACACACTCTCTCTCAAGTATTGAGTTCTAAAAGAGTACAATTACCAACTTCGAACTTCTTGTTGTTCTGCAGAGAGACCAAATGCAGATGGCTTATCCAATGAGCAGACAGGTGGATGTGGATCGATTAGTTCAATTGTGGTAAGTTTATATGTGGTAGAAGAAAACTGTGTCTTTGTATGATTAAGATAATGCATAGTGTTTCTATCTATTTTCATTTACAAGGCTAGTGGAAAATAGCAGTGATCTGAGGAGCATCCTACTAAGTGTTTGATCCAAGAAATACTAGAGTGAAATCTCATAAATGCAAGTTAAAGGCCCTCTACTCAATGAATGTTGTTGAATCCCACATTGATGTTGGGCCTCCCGATATCCGTTTGCAGTGGTTTGTCAAAGTCCACCATGCGCGTGAGGGTGCGTGTTGAATCCCACTTCGCTTGTATTACCTGATCCTGAGCTATATATAAAGCCAAGGGTAATCCTCCTCTCACAAGGCGTCTTTTGAGAGTGAGTTAGGCCCATTAAAATTTCTATAAATGTTAAATATTTTTGGGGGGTAAAAGCCGTTGCATTAACTATTGGGTATCTTATTATATGTCCTCTATTTAATGTTTTAATTTTTTTATGCCTATTTTAGAGTAATTTATTTTTTGGTCCTTTTTAACTTATTTTTTAGTCCTAGTTGATATTAACTATATGAATTTAATAGTTGGCTAATATTAAAGGTAAAAAATAAAGAAGAAAAAAAAGGATAAAAAGTGTAAGTGACTTATTTCAAATATATATTAATTTCCCCTTAACTTTTCGCATTTTCTGTCCTTTGCAGGAGACAACCGAAGGAAACCAACCTGTGGAAGAAGATGTAAGCTTCTTCCTTAGTACATATTTCTATGCCAATTTACTCTAGGTGAAGTTTCTTTTCCAAAATATGGAGTCATCATTTAGATCAGTACTTTTTCTACCTCTACGTAAATGCAGAAGGAAATACAATTGCATAATGAAGATATAAGGTTGTGGTCAGCTGGGAAGGAAGCAAACATCCGGTTGCTTCTCTCCTCACTACATCATGTAAGAGTGATCATCACAAATGGTACCAATATTTTCAATACTCTCATGGCATGTTTGGTAGGTGGTAATAGAATCAGATTTTGATGGAATGGAATCAAATTTTGAATAAGCGCCTATTCAAAGTTTGATTCCATTCCATCAAAATGCTAATCCATTACCGCCTTCTAAACATGCCATTATTACCAGTTTGGTGCCTCAAATTGCATTTTGAAAATTCAGAATCAATTGATTTGGGACTTCAAACTGTGCTCCGAACGGGTACATCGTGTTCTTTTTTCACATTTTTGCTTGTCTGTGTATTTAAACAGTGCATGAACTGAACTTGATTAGATAAATAATCGCAGATTCTATGGCCGGACGGTGGCTGGTACCCAATCTCCATAAGCAACCTTGTGGAAAGCGCACATGTGAAGAAGGCTTATCAGAAAGCCAGACTCTGTCTGCATCCTGACAAGCTGCAACAAAGAGGAGCCTCACATTCTCAGAAATATGTTGCAGAGAAAGCATTTTCCATTCTCCAGGTATATTCTGAATTCATTACGTCGAAGTTTAGAAAACCTTTGTATAAAAAACGAGATTAGAAGAAGGGAGGGGGTAGAAAAGGCGCCAGAGTCGGACTGATGACCTTCCAACTCCTCTGCAATTTCTTATTCCCCGTCAAATCCTTTCCATTTCAATCACATATACCCATTATACCAAGTCAACTTCCTCATCCAACCAAACCTATCTTTTAGAGTGCGCTTGATAAGGAATTTTATATATTCATGAAACTTACAAATGAAGGGATTTTTAATTTTGAATTTTAAAATTCTGTCATTTGCAAATTCATTGTTCGGGTATTCGTTTTTAGAAATTGAAAATTTATTGATGTAATTTCGTCTCGAGATGGAGAGATATTCCTCATTCGAAACGAGTTACAAAAAACATCTCTTTAGGAGGTATTTATTATTTGGAGATTTTATTTTATCCTCCTTACATCCCATTCAAAATTCCAAGGAATTTTACAAATTTCTTTTTGAAGTGGCCAAACAAAAAACTTTTACTTATGAACTTCATGAATGCCTTATCAAAAAATCAATCTCCTCCCAAAATCCTTTACCCAAACTGTTGAATCCCACATCGATGCTAGGCCCTTCACCTGAAATCCATTCTCAGTGGTTTGTCAAAGGTCCACCCTGCGCGTGAGAGGGAATGTTGAATCCCACATCGCTTGTGTTACTTGATTCTGAGCTATATATAAAGTCTAGGGCAATACTCATTTTATAAGGCGTCTTTTGAGAGTAAATTAGGCCATTGGTTTCTACACAAACCAACCCTTAAGCTCTTCAAGACTAGGATTGAAACTGAACATATGGTGATTCTCTCTATATGGATAACTCAATCATAATTGAAGTTCTTAAAAACTTTTTTTCCTTCTATTTTTATTCTTGCATGACGATTATGGAATTGGATTATAGGATGCATGGGATGCATTTCTTTCTCAAGATGTCTGCTTTAGCTAGGGATTGGCTCGTCTTCAAAACTTCTTTTTTTCTACTTGAACAAGAGCATGTGGATATCTTCTAAAGGTAGAATCGATGACCTAAACACAAAGTATGCATCAAAGATTTTCTTCTGTACAAATCATTCAAGTGTGTATTTGGCCCCTGGGCTTTTTTTTTTTTTTTTTTTTTTTTTTTTAATGTATCATATTTGGTGTTTTATTAAATGTCTGTAGAACAATGTTTTGATGGGGGGAAAAAGGAACAAATTAGGTGTTAGCTTTGTGTTATATGGTAGTGTTTTGCTCAATATGTTTGACTATTTACATCTTCTGAGAATCAAATGGCATGGTAAGCACAGGAGGTGAAGGAAATAACACCAGTAGTGCTTACTTTCAGTCTTGTGTTTCGTGTAATATAAGCTTCTTGTAAGAAAACAATTGATTGGTACTTTTTTGTTTCCTTTGCAATCAACTACGTTTTGGCTTGACATTTATTCTCTTCCCTAGTTGATTATTGTTGTAATAGCCTACAATGTATCCATAATGTTGGCTAGGCTACGCTAGGATTTGAGCTAGGATTTGACCCAAGAGCGAGGGTGAATTGGGTCTAGTAATTTTAATCGTTTTTCTTATTTTTTACAATTTTGAAGTACTTAACCAATCTCTTTAGTAGACAATGAATATCAATGGTGGTAGGAAAGATTTAATAGGTTGTTTGAACATTTGAGCGAGTGTGATCTATTTATCAATATAAAGGTAGCGGAGTAAAGCAATCACAACCACAAACATGATGTACATATAAAACACAATCACAAGAAGATAGAGATGGATAAAAGCAAGAATTCACATAACACCATGATTTTTATGGTAGTTGGCAAATATTCATATGCATACGTTCACTCTGAGCTCTTGCAGAGGATTTTAATCCATTAATCATTTTAATCCTCTTCACAAGTGAAGACCAAGCATTTACAATCTTATCAACAGTCCACATCTTGGATTTCCTAATCCTCATTCTCAAGATGAGAATAAGTCTAACTTACCAAGACTTACTCCCTTGGATTTTCTAATCTTTTTCCCAGGCAGAGATCTATCCTAACTCACTGAGGTTCACTCCCTAGGATTTGTAACCCCATTTCCCAGGTAGAGGCCAAACCTTACTAACCAAGGTTCACTCCCTTGGATTTCTAATCCCTTTTTCCCGGCGGAGGTTAAGCCCAAACCACTACGCCAATACAATTCACAATTAAACAAATACAATCAAAACAAACCAAAGCTCAACACTAACATATCTAGATTCACTCTTCTAAATTCATATTCTTCATCTCTTTCCCAGCGACATCGAGCTGATACTTTGCCAAAGGTCCCTCCCTTGGACTTCTTCACAAATCAACTCATTAGGATTTTATTAGTCATATTCATTCGTATAGAGATCTAGTATAGTATATGATCATGAATAACACTATCTCTTTATAATCTAGTTAAGTAAAAAGGTGAACTCAACTAGAGACTTTGTAGTCTAAACCACAAAGCTAGAATCGAGCTTCTAAACACGTCTCTCAAAATGTATGTCAATAATAAGCCTTCTAGTGTTTGTGCTTATATGCAAATAATGCTTTATTTCAAGAACATTTAATACAGTATAGAGTGTAAACAGGAATAAAGATAAACATGTAATAATTTGTCTAGTTTCTTTTTTGCACGTTTAATGAAATTTATCTCATGTATAAAAACTTTGGGCAAACTTAATTTAAATAACCCGAGAAAAAAAGCAACATGAAAGATATAGTGACTTTAATCATGATATCAAGGGATACATGTACAATTAAAGGCAAGTAAGATAATCATGAATTTCAACGATCATACTCAATCAAACATCAATATTATTTTCTTAAAAAATCATACTTTCACAAGCAAAGAGACGTTTTTCAATGATGTTCAACACATTAATCTTTTATAATGATAACTGATTTATTTCAGCTTTCATACGCATACGCATATATATGAAAGTAAGTCATTAAAGATCAGTAAAAAATAACCAATTAGCTCACCTCTTATTAAGTTCGGTATGCGTGGGATTTAAGATCTCGTAGAGTAACTTAATCTCGCTGGTAGTGCTAGTTCTTCTTATTTTTATTAGGCCAGACATTAACGAATTCATGTTTAGGTTCAAAATACTTCACGTTTTGCATTTAGCAAAAGGTAGTACATAATTTTGAATAAAGTATAAACTAGCCAAACATAGATAAAGTATCCATAGAGATCAATGGGGGCATGTAAATCACATATCTAGATTTATACTCGATTAAGCACACAATTGTCACGTTTCATGTTTAAGCCAATAAACACAAATAAAGAGAGTGTATAAAAGACCAGACTCACCTAATTAGGGATAATGTTGTAGATGTGTTGGAGCCTTCAGGATGACCAAAACTTAATCTTGTATTGATCGAATCAACCTTAGAGAATTAAAGAATTTTGCTTAATGGTTCAACTCAAGGTTGCACATAAAAAGATCCACTCTCTTGTTTTTCGTTAGTGTTTTTCACACTATATCATGCATTGAAGAATCAAGAGGCATTTCTTAGGGATAGAAGATGTATATCATTGATGCTCAGACCCTCATCTATGTCCAATTTGTGCAACTAGGATGGTATATATAGGTTCTATAAAGAGAAAAAAAAAAGTGATTGTTATACCAATTTTAGAATGAAAATGCACTTAATTCATTATAATTAGTTATATGAACATTGGAAAGATAATCTCATTAATAATGTTCAGTTCTAACATTCTAATTTGGCTAATTTGGGAAGAAATTAATTGGGGAACAACATTTTAAGAAAAAGGCTTTATTTTAGGGTTTAAAACCAGAAACTTTAGAATACACAATTGACCATTTGATCTTATCTCATAATTCGTAATTCTTGATTCAAACAAACAATAATATGTTAATTGAAGGTAGAAACAAGTTTGAATAGATTTCATGTTCAATTCCATATCTAATTTGATTTTTGACTCAAGATATTTAAAATATACATCACAATCCCTTGACTGAATTCCTAATCAGGTGATCGATATTCTTACTAAGCCAAAATAATTTATTTCTTGTTTAATCAATCAACTGATCGGTTGGATAAATCAAAAGAATCAACTCCCTGGTCCAATCGATTGATCGATTGTCACTTTTGGTCGATCGATTTTCAATTTTTTTTTTTTTAATTCCCTGGAGCAATCGTTTGACCAAATATTTAAATTCGTTGATCGAATTGCCCTCAATTGCATTACAATTGGCTTACTGGTTCAATTTGTTGATAGGAACATGGGTTTTGTCAATCGATTTCTGAATTTTTCATTTTTAAGCTTGTTTCTTAACTAATTCTAATTTGATGTCTTCCCTAATAACCTCAAACTCATTTTTACCACCTTTTAACATATCAAACACACAAGAATAGTAACATATAAATACCACATGAGATTATGGATGTGTATGTGTGTTTTCTAGAGGCTTTATTATACATACTTCTCAGGATTGAGAGTGTGATTACCTTATAACTCGATCTTTGTCTTTATGACATTTTCTGTTCTTTCACAGCATTGAGTTGTATCGTTCCTTTCATCCTAGTCCATCCGTCCTTTCGCTCCCTCATCTTTGTTGTCATTGTTCTCCTTGTTTTCTTTTCGTACTTGAGTTTCTTTATACTTTGGACATTCTACAAGGACAACTCACTCAAAAACATTTTTGGTTAGTGAAAACAAGGTAAAGATAATCAATCCACTACATAGATGCACATAATACATGCATATATCACATAAGCATTGATATAACACATATTTCATAAGCATGAACGTCTTCACATATGTTACATACATAAGAGTATCACCTACATGGAGTACCTATATGAATAGTATGATCACATAATCACATAGATAATCATCACATAATCACTCAGGTATACCATAGGTACATTACCTAAACATACATATAAGCATACAAACACGATGTATATCTCGTATACAATTTGTGTAATGAGTTCACTTTATTACACAATCTATTACATTCAAAATCTAATATCTGAACATATAAGGTATATCACTACAACAAAATTGACTTTTTGGGGCAGAGTAATGTGCCACGATAAAAACGTTATTGCAATATGTTATTAGGATGCCAAAAGTGCTTTTGTAGTTTAAATTTACGAAGGCAAAAATAGTTGTTAAAAACTTTTTGTTGAGACACTACAGAAAATAATGGTACACGATTTTAAAATTTTCAAATTTAATATATTAGGGCACTATATAGCGTTTTGAAAAATCTACAGTATGATAGTAAATTATCCACTAATAAGTTACTCATAACACACCTTTAAATATTTGAATAAGTCTTTCATTTTGTTTATGAGACAATTTGGAGCATCCATCAATTTGTTTTTAATTTCAAAATTAAATAAATAATCCAAGTCTAAGCAATATAAACACTACAAATCCATCACAATAGAAAGTGCATAACACAGACACCGCATTTTGTCCCACCAAGTTAGTGTCGAATCAAGTACAAGTTTAAATAAACTTTAAACCTAGGTTTAAAGGGAATGAATTTCTACTTTGGATCACAATGTATACTACAAAAAAACACCAAAAAACCTAAGAAAACACAAAAACTGTAAAATTGACTGAATTCAATGAAGTAAACGTTTCGGGTCAACCTTGAAAATCCTTCAATTTAAAGGGGTATAAAATGATATTATTAAAGGTTTATTTTCATTAAATCACCTAGTATGAATAAAAAATAGACACTACACTTCAATTATAGGATATTTTACCAATTTAGCACGATTATCTACTTAGACCCTGAAATATTTACTATCACTAGTTTCGTCTGTTTAACACCAAAAATATTGTTTCAATTATGCATGTTACATTAAGATACTAACAAGAAACAATCCAAAAGACCATGATCAAGGCATGAAAATGTCTTGACAAATCCAAGTTACACAAGGTAACTAAGGATTAGGACTCGGTTTAAAATTTAACCAAACCAAAGTTTTCTTGACAAAACCACCAAGGCCCATCGAATCAAGGGCCCAGCCCATCATTTAATGACTTACAAAAGAGAATTAAAATGACCAGGACACCCATAGGATATTCTCTACAAAATATCTAGGGAGGAAACCAAATAACTAGCCGTTATCGAAACTAAACCGATTCGGTTTGCCACCTAAGCAACCCATTTAATGTGCATTAAATACCTAACCCATCAAGAATTAAATGCTTGGGATGACATGGATAGGAAAAATTCAAGGAATGTAGATATTTTGATCGAAATATCTTAGGGCTAACCAAAATCCTTAAAATGTGACTACCCATTATCTAAACCAAACCCATCCAGTTCGCCACCCAACTAAGGCATTTAATGATCCCATCCCATCAAGCATTTAATTGTTGGGATGACATGGATTGGGTGGATTCAAAGTATCAAGATATTTTTCTCAAAATATCTTAAGGTTAACTAAAACCCTAATCCAACTAAAACCAACCAATTCCAAGCACATCACATCATGAGTAATCATCAAACATTAAATACAAAATTACTCATCAAGACTAAGTTCAATGCACCTTGGAAACATTAATGGAAATCAAATCGAAATAGTGAAACTAATCAGTACTTAGCCCCTAAACCGAACCGAAAGTGTTACTTCATGCCATTAATGCACCATGTGCAACCAATCACATTCATGATTATGTAATGATTGCCAATGATTGCTAGAATCTTCCAAATATTTGGTAATTATTACCAAATCTTTGAGAATCCTACACAATCTTCAATATTTGCTCAAAGCTATTCAAGATCAAGACAAGAGAATATGACCTCTAAGCCAAACAGACCCTAGGGATCAGCCTAGATTGGCCTGATCATGGGCCAATGCGCATGATCCTTGACCTATATATACAAGGGTCTTTTTTTTTTTTTTTTTTTTTTCACAATTTGAGGGGTTGGAACCTAGACTTTATATCTCTAAACCTAGGCAGTGCTCTCGGGTCCTAGGGTTTCCAACAATTCCTCTTCAATGACACCTCATTATTCTATTGAAATACGGTCCCAGAAGGAGTTCTTGAGGTTCTTGGAGTAAGAACTCAAGAAGTTGAACCCATCGAGTTTAAACCAAGAAGATCAAGAAGGAGAAGAATGAATTTGTTTAGTGAAAGAGCACTCTCCTAAACTAGGTATGTTTCTTGAATATCCACCAATCTTAAATTTATGTATATTGTTTGTACATAGCATAATCATGTAGTATCCATGCTTTAATTTCATGTATATAACACATATAACCCATAATCAACTATAAAACACCAAATTTATGTTATAATCATCAAACTACGTCCAAATAATACAAAATCATATCAAGAACATTAAGAATATCCAAGAACACGTGATGACCCAAATCATCCGAGAACATGTTAAGAACATGTAAGGATCAAAATATAACATCTATCATACCATAAGTTGTGTATAGATTCTACGATTCTTTCATGAACGCTTCAAACCAAACTCTTACTAATTTTTAATGCAACCATGTAAGTGTTAATAATTAATTTACTTTATGCTAAACGTCAAGATCACAGCCTGCCTCTAAGTTTTTAGGCTAGTAGACTGGCACCTTATATGTAATACCCCAGAAAATTTATATTTTAGAAAATATTATTTATATAAGTTTAATATTTTTGAGATTATTTTGAAAATTTGTGGTATAAATAATATTTGATAATTTTGTGGATTAAATGTTAATTTTAAATTGACGTTTAATATTTTTTGGGACTATTGTGTTATTTAAAATGTATTTTTAAAAGTTTTGGGATATAATTAATATTTTCTTTATTTTAAAGGGGGTAATGTGTAAATAAATAATAAATTAATTAAATTGTGGTGAGATTTATTTCCTTCGCAAGGAAGGAAACAAATGGTCACCACAATTATAATATATATATATATATATATATATATATATATATATATATATATATATATATATATATATATATAAACTTAACATATTTTATATCATATAATAAGAATAGTAATAATAAGAAATAAAGAGAAAATGAGGGGGGATCATTATCATCAGGAGAACAGGAGCCGCATAATTGGATTTTGGAATGAATCATATGTATATTTTGAATATTTTTAACTATTCTGGCTTGGATTTTGGTTCGGATTTCAGGTAGAATTTCCAACTCTTTTAATATATGTATTTAATTTTCCTACTGTGTGATTTATGTTATTATTGTTGTTAAATTTTAACTGTTAAATTTTATTAAATAATTATTATTATGTGAAAATTGTATGAAAATCATGTCTATGTGTTTTATGTGTTGTATTAATTAAAAGCACGTATCAGAGGGGTTGAAATTTTACTGAGCTCTGGCACACTACCCCACAGTTTTGATTGCAGGGCCGGTGAGAGTGAAACGGCGACAAGAATTTTGTTTGAACTTTTAATCTTTAAAAATTTGTATTTATTATTTACCGTTGTAAAAAATCGTTTCGATAATTAGATAATTATAATTATTTCCACCGCATTGTAAATCAAAATATTTTTGTAAAACAAATTATTGATTAATTGTTGCCGTCACCTGGAAAAATTTATCGGATTTTATAGAATGAAATATTGGTCGTTCCATTATATGTTTAATTCTCTAAGGGGAGAAACCGCGTGGCAGCCCTAGGAAACTGAGCCGTTACATTACATATATATATACTACACCGACAGACTCTTGTGGCTAAAAACTCGGGATAAATGGAGGACCTCTATTCCTTCGGGGATATGTATGACCTTTCTTCAGAAACCTTTTTGTCTTTCTTAATTACGAGTAGGACTGGCTTATATATATGGTATTTTTTTTTTCTAACTAACAAACTCAAAATCGAACACTAACTTGTCTAAATAAAAGAGTTCGATTAGGGTGCTCTTAACAAAATCAAAGAGATTATTTACGTATCATGTTGTGATTCATGTATTGTCTAAAAACTAAAATCAACTAGAATCAACCAATCATCACCTTACATAAATGAACTACGTGATGACTTGATTCTCATTGATCTGAGATACGTAAGCAACCCACGTACGGGTTCGGTCACATATCAAAATAATTTAGTCTAGTTCGTATACTGGAACTACATATTGAACTGATTCCCCGTGTTTACCGAGATATGTAGGCAACTTTTATAAGTTTCGATCTTTTAAAAAATACAAAATCATTTCATTTCATATAGCTTGCATGTTGGAACTACATGTCGACCTGATTCCCTGTGCAAACAGGGATATATAGGAAGCCTTTATAAGGTTCGATCTTTTATATTTCTGTACCATATATGCTACTATTGGGTTGTCGCTGCCTAGATTAGTGTAGTTTGCATGCTTTCATTACATAAAAAAATACAAAAATATTTCCATTTTAATTTGCTTTATTTTTAGTTGCATAATAGATAGTTAAACCTTTACTAACTTTATATTACATATAAAAATCCATAAAAAGGGAAAAATTTAAAAAAGAGATTTATTTTGTCAATGCAAATCAAAGAAAATTACTTGGATGTTGTTTAACAGTGAATATTAATTTATACTAAGGTATCATTTACGGATGGGTGTCTTGGGGTGTGTAAAACCTTCTCCGAGTATAATCGACCCCCGAACTTTAAGAAATCTCTGGCACAAGACCTTTACGAATCAAAACACGGGTCATTTCAAAGCCAAAAAATAAATTTCTAAAACCCCCAGTGACCACCAGACCATTTAATCCCGTGCTAGGTGGAGACTCATTTTCAAACATAAAATCCTAGCTCAAGAAGGTTTTCAAAACTGATGCCTAGAAACTCCCTTAAAAAATCATTTTCAAAATAAACGGATTTAAACGACTTAGAGAGGGAAGAATGAAACTTGTTTTATTTTCTTCCTGATTTCTACTTCTCTCTGCTATCAAAATCTGGGGTGCGTTAACTGGTGACTCCGTTGATGACCATTAGAGGGTCAAGCCTAGTCGAAATCTAAATCAATATTCACAGTTAAATAAAATTCAAGAAACATGTATATATATATATATATATATATATATATATATATAATTATGTTTACATACTTTATTTATACTAGCATGCCTATATTTACTATCATTTACATTTACTGTCTTTCAATATTGCATTTCAATTACTGTCTTTAAATTCCTGCATTTCATTTCCCTATGCACTCTCCAACGCACGGACACTCACTTTGCTTTGCATATCATGATTAAAAACTCAAGCCGTAACCCTAGGGATGGAGAGGTTGGCAGTAGGGGCTGAAGTTGGCGAGGTCATGATGCCGATCTAAGCTCTAAAAACCCTTAGGATAGAAAGAAGAGTTAGTAGAAGCAAGGCCGATTGGGTTTCTCCCCTCGGATCTGGCTACGAAACTCGCCTCGCTTGGACCACCAACCAACGATGGATGTTGTCCCGGGAAGGACGTCAGAGGTTTGAAGGGTTGGTAACCAAAGCTTTTTAGAATGCACTAGAAGAAAAGCGTTAACCACATATTGTGAGCCTAAGATAAAGGATAACCAAAACCCTACTGTAATTAGGATACTTATCTTGGAGAGAGATTTTGTTTTTATCTTCTGTACCGTTATTTACATAATTGTTGTACTAGGTAGATAAAACGAAATTTCTAGGAGAAGTAGGGGCATAATAAACGATTTAAGAATTCTTGTTCTATCCCACGCATTGCTAGCTTGCTCAACGTCAAAAAACGTTTTCAAAATCGAAATAGGGAGCAAGCTGTAGGAAAGAACAAGAATCATTGCTTTATTTAATACAATAAGCTCAATATACAAACATTAAATCATAAATGCCTATTTCATTCGTGATAATGTACTTAAAACTTATTCTAATAAGATCACAAATACATTTTCCTTTAAATAATGCACAAAAATCCCACCTCGATAAGTTAGAAATAATAAGCCTTTACTAAACAAGGTTGTCTAAAGTTCGTCCGCTAAGACAATGTGAAAGAATCTACTTCGATCCTGCAAAAACACACCAAGCTTACCAAGGCATAAGACAGTGTCATCACACAGTCGAATCAAGACTGTGCAATCCAATAGTAAATATGTCCTGGGTCACCTTTCCCTAGGAGATAGGTGTCACGTCCTAAGCGTAGTGTCCTTTCTCGTAAAGCCTATGCCGTAGGAATTATGAACCATAGGAAGACATTTTGGTTTAGGTTTAAAACACCTTAAGCAGGTTAAAACCTTTTCTGATAGGAAGGAAATTAATGCTCACTAGTTAGTCTGTCAAAATAAAGTCACCCTTAGAGAGACATCATGAACTCAAAGGTGTCATAAACTCTTTATAGAGTCCTAGGAGTAATAATCTACCTTTGGAGGAATAAAATAACAGATCCTGTCATTAGGTCCTAGGAGAAGTGATCCATGTTTGAGTAGAAAATATGACAATCCTATCATTAAGTCTTAGGAGAAATGATCCAATTATGTCATTAGGTCCTAAGAACAATAATTCATTTCTTAGGAAGAAAATGACAAGCATGTCATTTAGTCCTAAAGCAATGATCCATATGTGAGGAATGAAATTATGTTCTTAAGTACTAAGAGAAATGATCCATGTCTTGAGGAAGAAAAAGTACAAGTCTGTCATTAGGACAATGATGTATATACACTCACACATAGCCACGAATATAACCATGTATAAAGATAAGACAATTTGCATTCTTAAAAGTTTATTAGTAGAGGTCTAGGTTGTTAATCACTTAATAAATATAGATTATCTGCTTTAGGTGACTTTTGCTAAAAGCCATCCAAGATTTGCCCGCAAGATGGTAAAATGGACTTGGCCCCCCTCTGTTGGAAGTACTCCGAACGATTCCAAAATTTCGACGATGCAAGAAGATATTGCCTCCCTGAAACAAATGTTGAGCTAGATGAACCCAGTCTTGCCATTCCAAGAAGAGATAAAATAGGATCCCTCATGGAAAATGGATTGCTACTGAAAATCATATAGCCTTGCTAAACTGGAAGACGTCGTTTGTACCACCACCGCAAGTCAAGACCTACCTAGCTGGGAGAAGAACCTTGAACCTAAGGAAAACTTAGTCCAAGGAGAAATTTCCAAAATATGGAAGCTGATGGACTACATAAACCAATCTATTAATGAGACCAAACAGGTCATTTGGACCCTCATCCACCAAGAACACCAACTTTTCATTTCTTCTCCATATCCAAATTGGTCCCCTCAAAACCACAGTCAACTACAGACTCTAATTTAATTGCCTCATCAAGTCTTCAAGCCGACCCAAAACCTTAAAGAGAGGAGACAGTTCACCTTATTCCCTATTCCACTCTCTCAAATCTATCGCTACTACATAAAAAATAAGCTATTAGCACCTATTCACCCTAACTAAGGAAACCCTCAGGATCTGAGGTTTAACCCTCGCACTTTCTGTCAGTACCACTCTGGAGGGGTTGGTCATCACACTTATCAAAGCCAGGACCTCATGAACCGTATCAAGGATCTCATCCAGATAGGGATCATAAGTATCTCAAGAAAAAATCTGGCTATCAAAGAATAGGGGAAGAAACATCTATATCTTCGTTTCCTTTAGTACTTTCTAAATAAACCAGGCATTATCTTATATACCTATGTACTAAATCTACAAATCACTAAATACAGACTTATTTTATCTACGACCGACTTAGGTCTTCATACTCTAACTTCCATAAATTAATTTGCTTATCATAATTCACATACCGCGAATAATCAAAATAATGATAACATAATTTTAATACTAAATTAGACCATTATACAAAGAAAAATGTTAAAAGGAAAGTCTTGTTTGAACTAGATGATGGTGAGATATTGACAAAAAATCTGGGGATGTTAGAAAGAAAACCTAAGAGCCTTGACGTGGAATTATTACATATGTTCCAACCCTAGGGTTGTGAAGTAACTAAGAACAATTTCAGCCAACATACCTATCAAGAAGACATTGGTTGATATCATTATTAAGGAACCTCAAGAAGAGGAAAGTAACCTTAGAACCTTGTCTTATCCTAAGAAAATTCCTAAGAAAAGGGCCGATAATCATAAACTTTGGGAGAATCAATTAGCCAAGGTTGTGTTCCAGGAAATATTGGAAGACTCAATCAAAGAAATCCTTAGAAATTTGATACACCTAGCCTTACCTAAAGTTCCCAAAAGAAGTAAGGCAGGTAACTAGAACAATCTTTTAGAAAGAAATCAAGTTGGAAGAAGACAAGAAGACCTCCTCAACCAGAATAAAAGGAGAAAACATCCGTAAGACTTATGATGTGAAGGATGGTGGATAAAGTCTTAGAACCTGACCTTGCCAGAGAAAAGTTCTTAAAAGGCCAGATAGTTAAACAAAGTAGGATGAACTAATATAGACTAAGATTTTATCTAGACATAACAAATTCAGAATCACATTGAAACCTACTTAAAATAAAAGTAGAAGGAATCTTGTAAGATTTAAAATGATCAAAATTAGAAAAATACAATGAGCCTTCATTAAGATAATAACTTATAATGGGGAAAGGAACCGGGATAAGGCAAAATCAACAAAGACCTCGAGACTGACTCAAATTACTCTAATTCTCAAAAATGTAAAATCCTAAAAGTATGTGTTAAGAGAAAGAAAATAATAAAATAAAGACTGGTCTTAGAAAGTTTCTAAACATCGAGTGGTCACATGAAAGAAATCAGGTAAATCATACTCTCTATACAATTCTAGTATTAAGTCATAGGGGTGTCTCAACACCTAGTGACTTGGGTCAATTAGACCGGGATCACTACCCAAAACTCGCTACATGGATTATATAGGAAGTATGAGTCCTTACTTGCTTGAGTGAAGAAATACAAAAAAGAAGAAATAAAAACATAAATAATTCTCTCAACATTACCAAGATAAGATAACATTTGTTAGTCGTCATTAACTAATACTTGTTTCTCCATCATTTCTTTTCTCCCTACTTTGAGTCATCTTGGGAAGGCCTATTCTGTTTACCCTCAGTTCAAGACAGAAGAAGTGAAGCAGAAGCGTTGAAGAAACCTTGGGTAACATACAGGGCCTAGGTAATCTTGATAACAATCTTAGAAAATATCAATTATCAGAACTTGATGGAATTGAAATAAACAACCTTGTTAGCTAATAACTACAGATGTTTTGGTCTAAATTACTATTGAACTTATCTTTATCATAATTTAGACTAACATAATACAAAGATTGCGACAATCATTGAGATGAATGAATGTTTGAATATGTTACCCGAGTCTACGCTAGTTAAAATAATCCTGCACAAACTTGAAAAGGGAACGTACATGGAACATATAGGTTAATGTCGAAAACATTAAATAGGCCATTTATTTCGAGGGAATGAACTCGTGAAAGTACGGGAAAGGAAAGAAGAAGCTTTGTTAGATAGGCCATTTATTCGAACCCTTTCCCAAAAGTCATCCGAAAGACATTCGAAGCCCGCGCCAAATCAACAGTGATCTTTGTTCCAAGCTAGATGTTCCCATTCAGGGATATTCTGATCTCAACTAAGTGAGACATGAAATAGCCCTCTGCTATTCCTGCCCGAACTTTTCCATATTGCAACTAAAACCCAAAGACTGTTTGAAGGAAAAATCCCAATCGGAATTGCAGTTGCAATGCAAGAAGGAGAAAAGAGAGCAGGAAGCCTCTCAGAAGCACTGGTCAGCTTTCCGTATAAAAAACAACATGAAAATAACCAGGAGAGATGGACAATAGAGAAAAGTACCTAGTGCAAACATTCTGGAAAATATTCTAGAAAGAAACTAGAATCTTTAGATAAACGATGCTTTCCCTAAAAAAACATTATAGATTTGGGCATTATAAAATCATACAATACAAAAGTCAATATCAAAATACTACACAAGCACTATGCATAATGTCTCACTTAGGAATACATAACTTCATACACAAGGAAAATTAGGCATCATACTTTAAAAGAACCTGTGGTATCCTGCATATCATTTTGCATCCATAGATCATCACCGAAATGACACTTGAACCTATTGGTGGCCGCTAATTTAAGCACTGCCACTTTCACCACAAGCGTACGGATCAAATTTTAGTATAATGGACCTTTCGGTCGAGTATCGTATCCACAGGGATTGGTTGAGATTACTATCAAGTAACACGATTGTCATAACCTAACTTTATCTAAGCGATAAAAATGATATTCAATTAATTAATACTAATACTAAAATACTAATTTACTATACTAATTACTAATACGAGATAGTTATGGGATGGATTATCTAGGGATGAACTTTATTTACTTAAATGCGTTTGATTTCATTTAGTCTACAATAATAGTGTTCCACCTATTCGACAATTTCGGTATCTAAAACTCCTCCACCACCTCTCCCGAGTGTAAGATGGGGGAATACGCAACTTCGTGTCAACGAAAAACTTCCCTTAACGTCTTAACGACCCTAGGTTGCGTGAGTCTTGCCCCAACGTCATCGATTGCACACAAAACCTCAGTTCATAAACTCTCTCGTCACCTCTCCCGAGTGTAAGATGACGGATATAATGCAACTTCGTGTCAATGAAAAAGTCCCTCTCAACGTCTTAACGACCCTAGGTCATGTGAGTCTCTCCCTAACGTCATTGATTTCATGCGTTGTGTTTACCCTATCGACAATCTTAGTTCTAAAACTCCTCTGCCACCTCTCCCTAGTGTAAGATGGGGGAATACACGACTTGGTGTCAACAAAGAAGTCCCCCTCAACATCTTAACGATCCTAGGTCACGTGAGTCTTTCCCCAACATCATAGATTGTCCACAATCCTAACCCCGATCGGATTATTAGATCGTGGTGTTTGTTTATTCTAATCTGAATCCGGGATTTGTCAAACCCCGTATTCTTGATATATCTATCCAAGCATGATAAACAAACAATATGTCATATACAATCAAACTACAAAGAACAATCATTAAAGAAAGACAACTCAACCAAAACTACGTTTTTTATAAACGATATTAATCCCATACATAATCCACGTTTAGCCTATGGCCATAACCGTTTATTGGTAGGGTGTGAAATACGCCGCTACTTACACTCTAAAGTATATGAGGTCAAAGTTTTAGTATAGTGTGATCGTTAAGATCGGGTTATCGTATCCACAGAGATTGATGTCGTTACTATCGAATACCGCGTTGTCATGACCTAACTTTATCTTGGTGGAAAAAAAATGTATTTAATTAATTTAACTAATACTAATATATCCTAAATTAACTATACTAATATACTAATATGTTTTAGGGTAAAGAATTGCCTAGGGATTAACATGTTTACAAATAAGTGTTCGATCTCGATTTACTCACGTTTACGGTGTTCAACCTATTTGACAATTTCATTACGTAAACTCCACCGCCACTTCTCCTAAGTGTAAGATGGTGGAATACATGACTTCGAGTCAATGAAGAAGTCCCCCTCAACGTCTTAACGACCCTAGGTCACGTGAGTCTCGCCCAGCGTCATTGATTGCACACAATCCAACTCCCGACTGGGTCATTGGATCGTGCATTGTATTTACCCTATCAACAATCTCTGTTCTAAAACTCCCTCGCTACCTCCCTCGAGTATAAAATGAGGAATATAATGCAAATTTGAGTAAATGAAAAAGTCTCCCTCAACGTCTTAATGACCCTAGGTCGCGTGAGTTTTGCCCCAACGTCATCGATTGTCCACAATTCAAACTCCGATTGGGTTATAGAATCGTGGTATTTGTTTACCCTAATCCGAATCCGAGGTTTGTCAAAACCCCGTATTCTCCATTTATCTAACTAAGCATGATAAACAAACAATACGATAAATACAATCAAACTACGAAGAACAATCACAAACGAAACACCGAAATTATCCAAACAACGTATTTATAAATATAGTGTTAATCCCTACTACAATCCATGTTTAGTTATGTCCATAGCAGCATTTACAATGAAATAACAAGCTAAACATGCTCACATGATCTTAAGTTAAATAAATAAGGAAAAATAATATAAGAACTTAGTCTTGTCTGAAGATAAACCGCTAAGAACGCTCAACGATCGATTTGCCGTCTTCTCCACTTTGGGATGTGAGCTTCACCTCTAAAACTCCTAAACCCTAGCCTAAATATGGCCTAAGGTGGCCAAATGGCTGGGGGGTTCAAAGGAGGGGGAAGGAGAGGGGTATTTATAATCAAAATATCTAAAAAATATCTAAAACAATATCTAGGCTGTGCAGAGGGTCACCCCTGTGGCGGTGGAATTCACTGCTGCGGCGGTGGGTAGGTCGATTTGTTGATCGTTGCGGCGATGAAGACAATAGTGGACTTAGGAAATGTTTCTGTTGGATTTTCGCCTACGCGGTGGGATTTTTCGCCTAGGCGGTGGGCTGTTAGTAGCCTTTTGTATTTCTCAGCTTCTTCACCGCCACGGCGGTGGACTTGTTTCACAATGTTGCCTCTGAGCTTGTTTTTCCACCATTCTTCGATCGGTTTTGGTTCAATCTCATCGTTTTCGCTTAGTTTCCTATCTTTTTTCCCTACACACCTGATTTATACAAAAAGTATGAAAACTAATTAAAACGTAATAAAATACTATATAAATACTCGAAAACTAACTTAATTCGGTTTAAAAATATGTAGCTAGTTCACACCTATCAAATACTCCCAAACTTGGAATTTGGCTAGTCCTCGAGCCAAACACACACACGAAAATGAAAATACACAATCTGAATTAAATAGCAAACATCTTAAAAACAATCTAAACATAATGACATGCGAGTTTTGACTTCTTCTAATGGCCTATTTATTTTAGTCCCTCAACAACGCTAGTCATATCGAGTTCAGGCAGTAACACACATCATGTAATGTTCTAGAATTTCGACATGCAATACTGGTGAACGCCATTCTAGATCTTGTAAACATGTTAGTGCGTGACTCAATAATATAACTATACAACGACCAGATTGGATTATCCCGCAACGAAACTCATGACTTAGACCGTAAAGGACTAGAATTTCCATATGCATGATTGGGGTCCACTTTCTACTAATATATGTTTGAAAGTTTAAAAAGATCAGAAGGACTTGGTTCGATTAAGGAATAGTTGGCTAAGGGTATTTCGGAATTGAAAACGGGTTAACGTTGTTAACTTAACGTTACCCAAGGCTCAACACTTGACACATTCTCTCTCGAACCCCCATAGATAAATTGGAAAACAATCTCGAATATGCATTTAAGACCGACGTACTCACTTATCAAAAGAAACGGAAATACAAACCGTATTTACATTTGATTTTTTTTTTCTATTTTTTTTTCTTTTCAATGAACACACCCCCAAACTTATTTGATTTTTACAATTGAAGGGGTGTGTCAAATACAAATGAAAAATGACAAGTGAGCACTCAAATACCGAACTAATTAGAAGTTTGCCCTAAACCCAACCACTCACATCAAGTAGAATTTACAATTGCTAACTTGATTTACTCAAATGTACCTTTAAATTCAGCGATTAAGGTTTCGAAAAAGGTCAATTGGCTAGGGTATTAGTTTATGTGCTCAGAATTGAATTTTCATTTAGGCTTCGACAGGGTGACGAGGGATAAACATGTAACAGGGTAGGCTTAAAAAGGCTCAAGTGACAAAACGACTACCTAAATCACGTCTCCTGAACTACCTCGCCTAGGATTTCGCCTTAAGCTTTCCCTCAATCAAGTTCTAGAATCCTCAATGTGTCGTGAATTTGGCTAATCAATAATCATCCTCAAATCAATTAAATAAAAATACATTGAGTCTATGTGCTCATGCAAATTAGGATCTATAATAATTTTGACCAAAAAGCATAGTCAAGCACACAGAATCACACATGCATAGGTGTTACTCTTGAACTTAAAAAAACCCAGGGGTAATTATCATCATCGGGTGATGGCCCAGATGAACACAAAACTCAGCATGTAAACAACAACACAAAAACATAAACATAGTCTAACCTAAACACACATGCAATACGAGAAAACGATAACACATAAACTAACATACTATACTGCACATCACCACCAAACTCAAAATAGACAATGTCCTCAGCGAACCCAATCATCATTCTCAACATATGAAATTTAAGCATGCTGACGAAGGGTGTCTAGAACACTTACCTGGGAGGCGAGAGGATCACACCTCCATTTAAATTCGACGGAGATGTATTTAACTTATTTGACCTTGGGTTGCCTTCCAAGAAGCACATGGTTTACTGTCCTCAGCCCGACATTTTCAGAACGCCCTCAAGATTGGCGAGGTTTTTCTTTGGATGGCTCAATCTTTCAACGAAATGCCTCACCGGATTATGTGCGTGGCCCTGCACCATAAAACGATTTGGAATCCCATCGAAAGGGTTGCATCAATACCCGTCGATCTAACATCGCCAAGTACCTTGCATAAGAAACAAAAACAAAACTAAAAACAAAAATTATATACAAAATAAATTCCTAAAGTAAAATTAGGTCATTTACACACAATATCGATAATGAACGACAAAACACAATCCCGACAATACGATACACTTGCTTCTCCTATCTAAAACTTAAGTCTCCGGCCGTTTCCGCATTTTCTCTGGAAATAATCAACAAAACAATCCCCGATAACGGCGCCAAAAAACTTGGTAGACGTTGATGGAAATTAAATCTGACAAACCAATCCCCGACAACAGCACCAAAAACTTGGTAGGGTGTGAGGGCGTGAAATACGCCGCTACTTATACTCGCAAGTATACGTGGTCAAAGTTTTAGTATAGTGTGATCGTTAAGATTAGGTTATCGTATCCACAGGGATTGGTGTCGTTACTCTCGAATACTGCGTTTGTCGTGACCTAACTTTATCTAGGCGAAAAACAAATGTATTTAATTAATTTAACTACTACTAATATATCCTAAATTAATTACACTAATATACTAATATGTTTTAGGATGAAGAATTTCCTAGGGATTAACGTGTATACAAATATGTGTTCGATCTCGATTTACTCACATTTACGGTGTTCGACCTATTTGACAATTTCGGTACGTAAACTCCACTGCCACCTCTCCCGAGTGTAAGACGGTGGAATACATGACTTCGAGTTAACGACAAAGTCCTCCTCAATATCTTAATGACCCTAGATCACGTGAGTCTCCCCCAGCATCATTGATTGCACACAATCCAACTCCCGACCGGGTTATTGGATCGTGCGTTGTATTTACCCTATAGAAAATCTCCGTTCTAAAACTCTCTCGCCACCACTCCCAAGTGTAAGAAGAGGGCTATAACCCAACTTTGAGTCAATGAAAAAGTCCCCCTCAACATCTTAAGGACCCTAGGTCACGTGAGTCTTGCCCCAACGTCATCGATTGTCCATAATTCAAACCCCGATCGGGTTATAGAATCGTGGCGTTTGTTTACCCTAATCCGAATCCGGTGTTTGTCAAAACCCCGTATTCTCTATTTATCTAACTAAGCATGATAAACAAAAAATATGATAAATACAATCAAACTACGAAGAACAATCACAAACGAAACACCGAAATCATCCAAACAACGTATTTATAAATATAGTGTTAATCCCTACTAGAATCCATGTTTAGCTATGTCCATAGCCGCATTTACAATGAAATAACAAGATAAACATGCTCACATGATCCTAATTTAAAGAAATAAGGAAAAACAGTCGAAGAACTTAGCCTCGTCTGAAGATAAATCGCTAAGAACGCTCAACGATCGATTCACCGTCTTCTCTACTTTGGGATGTGAGCTCCACCTCTAAAACTCCTAAACCCTAGCCTAAATATGGCCTAAGGTTCCCAAATGGCCGGGGGTTACAATATGAAGGGAGAGGAGTGGGTATTTATAAGCAAAATATTTAAAAAAATATCTAGGTTGTGTAGAGGGTCACCACTGCGGCGGTGGGTAGGTCAGTTTGTTGATCACTACGGCGATGAAGACAGCGGTGGACTTAGAAAATGTTTCTTCTGGATTTCTGCCTAGGAGGTGGGATTCACCACCTAGGCGGTGGGCTGTCAATAGCCTTTTGTATTTCTCAGCTTTTTCACCGCCGCGGGGGTGGGTTTGTTTCACAATTTTGCCTACGAACTTTTTTTTCCACCGTTCTTCGATCTCTTTTGGTTTGATCTCATCGTTTTTTCTCCAGTTTCCTATATTTGTTCCCCACACATCTGATTTATACA
The DNA here is from genome assembly GCA_016647705.1 of Eucommia ulmoides. Taxonomy (NCBI): domain Eukaryota; kingdom Viridiplantae; phylum Streptophyta; class Magnoliopsida; order Garryales; family Eucommiaceae; genus Eucommia; species Eucommia ulmoides. The sequence continues at coordinate 35,589,462 of CM028337.1, forward strand.
AAAAGTATGAAAACTAATTAAAACGTAATAAAATACTATATAAACGCTCGAAAACTAACTTAATTCGGTTTGGAAATATGTAGGTAGATCACACCTATCATTTATACAATTGAAAATAGGCTAAACATGCTCAAACATATATTGAAGATAACAAATAGAAGGAAAAATGGATGAACTTAGCCGATATCCGAAGATTAGCCGCTAAAATCGTTCACCGATCGATTCTGCTTCTCTATGTGTTGATATTCTCATTTGGATATGTTTGAGCACTCCCCATACTCTTTCTATATTCTAAACTAAGCCCTACAGGATATAATGGTCGGAGAGAGATCAAGGAGAAGGGTTTAAATAGGAAAAATATCTAAAACTGTGCAGAGTCCATTGCCTAGGTAGTGGGTATGTCGGTTTAAAGTTCGCCGCGGTGGTGGAGAAGGCCCTGGAATAAGGACCATCCTGATGTTTCACTACCGCGGCGGTGGATTTCACCACTGTGGCGCTGGGTATTCAGCAAGAATGGGGTCTCTCTGCATCTTTGCCGTCGCAGCGGAGGTCTGGATGCCACGGCGGTGGGCTTCTTTCACAATATTGCCTCCTTACTTGTTTTCCCACGGTTCTCCGACAGTTTTTGGTCCAAAATGATTGTTTGCACTCCGATTTCATACATGTTCACCCATACACCTGTTTTAATACAAAAAAGAATAAAAACATATTAAAACTTATTAAAAATGTAATAAACGTACTTGAAAATTAACAAATTCTATTTGGAAATGTATAGGTAATTTACACCTATCAAATACCCCTAAACTCAAAATTTTGCTAGTCCTCGAGCAAAACACCCACACAAGACGAGAAAATATAAAAACTAATTATGAAATTGAAAACTAAAGATGAAAAACACTAAAAACGAAAATGTGTAAGTTTTGATTATCATCTACTGGCCGAAAGATTGTTTTTCTCCTTATTGGTCCCTAATCCTATCAAGTTCAAGCATAAATCACACTATGTGGTATTCTAGAATTTCAACGTTAAAAAATAGTAAGCGCCATTCTAGATCCTATTTAAGTGTGTGTGATTAAACTCAAATATACTACTATTCATTAATTAAATGGGATTATCCCTCAATATAGTTCATAACTAAAACCTTTAAGGTATAGGGAATCCATACGCCTGACCCGGGATCTCTTCTCCACTAATGTAGGCTTGGAAGTTCATGAAGATCATTAGGGCTTGGTTTGGTTTTGGAATAATAGCCACAGGTATATCGGAAATACAAAACAGGTTAACCGTTGTTAACGTGACGATACCCGAGGCACATGCTTGGCTCTTTCCTACTCTCGAAACCCCATAGATATATTGAAACAACCCCAAACATAAATTTAAGAACTTTGTACTCACTTGTCAAAAGAAACGAAAATAAAACTATATTAACATAGTTTTTTTTTTTTTTTTTCAAACACACCCCCAAACTCATTCGAATTTCTACAATTTAAGAAGTGTGCAAAAAATGATTAAGTAACACACTCCCAAATGTATTCGAATTTCTACAACTTTAGGAGTGTGCAAAAAGGATTTAAGAAAATGACAAGTGAATATACTAATACCGAACCAATTCGAAGTTTGCCCTAAACCCAACCGCTCACATCAAGTAGCATATATGAATGCTAACTTGATTCACTCAAATGTGCCTTTAATTCGGCGACATAGGTTTGGACAAAACTCAACTGACTAGGGTATTTGTTAAGTGTTCAGAATTGAAACGACTTTTAGGCTTCGACAGGGTAACGAGGGATAATGATATTGTATGGTAGGCTTCAAAAGGCTCAAGCATTCAAATGAATGCCTAAATCATATCTCCTAAACAACCTCGCCTAGGATTTTGCCTCGAATTTCTCCCAAATCAAGTTCTAGAATCCCTATTGTCATGAAATTGAGTGAAGAATAATCAGTTTAAAATCAATTAGATAGTGTGCTATATTGAGTTTACGTGCTTGTGTATTTAGGATTTACAATAACTTTTACTAAGACGATATGTTAAGCACACAAAACACACATGAATGAACTTTATGCTCGACCTCAAAACAACCAGGGGACAGACTCATCATAGGGTAAAGGTCCAGATGACGTCAAAACCCAGTACAAAACAACAACTAAACTAAATAACTAATCCTAAACAAGCATGCACACGTAAAACAAAGAGCGCTTGGTTTAATGTCCTCAACTTGACATGGAGAAGGGCTCGTCAAAGAGCGGCTTCCGCCTATAGTATGTGCCATACAACACAACATACGGGTATTGGTTCCGAACGCCATCACACGTACTCTCAACTTGATTCTTCTCCGACTCATGAGCTTGGTAATATTGAATGAATGGTGCAAAAGGCGGTGGAGGACAATTGAGCCACATTGGATCCTCATAGATGTGATCTTCTTGGATCGGTGGCGGCATCAAAATTTGCATTTGAAGAGGTGAGAACTCAAAATCATCTTCTGATTTGTCATCAACGGACAATTTATGAGCCTTGTCCTCTTTTGAATCATCTCCGTTGAATGCTTCGAATTTCCTCTCTCTTGTATCCGGTTTCTCCTAGTGGCTTTCATGGATAGATGTGGCTCATGTGTCTCTTAGTGCCACCGCTTCTAACTCGACCTCAATGAAGCAAATTAGCTGTCCGATTTGAGTCTCAAGAGACTTGAGGGTCTTATCAATTTTAGCGCAGGTTATCTCAATTTTGTTAAGATAGACCTCATACTCATTAAGTCGGTCATTCGTTTCCTTCCAAAAAACCTAAGTGTCCCCATGAATTCAATGAACATGGTTTCCAATGCAGGGAAAGACTCCACATGTTGGTCCTAGGTGTCAATCTATGGCGCCAAAATGGTGAAACTATCCCCCAAGCTTTGGTAACTTGGTAAATAATTCTAATACTGAAAATCAACTCCGCCATGTCTTCCAACAACCAATAGGCTTCATCCGCAGTTAGTAGGTCGAAAGAGGTGGTATCGTTTCCTGTTTCCACCCAAGTTCTTGTTGCGGCATGTAACCCGTCGAGGAAATTTAGTAGTTAACACTCCCTCGGGAAATGATGATTGGGGAACCAGAATAACAACTCTTTGTATCCTTCACATGCACAGTAAAACAGTTCAGAATCTCGTTAAAAGAAATTCATGAGGACTTGTTGATGATCCATCTTCAAGTACCTCGCAAACCAAAACAAACTAAAAACAAAAATTATAAGCAAAATAAATGCCTAAATTAAAATTAAGTTACTTACTCACAATACCAAAAACAATCTAAAAACCAATCCCCGACAACGACGCCAAAAACTTGGTAGCGGAATATTACGTCGTTACTTTCACCGCAAGTGTACGGGTCAAGTTTTAGTAGAGTGGGAAGAGTAAGGGTTATTGTATCCAGAGGGATTGGATTAGATCATCACTAAGTACCACGATTGTCATAACCTAACTTTATCTAGGCGACTCAATTTATATTTTTTGTTAATAAAATATACTAAACTAAGTTAATTAAACTAATTATACTAATATGACGTTTAAGGGAATATATTGTCTAGGGATTAACTTCATTCACTTAATCGTGCTTGATTCCATCTAGTTTATATGAACAACATTCAAACTATCCGACAATCTAGGTATCGAAAACTCACTCACTACCTCTCTCGAGTGTAAAGTGAATGAATATGCGACTTTGTGTTAATACCGAAGTCCCCCTCTAGCGTATCTACGACACTTGGTCACATGAGTCTCTTCCCAACATCATGAATTGCACACTTTCTAATACTCTCCCGGGTCATTAAATCGTTGCGTTGTGTTTAAACCCTAGTTTGAATCTGGAGTTTCCTCTCTTGGGTGTCAAACCCTGATTTCTCAATATATCATAACAAGCATATAATGGAAGTAGAAGAATGGAAAACACAATCGAATACAAATGAACAATCGTTAACGACACATTAATTTATTCAATGGACGTTTTCATGAACTACATCAAGCCCTAAATAATATATGTTTAGCTACTCATGGACATAACCACATATAATACAATAAACAAGTTAAACATAATCAAAACTTCTAACCAAACTAAGAAATAGAGAGAGAAACAAAGGAGACTAGTTGTTATCCGAAGAATCGACTCTAAAACCTCTCCGAGATCGTTTTCTCTTCTTGGATTTGTGATCTCCTCTTCGTTGATATGGTTTGGAGCTCTCAAAACCTTTCCAAAAATATGGTCTAAGTGTTGGGGAAGAAGGAGCATAAAGAGGGATCCAAAATATCAACAAAATATCCTAAAATATCTAAAACATCTGGTGTCAGACCGCTGCAGCGGTGGGAATCACCACTGCAACGGTGGGAAGTCAGTAGGATTTCTGACGGGTAACTACTACAGCGGTGGAAATCATCATTGCAGTGGTAGAGGCCACCGCTGCATCGGTGGTCAAGCAGAAGGTTTCTGTTGGATTGATCGCTATAGCGGTGGTTTCACCGCTATAGCGGTGGGCTTGCATTCCTGAACTTGCCTTCTTGCTTTTTTTCCACCGTTCTACCACCGACGTTCCACTGATTCACTCGATTATAGACCGTTTTATTCCCTTTTCGTCCCAAACACTTGATTTATAGCAAAACATATAAAAATGTATTAAAACACTATAATAATACTCGAAAACTACCAAAACCAATTTGGGAATAAATGGTTAAATTCCACCTATCATTGATCGTTCGTCATACTTACCAAGACCTATAGGATTGATCATTTTTCTTCGTTTAGGTATCTAGAGTCACGATAAGGTCGATCATTCTTCATCCTTACCAAGACCTATAGGATTGATCATTCGTTGTCCTATAGATATCCAGAGTCATGGTAAGGTTGATCGTTCATCATCCTTTCCAAGTTCTATAGGATTGATCGTTCGTTGTCCTATAGGAATACAAGTCTTGGTAGGGATTGATCGTTTATCATCCTTACCAAGACCCATAGAACCAGACATTCACATTGTTCTATAGGTATTGAAAGTCACAGTGAGATTGATCGATCATCATCCTTACCAAGTCCTATAAGATTAATCGTTCGTCGTCCTATAGGAATCCAAGTTACGGTAAGGATTATCCTTACCAAGACCCATAGAACTAGGAATTTAGACCATCCTATAGGTGTACAAGTCATGGGAGGATTGATCATTTGTCATCCTTACTAAGTGCTCTAGGATTGATCGTTCGTCATCCTTTAGGAACCCAACGCAAGTTGGATTGATTGTTCGTCGTCCTTACTTAGCGTAATCCTCTAGGACTAAGATTGGTCATTCGGCCTTCTTTGGAGAAGATACCTTACTCGTGTGGAAGAAATGTAGTCAATCCTATGGGTGATACGATAGGGTATATATTTCCTCCTACCCAGGATACTACAGAGACATCGATGAGTCATCATTCTTCATACGCTGTGGCGTAATCCTATAGGATTAATAGTTCATCGTTCTGTAGGAATCCAAGTCATGGTAAAGATTGATCATTCATCATCCTTACCGAAACCCATAGAACCAGACATTCATGCCATTATATAGGTATACAAGTCATGGGAGGATTGATCGATCGTTATCCTTATCAAGTCCTCTAGGATTGATCATTCCTTGTTCTTTAGGAATACAAGTCATGGTAGGATTGATCGATTGTCATCCTTACCAAGTCTTCTATGATTGATGGTTCATCATCATTTAGGGTTACTAGTCACGATGAGATTAATCGATCATCATCCTTACCAAGTCCTCAAGGATTGATCGTTCGTCATCCATTAGGAATACAAGTCAAGGTGGGATTGATCAATCGTCATCCTGACCAAGTCCTCTAGGATTGATCGTTCATCATCCTTTAGGAATCTGAGTCATGGTAGGATTGATCGTTTATCATACTTACCATGAGCTATAGGATTAGACATTCACGCTGTTCTATTGGTATTCAAAGTCAATGTAAGATTGATCGAATCATCATCCTTACCAAGTCCTCTAGGATTGATCGTTCATCGTCATTTAGGAAGATAGATAGGTAGGATTAGACATTCATGTCATCCTCTCAATAAAAATAATCTAAGCTTGATTGTTCATAATCCTATAAGATCATGGAATGGTAGTGGTGATTGATAGTTATCCTAACCATATCCTCTAGGATTAGGTATGTCGCCGTCCTTTAGGAAATCCTTTACTGCTCTCGTAGGGTAGAGTCAGCAATGTCAAATGCTCTTGACTTTTCTTAGTTAATTTAAATACATGTATTTAGATTTCATGTCTAGCTGAACAAAATGTCTATGTCTTTTACATTTTCATTATGAGTAAATTGACATGATAAAGATGGGCAACTGTAGACATCGCATTTTGTCCTACCTAGTTAGTGTCAAATCAAGTACAAGTTTTGATAAACTTCAAAATTAGTTTTAAAGGGAATGAATTTCTACTGTGTGTCACACTATATAATACAGAAAAATACCAAAAAACATAAGAAAACACAAAAACTGTTGAATAGGACTGAATTCAGCTAGGTAAAGTTTTGGGTCAAGCTCGAAAATCCTACAATTTAAGGGGGGTCAAAAATGAAATTATTAAGGGTTTATTTTCATTAAATCACCTTTACTATGAATAAAAATTAGTCATTGCCCTTAAATTTTATGATATTTCACCAATTTACCTCGGTTACCAACTTTGATCCCGAAACATTTACTATTACTAGTTTCGTCTGTTTAACACCAAAAATATTGTTTCAATTATGCATGTTACATTAAAATAATACCAAAAAACAATACAAAAATATCATGATCAAGGCATGGAAATGTCATGACAAATCCAAGTTGCACAAGGTGACTGAAGATTAGGACTCGGTTTGAAATTAACCAAACCAAAGTTGTCTTGACAAAAACACCAAGGCCCATTGAATCAAGGGCCAACCCATCATTTAATAACTAAAAAAAGAGAATTAAAATGAGAAAGACACCCCTAGGATATTCTCTATGAAATATCTAGGGAAGAAACCAAGTCACTTAGGACGTAACTAACCGTTATCGAATTTAAATCGATTCGGTTCGCCACCTAAGCAAGGCATTTAATGTGAATTAAATGCCTAGTCCATCAAGAATTAAATTATTGGTATGAAATCGATAGTACACATTCAATTAATGTAGATATTTTGATAAAAATATCTTAAGGTTAACCGAAATCCTTGAAATGTGACTACCCATTATCGAAACCAAACCAATTCGGTTCACCACCTAACTAAGGCATTTAACGATTCCATCCCTTCAAGAATTTAATTATTGGGATGACATGGATTGGGTGGATTCAAAGTATCAAGATATTTTTCTCAAAATATCTTAGGGTTAACTAAAACCCTTGAAATGTAACTACCAGTTACAAGGCAAACTAATTTGATTCATTTCAAATCCAACCAATTCCAAGAACATCACATCATGAGCCATCATCAAACATTAAATACAAAATGAGTCATCAAAACTAAGTTCAATGCACCTTGGAAACATTAATGACAACCAAACCGCAATAGTGAAACTAACTGGTACTTAGCCCCTAAATCGAACCGGAAGTGTCGCTTCATGCCATTAATGTACCCATGTATAACCAATCACATTCAAAATTGTGTAATGATTACCAATGATTTACAATTATTACTAATGATTGCCAATGATTGCTACAATCTTCCAAAGATTTGGTAATCATTACCAAATCTTTGAGAATCCTACACAATCTGCAATATTTGTCCAAAGCTATTCAAGATCAAGACAAGAGGACATGAGCCCTAAGACAAATAGACATTAGGGATTAGATTAGATTGACATGTGCATGGGCTAATGTCCAGGATCCCTGGTCTATATATACAGGGGTCTGTTTTCACAATTTGAGGGGTCGGAACCTAGAATTTCTCTCTCTAAACTTGGGCAATGCTCTCTGGTCCTAGGGTTTCCAACCATTCCTCTTTAATAACACCTCATTATTTTACTAAAATTCTATCGCAGAGGGAGTTATTGAGGTTCTTGGAGCAAGAACTCAAGAAGTTGACGGCAACCAATTGAGTTCAAACTAATAAGATCTAGAAGGAGAAAAAAAGTATTTATTTAGGGCAAAACCACTCCTCTAAACTAGGTAGGTTTCTTGAATATCCTTTAATCTTGTTTTAAATTCGTATATATATTTTTTGTACATAGCATAATCATGTAGTATTCATACTTTAATTTAATGTATACAACACATATAATCCATAATCAACTAAAAAACATTAAATTTATGTTATAATCATCAAACCATGTCCAAATCATACAAAATCATGTCAAGACCATCCAAGAATAGGTTAAGAACATATGAGGACCCAAATCATCCGAGAACATGTTAAGAACATATGAGGAACACATTAAAATATATATCACACCATGAGTTGTGCGTAGTCTCTATGATTCGTTCATGAATGCTTCAAACCAAACTCTTACCAACTGTTAATACAACCATATAACTGTTAATAATTGATTTACTTTATGCTAAACGTCAAGATCACAACCTGGCACTAAGTCTACAGGCTCGTGGACTAGCACCTTATATATATACACACACATTACATCGACAGACCCTTGTGGCTAAAAACTCGAGATAAAGGGAGAACCTCTATTCCTTTGGGGATATGTGTGACCCTTTTTTAGAAACCTTCATGTCTTTCTGAGTTACGAGTAGGACTGGCATATATATAGGTATTTTATTTATTTTTTAACTAACAAACTCAAAATCAAACACTAACTTGTCTAAACAAAAGAGTTCGGTTATGGTGTTCTTGACAAAATCAAAGAGACTATTTACATATCGTGTATTATTTAATAGTTAAAATCAACCAATCGTCACCTTACATAAACGAACTACATGACGACCTGATTCTCATTGATTTGAGATACGTAGGCAACCCATGTACGGGTTCGGTCACATATCTAAATAATTTAATCTAGTTTGCATGCTGGAACTACATGTCGATCTGATTCCCTGTGTTTACCGGGATATATAGGTGATAGGTGTAAATTACCTATCTATTTCCAATCCGAACATTGTTAGTTTTCGAGTATGTTTAGTACGTTTTAATACATTTTAATGTGTTTTAATTATTTTTGAATTAAATCAGGTATGTGGGGTGAAACGGTATGAAAACGGATGCTAAACGATGATATCGGACCAAGAACAATGGAAGAATGGTAGAAAAACAAGCACGAGGGCAATATTCTGAAAGGCAGTCCACTGCTACAGCGTCCAGACCACCGCCGCGGCGGTGAAAATGCAGGGAGGACCTGAATTTGCTAAAAGCTCACCGCCTAAGTGATGAAACTACAGAGAGGTCCTGAATCCACTGCAGACTCCATCACTCAGGAGAAGATCAAACTGACCTACTCACCGTCGCGGCGGTCACTTCTGCACAGATTTAAGATATTTTTAGGATATTTTTGCTATTTAATCCCTCCTCCTCTCTCCATTTTTGGGCCCTTCGATATCCAACACCCCTACAATAGCTAGAACATATTTAGGGTGGAGATTAAAGTGTTTTTGAGGGAGATCTCATAATCCAAAGAAGTTGAAGTTGAAGGAAGCGATCGTTCTACGGCATAATCTTCGGACTAGGCTAAGTTCTTTCGTTTTCTCTTTTATTTCTTTAAATTAGGCATTTGTTGAGCATGTTTATCTTGTTATTTACTATAAATATGGTTTTAGCCTTTAGCTAAACATGGATTGTTTAGGAATTAACAATACATTTATAAATATGTGGTTATTTTTATTTCGGTGTTTCATTAATGTGTGTTCTATATAATTTCGATTGTGTTTATTGTTCTTGTATGGATTATATTCTTATAATTATATATAGAGAATACGGGATTTGACACTCTGGATAGGTAATCCTGGATTTGGACTAGGTTAAACACAACACAACAATCTAACAACCCGAGAGGGCGTTAGAAAGTATGCAATCACTGACGTTGGGGCGAGACTCACGTGACCTAGTATCGTTAAGATGTTGAGGGGGACTTCTTAATTGATACGAAGTCATGTATTCACTCGTCTTACACTCGGGAAAGGTGGCGAGTAAGTTTACGAACCGAGATTATCGGATACTCAAACACCATTAACGTAAGTCAAACGAGATCGAATACGTATTTGTACACAACGTTAATCCCTAGACAATTCTTTCCCCGAAAACATCTCATTATATTAGTATAGATAATTTAGTTAATTATTTTAGTTTAATATAAATTTTACACATTTGTTTTTAGCCTAGATAAAGTTAGGTCATGATAAACACGGTACTCGATAATAATCACAACCAAACCCTGTGGACACGATACCCCTACTCTCTCTATCTTTACTAAAACTTGACCTCGCATACTTGCGAGTGAAAGTAGCGACGTATTTACGTACTACCAAGTTTTTGGAGCCGTTTTCGAGAATTGTGTTTTTGATTATTATTGATATTGTGAGTAAATGACCCGATTTTACTTTAGGCATTTCTTTTGTCTATAATTTTTTTCTTTGTAGTTTTTATTTTTGTTTTCTTATGCAGGGTACTCAATGATGTTAGATCAATGAGTATTGACGCATTTCTTTCAACAGGATTCCGAGCCATTTTATAGTGCGTGGGATCGATACAAGGAATTGCTACTACGGTTTTCAAACCATAGCCTCCCGACGGAGTGTCAACTCTTCAATTTTCTCGACGAGTTACAAGCCGCAACCAGAATGTGGGTAGAAGGAGGAATTGCTAGCATCTCATTCTACGACCTAACTGTGGACGAAGCCATTTGGTCGTTGGAGGATTTGGCGACCTTCGATTTTTAAAGTTGGAATTATTCACCAAGTCACCAAAACTTGGGGATTTTTCCAACACCTTGGTGCCATGGATTAACAATTCGGATCACGAAAATGTGTATTCCCCCAATCTGGAAGAAATGGTCGCAACCGTTGTGAGGGAGACTCAGAGATTGTTGAGGAAGATTCATGACCGGATCAACGAGCATGGGGATTGTCTTGATCATATCAAGATGGTCTACGCTGACATTGATATGACTATAACATCTCTTTACACACAAATCGGTCAGCTTATCTGCTTGATTGAGACTGAATCAGACGTGGTGGCATTGGGAGATACAAATGCCACATTCATAGAAAGCCACCACGAGGAACCAGAGACGAGTGAGAGGAGTTTGGGAGAATATGTTGAAGATTTAAATGAAGAGGAGACCCAAGTGTGGTTTGGTGATGAAAATTCACATTTTAATCATTGTGAATTTTTACCGTTTGAATTCCAACTGATGATTCTGCACTCGTTCCAAGATGATCACATCTACGAGGATTTGATGTGGCTCACTTGTATTTGCCACCATTAGCAATGCCCTTCCATGCCCACCAAGTACATGAGCCAGTGATAGGTGTAAATTACCTACGTATTTTCAATCCGAATTTGTTAGTTTTCAAGTACGTTTATAGTTATTTTTATGTGTTTTAATTAGTTTTCATACTTTTTATATAAATCAGGTGTGTGGGGAAAAAAGATAGGAAACTGGAGCTAAAATGATGAGATCGAACCAAAGTGATTCGAAGTTATGGTGGATAAATAAGCTCGGAGGTTAAACGATGAAACAGGCCCACCGCCTAGGCATCTAGACCACCGCCTAGGCGTTGAAAAAGCTGAGAAAAGAGAAAAATGTCACTGAAAGACGACCACCTAGGAGAAAATTTCTTCGCCTAGGCAGAAATCCAACAGAAGACGAAGATGGGCTACTGACAGCCGCTCGCCTAGGCGAAGTTTTCATCGCCTAGGAGAAAATCCAACAGAATGTTCTCCAAGTCCACCGCCTACTCCATCGCCTAGGCGGTCAACCAAACCGACTTAACTTCGCCTAGGCGCAGTTTTCTTCACCTAGGCGGATTTTCCCTGCACAGTCTTGAGATATTTTTAGATATTTTTAGGATATTTTGGCTATAAATACCCCTCTCCTCTCCCCTCTCCGGTCTCTCTTTCATTTTTGAGCCCCTTAGGCTATATATAAGGATATATTTAGGAGTTTTAGAGGTGGAGCTCACATCCCGAAGTGGAGAAGACGGCGAATCGATCGTAGAGCGTTCTTAGCGGTTTATCTTCGGACGAGGCTAAGTTCTTCGATTGTTTTTCCTTATTTCTTTATCTTAGGATCATGTGAGCATGTTTATATTGTTATTTTATTGTATATGCGGCAATGGCCTCGAGTTAAATATGGATTGTAGTAGGGATTAACAGTATAATTTATAAATACATTGTTTGGATGATTTTGGTGTTGCATTTATGTTTGTTCTTCGTAGTTTGATTGTATTTATCGCATTGTTTGTTTATCATGCTTAGAATGGTAAATGGAGAATATGGGGTTTTGACAAACCCCGGATTCGGATTAAGGTAAACAAACGCCACGATTCTATAACCCGGTCGGGGTTTGAATTGTGGACAATTGATGACGTGGGGCAAGACACACACTACCTAGGGTCGTTAAGACTTTGAGGGGGACTTCTTCATTGACTCAAAATTGTGTTATATCTCTCGTCTTACACTCAGGAGAGGTGGAGAGGGAGTTTTAGAACAGAGATTATCGATAGGGTAAATGCAACGCGGCGATCCAATAACCCGGGAGGGAGTTGGATTGTGTGCAATCAATGACGCTGGGCGAGACTCATATGACTTAGGGTCGTTAAGATATTGAGGGGGACTTCTTCATTGCCTCAAAGTCATGTATTCTCCCATTTTACACTCGGGAGAGGTGGCGGTGGAGTTTACATACCGAGGTTGTCAAATAGGTTGAACACTGTAAACGTAAGTAAATCAAAATCGAACACGTATTTGTAAACACGTTAATCCCTAGGAAATTCTTCACCCTAAAACATATTAGCATATTAGTGTAGTTAATTTAGGTTATATTAGTATTAGTTTAATTAATTAAATACATTTGTTTTTCGCTTAGATAAAATTAGGTCACGACAAATGCGGTATTCGATAGTAACGACACCAATCCCTGTGGATACGATAACCCGATCTTAACGATCACACTATATTAAAACTTAGACTTCGTATACTTGCGAGTGTAAGTAGCGGTGTGTTTCACGCCCTACCAGCCGGTGAGGCTTGTCGTTGAAAGATCGAGCTGAACAAAGCAACATCTCGCCAAGCTTGAGGGTGTTGATGACCAAGACCAGTATGTGGTGTTATTTGATAGTACTACGGGTCAAAGCCGCTCTTTGACGAGCACTTCGACGTGTCGGGCTGACGACCATAAACCAAGCGCTTCTTGGGAAGCAACCCAGGGTAAAAAATAAGTTAGATCCATCTCCGTTGACTTGAAACGGAGGTGAGATTCTCTCGCCTCCCAGATATGTGTTCTAAACCCTAGTCTTCATTATAATGCTTTATCATGTCATTGGGATCACTAACTAGGTTATTATGGGCATTTCATGTTTAAGTCGGGTCTGATGTGTTAGTATAGTATTATGTGTTTAGTTGTAGTTTATGTTTTGTTTTACGTGTGCATGTTTGTTTAGGGTAGTTTTTGTGCATGTGCTGAGTTTTGACTTTATCTGGGCCATTACTCGATGATGAGTCTGTCCCCTGGTTGTTTATTGAGGTCGAGCGTAAAGCTCATGCATGTATGTTCTGTGTGCTCAACATTATGTTTTAGTAATAGTTATTATAGATTCTACTTGCATGAGCACGTAAACTCATTATATAACCATCTAATTGATTTGAAAACGATTATCTGTCACTTAAATTTATGACATTAGGGTTTATAAAACTTGATCTGGGGGAAATTAGAGGTGAAATCCTAGGCGAGGTTGTTCAGGAGATATGATTTAGGCATTCGTTTTTATCGTTTGAGCCTTTGAAGCCTACCTTGTAAAAATGTTTATCTCTCGTTACCCTATGGAAGCCTAATAGCCATTTCAATTCTGAACACTTAACTAATACCATAGTCAATTGAACTTTTTCGAAACCTATATCGCTAAACCAAAGGCACAAAGAGAGTGAATCAAGTTAGCATTCATTATGCTACTTGATGTGAGCGGTTGAGTTTTGGGCAAGTTATTAATTGGTTCGGTATTTGATTACTCACTTGTCGTTTTTCGTTCATATTTCACACCCCTTAAATTGTAAAAATCATATAAGTTTGGGGGTACGTTTGTTGTTTGAAAAAACAACAACTATGTAAATATAGTTTATTTCCATTTCTTTTTGACAAGTGAGTAATTCGGTCTTAATAGATTGTTCAGGGTTGTTTCAATTTATCTGTGAGGTTTCGTGTGTGAGTGTGCCAAGCGATGTGCCTTGCTTAACATTAAGTTAACAACGTTAGCCCGTTTTCTCTTCCAATTTACCCTTGGCCACATTCCTAAACTAAACCAAGACCTATTGATCTTTTTGAACCTCCGACCCTACATTAGTAGAGAATAGATCCCGGTTAAGCCTATGGATTCCCTATACCCTCGGTTTTTTCTATCATGTGCTTATATGGTGGATAATCCAATCCGATTAATGGATAGTTATATATTTTAGCTTTAAGCATGCACACTTTGACATGATCTATAATGGCACTTGCTATTATAAATGTTGAAATTCTATAACACTACATGGTGTGCTTTTATGCTTGAACTCGATAGGATTGGGGGCCAATAAGGGATAATTTGTTTGGCCAGTAGATGATACTCAAAACTTGCACATATTTGTTTTTTGTATTTTTTATTTTTCGTTTTTAGTTGTTATATTTTCTTTTATTACATGGGTTTTATGCTTGGGACTAGTAAAATTCCGAGATTGGGGGTATTTGATAGGTGTAAATTACCTATCTATTTCCAATCCAAACATTGTCAGTTTTCGAGTATGTTTAGTACGTTTTAATATATTTTAATGTGTTTTATTCTTTTCGTATTAAATCAGGTGTATGAGGTGAAACGGTATGAAATGAAAACAGATGCTAAATGATGATATGGGACCAAGAACGGTGGAAGAACGGTGGAGAAACAAGCACGAGGCCAATATTATGAAAGGCAACCCACTTCCGTGGCATCCAGACCACCGCCGCGGCTGTGAAAATGCAGAGAGGGCCTGAATCTACTGAAATCTCACTGCCTAGGCGGTGAAACTGTAGAGAGGTCATGAATCTGCTACTGACTCCACTGCTTAGGCGAAGATCAAACCGACCTACTCACCGCTGCGGTGGTAACTTCTGCACAGATTTAAGATATTTTTAGGATATTTTTGCTATTTAATCCCCTCTCCTCTCTCCATTTTTGGGCCCTTGGATATCCAACACCCCTACAACACTTAAAACATATTTAGGGTGGAGATTAGAGTGTTTTTGAGGGAGAGCTCACAATTCGAAGAAGGAGAAGTTGAAGGAAACGATCGTTCTACGGCATAATCTTCGGACCAGGCTAAGTTCTTTCATTTTCTCTTCTATTTCTTTAAATTAGGAATTTGTTGAGCATGTTTAGCTCATTCTTTATTGTAAATACGGTTATGTCCATTAGCTAAACGTGGATTGTTTAGGGATTAACAATACATTTATAAATATGTGGTTATTTTGATTTCGGTGTTTCGTTAATGTGTGTTCTTTATAATTTTGATTGTGTTTATCATTCTTGTATGGATTATGTGCTTAGAATGATATATCGAAAATACGGGGTTTGACACTCAGGAGAGGTAACCCCGAATTCAGACTAGGTTAAACACAATACAACAATCTAACAACCCGGGAAGGCATTAGAAAGTGTGCAATCAATGACATTGGGGCAAGACTCACGTGACCTAGTGTCGTTAAGACGTTGAGGGGGACTTCTTCGTTGACACGAAGTCATGTATTCACTCATCTTATACTCAGGAGAGGTGGCGAGTGAGTTTACGAAACCAAGATTGTCGGATACGCGAACACCATTAATGTAAGTCAAACGAGATTGAACACGTATTTGTAAACAACATTAATCCCTAGACAATTCTTTCCCCAAAAATATCTCATTATATTAGTATAGATAATTTAGTTAATTAGTTTAGTTTAATATAAATTTTACACATTTTTTTTAGCCTAGATAAAGTTAGGTCATGATAAACACGGTACTCGATAATAATCACAACCAATCCCTGTAGACACGATACCCCTACTCTCCCCATCTTTACTAAAACTTGACCTCATATACTTGCGAGTGAAAGTAGCAATGCATTTACGCACTACCAGTAGGCACTCTTTATAAGGTTCGGTATTTTAAAAAATACAAAAGCATTTCATTTCATAGGGCTTACATGTTGGAACTACATGTTGACCTGATTTCCTGTGCAAACAGGTATATATGGGAAGCCTTTATAAGGTTCGGTTGTTGCTGCCTAGATTAGTATAGTTTACTTGCTTTCATTACATCAAAAAATACAAAAACATTTTTATTTTTAATCTGCTTTATTTGTAGTTTCATAATAGATAGTTAAACCTTTACCGACTTTATATTACACATGAAAAGCCATAAAAAGGGAAAAACTTAAAAATGGGGAATTATTTTGTCAAAGAAAATAAAAGAAAATTACTTGGATGTTTCTTAACAGTGAATATTCATTTAGACTAAGGTACCGTTTACTGATGGGTGTCTTGGGGTGCGTAAAACCTTCCCCGAGCACAATTGACTCCTAAAAGTTATGAAATATCTGGTACAAGACCTTTACGAGTCGAAACACAGGCCATTTCAAAACAAAAAATGAAGTTCTAAAACCCCCGGTGACCCAGCACACAATTTAATACCATGCTAGGTGACGACTCCTTTTCAAACATAAAATCCTGGCCCAAGTATTTTTTCAAAATTGACGCCTAGAAAAGTCCTCGGAAAACTATTTTCAAAATAAATGGATTTGGACAACTTAGAACGGGATGAATCAAAGTTGTTTCCTCTTCTTACTAATCTCTACTTCTCCCTGCTTTCAAAATCTAGGGTGCCTCACATAAGTAACTCAAATGACACATAATACATGAGATAGGTCTGAAATAATTAATAAGCTAAATCCATTAATAGAATAGGATATAATGTTCAGAGTACTAACCACATATCTTCTTGCAACCAATGTACTAATAACATTCAAAATTTAATATTCAACCATACACCAAAAAGTAAAATAAAAACAAGTTTCATAAATTAACCAACTTCTGGCAACCAACCGTCAACATTATTCTATTGCTTTTCATTAATGCTCCCTCGACAAAATATAACCATACCATACCTTCCACAATCTTAATCTGCCGAAATATAATCTTTATCTAGACAAATATATATTATCAAAAAATATACATAAAAAAAGTCAGGAAGTCATTACTATTCATAGTATTAAACAAAATTCATGATATTCAAGACAAATATACCCAAGATAATGGCCATGCAATAGAAAATGACAAAACACTACCATTACACTAATTTCCCAATTCCGACATCAAAACAACAATTCAAAAAGTAGCATTTGCTTAGCCTTTTTGTTCTCAAACCTCACAAAATAAAAACTGGGAACAATTTTGGCATGTACCCTGAAATTTGTTCCAAAAACTTGAGAACAAAGAAAAAACATAATTGGATTTTGTTTCGGTAAATAGAAAACAAGGAACAAAAACTTGGAAACATACATTTTTTTTGTTCCCATAAGCAAAAAACAGAGAACAAAATGAAACAAACAAATTTCTAATTCCAATTCCAAAATTAAATAGGCAGACAAAGCATAGCAACACAGAAGAACAAGTAGCGCTAAGGCGTGACAAGGTGATAGTTTAGAGACAAAATGATACATAAACATAAAGAGTAACTATGCTAATAAGTCCCAAACCCAGACACACAGATGCATATACTTGTTCTTATAAAGTGTCTCGATCCTAACAAAGGCATGATTTCTCTACCAAAATATAGATTCCAGATTGACATGTCTACTATCCCTAAAGGGTTTAATCCTATTAACATTGATTTTGATGATAACATTAACTTGATGTTTTTTCTGAAATAACCTGTTTATTTAGATATATTACAGATTCAATGACGTGATAATGAATAAAGTACGTGATGTAATGTTGATGAATCCAGATCAATAATGTTGAGCAAATTTATTGGTAGATTAATACCTTTTGAAAAATTATTTTTTATATTTCCTAAGGTAAACAATATTTTTATTTATCAAGTTGGTTTCATCCCGATTATGATCATGTACTACACTTAAATATATGTTAAATGTTATTGTGTGTGATTAAGTTATACGTATCTATGAATGAGTGTTTAAATGTGTTAAGATTATTTGCTTGCATGTTTAGAAATGTTGGGGTTCAAATCAGTCAACTGGTGTTAAGCAAATTTGAAATTTTTTGTTCTATCTAAACCCATGTTAGAAGTCGTTGGTTTGGGCACTTTATGAAAAACCATTGTGCACTCTTTTAGTCATAACTTTTTATACAATTGAAAATTTAATTTGAAACAAGTTTAATATGAAAATATACTCCTTAATCTTTCCAACAAGTGATCATATAGTTAAATTGGAGTTTAGGCGAAAGAGTTATGCCTATTTTAAGTATAAGACAGTTCACTGTAAATTTTAGTCAAACAAAATTATAATTAGTCGACGGAATGAAGCAGAGAAACGATTTTAACTGTTTTAGTTGACCTATTTTTTTGGACTTCGAATTGATTTAGGACATAAAAATAGTTGGATTCATATTCAAAATGGTTGAGAATCTTTGGGTCAAAAGGATCATGCTTTAAGGAAAAGAATCAAGAAAAATCTTATCTAAAACTAACCGTTGTAGGTGATATGATTTTATACTTGAAATAGCTGAATTTTCACTTTTAAAAATCACATTAAGTGTGAAATATTCTGATTTTCAAGAGAGAAATATTCACATTAAGTGTGAAATATCCAATCTTGCTGAAAAGGCAAAAATTCTGAAAAATTCTTAGATGTTTTTAAAGAAACCGGAGATAGTTTTTTTTAGGAAAACCTCTTGATCTTTTGAAGATGATTTGATTTACTGGACTACATTTCTTTGACTTTTATTATTTAATTGAAATCCAATGAGATTGTTCTTTGATATTATATTCTCTCTATGAAATTGCTTATTGTTCTATAATATGCATTACTTGGAAATATTATTTGATTAGATCTTAACTTGAGAAAATGAATTGAATTTTTGTTTCAGTCAAAAAATCTTTTTTGAAAGCTCATAGATTTTAAACTTGAAATTATTTCTATTACAACGAGTTGATATAATTTATCTGGGCTATTCGATTATATGCTACACTTGTTTTAAATCCAGATAAATTTAACACAATTTTAAATTGAATATCATGTAATCATATGCACTTCTATACTGCTTATAATCGAGCTGAATTTTGAATTTGATTTTTTTAAGCGTTGGTAGAAGCTTTTGTGAGAAGAAACTTTAATATTTTTTTGTATTTGTAAGTTTGTAGCTGTGACCTAAGTACTTCTGGGTAAGTGTGTGATTAGGTATAAAGGGATCTTAGCTAATCAGGATTTGTAAGGGTTTGATTCATACCTGTGAAAATGATTAGTGTAGGGTTTGATTCTTACTTGCGAAAAGGATTAGCTTAGTTTTAGTGGATTGAATTACATGTGAGAGCTCAAGGGAGTAGATGTAGACAAGAGTAGCTTATCAAACTACTATAAACTATCGTGTGTCAATATCTTTATCCTTTACTCACATTCTTCTTGGAAAGAACTATACAAAAATTAATGAAGGATAATTTATTGGACTTAATTTTTTAAACTACCCATTTCACCTTCCTATTGGGTAGATCTTTGGGCCAGAAATATATCCGACACCGTTATCATTTCCTCTAATTTTTTTCTAAATTTCTGGGAATAATCATCATTTGTTACAAAATTTTAGAACAAAATTTATGGGCATAGATGAAGATGGTTCCCAGAATTTTTTTCTTAATTTCTGGGAACAATTTCCATCAATTTTGTTATAAAATTTTGGGATCAGATGAGGATTATTCCCAAAAACTTAGAACAAAATTTTGGGAACAATCCTCATCTTTTCCTAGAATTTTAGAATATATATATTTTTTTTTATGGGAATAATCCTCCATTGCTCCTAGAATTTTAGAACACGATTTCTAGGAATACATAACCAAATTTTTGTATAGTTCTTTCCAAGAAGAAATTGTGCAACAAGAAAAAAACAAATGACTAGGATACCATAACCCCAAGACACAGGTTCCTTTTGAATATATAAAAATACGTTTCACAACAATCAAAAGAGACTTTTTTGGGAAAGATTATAATCTCTCACACAAATACACAATAAACATAATGTTAGGTCTACTAGCTGTAAGATACGAAAGACTACCAATCATACCTGGGTAAGTCTTTTCATTAACGCTTTTACTTTTGTCATCCTTGTCAAGCTTAGTTATTGTAGCTAGGGGCGTTTTTGATTCTTTAGCACTTTCTAAGCCATATTTTTTTTTAACAAGTTCTTTAACGTACTTAGCTTGATTGACAAAGATCCCATCCTTGGTTTACTTAACTTGTAACCCAAGGAAAAATGTTAATTCTCCTATCATATTAATTTCAAATTCAACCTGCAAACTCTTGGCAAAGATTTTTCTTAGTGGATCTAAATATTATATCATCCACATAAATTCGTACTAATAGGATGTCTATATCAGTTTATTTAATAAACAATGTAATAGTACTAAGTCCACATCGAAAACCTTTCTCAATTAAATGTTTGCGTAATCTCTCATACTATTGCGATATTTTTACGCTTTGATTTTATTCGCAAGTGCACGAGGTCAAGTTTTAATAAAGTGGATCCGACGATCGAGTGTCGTCCACTGGGATTTATCGTTAGAACTAGTTAAGTACTACAATTGACATAACTCAATTTTATTTAGACGATTCAAGATTTTAAATGTGTTTGCTATTTGAAAACTAATCAAACATAAATTACTTGGGATTAATTATATGAGAATGGATTATCTAGGGATTAATTTTGTTTACTAATATATGTTTGATTTAGTCTAGTTTACATTAATGGTATTCAATCTATCTAACAATTTAGGTATCGAAAACACACTACCTACCTCTCTCGAGTGTAAAGTGAGTGAAAATACAACCCTATCAACACCGATATCACTATCTAGCATATAAACGATTACATGAGTCATGCTCTAACCTCACGGATTGCACACGTTATAATAATATCCTGAAACATTAGAACTTCGTGTTGTGTTTAACCCTAGTCCAAATTCGGGGTTACCTCTCCTGAGTGTTAAAGCTCGTATTCTCAAACCAACCACAATATCATACAAAACATACTATGGATTAATAAAATGGTAAATATAATCGAATATAGATGAACAACCATTAATGAAACACGAATTCACTCAAACATGTATATTCATGAACTAATCAATCCCTTGATAATAACTACTTAGTTACTCATGATCATAACCAAATATTCAACATTATATGAGAATTACATCATCATACAATCAACAAAGTTTAGAAACAAAGAGAGAAACAAAGAAAGGAAAGAAAATTTGTAAAGTGGATGTTTCCACTTTCGCAAAATCCGCTCCAAGAATGTTTTATCTTCTCCAAATGTGTTCTTCTCCTCTTTGGTCTGATATAGGGCACTAGAAATGTTCTAAGACTCTCTTGGTAAGGTAGGAAATGGGTGGATACAAATAGGGATCAAAATATCCTAAAAATATTAAGAAAACGCGTTGTCAACTGTTGCTTGGTCGCTGCAGCGAGAAGGAATTCGCTGTAGCGAAAAAGCCAACAGAATGGCCATTGGCCATTTATCGCTACAGCTAAAATAAACTTGTTGCAGCAGATTGTAGGCCAAAGTTCCACTGACCTTTGCTCGCTACAATGAGCAAGAGCTAGTGGCCCTATGGCTTTGGCGCTGCAATGAGTATCATCTCGTTGCAGCAAAAAGGCTGTTGGTTAGCCACTTTGCTCCCTTTTCAATTGTTTCTTCACCGACATCCTATTGATTAACTCGATTTTCAACCGTTTTCGTCCCTAACACCTGATTTACATAAAAACGAATAAAAATAAATTAAAACACTATAAGAACACTAAAAAACTACCAAATTCGGCTTGAAAATATATAGATAAAATCAATCTATCAAATACCCCAAAACTTAAAATTTTTCTAGTCCTCGAGCAGAACACCCACAAAATAAAATAAACTACCACAACTAATTAATGAACTTAAATACTAAAAATGAAAGACTCAAACGAACTAAAAATAATGACGTGCGAGTTTTGAATTCAATTAATCGACCAAAAAGTTTTTCCCTCAACGGCCCCCAATCATACCGAGTTCAAGAATAAAACCACACTATGTGGTGTTTTGGAATTTCAACATTCAATATCGGTAAATGCCGTTTTAGATCATTTCCAAGTGTTTGTGCGAAAACTCTAATTATACAACCATCCAAAGATCGGATTGAATTGTCTACCAACAAAGTTCATGACTTAAAATCGACAAGGCATAGGATTTCCATAAGCCAAAATGGGTTCTACTCTCCATTAATGTAGGCTTAGAAATTCAAAAAAATCAAAATGACTTGGTTCGCTTTTTTATCAACTGGCTAAGGATATATCGGGAATATAAAAAAGGTAAACGTCATTAACTCAACGATACCTAAGCCACAATGCTTGACACTCAAACACACTCATACCCACAAAGATCAATTCGAAACAAGCCCGGACTAACTTTTTAAAACGTAGTACTCACTTGTCTAAACAAACTTAAACAAAACCATATTTACACATGTTTTTTTTTAACCACACCCCCAAACTTATTTGATTTGTACAATTTTATGGGTGTAGAAATATGATAGAAAAATGACAAGTGAGTAATCGAATACCGAACTAATCAAAAATTTGCTCAAAACCTAACTGCTCACTTCAAGTAGCATAAACAAATGCTAACTTGATTTCAACTCAAATCGAGCCTTAGGTTTAGTAATAGTGGTTTGGAAAAAATTTAATTGGGCAAGGTATTTGTTACGTGTTCAGAATTGATACGGCTAACAGGCTTCGATAGGGTAACGAAGGGTAAAACATATTGCATAGAAGGCTTCAACGGCTCAAGCGATCAGAATGAATGCCTAAATCATATCTCCTAAACTACCTCGCCTAGGATTTTGCCTCGAATTTCCCCCAATCAGGTTCTAGAAGCCCTAAAATTATCATGAACTTGGCTATTGGATAATTGGCGTCAAATCAGTTGGATAACTAGTACAATGAGTCTACGTGCTTGTGCAAATTATGATGTCAAGCACACAGAACACACATGAATGGGCATTACCCTTGATCTCGATAAACAACTAGGGGATAATTTCATCATCGGGTAATAGTCCAGAAGAACTACAAAACTTAACACACAAAAACAACTACTACAAATATAAACACACTTACACTAATACTAAACAAAAATGCATGAAACTAAACAACAATTGAACTTAAACTACATAACGTTTAACAACTATTTAAACTTAAACTACATAACCAACAAAAGTCATTA
This sequence comes from Eucommia ulmoides, assembly GCA_016647705.1. NCBI lineage: Eukaryota > Viridiplantae > Streptophyta > Magnoliopsida > Garryales > Eucommiaceae > Eucommia > Eucommia ulmoides. The sequence continues at coordinate 35,613,078 of CM028337.1, forward strand.
AACTAGAAAAGCATACAAAACATAAAGCATCCAAAACAAAAGCATAAAGCCAACAAAACATAAAATAAACATCCCCCCAAACTTAGACTGACCAGTGTCCACAGTGACCTATTATCGATCCCAACAATAGGCATGTAGCATAATGACGAATAGGGTTTTGAACACGTACTTGGGAGGTGAGACTTTGAAGTCTCACCTCCTACTAACCGTTGTGAGGCATGTCGTCCTCACCACCGTCGTAGTGGGAGATATTGTGTAGCGGTTGCCGAAGATGTGTCGGGAGTGGGTGCATCGGGGAATAGCCGCTCATGTCTTGGCCTGTGCCATTCTGAAGTACTAGAGAGCCTGATGCATCGTCTGGTTGTACTGGTCCTAGTACATTCGGAATTCAGTATTTTCATTTAGAATTTGATATTGTTTATTTCGAATAGCGACGACATCTAGCTGTAGAGCCTAAAGTTGCTTACCATGATATACCATATGTTGGTGAAGACTTTCCCTCATGATTTTCGCTCTAACAGGAACCCCAAAACTTTGGGTTACGGATGGCCCTACTTTTTCTTCATCTATTCTCTTAACTTCGTTGCTCCATATCCACTTCATAGCCAGGATATCCAAAGGTCATTAGGGGTGGCACAAGTTATCGTCAGAGATTGCTATACTCGCTTTCTAAAATAGCTCTGTGAGAAGAGAGGGGAAGGGCATGCTAGTTTTAGTGTTCTGGATGGCATGTTGAATAGCGGAATTGACGAGAAAATTGACGTTCAATGGTTGATTAGTCTCAATAGCATATAGAGCAAGGCCCTGTCTTTTATAACGTCAGTCAAATAAGCCGTCGGGTGTAGTTTGGCGTCTATGAAATGGAACCATATTTTTAGAAAATTGTTCAAGTGATTAGATGGAAAAATAGCTAGATCTGGCCTCGTATGTACCAAACGCATATTGCCGGAACGTATCGTCTTGATCATCGTTTCTAGATCCTCCTTCGCCATATCCTCATCCGAATCTTCATCGGACTCCTCTGTAGGTAACCTCAAGTGCTCATTTATAGTGTTAACATCAAACTTCACCACACGATTCCAGACTATGGTTTGGTGGTTCTCGCAATTTATGGCATTTGCGAAAAATTCACGAACCAATGTGGCATCGCCTGGGTCGAGTTGTCTACACAAGCGCTTCCAACATCTTTCTTCTATCACATTTGCAATTTCGTCAGGAAGCTCATCAAGTTCGGCAAAGCCGCATTCACGAATTCCATTTCGTTCGTGCTCAAATCGATTGAAATGTTGCTCCGCTGGTTTGGAAATAAATCGGCTTGAGTTATAATCCCATGCGAGATTGACTGCTCGCGAACCGAATCCCTCTCCCCTTTGTCGTTTTGCAACGGCTTTCTTCTGCATGAGTTTTTGATTCAACACACAACAACCCTTCACAATTTTACAATGTGGATATTATAATTTCAGAATTTGAACCCACAACTTCAAGAACACCAACAAATACCCAATTAGCAACACACAATCCACAATATTGCAACACAAAATGCACAAATTACTCTACAAATCTTGAATCCAACAATCAAACTACTACAAAACAAAGTCTTTCTTCACAAAAACTGACCCAAAATCTCAGTAGCACAAAATTCACAATAGGCAACCAAGGGTTTTAAACCAAATTTTCAATTTCACTACCAAACTCCAAATCAATCAAGCAAATCAACTACAAGATTGTAGCACACATGTGTAATGTTATTTCAAACAACTTACTTGATGAATTTTTGAGTGACCAATGGTTGGAAATGAAGATCTCTCCACTTTGACTCCAATCCTTAGAACCACCGAATTTAAGGTTTGGAATGGTGATTTTGTGGTTGATTTATGTTGGGGATATTTGTTTTTCAGTATGGAGGGATGGATTTGAGGTTATATAATGGTTTGGCAGAAAAAATTGGAGGCGTTTTCGGGAGGCTAGGGTTTATAAATAGGGAAACACAAAACGGGTCGCCCTTATTTATCGAAACAGGGGCCCCATCGTTGCAGCGGTAAAATGGCAGTGGCCCTTCTCCTTTGTGGTCGCTTCAACGGATGATTTTCTCACTGCAGCGATGAAAGGGCAAAAATTTTTTTGCTGTTTGTTTACTGCAGCGAGCAAGGATCTCGTTGCAGCGAAATCAGGCATGTAGGCCTTCTTCTATTTTTCTGCATTTTTGCCATTGACCGGACACCATTTAGTTGTCGTTCTGCTATTTCTCCTCATTTAAGATCATATAACATCCCCAAACATCTGAGCTACTCCATTTACTCAACAAACTTGCTTCATGATCACTTCAACCTCCAAAAAATTACTTTAGCAAAAATTGGTGAAAACTAATCCCATGGGTTGTATATAAAAAAAGGTGCTTGATTTAATGTTCCTAGCTAGACTTAGTAAAGATCCACATCAGTTGTCAACGAGGGAGATACTCTCCACAACTCGTTTTTTATTCCTAAAATAATGCTTGATTCTCTCCCCATTTACTCGAAAAATCCATCCGTCGTCACCTTCCAATTCAATAGAGCTGAATGGAAATACTTGCTTGATCCAGAATGGTTCGAACCATCTGGACTTTAGTTTCCCAGGAAAGAGTTTCAACTAAGAGTTGAAAAGTAACACTTGTTATCCCGGGCTGAACTTTCTCCTGACAATGTGTTTGTTATGTTATTTCTTGGTTTTGTCCTCGTACAATTTAGCGTTCTCATATGCCTCATTCCAGAATTCCTCCATCTCATTGAGTTGAAGGAGACGTTGTTGCCCTGAAGCATTGAGATCAAAATTAAGCTTATTTATTGCCCAATAAGCACAGTGCTCCAATTCAACCGGAAAATGACATGTTTTCCCAAACACCAATCGATACGAAGACATTCCGATGGGTATTTTAAAAGTCATACGGCATGCCCACAGTGCGTCGTCTAATTTCACCGTCCAGTCCTTCTGGTCGGAGTGAACCGTCTTTTCCAAGATCTGTTTTATTTCTCGATTGGACACTTAGGCTTAGCTATTTGTTTAGGGATGGTAAGGAAGTGCCACCTTGTGACGGACTCCATACTTTGTCTGTAGAGTATTGAACATTTTGTTGCAAAAGTGGGTTCTTTCATCACAAATGATTGCTCGAGGAGTTTCGAACCTTGTCATTATGTTATTTTGAAGGAATTTCAGAACCACTTTGGCATCATTGGTTGGCATGGCCACAACCTCTACCAATTTTGACACATAATTCACCGCTAGCAAGATATACTCCTGACCAAAGGATGGAGAAAATGGTCTCATAAATCAATACCCCAAACGTCAAAGAGCTCCAACTCGAGAATGAATATTAAGGACAACTCATCTCGTCTCGAGATATTGCCGACCCTCTAGCATCGATCATAGATTTTACGAACGTATATGAATCACGAAAAAGTGTTAGCCAATAAAAACCTGATTGAAGCACCTTAGCGGCCATCTGTGTTGCTCTAAAATACTCCCCACATGGCGATGAGTGGCAATGATATAGAATGCTTTATGTTTCCTCTTCTAGAATACATCACCAAATAACTTGATCAGAGTATTTCTTGAACAACATTAGGTCATCCCACATATAATGATTCACATTAAATAGGAATTTCTTCCTTTGGGCACTTGATAGGTCCGGCGGCAACAACTTGAATTACCAACACTTTCTAACACGAGTTGGGATAGATGATCGGCTACCACATTCTCAATCCTATTTTTGTCTTGAATCTCAACATCAAATTCCTGAAGCAAGAGAATCCACCGAATTAGACGCGGTTTGGTGTCTTTCTTTGCAAATAAGTACCGGATGACAGCATGATCCGTATAGATGATCACCCTGGACCCTATAATGTAAGAACGAAACTTATCATAAGTAAAGACCACCACCAACATCTACGTTTCTGTGGTGTTGTAATTCTCTTAAGCATCATTGAGCATTTTGCTTGCATAGTTTATTGATCGCAAAATCTTCTCCTTGCGTTGGCCTAAAATAGGTCCAACCACATAATCGCTCGCATCACATATGATCTCAAATAGTTAATTCCAATCCAGAGCGACTATAATCGGAGCCGAGATCAATTTCTCCTTTATGGCATTGAACACTCCCATACAAGCATCATCAGAAATGAAAGGTGCATCATTTTTAAGCAAATGGCATAACGGCTTCACCGTTTTAGAAAAATCTTTGATGAATCGGCTGTAGAAGCTGGCATGGCCTAAGAAACTTCTTACTCCCTTAACATTTATTGATGGGGGAAGTTTCTCGATTGTCTCAATCTTCACCCGATCTACCTCAAGCCCCTTGAACCCAATGGCCTAAGATGATTCCATTCTTGACCATAAAATCACACTTCTCCCAATTGAGAACTAAATGTTTCTCTTCACATCGGTTGAGAACAAGTAATAAATTGTAAAGGCAATGGTCAAAGGATGAACCAAAGATCGAGAAATAATCTATGAATACTTCCATTATATCTTCCACCATGTCAGAAAAGATCTCGATCATACACCATTGGAATATTGCCGGAGCATTGCAAAGGCCAAACGGCATACGACAGTATAAAAATATAATGTACGGGCATGTGGACGTTGTATTTTCTTAGTCTTCTGGTGCAATGGCTATTTGATTATAGCCTGAATAGCCGTCAAGAAAGCAATAGTGGTTATAACCAGAGAGAGGATCCAACATTTAATCGATGAATGGGAGAGGAAAGTGATAATTCCATGTGGTCTTGTTTAACTTTCTATACTCAATGCATACTATCCATCTAGTGATAGTTTGTGTGGGAATCATTCCTCTCATTCTTCACCACAGTCATGCCTCATTTCTTGGGAACCAATTGCACCGGGCTCACCCATTCATTGTCCGATATAACATATATGATTCTGACATTCAATAATTTTAACACTTCAGTACGGACCACCTCCTTTATCATAGGATTTTGCCTTCTTTGATGCTCAATTGAGGGCTTGAATGACTCCTCCATCAAGATTTTATACATTCAAATAGTCGGGCTTATTCCCTTGATGTAAGAAATAGACCACGCGATTGTGGATTTGTGCCATTTCAGGATATTAAGCAGTTTGTTCTCTTTTTCTTGAGTCAAATACAATGAGATGATGACCGTATCGGTGGATTCCTCTCCCAAGAATGTATATCGAAGGTTATCCAGTAATTTCTTGAAAATCAACCCACCGTGAGGTTGATTTAGGGGATCAGGCGAACTAACTTCATCATCAAGGGTCTCCACTTGAACCGAATCCACTACATCTTTAGGTATAGCTTCCAAATATAGGTCTTAGTCCACAACACCTTCATTTGTGGTAAACCCCTTTTCACCAAAATCCCCCATAGATAGGGAATTTGTGAAAGTCTGCTACAAAGGATCTCAATTCAAGTTTTTCAGGAAAGAATTCCTGAATGCATGAATCCACCACTTTCACCCGATTGCAAGTTGGGCACTCATCCAGAAACTTTATTGTATTGAGTGTGTTGAACTTCACTTCATCGTCATTTACCCTCAACGTCAAGTTCCCATTATGAACATCAATCAATGCCTTCCCAGTGGTAAGAAAAGTTCTCCCAAGTATAATGGGGATCTCCAGATCTTCCTCCATCTCCAACACGAAAAAATCCACTGGAAATATGAATTTATCCACCTTTACAAGCACGTCTTTAATTATTCCTTTTGGATAGGTTAATGAACGATCTGCCATTTGCAGAGAAATAGTAGTTGGCTTTGCATCTCCAAGCCCCAACTTTCGGTAAACGGATGACGGCATGAGATTGATAGTTGCTCCAAGATCAGAAAGCGCCTTCTCAAAGTAAGATTTCCTAATCGTGCACGGTATAGTGAAGCTTTTGGAATCTTTCAACTTTTGAGACAACTTACATTGAAAGATCGCACTACATTCCTCCATAAGTTTGACAGTCTCATATTCCTCCAATTTCTTCTTCTTGGTTATGATATCCTTTAAGAACTTCCCATAATTGGGCATTTGTTCCAATGCATCGACAAACAGTATGTTGATATAGATTTTCTTGAAAATGTCAAGAAATTTAGCAAATTGGGAATCCAAATTCTTCTTTTGAAACTGTTGCGGATGTGGAAAAGGTGGAGTGATTATCGGTGGATTGTCTAAAAAAGAGTTGGATCCCGGATTCACCTGTGGAGCTTCATTCTTCTTCTCAACCAGAATGGTTTCTTTCTCAACATCAATTTTCTATTTGGCTCATCCTCCTTTGGAATTGGTGCTTCTATTTCCTTTCTTCTTCTTAAGGTGATGGCTTTGCAATCACTTGGGTTAGTTTTCGTATCACTTGGAAACTTCCCCGAGGTTTGCCCTTTTATGGCACTAGCAAGTTGACCATTTTGAGTTTTCAATGACTTTACAGTTCAATTTGTATTGGTGCACGTTGTCTCAATATTGTCAAGCCTCGTCTCATGCTTGTTGAGACAATTATGCGTTTCTCGCATAATATTTTGTGTTTCCTTCATGAACGAGCCGAGCAAATCTTCCAATGGTGGCTTATTTTTTCCCACCATTTGTTGTTGAATAGTACGGCTTTGTTTCTGCAGTTGATATCCTTGGGATTGCGAAGAGTATCCGGGAGGAGGTCGCAGTGTATTCTGATTGTTTGCATAAGAGAAATTCTCATGATTCCAAATTCTGGGGTGGTAGTGAGTTGGGATATTGTTGGTGGGCCTAAAGGTGTAGGCCAGGTTGTTGACAAAGTGGCATTCCTCAAACTCACTTCCAACCCCCGGTTGTGAAGTATTTGCCATATTTTTTATTTCTTGATTGGACGAGGCATTTCTGGTAGAGAAAGCGACGAGCTGCTCCATGAGTTTCGACACTTGGGCCGACAAGTAGCAAGAGGATCGGCCTCATGAATAGCGGCTACCTTTCATCCCATATTTTGGTCATTGGGCCATTGATAGTTAATGGCCACCATTTATTGTCTGTCCATCCAACCCGTTGTAGAAGAGTTGCGTTTGAAATTAATCTTAGCACTCGTGTTGGGGGCACTTTCTCAATAATTCCTTAAACCTCTCTCACGCCTCGAAGAGTGGCTCATAATCCCGTTGGCGAAATTAAGCAATTTCGCATCTCAACTGTGATGTCTTCCAAGGGGGGAAGAACTTAGTGAGGAACCATTGAGCTAGTTTCTCCTAAGTTGAGGTGCTCCCCTATTGGACGGATTGAAACCAACCCCTGGCTTTATCTCGAAGGGAAAATGGGAATAATCTTAATCGGATGACATCCTCCGTGACTCCATTAATCTTTACTGTGTCACATATCTCCAAGAATGTCTCTAGATGGATATTTAGATCTTCATGAAGATTCTCCCCATATTGGTTTTGTTGAACTATGTTGATCAGGGAGGGTTTCAACTCGAAATTGTTTGCTTGGATCAGCTGCCTCCGAATCCTTGAATAGTTGTTGAACATGACAGGTCGATTGTAATCCCTAAGGACCTGTTGTTGTTGAACTTTCAGTTCCAGTGGTTGTTGCAGTAGCGCTTGAAGCACCGGCGGTTGTCGTTGCACACGATCATCACCACCGTCGGCTATTTCTTGGGTTCGATTTTTACTCTCTCTCCTTAGCCTCCTTAATGTACGTTCAATTTCCAGATCAAGAGCAAGGAATTGCAAACTTCGGCTACGTCGCATATACTATTTGTCACCCCAACAAATGAAAATGATTTAAACACAAACAAATATAACAAAAGAGTGTCAAGATTAATATTGAGCTACTTGATAGTAATATCAACTTAAGTAAAAACTTTAAATCCCTGGAAACGGAACCAAAAACTTGTTTTGATATTTTTACGCTTTGATTTTACTTGTAAGTGCATGAGGTAAAGTTTTAACAAAGTGGATCCAAAGATTTACTGTCGTTCACTGGGATTTATCATTATAATTGACATAACTCAATTTTATCTAGACGATTCAAGATTTGAAATGTGTTTGCTATTTGAAAACTAATTAAACCTAAATTACTTGGGATTAATTCTATGAGAATGGATTACCTACGGATTAATTTCGTTCACTACTACATGTTTGATTTAGTCTAGTTTACATTAACGGTATTCAATCTATTTGACAATTTAGGTATCGAAAACTCACTCATTACCTCTCCCGAGTGTAAAGTGAGTGAATATGCAACCGTGTCAACACCAATATCCCTATCTAGCATCTAAACGATTACATGAGTCTTGATCCAACCTCATGGATTGCACACGTTCTAATAATCTCCCGAATCATTAGAACGTCGTGTTGTGTTTAATTTTAGTCCAAATCTGAGGTTACCTCTCCCGAGTGTCAAACCTCGTATTCTCAAACCAACCACAATATCATACAAAACATACTATGGATGTAATAAAATGGTAAACACAATTAAATATAAATGAACAACTGTTAACGAAACATGGATTCACTCAAACATGTATATTCCTGAACTAATCATTCCCTAGATAGTAACTACTTAGCTACTCATGATCATAATCGAATATTCAACATTACATGAGAATAACATCTTCACACAATCAACAAAGTTTAGAAATAAAGAGAGAAACAAAGAAATGAAAGAAAATCTGTAAAGTGGATGGTTCTACTTCCGCAAAATTTGCTCCAAGAATGTTTCCTCTTCTCTAAATGTGTTCTTCTCCTCTTTGGTCTGATCTAGGGCACTAAAAACGTTCTAAGACTCTCTCGGTAAGGTAGGAAATGGGTGGATACAAATAGGGATCAAAATATCCTAAAAATATCAAGAAAACGTATTGCTAGTTGTTGCTTGGTTGCTGCAACGAGAAGGAATTCGTTGTAGGGAAAAGCCAATAGAATGGCCACTAGCCATTCATCGCTACAACGAAAATAAACTCGCTGTAGCGAATTGTAGGCAGAAGGTCCACTGACCTTTGCTCACTGCAGCAAGCAAGGGCCAGTGGCCCTGTGACTTTGGCGTTGCAGCAAATATCATCTCGTTACAGTGAAAAGGCTGCTAGTTGGCCACTTTGCTAACTTTTTAACCATTTCTTCACTGACGTCCTATCGATTAGCTCAATTTTCAACGGTTTTCGTCCCTAACACCTGATTTACATAAAAACGAATAAAAATGAATTAAGACACTACAAGAACGCTTGAAAACTACCAAATTCAGCTTGAAAATATATAAATAAAATTAATCTATGACATACCATGCTCTAGGAGCTTGTTTGAGACCATATAAAGCTTTATGCAATTTAAAAACGTGACTAGGAAATTTATCATTTTAAAATTCAGTGGTTGTTCAACGGAAACCTCTTCAACAATAAAACCATTTAGGAAAGTACATTTGACATCTATTTGAAACAACCTTAATTAACGAGAACAAACAAATGCTAACATCACTCTTGTAGTCTCTAATCTAGCAACAAGTGCATAGATTTCATCATCATCTATGCTCTCTTGCTAATTATAACCTTGTGCTATTAATCTTGCTGTGATTCTAATTACAATTCATATTTCATCGTTTTTATTGCGATAAACCAATCGGGTATCAATCACATGATGAAAATCAAGTCTAAGAACTAGAGACCATATTTTGTTTCTCTCAAACTGAAGCAATTATTCTTGCCTGGTTAAAATCTAGGATTCATTTGTTATAGATTCATCAATAATTTTACATTCAATTTGAGAGAGATGCAAGAGTAACATCTCCAAGTGAAGGACGAGTACTTACAACTTTTTCAAAGCAACCAATCATTTGCTCCACTGAATGGCCTACAACTCGCTTTATTGCTCTTGGAAATCTTCAACGAGTGGTGACTTTTCAGGAGGATTGGATGACACCTTTAGATGTAGTTCATTGATCCTTTTATTTTGTTATAATGCATGCAACATCTTTTTCCAAATTCTTTCTCGACATAAATGGATTAGTCCCTTCAAAAACAACATGCATAGATTCTTTAACACCTAAGGACCTTTTATTATAAACCCTATAAGCTTTACTATCCAAATCATATCTAAGAAAAATATCTTCATCATATTTGGCATCAAACTTTCTCAAATTATCTTTATCATTTAAAATAAAATATTTGCAACTATTTTTTTTTTTTTTTGAAATAGGATATATTTAAAGTTTTTCCATTCTAAATCTCGTTAAGTGTTTTATTAAAGCCTTTTTGAATAGATACACGATTAATGGCATGGCATGCAGTACTTATAATTTCAGGCCTGAAGTATCTAGGAAGTCTATTCTCACTAAGCATAGTCCTAGTCCTAAAGCATCCAGTTCTTTCTTTCAAGAACTCCATTATGTTGTGGAATTCTATAAGCAGAAAAATTATAAGAGAATTCATGTTTATTACAATAACTAGAAATTTTCTCATTTTGAACTCTATACCTCTATTACTACGAATATTAATGATACAAGACTATTTTTCATGATGAACTCGTTTACACAACTTTATAAATGCATATGTCACGTCACTCTTCTTTGTCATGAAGAGTAACCATGTATATCTAGAAAAATCATCTACTATGACAAATACATAAAACTTCCCTCCCAAACTAGCAATTGGATTGTGACCAAATAAATCTAAATGCAATAATTCAAGAGGCTTAGTTTTAGATGTATGTAGTTTCTTCTTAAAAGATGACCTAGCTTGTTTACCTAATTAATATGCATCACAAATCTTGTCCTTAACAAACTTAATATCAAGAAGACCTCAGACAAATTTGTTTTAACAAGCTAGAAAGCAATTCAATGTTAGCATATGACCAAGACATTTATTCCACAAGCAATTATTTTTAAACAATGCATTTAAACATGATAAATTTTGAAATGCAAAATCATCAAATGAACAAGTATAGATATTTTGAAACTGTTACGAAACAAGTAATATCCTATCATTATTTTCACTCTTAATAATGCACTTATTATTATGAAAATGGACATTATAACCTCTATCACATAGTTGACTGATGCTAAGCAAATTGTGATCAACTAAGAGAACATCTTTGATCATAGTAGAGGAATTACATTACCTATATAGATTATCTTATCCCTGGAATTGTCTCCAAAAGTCATATGACCTTCGTCTTTAGTTGTCAAGGACGCAAATTTTGTTTTATCCTTTGTCATATGCAGAGAACAACCAATATCTAGGAACCTTTTATCCTTACTCATAGACGCTTTAAGATTAACCTGCATAGAAGTTTCTAGTACCATTTCTTGGTATCCAGAGTTTTCTAGATTCAGTTGGATAACCATGAAGTTGATAACACCATTTTTCGAGATGTCAATTTTTACCACAATGATAAAATCTAAATTGTTCTTGAAATATCTATTATAAGGCCTATCATAATCACTCTTTTGGTTTTCAAAATCTTTTGAATTTTAGAATACTTGAACTTTTTAACCGTTTCTTTAAGCTCCTTTTAAATCTGTTCAAGTATATGTTCTAGAACACCAATAATCACTTCAAGACAAAAAAAATTCTTGCTGATAAATTCAAGTCCATTTTTTAAAATTTAACAATCATTTTCAACTGAATGAATTTTCAAATGAGCCTTATCGCATTCACACCTTGTAGTTTCTAATTCAATATTTAAAGCCTGATTTAATTTGTCGTGATTTCTCAAATTTTCAATTCCTTGTTGAAGATTAGTTATATCATTTTTCAGAAAAGAATTTTCTTTTCAAGGAATTCAATTTTATGAAGCATATTGTTAATCTTGAGAAGAGCATTTGAAAATTCTTCACTTTAAAAATATTTATTTAAATCCTTCTTTTTATGAGATATAACAATGCCAAACTTTTTATTTTCAAGAATTGCAATTTTTTGACAAAGTCTTAAATTGTCTTTTGCAAAAAAAAAAAATCGTGAAAACAACTAATTTCTCAATCAACTTGGGAGAAACATCTTTCTCATTATCTATGCCATTTCCAGTGATAGAACATTGATTATTTGATAGGTCAACACAAGTAGGGAGATAGACATGTATTAGTAGAAACACAAAATATTATTGATCACTCAAATATAAACTCTCAAAGTTTAAGCGCAAAATATCGTAGTATAATGTGCTTAAGTACTGGTGTTGAATATATATATTTATATATATATATATATATATATATATATATATATATATATATTAAAGAATTAAATTGCAAAAAATTATTTAATTGATATAAATATATAAAAAGGGCATCGTTAGAGACATAAATAAATTCATCGATTTATCCAGTAAATTTCATTCTTATTTCTTTTGGTTTAATGTGTAATTGGGTAATATTAAGTACAAGCCAACATTACTGCGAAAAATAAATCGACCACCTAATGGGGATAAACTATTTTCACGATTTTCTTATGTTAACTAATCTACAATAAATTAATCGTTTAGCATAGTTTATCCAATTAAGTTGCATCAATACAATTAAAAACTTATTGTAAAATTGTTAGATCTAAATAACAAGTATTATACCTAACATTACAGATATGAATAAATTCACATCTAAACTTCTACAAGAATATTTAGAGTGTAAATTCATCAAGACAAATATTTAAAGTCGACATCATTGTTTTACTATCTTACACGCATAAGAACAAAAGTTAATTAAATAATAAAAAAAATTACATAGATAAATTGGAGAAAGTATATTGTCCTAACCTCATTGGTGTACTTAGCCACTTATTGAGTTGCAAAATACCACTATTTCTTCTTCTTTGCAAAAATAAATATTAGTGAAAAAAAGATCTGCGTCCTTAGCTGCTGAAAATTCCTTTAATTCCTCTTAAATTCCCATTTAATTACCCATGTGAAGCCAAGTGTAATGGTTTTAGTGTTCCACGTCTTGCCCACTTAGCCAGAGCCCTAGGCCGGGTTGTAGGTCGCGGGCCGATTTGCAGGTCGCAGTGTGTTTCCTCTATTTGTTTGGACCATTTCTTCATCTTTTTTTTTTTCGTTTCAATATTTCTTTATTTCTGGGTTTTATTCCTACAAAAACAATAAATTTTATTGTTACTAATTATAAATTCATAAAAATACTATGAAAAGTATATATTAAAGGTGAAAATTTGGTATAAAATTGAGAATGATCGCACCCCTAGTCCTCAGCCAAAATTAAAGTCCAAAAAATAAAAAATCCAATTTCATACGGAACACGATTGCATTTGTTGTATGCAATAAGCCTTTAAACTCCTAGGCGATCCCTAGTGGATGAGTTTTAGTATCATGAAGGTTTAAAAAGATGATCCCTACAAACATCTATACTACTTATGATAACCTATTAAGCACTGTAGGTAGAGTTCAAAAATATATTTATTAGTTGGAATACAAGCGTATCGAAGGAGAAAAAGATTATTTATGTCAAGAATCTCCTAATTTTATTCCAAGTCTTACTTTGTTCAAGTGACTCGATCTCAAATATAAGTAATCGCAACACTCCAAATTAGCAATTTAATTAATTTCAACCTAAAAAAGACATGTTTGTCTCTCTATATTTTTACATAATTATTATTTTTTCTTTTATTTCCAATAATATGTAACTTAGCGAATGACATATTCCATATTAATCCCACTAGGCTTTCCAGAATATCCATGTAGCGAGTGTTGGGCAATGATCCTAATATAGTTGGCTTGGGGCAATAGGTGTGGAGACACCATAAAAGTCTTAATTACTCAAATATCTTAGGCTTCAGGAGTAACTGATCAATCACTTGCCTAACACATGATTCTCACCTTTTGATGCAAACACTCACTGCTTGATGAGGCAAGAGGCACTGTTACTTAGTGATAACCTGATGTTTGAGCTAAATTATATTTTATTTAGTTAATTCATGCAATATTTGCTTTTTGTACTTTATATATATTTCTAATTAGATAGAATAATACAAGTTCCTTTTTTTAGTTGGTCTTCAACAATCTACTAACATGAGCTAAGATTACTACACTTCAAATTTGGATGCATAAACAATAATGCAATTTGGAACTAACTTAGGTGCAACTTTCATAACATAGAAATTTCACTCGTAAGGGTCCACTTGTGTCCACGAATAAAATATTCCCGAACGTAGTGTGACATGCATATTTTTCATTGACTAACAACATTAGATAACCAACCTTCACACCTAGTTCTAGCATTGTCCTCAATTAAAAGAACGACAAGAATTTGAGTGAAGGAATATGATAGTTTGGACTTTTTGCTGTAAACATTTCTTGAAATACCTCCAAACCTGTGAAATATGCACACATAGAAACAAAAGGTACAAGATTAAATATCATATGAATATCCTTTAGTTTCATAGTACATTTTATTTTATTTTATTCTTTATTTTATTTGTGTTATATATATATATATATATATATATAAAACAAATATTATTTTTTTAGTGGGTTGCCTTTCACTTTAAGTCTTGAGCCAGACATGGGGAAAGTGTCATGCATAAATTGGAACAATTAAGTTAAATGGGGAAATTACACCTCATTCATCAGTGGCTTCAACCATCGATTTTAGTCATTAGCCATTACCTTTATCTTCCAACCATCTCTAGGATCTTTAATCTCCACTGCTCTATTAGGGCACACTTCGGTGACCAGAAATGGTCCATCCTATATTGGACGTAATTTTCCCAGGAATGATCACAATTTTGAGTTAAAGAGCCACACCCACTAGTTAGGCTTAATGGATTTCTTTCAAATATTTTTGTTATGAAAATCGTTAGTCCTAGCTTTATACACTTAGATAGTTGAAGTTTTCCAAGGGTATCAACTTCTTTTAAATTGAAATTAAGGGCCTTCATTGCCTACATCGCTCAGTGTTCTAATTCAACTGGGAGATGGCATGTTTTACTGTATACTAAATGGTATATGTTGTTTGATAGACCCATAGTGCATCATTCAATCTTAATGACTGGTCCTTCCTATAAGTCCAAATAGTTTTGTCTAAGATATATTTGACCTCCCTATTGGATACCTCAACTTGTCTATTGGTTTGGGGTGATAAGGGGTGGCTAATTTATGAGTAACAGAACTTTGTTGCACAATCGCATCAAATGAACAGTTACAAAAATGGTTCCCCCCATCACTGCTTATCGCTCGTGGAACCCCAAAAATAACAAAATATGTCTTTTAAAAAATGAAGCCAAACTTTATGGTTATTTGATTTTGTTGCTATCACTTTAAACCACTTGGAAACATAATCGACAACTAACAAAAAGTATAAATTACCATATGATTGTGGGAAGGGTCCCATGAAATCAATTCCCCAAACATCAAATAGTTCTACAATTAAAATGGTTTTAAGGATCATCATATCCCTTTTAGACATAAATCATAACCATTGACATTGGAGGAATACACAAAAGTAATTGCGGGCATCTTGGAAGTGCGTTGGATAGTAGAAACCTGATTGTAGTACTTTCATTGTGGTTTTCTTTAACCTAAAGTGTCCCCCACATGCTTGAGAGTGATAGAAATTCAAGATACTATCTGCTTCACTTTTTTCTACACACCATCTAATAATTTGATCTAAGAAATACTGATAGAGGTGAAGGCTTCCCAATAGAAAGCTCTCACCTGTGAAAAAGTAATGAGTGGTTTAATTATCAACAAATCAAGTACTTTTATATTCAAATATTTGTGTGTTTTTAAGTATTTGTTTTATTTTAATATATTTTTGTGTTGTTTTGTAGGTTTATAAATAAATGGGAGAAACGGTGCAAAATACGTGATAGTGCTGTAACTTCAAGGCTATTTTTGACTATAATGAAATCCTATTTTGGAAAATCTAAAACCATGTAAGTTGCATATATATATATATATACATATATATCTTATCGTTCGATAGGTTTTTGAATCACCTCAATCAGAGTTCAAACGAGAAAAATATGGTTAAAAGAAGAACCTGGTGTCGGCACTGCTTTGAGCATCGATGCAACGATAATTTCTATTGCTATAGTGATGATTTGATCACTGCAGCGCTATTCCGGCAATGAGTTTCTTCCTTCCCATCACTGTAGTGATGGTCTGCTTTACTGCAGCGACCCGACACCAACTGGAAAGATATTTTCAGATATTTTTTAGATATTTTGGACCTCTATTTGTTCCTCCCTATTCCCACATCTATCAAGAACATTTTTGGAGAGTTTTTGTGGGATATCTAGATCATACAAACAATAGGAACACATAATTGGAGAAGAGGACAAGATCGAAGTGGATTTTACTTACGTGGAACCATCCATTCTTTAGATATCGGCTATTCTCCCTTGTTTCTCTCTTTATTTCTTCACTTTTGTTTGTTGTTTGATCATGTTTATCTCATTTTTAGTAGAATATTTGGTTATAACCATGAGCTAAACATATATTATTTAGAGATTGATGTAGTTTATAAAATATATTGTTTGATAAATCGTTGTTTCATTATCGGTTGTTCATCCCTATTCGATTGTGTTTACTATTCTTTTACTTCTATTATATGATTGTTATGATATTTTGGTTGATTTGAGAATACGGGATTTGACACTCGGGAGAGGTAACCCCGGATTCGGACTAGGGCTTAAACACAACGCGACATTCTAATGTTTTGGGAGATTATTAGAAAGTGTGCAATCTGTGAGGTTGGGGAAAGACTCATGTTGTAAGACCGCCATCGTAGCAGGTACGTCATTTCAGTGGTGTGGTAAAGTAATGGTGAAAATTCGGGGTGAAACTAGGACCATTAAAAATTCAAATAAAAAGTTTAGGGGTCAAATTGAAAATATAGAAATAGTAAATCCCAATTTAGGGAAGTAAATTGACATGTAACATTTAAGTTAAACTTTCAGGGGTGGAATTGAAAATGTTAGAAACCTTTAAAATTAAAAAGGAGTAAAATCAGGGTTTAAAGGAAATTGGGGGAGGAAAGAGCAATTAAGGGAAAATGTTTTTTTTTATTATTTATACACACCCACACGCCGACGGTCGGACAAAATGCATGGCCGACAAGGAATCCGAAGCCACTAATTACATGCACCGGTGGTTGTGATAAAAAACCGAATCCTATGATCAAGAGAAAA
Source organism: Eucommia ulmoides (assembly GCA_016647705.1). Taxonomy (NCBI): domain Eukaryota; kingdom Viridiplantae; phylum Streptophyta; class Magnoliopsida; order Garryales; family Eucommiaceae; genus Eucommia; species Eucommia ulmoides. The sequence goes on from CM028337.1 coordinate 35,630,149, forward strand.
AAAAATGGGAAAGGAAGGAGAAACATAGAAGAGAGAAAGAAGAGAGAGAAGGTGGGTATCGGTTCGGGTAGGTGTTCCGGTCGACGTCACGGGTGTTCCGTCTTCGGGAAGGTGGGGCGTGATCGGAGCACGGTCGGTCGCCGGCGAGTCCCAAAGCAAAAAATAGAAAACGAAGTGAGGGAGAGGGAGTCATCGGTGACGTCGTCGTCCGGCGGTAGGTTAGAGAGAGAAAGCTTGCCGACGACGAAAACGCAAAACAGAAAAATTGAAACGCAGCATAGGTAGGTGTTCGGGTTCTTCGTATGAGTGTGTTTCGGTCATGTGGCGTGTGCATAGTGGTATGGGGTGTCGCCGGAGTTGTCGCCGGAGTTGGTTAGTTGAGAGAAAGGTTCAGCCAGTGGACAATTCATCCGGTTGGTAAGGTGGGTGTTCGGTCGGTCTGTCCAGTTCATCGGCGGAGTGGTAAGACGTGTGTGTGTGTATGTGATCGCCGGAGGGGACTTCGTCGACGGTGAGCCGCCGATCGGTGAGTTAGAGAGAGAAAGTTGTGTTTATGCGGGTGTGTCTGCTGTGCGTGTGATAACGAGTATCATGGTTGTTGTGGGTGAGAGTTCCGAACGTCGAGTATGGATGTGTGGGGGGCAACGTGAGTGGCCGTCATTGGTGGTGGCAGTAATTTGGTGGGTAGGTGCACAGGGTGATGGGGTGGTCGGAGAAGGTTGGTGATCAGTAGTAGGGGATGGAGTAGGGCCGGCGGTGAGGGCGGCAAGGCGTGGAAGCCTCCGGTGGGTGGTAATGGTAGAGAGAGAGAGAGATGGCCGGCCGGGAAAGGTTGAACGGAAACAGGAAACCGAAACAGGCCCGACCAGAACAAGAAAGAAGGAAAAAAAAAAAAGAAAAAAAAGAAAGAAAGAGGAATTGCAGAAACTACCCCAGGGGAATCCAAAATCCATCTTGTGGTCGCCAAATGTTTCGGAAACAGGTGAAGCTTCGATCGATTATTTAATTTTCATTAAATTAAATTTTAATTAGTATTATAAATCCTAAAACCATAATAATGTCGTAACGATTAATTAATTTTAAGTACGTGGTATGTAAAATTAGTAACGATTCGGGAAATAGAGTTTGCATTACATGATTAGGATATTTTAGATAAGATATTAATTTAGACTCTGCCACTATTAGGTTCGCAGGCACTGGCGTCCAGATAGAGTGCGGACAATGTCAGTGGTGCAAAACGGGGATCGAGGTGAGTGTACTGTCTTCTTACCAAATTATTTTCTATATAAATATGAGATGAAAATTGTGATTACCTAAACTGTATGAATTTATAAATGATGTGGATCAAGCAGGATTTAAATGAATTGGTAACTGGACTGCGATAGATTTCGAAAAAAAAGCCGGAAATGAATTCCGCTAAATTTGGTGAAATTAGACGGTGGTTTTAAAAAGAAAATAAGAAATATTTATTTTCCTAAAAATACCTGGTTTTATAAAAATAACGGATGGAAAAATGGTTTCGATAAAAATCGGATATTTCTTTAAAAGGAAGTGCAAACTATGATTTTTGAATTTAAAAGTGGAGATTGGTGGTGGATATTCACCCGTCTGGCATAGTCCAGCGGAGCGTTGTTTCACCCGTCTGGCATAGTCCAGCGGAGCGTTGTTATATCCCGCTAGGAAGGCATATCCTACGGGATACGGTACCGTTGCAACTCCTGATCGTGAGGTTAAAACGATCACTAGGGCTGGCCAGTGTGTGTGTGTTGGAGGTGGGTGTTTGAGATTGGTGCTTGAGATGTGGTGTGTTACGTATATTGATTTATTTGATATTATTTATTATGATGATTGGTATGATTTTATACTAAGATGAATCTAGTTAGAACTTATCTATAGCGCCTATTTCCATTGCTTAAATACCTGTGTTTGATCCATACTAAATTGTGGAAATATTTGGAACGTATTAATATGATAAAAATGTTTTACTAAGAAGGCAATACACTCGCAGGTACAACGGCTAGGAGTCGGTCCCCTACTGGCACTAGGTAGAGCTGCGTAATGGAGTCTTAGAGGTGTTTGAGAGAAGTTGTCCTAGACGAACCTGTAAAAAAAAGTTCATAGATGAATACTGTTTGTTAGTAATAATTTGGGAAGGGTGTGTCCCCCTTTTTTTTTTAAATGTTTATATTATATGGTGGAAACATATTGTAATTTAAATTTGGTTGTTTGGGTATTAGTGATGTCATGTTGTGGTCACGCCAGCCTCGGGATAATGGATTTCGGGACGGGTCGTGACAATTTTGGTATCAGAGCCTAGGTTATAGGTTCTGTAGACTTGTCAGGAGATGTGTTAGTAGAAGGTTATGAGGTAGGAGGACGTGCCAGTCGTCTAGTCAGTAGGGGACATAAGATACGGTGTTAATAGATGAGCTTGGTATAAGGGTGTTAGAGTTTTATTTTATAAAGTTATGCATTAACATGGTGCGTGAGGGGTTGTCTTTTTGGCAGGCAACGATACGATCACATGGTGATATTGCTAGGAGAGATGTCTTTCACGAGGTAAGAAGGCTAAGTTAGACAAACTACAAATTACGTCGTTATCAATATACTAGATGATATTGCAGAACACACGGGAGTCGAAGTAGGAAATAATATTCAAATGGAGTAAATCGCGTTCTAGATAATCTGAATGGAAATTGTAATATTACTGGACGAAAATTTAAATTGGTAGTACGTTTTGAATTGATTAATAGACGAAATAACAGCAAGGTAATAGGAAATGATAGATAAGAAGGAGTCGAGAATGGTGGATCTAGAAAAATAGTAGGTGCGTGTAAGGAAAATTCATTTAAATAAGTAATATAGAGTGGTGGATGGAGTCGAATTTGGGATAAATAAAAATATGTAATGTTGGAAAAGCATAGTTAGTCTGATAGTGGGTTTAGGAGGTTAGCAAAGGGTTAAAGAAAAGATATCACAAATCAGTGCGCAGATGTTGCTCATACAAATTCCGGCAGTGGATATTGTAATAGCTAAGGATCCTCCCTATGTAGTTTCGAGAATGGACAGGGTGCTTGTAAGCGTGATTGGTAATGGTGATTACTATTAAATAAGTTTCATAATGATAAAGAGGGGAACGTTCGGCACCTAAGTTGGTTAAGTATACTGGTGTTAATGAATGTGGGAAATTGAGATTTGAAATTATAATCTTGGGACTTTAAAGGCAATTGCTAAGGCATAGGGAAAAATTGAGTGAATTAACGATTGATTGCATTTAGTTGAATCTAAATAATTTTGGGGGTGTGTAATTGTTGGATATTGGGAATTGGAGTAAGTTTGTTAGCAGTTTAGGAAGTCTTAATAGAAAAAGGAAGGCGTCACAATAAATTAGAATATCAACTCATGATTTATGTAGACCTGGGGTGTGTTTCCATAAAGATCCGATGTTGGTAACGTAAAAAGTTAGAATGGATAGGTTATTAAAAGGGTTGCAACAAATAGGGTATCAGATTTTTGAGAAGGATATTAAAAAAAAAAAAAAAAAAAAAAAAAAAAAAAACTGAGAACATATGACGGGAATTTGAAACTTTTTGGAACTAGTGGGAATCGCATTCGTTCTAACGTCTACTAATGTATGGGTCAAGTTAAGATCTTTGTAAGTCTATTAGGAAATCGGTCGAATGACCACCCTAATTGAGCTTATAAATATAGTTGATATTGATTGATTGAATGGAAAAAGCACAAAAGTTAGATGTCCAACTGGAAACGACTAGAGTGGAAGGGAAGGAAGATGGTCACGGTGCTGACTATAGTAAATATTTCAGATCAAACGTTAGCGAGTGGATTGCTTATATTAATTTATGGGTTAAGTTGAGACCCTTGTAAGTTTAGTGGACGGCAGGTCGAATAGTAACGCTGTTCGGTATTGATGTTTACCATAGTATAGACATGTAAGGGTAGGATGTTCAGTTAAAAAGGTCTGGTGATGCAGTGAAAATTGACCGTAGAACTGATTAGCGTGTCTGGGGGAATGAGAAATTTTGGGAATTTAAAATAAAAAGTGTAAGGTTGATAAATGTCAATTTACAGGCAAGACCTTAAAAGAGGTGCATGGAATAAAATATGCAATACCCCAGTCATATTAATTATACTGTAATGGCATACGTATGATTAGTAGATTGGGAATGGAAATGGGAAATCCCGACATTTATTATCCGGTGGTTTGTTAGTCAAACTAAGTTCAAGAAATAACGAAATTTCTAAGTGGGCTATTGTAGCCTTGACTTATATCAGAAAGAAAATGGAGAGGAGTTCGAGGAGTGTTACCGGATACGTTTGTTTAATATATATAGGATTATTCGATTGTGTGATGCACAAATTTAATGCAAATATTAACAATTAAGTTGGGACAAAAAAAAAAATAAAAATTAAAGGGATAAGGATTTGTAATTCTAGGAATTTTAGTAACTAGTTATTCGAAATCTTGAAACTAAAATTCTGCAATCATAGGTGTTATCGCCGCATGATATTCTGAATAATAATTGTTGTCAAGTGAACTAAGTCGAGGGGAAACTGTAGTGTCAGAAGCTGATAAGTTGTTTGAATATGCAGGTAAGAGAAAAAAAAATTAAAAAGAAAAAAAAAAAAAGAAGGAAAATTCATACTCCTTTAATTGCCAAGTGAAAGTTGATACCTTGTAAATACGATTCAGGTGTTAGAAGATATGTTGAGCGATTGTGTCGTGACAGTTTCAGGTAAGGGGGATGATTGTGCAACGTTGATAAAATCTATTATGATAATAATTATCTTGTCATTAATTATGGTGGCATCGCATAGAATGTTGTATGAAAAAGATGCAGGATTTCGATTTAATAAATTGAACTGAGATAGGGAAATGAAACTTCCGCGGGATTCAGATTAGCCGATGTGACTACTTTCTTTTACTGAAAATTTGAAGTTATTGGGATGTTACGGGACAAGGAGAATTTAAAATATTCTTGAGATGATATGTGCATATGATATAATATTTTACAGTTAGTAGCTAGTAATTATTAGAATGTATCGATTACGTTGTGATTGGGGTGTACCTATGTCCTTGAATCGTATATATATACGTGAATATATGTTTGAAGCATGTTAGGCAGGTAGAAACAAACTTGGAGCACGTGATCATGTCAGGGACTTGATAAAATGTGGAGGCATAAAAGGAATTTTTATAGATTATTTGTTTGAAATATTTAAGTTACAGTTATGTGGGTTGGAGATATTTAGGTATTATGAAAGATATCGATATGAGTATTAGAGAATTGAGGTAGGTATCGGAGTTAATGATAGTTGAGTTATTGGTGTTTATGAGACGAGTGACGATTATAGTTAGGTTAGGTGCGAAATGGAAAATATTATTACAACGGACGACTAGAAAATATCGGATGAAATAGATAAGTGCTGATTAGGACTGAATGAAGTAGAAATATTTTCAGCAAATAGTGTTGTTACTGATCTTGATATTATCAGAGTAGCGCAGTGGAAGCAGTTAGGAACATGAGATTCTTCGACAGTGGGTGATTTGTGTTAGGTATAACCGACTAAGTATACCTTGTTGGTTGGATGATTATGATATGATGAAAAAGTTGGTGGTTATAAATTTTGAACTATTTGTGATATTAAGATTATTTATAGGAAACAGTTGTTCCAGAATCACATGAGACAAGTATAACTTTGTGATGCGACTTTGACATATTAGTAGCTTGGCGGGAATTTACGAAGTGTAGGAAGGAAGGGAAGCTAGGTCCAAGGTACATCGGACCATATGGAATTTTAGATCAGGTGGGCACAACAGCGTATGAATTTATGTTACCGCCAAAATTTATCTCGACTACACAACAACCTCAGTAAATCGATATTCTGGAAATATGTGCCATACTCTTCTAATGAATTGATTAGGTGTGCGAATGAACATGATTATGTTAGTCAAAGTGTTATGGCCCAATCATACAGTAGAAGATGCGACATAAGAACGAAAAGATGAGATGAGGAACAGATACCCGCATTTAATCGATTAAGGTAATAAAATTTCGGGACGAAATTTCTGTTAGGAGGGAAGAGTTGTAAGACCGCCATCGTAGCAGGTACGTCATTTTAGTGGTGTGGTAAAGTAATGGTGAAAATTCGGGGTGAAACTAGGACCATTAAAAATTCAAATAAAAAGTTTAGGGGTCAAATTGAAAATATAGAAATAGTAAATCCCAATTTAGGGAAGTAAATTGACATGTAACATTTAAGTTAAACTTTCAGGGGTGGAATTGAAAATGTTAGAAACCTTTAAAATTAAAAAGGAGTAAAATCAGGGTTTAAAGGAAATTGGGGGAGGAAAGAGCAATTAAGGGAAAATGTTTTTTTTTATTATTTATACACACCCACACGCCGACGGTCAGACAAAACGCATGGCCGACAAGGAATCCGAAGCCACTAATTACATGCATCGGTGGTTGTGATAAAAAACCGAATCCTATGATCAAGAGAAAAAAAAATGGGAAAGGAAGGAGAAACATGGAAGAGAGAAAGAAGAGAGAGAAGGTGGGTATCGGTTCGGGTAGGTGTTCCGGTCAACGTCACGGGTGTTCCGTCTTCGGGAAGGTGGGGCGTGATCGGAGCACGGTCGGTCGCCGGCGAGTCCCAAAGCAGAAAACAGAAAACGAAGTGAGGGAGAGGGAGTCGTCGGTGACGTCGTCGTCCGGCGGTAGGTTAGAGAGAGAAAGCTTGCCGGCGACGAAAACGCAAAACAGAAAAATTGAAACGCAGCATGGGTAGGTGTTCGGGTTCTTCGTATGAGTGTGTGTCGGTCATGTGGCGTGTGCATGGTGGTATGGGGTGTCGCCGGAGTTGTCGCCGGAGTTGGTTAGTTGAGAGAAAGGTTCAGCCGGTGGACAATTCATCCGGTTGGTGAGGTGGGTGTTCGGTCGGTCCGTCCAGTTCGTCGGCGGAGTGGTAAGACGTGTGTGTGTGTATGTGATCGCCGGAGGGGACTTCGTCGACGGTGAGCCGCCGATCGGTGAGTTAGAGAGAGAAAGTTGTGTGTATGCGGGTGTGTCTGCTGTGCGTGTGATAGCGAGTATCATGGTTGTTGTGGGTGAGAGTTCCAAACGTCGAGTATGGATGTGTGGGGGGCAACGTGAGTGGCCGTCAATGGTGGTGGCGGTAATTTGGTGGGTAGGTGCACAGGGTGATGGGGTGGTCGGAGAAGGTTGGTGATCGGTAGTAGGGGATGGAGTAGGGCCGGCGGTGAGGGCGGCAAGGCGTGGGAAGCCTCCGGTGGGTGGTAATGGTAGAGAGAGAGAGAGATGGCCGGCCGGGAAAGGTTGAACGGAAACAGGAAACCGAAACAGGCCCGACCAGAACAAGAAAGAAGGAAAAAAAAAAAAGAAAAAAAAGAAAGAAAGAGGAATTGCAGAAACTACCCCAGGGGAATCCAAAATCCATCTTGTGGTCGCCAAATGTTTCGAAAACAGGTGAAGCTACGATCGATTATTTAATTTTCATTAAATTAAATTTTAATTAGTATTATAAATCCTAAAACCATAATAATGTCGTAACGATTAATTAATTTTAAGTACGTGGTATGTAAAATTAGTAACGATTCGGGAAATAGAGTTTGCATTACATGATTAGGATATTTTAGATAAGATATTAATTTAGACTCTGCCACTATTAGGTTCGCAGGCACTGGCGTCCAGATAGAGTGCGGACAATGTCAGTGGTGCAAAACGGGGATCGAGGTGAGTGTACTGTCTTCTTACCAAATTATTTTCTATATAAATATGAGATGAAAATTGTGATTACCTAAACTGTATGAATTTATAAATGATGTGGATCAAGCAGGATTTAAATGAATTGGTAACTGGACTGCGATAGATTTCGAAAAAAAAGCCGGAAATGAATTCCGCTAAATTTGGTGAAATTAGACGGTGGTTTTAAAAAGAAAATAAGAAATATTTATTTTCCTAAAAATACCTGGTTTTATAAAAATAACGGATGGAAAAATGGTTTCGATAAAAATCGGATATTTCTTTAAAAGGAAGTGCAAACTATGATTTTTGAATTTAAAAGTGGAGATTGGTGGTGGATATTCACCCGTCTGGCATAGTCCAGCGGAGCGTTGTTTCACCCGTCTGGCATAGTCCAGCGGAGCGTTGTTTCACCCGTCTGGCATAGTCCAGCGGAGCGTTGTTATATCCCGCTAGGAAGGTATATCCTACGGGATACGGTACCGTTGCAACTCCTGATCGTGAGGTTAAAGCGATCACTAGGGCTGGCCAGTGTGTGTGTGTTGGAGGTGGGTGTTTGAGATTGGTGCTTGAGATGTGGTGTGTTACGTATATTGATTTATTTGATATTATTTATTATGATGATTGGTATGATTTTATACTAAGATGAATCTGGTTAGAACTTATCTATAGCGCCTATTTCCATTGCTTAAATACCTGTGTTTGATCCATACTAAATTGTGGAAATATTTGGAACGTATTAATATGATAAAAATGTTTTACTAAGAAGGCAGTACACTCGCAGGTACAACGGCTAGGAGTCGGTCCCCTACTGGCACTAGGTAGAGCTGCGTAATGGAGTCTTAGAGGTGTTTGAGAGAAGCTGTCCTAGACGAACCTGTAAAAAAAAGTTCATAGATGAATACTGTTTGTTAGTAATAATTTGGGAAGGGTGTGTCCCCTTTGTTTTTTTAAATGTTTGTATTATATGGTGGAAACATATTGTAATTTAAATTTGGTTGTTTGGGTATTAGTGATGTCATGTTGTGGTCACGCCAGCCTCGGGATGACGGATTTCGGGACGAGTCGTGACACATGTAATCATTGAGATGATAGACAGGGATATCGGTGTTGACATGAATTGCATATTCATTCACTTTATACTCGGAAGAGGTAGTTAGTGAGATTTAGACACCTAGATTATCGGATAGATTAATGACCGTTAAGGTAAACTAGATTAAATCAAACATTTTTAAGTGAACAAAGTTCATACCTAAATAATTTATTCCCATATATTTTATTCTTAGTATTGTAGTTTAATTAGTTATTATTTTAGTTTAGTTTTATTTCTATAAAAAACCTAAAATTGGATCTCCTAGATAAAGTTAGGCTACGACAATTGCGGTACTTAACGACAATTTAAACCAATCCATGTGGATACGACAACCCTACTCTTCCTATACTATTAAAATTTGACCCGTACACTTGCGGTAACGTAGCGACGAATAATTCCGCTACCAAAAAGAATTGATCTTTATCTTTCTTTACCAATAAGATGATGTCTTTCTAGTAGCAAGATAATTGACAATGTTGGCATACCACAGTGTGTACACGTGTGATACATCTAAAAACTACTCGTCTGAAAAAGCATCTCGAATAGGTTCCTCATTTCTAGGTCCCTCTAAAACTATCATCGACAGGTGGTCAGAAATGATGTTCTCTACTTTATTTTTATCTCGTATTTCGTAGTCGAATTCTTGGAGTAAAAGTACCCACCTTATTAGTCAAGGATTTGTTTCCTTCTTGGATAAGAGATACTGTAAAACGACGTGATCTAAGAAGAACACAACTTTAGACCCAAGGAAATAGGATCTAAACTTATCCAAGGCATATACTACAACAAGAAATTCTTTCTCTGTTGTTGTGTAATTCAATTATGTGTTGGAGAGTGTTTTACTCATGTAATATATTTCATTTGGGACCTTCGGTACCTATTACCCCAAAAACTGCTCCGATTGCATTGTCAGATGTATCACACATGATTTTAAAAATGAGTGCATAGTTTGGTGATTGAATAATGAGGGTAATAGATAACAATATCTTCAACTTATTAAATGCCTCTAAAAATGTTTCATCAAAGACAAATGGAGTGTCTTGTGCAAGGAGATAGCGCAATAGATGAGAAATTTTAGTAGAGTCTTTCATGAATAGTCTATAGAAACCTGTGTGGCCTAAAAGTGAGTGAATTTGTTTCACAGTCTATGTTGGAAAACTCTCTTTCAAATCAATCTTGGATTTATATTCCTCCATTCCCCTAGAAAAAACTACATGTCCTTGAACAACTTCTTGAACCAGAAAATGGATTTTCTCCCAACTCAACACATGGTTAGTTTTTTTTCACACTTTTCCAAGACTCTAGATACATTTCGAAGACAATCCTCAAAAGAAGTTCCAAATACAAAAAAAAATCATTCATGAACACCTCTATGAACTTCTCTATTATATGATAGAAGATTGACATCCTACACCTTTGAAAGGTTATCAGTGTATTACACAAGCCAAAGGGCATGCGCCAATAGGCAAATATTCCAAATAGGCATGTGAACGTCGTGTTATCCTGATCCTCTAGGTATACAACTACTTGATAGTAGCCTGAATATTTGTCTAGAAATAAAAAATACACATGGCCCTCTAAATGCGCAAGGATTTGATCAATAAATGGCAGTAGAAATGGTATTTGCATTTTATGGAGTTTAACTTTCTAAAATCAATACAACGCACCATCCCGTAGCCTCGCATGTTTGAATCAACTCTCCTTCAGAATTTGATACCACAGTCATACATTCCTTTTAGGAATGACTTGGGTCAGACTTACCCAAATACCATTAGAGATTGGGTAAATATACCTACATCCAACAATTTTGACAACTCTTTTCACTACCTTCTTCATATTCGGGTTCAATTGTATCTGTGATTCTCTTGAAGGTATTATGTTATCTTCTAATTGTATCCTATGCATACAAATATAAGGATCAACACCTTTGAAGTCGACAATTGACCAACAAATAGCCTTCTTATAACGAGTTAACACTTCAACCAATTTACTTTCTTGCTCCTTCGTGAAAGTCGACGATACTAGCAAAGTGTTATATTGTCCTAATAATAAATAATTGAGTGACTTTAGTAATTTTTTTAACTCAAGGTTTGGTGATTGTAGACACTGCATTTTGTCCCGCCCATTTTTTATTTTAATAAAAGTATCAGGTCTAAAGCATAAATTCGGACAAACTTTAAACCATGCTTGAAGGGATGAATTAACACCTTGTATTTATGTGTTAAATTTTTATATAATGTTTTGAAAAAAAAAACAAAATATAAAAAATTTGGCAATTAGAGGGAATTCCTACCAAAAATAAAGTTTTGGGCTAAAATTAAAATTTTTGAAAATTAATTGTGGACCAAATTGAATAAATTGAAAGTGTATTTTCATAAAATATTACTTATGATATAGTTAATTTTGGTTTCCACATCTTTAATTTTAAGAAATGTTACCAATTATATTTTTATTTTGGCATAAAATTTGTATTTTTTCACCAATTTCATCAAATTGACGACCAATTGAATGTTAATTTTCAAATTGAACATTCCAATCTCAAATAGGATTGTTTAATTTCATTTTTAGCATTTTAATTTCATAAATAACCCAAAAACAAATACATTTAATTGATAAAAAGTGCTCATTGCATTAAACTAACCTGATATACACGATCCAGGAATACGATGGAGAATTGAGATTCCAAATTGAAATGACAATAGCCATCTTGGAGTCCCCCATGTTATTACCTTGAATGGTAAGACTTAAGGAAGTTGAAAATGAAAATCAACCACTCAATTCTCAGTTTAGGATGCCGAAAATGCAGTGAAACACAAAATAGGGGGTAACTGTCCAACAAAGAACAACTACCAGCACCTAAATGAGGCCCTACGCACTCACCAGGGGGCGCACCCTGCTGAGTGCACGAAATCTCTCTATATAAGTAAGAGGCCATCACCTACCCTTTCATTTACGCATTCACTTGTTTTGGCTTATACATTTACACTAAGTTACAAAAACTCTCTCTATTAAAAAAAAAAAAAAAAAAAATCTCTCAAAATTATATTAGTGAGTTTAGATTCTTAGAAAAAAATCTCTACAAAAGATATCAAAAACAAAGAAAGAAGATGAAGAAGAACAAGAAGAAAAGTGGAAGAACTTCCACCATTAGTAAGTTAAGTCTTCAAAGCCCCCTAAAAACCTTTTATTTCTTTTAATCTAAAGGAAGACAATAAATTCAATCACAACTAAAAAGGTCGTTCCCAGGTGAATACTTGAAAATTGGTTTATTTTTGGCATTTATTTTCAGTTATTTACTTTCAGCACTTTTAATACCTGAAATTTACTTTTTCGTTTTGCACCTTTCCGCGCTTTAATTTTCTATCATTTACTTTTCCTGCTCTGTGCCTTTCTGCACTTTATATTTTTGTATTTAAATTATTGTTATATTTTTTGTTCTGTGCCTTAGCGCACTTTAAATTTCTCGCATTTTTCTTATTTACACACACACACAGAGATATATATTATACTTTAAAAAAAAAAAAAAACAACTTGGCCTAACTAAGAACTTTAAAGGGAGGGTTTTCCATACCCCATTTTTTGGTTTTCCAAATTTGAGAGAAACTTGAAATGGTGGGTTAAGGAAAATCCTTCCCCTAATTAGTTTTCATTAAGGTTATCTTGGCAAAAAATATGTATACTTAACAAATATGAAAGTTTTGCTATTTCTTCCATTTTATTTAAGAAATAAGAAAAACTAATTTTCTTTGTTTTTTTTCAAAACAAAAGAAACTTTGAAAAACATAAATATTATTTTTTCTAATTTAATATTTTTTTCTATAAAATAAAATAAAAATTCTTACATTATAGAAAAAAAATTAAAAAATGTTGATGTTTCTTCTTCCTAAAAAAGCTTTCTTGTTAAAATTAAAAATGTGTTCTTTAAAAATAAAAAATATTTTCTCTACTTTAAAAGTATCTCATTTTAAAAAAAGAAATTATTTAATTTTTTCAAACCTTTTACTAAAAGGAAAAATAAATATTTTCTTTAAAGTTTGTTTTCTTCATGGGAACACAAACTCTTGTTTTATAATATCTTTATTTTACTTAAAAATGTGTTATTTCAAAAGAAAATCTAAATGAAACATTTTAAAGTTTTTATCATAAAAAGCCACACCCCTATTTTCTTAAAAAAATATTTTCTTCATAAGAAAATACCAAAAAATGTTCTTTTCAAATGTATTTTTGTATACCCTTTTTTTTTTTTTCCCCCTAAAATACAATCTTTCTTCATAAAGGAAAACCAACAACTTTTTTTAAAATTAGTCTTTAATTGTTTTTTTTTCCTTAACAAGGAAAAACATCTTTTTTTAAAGTAAATTTTTCTTAGAAGAAAAGTCTTTCTCATTTTAAAATTTTATTTCTTTTTTCATACATAAATTTTGCCAACATAACTAAGCTAAAATAAAAAATCCCCCCAGGACTAAGCTTGTCAATTCACCCATAATCGATAGGTGGTCTAAAAAGGGGACATTTTATATTTTATTTAATTAATTTTTTTTTTTGTTTATTATACATACTTCACCTACATAAAATAAAATGGATAAGGGAAAATGATTTTGTTAACCAACCAAACAAATATCACTTGGACTTAGTTTAATTTTTTTTAAATTAGACATTAGGTACCGTTTTCGAACGGGTGTCCTGAGATGCCTAACACTTTTTTCGAGCATAACCGACCTTCGAACCTTAAAAAATAATACTCTGGCTAAGACCAACTTTTTTTAGCCAAATTTGGGTCTTTTTTAATGATTTTGTTTTCTTACAAAAACCTGATGACCTAGAACACCTTTCAAAATCCAATGCTAGGTGGCGACTCTATTTTTTAATGAAATTCAAACTAAAGAAAATATTTTCAAAACTGACACCTAGCAAAGACCCTGAACTTATTTTTAAAAGGATTTTGAAAAATAAAACTTATTCAAAAGCATTTCAAAAGATAAGTTTGTTTTCAAATTGAAACGGGATTAACACAATGAATGCCATAAGATAGTAATCGTGTTTCTCCTTTGTTTTTTCGGGGTGCGTCAACTGGAAACTCTGTTGCGGACTTAATGAGGGTCAAGCCTAGTTGTGTCTAAATAATTTTTAAATAAAAATCAAGTCCAAGATTTTGCTTTTCATTTTGTTTGTTTGGATTAAATAATACGTTTTTCATATAAAAAAAAATTAATAATGAAATGAATAAATAAATAACTTTCTTTAAGTTTACTTTCATTTACATGCATGCATACATACATAAGCACGTTCACTTTCTACTTTTAAATTTAGGCATTTTATTTACCTTCTACTTTTAAATTTCCGCATGTTTAGTTGCTTTATGTCCTTTTATTTATTTTTCGCTTTCCTTACATATTATTTCAGTTGTAATTCTATCCAAAGCATGAGCACCAAAAAGCATTCATATACATCATCACAACCTAAATAGTAAGAGCTAAAATCGAGCAGTCCGCTCGCCAATTTTAAGCTTCAAAACACTGTAGGATTAGAAAAAAGAGTCAGTATGAGCTAGGCCGCGTGGTTCATTTGCCAAGACTGGATTCAAAACTCGCATTACTCGGATTACCAACAAAAGATGGATGTTCCTCGGGATGCCGAAGGTTTGAATATTTGGGATCCAAACCTTTCTCAGATGCGCTAGACGAAAAGGCATAAATTCCATATAGTAAGCGTAAGATAGATTACTGCCAAAACCCTTCTTCTAGGATACTATGTACGATTAGGGAGACAAGCTTATATATTACTGGTTTATCCTTTATTTAATCCTAGAATTGTAAAGTTGAAATCACTAGGACAAATAAAGTCTAGAATAGCCAACTTAGGAATTTTTGTTTCCTTTTATGATCCCGTTCAAGGTCAAGATCCTTTCTGAATGGCCATGAACATATCATAAAGAGGATATGGAAAGTCTTACGTTTTTTAAACCACAATTTATTGGGCTAAGAGATATCATTTTGCATAAGTCCAAAACATTTTTAGAAATTTAGTTTAGATTGATAATGAAAACAAAGATGAAGCAAGTTTTTTATCAAAACCTAAGAGAAATGATCCATAATTTGAAAAAAAAATAAAAAAAATGGGCATAATCGCACCATAATCTGATGTAATTATAACCTAAAAAAATTGAGTTACCTTGATCGTGAAAACTCAAGTCCAAGCTAATTCCAGACCCTTTCATTAGAGGACAATCGAGGTTGTACTTCGAATATTTCCCAAAGCTGCATGCTAGAGCTACATTCACTTAGGATTGCATATGGCATATATATTACATGTTCATAATCATCCCTTCGTATAGAATCATACATAGGAAAGAATACAATTATCTATAAGAATAATTTCATTAAGAAACTAATATTCACTAGTCAGGATCTAGGTTTGTAACTACTAAATAATTCAAAGAAACTTTCTCTACTAAAGGTAACTTTTGCTAAGAAGTCATCCAAAATTTGCTCACAAGATAAAAAAAAATAGATCTGACCTTAATCACGATTATGCAAGAAAGCGTTGCCACTTTAAATCAAGTTGTTGACCAAATGAACCCAGTACTGCTATCCCTAAAAATAAAAGAAGAAGACTAGTCACTACTACCCATACGGGAGGATGATAGTACCTTGGACCAGAT
The DNA here is from genome assembly GCA_016647705.1 of Eucommia ulmoides. Lineage (NCBI taxonomy): Eukaryota > Viridiplantae > Streptophyta > Magnoliopsida > Garryales > Eucommiaceae > Eucommia > Eucommia ulmoides. Next base: position 35,645,687 of record CM028337.1, read on the forward strand.
AATCGAATAATATGAACCTATCTGCCAACCATATAGTGGGCACCTAGAGAAGGCTCTACTATTTGTGACCCCTATGTTCTCAAGACGTAATTTCATTCCTTCTTCCTTGTACCCAAGTAGTTCCAATTGCGCCTAGAAGTTCCTAGTCCAACAATATCCTAACCTAATGCACTACAATCCTAAACCAACCCAAACATCCTAAAAGCAAAAGCGATTTACCCCGCTTCCTGTTTCACTTTCCAAAATCTTTTATGAATACTTCAAAAAAGAGATACTAATACCAATTCCCCCTCACCATGAAAAGTCTTAAGCATTGATATTTGACCCTCACAATTTTTGTCAATACCACTTTGGAGTGGTCGGGCATCATACTGACCAATACTACCACCTCAGGCACCGTGTCGAGGACCTCATCCAGGTAGGGATCATAAGCATCTCAAGGAGAAGTTCGACCAACAAGAGCAATTAGAAAGAGACAAGGGAGAGCAGTGTTTATCTTTTACTTTCCATTTAGTCTCTTAAGTACTTTTAAATTAATTAGGTATTATCTTGTATATCTATGTACTAGATCTATGTTTCAAGAAATGCATTCTTATTTTATCTAAAGTCAACTCAAGTCATCATAATCGAACTTTAAAGTAATTAATCTATTTTTTGTAATTCACACACCGTGAACAATCAAATTATGATAATATGAATTCAATACTAAATTGGACCATCATCTAAAGAATGTTAAAATAAATGTCTTTTTTCAACTAACAGATAGTGAGATATTGACAAAAATCTAAGAAAGTTAGAAAGAAAACAAACAACTCTAATGTGGAATCGCTACATATGTTCTAACCTAGGAACGACAAATAAACTAAAAAAAACTAATGGGAAGGTTTGCAATCGGTATATCTACCAAAGAGCTTGCAATGTTAAAGAGAAGACTTGTAGTCGACATACCCATCAAGAAGAACTCGGGACATTAGGAATGGGACCTATGGATGATATCATCTATTAAAGAAACATTGATAAGAATAAAGTAACCTCTAAATCTAGCCTCACCCAAAGAAAATTCTTGAGATGGGGGCAGGTGTCCATAAAATATGCTCGAGAGAAAATCAAGCAAATAAGGTCACACTTGTTAATATTAATTTATCACTTCTGACCATTTTTATAAATTTATCGATTACTTAGAAAACTCTTTGTTAATATTAATTTATCACTTTTGACAATTTTTATAAATTCATATAAATATTTTCATGTGTTGTACGTGATCCTAATTGAGTTACATTTAGAGTTTATAATAAATTAAGTTGTTTTTACCTAGTCATAGAAAAAAAAAATCATCTTTCCAAATATCTTCAATAGCTTCCATTTGACGCACCCCCAAATTTCAATAGTACAAGAAGTAGAGAATCGCGAAGAGGATGAAAACAAGTTTCCTCTCAAAGTTGTCCAAATCCGTTCATTTTGAAAATGGTTTTTTAAGGGATTTTCTAAGCGTTAGTTTTGAAAAACTTCTTGGCTCGTGATTTTTTATTAAAAACAAAGTCGCCACCTAGTATGGGGGTTAAATGGTGTGCTAGGTCAGTGGGATTTTAAAAATTCATTTTCTTTTTAAAATAACTCATGTTTTGACTTCCATAGGTCTATGTACAAGAGATATTCTTTAGGTTTGGGAGTCGGTTATGCTCGGGAAAGGTGTTAGACACCCCAAGACACCCGTCCAAATATTGTACCTCAATCCAAATAGATACTTACTGTTAAAAATATCCAAGAAGTTTTTTTAATTACTTAAACAAGAATAATTTCCTTTTTTAAACTTTTCCTCTTTTTATGTATTTTATCGTGATGTAATGGAAAACAGTCAACTATTACAGCTACTACTAGTTAGCGACACCCAATAACTGTTTATATACAAGTAGAAATATAAATATACAAGAAATACAAAACAAAATGCAAATTAATTGGATATGCGACCGAACCCATATGTAGGTTGCCTACGTATCTCGAATGGGAATTAGGTCTTTATGTAGTTCATTCTGGTTGGGGTAAAGGATATGGTTTATCATTAAAGATGTGACCAACCCCTTGTGGGTTTCCAACATACTTTGGGTGGTTACCAAATATCAGGTCAGACGTTGTTCATTCTGGTTAAAGTAAAAACTATTTTTTATTGTTTAAGGTAACAAACCTGTATCATGGACTACCTATGTACTTTGGGTAGTTATTAAAGATTAGGTCAAACGTAGTTCATCCTGATTAAGTTGAAAATTAGGTTAATTATTAATGGTGTGACCAAACTCTTATGGGCTGCCAACATACTTTGGGTGGTTATCAAAGATCAAGTCGAACGTAGTTCAGTGTTGTTATGTTTAAGGAAACTGGGTTATTTTTAGTTAAAAACATATTTGTTTTAGTTAATTTTAGTTGATTATTAGTTAGTTTTGGTTGTGAACAAATTGAATCACAACCATAATTAGCTACTATTAACAATTCTTATAGTTGTGAACAACCTGAATCACAACCTTAATTAGGTTTATTATTAGTTGTTTTTAAGTTGTGAACAACCTGAGTCACAACATGTTATGTACATAACACTATTTGATTTTGTCAAGAGCACTTTAAACAAACTTTTTTGTTTTGGTTAGTTTATTGTTAGTGTGTGTTTTGTTTAGTTAAAAAAGAAAGGAAGTGTGATGTTCTTGAGAGATTTGTAGAGACTATGCACAACTCATGGTGTGATAGAAGTTTTGTTTGAATCCTCACATGTTCTTAACATGTTCTCATATGATTTGATGTTCTTAAATGTTTTTGAGATGCTTGAAATGGTTTTGTATGATTTGATCCTAGTTTGGTTGTTGTAGTTAAAGTTAGGTGTTTAGTTGGTTGTTCTTGACAAAATCATTTGTTTTAGTATTTGCATGGTTGTTTATGGGTTTTATGTGCTATATACATGAAAGTAAATTGTGTTATCTACATAGTTATGCTATATACAAGTAATATACACAAGATTAAGCCAAGATCATAAGGGGTTTTCAAGAAAACATACCTACTTAGGGGATGTGGTCGTCCCTAAGTGGTTACCTCCTTTTCTTCCTTGATATTCTTGGTCGGTGGTTTATTGGTGGTCATTGATTCCTCGGGTTCTTAGTCAAGAACTCCAAAGCACCCTACTTAGGGGGTGTGGTCGTCCCTAAGTAGCTAGTCTCATTTCCTCCTTGATTCTCTTTGCTCGATGTTGATCCGTGGTCGTCGATTCTTCAAGTTCTTGTTATAAGAACTTCAAGAACACCTTCCAGGACTGGATTTCAGTAGAATAATGTCATATTATTTGAGAAATATGCTTGAAAGGCCTAGGACCTGAGAGAGTTTCTCGAGTTTAGAGAGAGAATTTAGGCCTTTCAGACTTGCCAAAATGAGAGGAGAGGCCCTGTATTTATAGGCTTGGGGGCCTGCGCAATGGACAATGCGCACATTCTAGGTTGTTTCCTGGGGGGTGTTTGTCCTAGAAGGCTTATTGTCTTGTACTGGTCTTGTTTAGTTTAGAACGAATTTGGGACGGAAGGTTGGATTCTCAAAGATTTGGTAATTATTGGTAATCATTACGTGTCATTAGCTCCCCTCCAATCAAATTCCTTACATATGGGTGCATTTATGACTTTATTTGATGCATTCAGTCTAGTTTGTGGCTAACTATCGGTTAGTTTTACTATTTCAGTTTGGTCGTCATAAATGATTCTAAGGTGCATTGTATCTAGTCTTGTGGTGTCACTTTGAATTTAATGCTAGGTGATGAATCATTGCTTAGTGAGCACTCCTACGGTTGGGTTTGGATGGAATTGGGTTAACTTGCCTTGTAATCGACGATTGATTTCCAAGTTTCCTAGTTACCCTTAGAAAATATCTAAGTTCAATGTATCCACGTATTCCATATCATCACTAAGAATTTAATGTTTGATGGGATGTGCATTTAATGCTTGAAGGCCACACATTAGGTTTGGTTTGGGTAATAGGTCGTCACAATTCAAGGTTTTTCGGTTGATTCTAAGATATTTTGATTAAAATATCTAGATAGCTCGAATATGGTCTTGACATGTCATACCACACATTTAATGCTTTATGGGATGGATATTCAATGCTCATTGAATGTTTTTCTTAGGTGGCGAACCGAATCGATTCAGTTTCGATAATGGTTAGTTATACCCTAAGTCTCTTGGTTCCCTTCCTTAGCCATTTTATACAAAACATCTAAGAAGGTTCCTTGGTCATTATAAGGCTTTATTTATGGGCCTTAAATAATGGCTAGGCCCTTGATGCATGATAAATATGGCCAGATCTGAAATTTCCTACCTTCCCTCTCCACTTCTCCACCTCTTACTTTTCTTAATCCACCACCGAATGCTCTCTCGATCCAGATCTTACTGCCCCCTCTCTAGAAATCATATTTGTGTTTGGGTTTAGCAGCAACACGTCAGAGGTTTTGTTGGCAATAGTGATTCACTAGTTAAATGGGTAGTTACACTGCTGTTAAGGCTTTGGGCAGTGGACCTGGACGATGTTCGACAGGTGTTGTAACCTCTATCTGTCATCGTACCCCCAGTCGCTTTGGCGATTTCAGGGTGTGTTCAACATCGGACCGCCGCTGCCACCAACGATAACTGGATCTGATCTTGGTTTTCGATTCCTATAATAGTAGCGTCACGTGTTTTTTATTGTTTAGTTTAATATTTTCCTTTCAACTAATGTTGTTAGGACCCATGTTGGATTTGTTGTCTTTGTGTAGTGTTGTTGTTCTTCTTGTGCAGGCTCTGGTAGTGTATTTGGCTTCCCTTGGAGTAGGAAGTTGATGAGTCATTTATTTAACAACAAATTAAGTACTTTTAGATTCAAATATTTGTGTGTTTTCAAGTATTTTTGTTAGTTTAATGTGTTTTTGTGTTGTTTTGTAGGTTTATAGATAAATGGAAAAACAATACGCAAAATCGGTTCAGGTGAAGTAACTTCAAGGCCCTTTTTGAAAATGATGCAATCCTAGACGTTGTATATCTATGTCTTATATTTCCATAAGTTTTTCAATCACCTCAATCGGAGTTCGGACGAGAAAGTTACAGCAAAAATATGAACCAGGCGTTAATGCTGCCTTGAGCGCACTACAGCGAGCAAGTAGTAGTGTTTCTGCCCTTAGCTAGCTGTAGCAAGCTTCTGCTCACTGCAGCATCGACGGTTGAATCTGACTCATTAAATAGATATTTTAGGGTTCATTTTGAAGGGAAGAGAGAGATGAACAAAGAAAAAAATAGGGGAAGCGATTTTTGGAATGACAAAAGGCAATTTTGGGCTACAAAACACCGATTGATGGCGTTTTGACGTGAGATCGACTAAGGAAAACATCATTGGTTACTTGTATTTGAAGAGTCGGAGCTCAAAACCCACAATAAGTTTTTCTCTTCCTTTCTTTCTCCCTAAGCTTGTGATTTAAATTTTGTATTTGTAATCTTGTATTGAACATATTTGCATCTATGAATTTATTGAAAAGATTGGTTTTGGATTGTTCTATGTTGTGTTCATAATCTAGATCTAGGGCTTGATGTAATCTCGTTTGAATCGTGTTAGACTAGTTTGTTAATTGTTAGATTTAATTCCATTTTATGCATCTACTAGGCCTAATGTGTTTGATTCATATGGCCAATGAGTTAGATGACGTTAGGTTATGAATTTTATACTTGGGAGAGGTTGAATTCGTAATCGGAATTGGGAATTTAGGTTGTTGTGAATTCGGGAGGAAATCAATACCTAAGTATTCGAGTTGGGAATTTAAGATCTCGTGAAACTGGGAGGTAATCAAGTTCTAGATTTATCAATGAGAATCTCAATTCAATTGTGTTTATCTTTATAATGCTTCCATTGTATGCTTGTATATGATATTGTGGTTGATTTGAGAATAAGGGGTTTGATGCTCGGGAGAAGTAACCCTGGATTCGGACTAGGTTTAAACACAACACAAGTTTTAATGTTTTGAGAGATCATTAGAACTTGTGCAATCCATAAGGTTGGGGCAAGATGCATGTAATCATCTAAACTCTTGATAGGGATATCGATTTTGAAGTGATTACATATTCACTCACTTTACACTCAAGAGAGGTAGTGAGTGAGTTGTAGAGATCTTGATTGTTTAATGAACGGAATTAAATAATAATTGCTTAATAAAATAACAATTGACTAACAAGATGAAATCAAGCCCCTAGAACATTAGTGAATAGATAATCCATATTATATTTTGTTTTTGTATTTATATTTTAGTTTTAGTCATTTTAGTTTTAAAATCAAAATATTCGATCGCCTAAATAAAGTTAAGTTACGATAATTGCAGTACTTAACGACAATTTAAACCAATCCCTGTGGATACACCAACCCCTCACTTCCTACACTATTAAAACTTGACCCGTACACTTGCGGTATGGTAGCTACGAAATAATTCCCTTCCAGTAGTGTTCTGCTATTTTTTTGCTATTGAGGTGGATTGATTAGGGTTCATCTCATCTTAAATCTTGGCTGTTGAGTGCAGTCAGTTTAATTATAAGTGTTATATTCCATTTCCCTGCTGATATGTAGGCAATGGTTGTTTGATTAGCAAATTGATTTGCAATTTTCTTTGAATTGTAGTTGATTGCTTCTTTTCCTCATTTGTTCGAGGATTTTTGTGTCGTATTTTGGTTCTTTCATCTTGTGTATTTTTGGGCTATTTAATTCCCATTTTTAATATATTTTCCTTTCTTAAAAAAAAAAAACTACTTGAATTTGGTGTAACTCCAAATCAATCCCAACTCCTTAATCACCCTTGTGATTTAGGACTTGTCATGACCTTTGCAAGCCCTAAAGAAGGTCTCTTGGATTTTTTTTTGGGTAGTATGTGATGTAATATTCACAAATAAAGTGAATATTTTTTGTGTTAAATTGACAAGATTCAGTTAAAGTAAATGTTTCAAAGTCAGGGTAGGTGAATGAGTTAATTATTTTGAAATGTCCTAAAACTTAAGGGTAGTGGCTAATTTTTATCTATATTAAAGATGATTTAATGAAAATCAAACTTTACTTGACTGTATTTTGTCAAATTTAATAGTTTTGTGTTTTTCTTATATTTTTTTGGTTATTTCTGTATACTATAGTGTGATCTCAGGTAGAAATTCATTCCTTTTAAACCTAAGCTTAAAGTTTATATGAACTTGTACTTGATTCGACACTGATTGGGCAGGACAAAATGTGGTGTCTACAGATACTCCTATTTGTCATGCGAGTTTACTCGTAATGACAAAGAAGGTGATACTAACATTTTGTTCCACTGGACATGAAATATAAAAGGCAATATTTAAATCTATCCTAAAGGATAGAGACATACCTACTCCTGGAGGATTCGATGAGAATGACGATTGATCACTTTTACCATTGTATACTTCAGAGGATGATGGATAATCGACCTCAGAAGATTACTACTGGAAGGATGGTGACACATATGATTCCTTGTCTATCTGCATTCTTGAAGGATGGAGATACACCTGATCCTATAGGGCATAGTGAGGACGACGGTCTAGTACAAGCCCTCCTAATAACTATATATTATACTAGTATACTATACCTTAGAGCGACGAAATACCTGGACCTGAAGGTCTTGGTAAGGATGATAGCATAGTACAATCCCTCTCCCCATAATTTTTTTTTTTTTTTTACTATTACTATATCTTAGAGCAGTGATATACCTGGCTCTAAAGGTCTTAGTGAGGATGACGGTCTAGATAAGACCTCCCCGATTATACACTATTTCTATACCTTAGAGCAGCAATATACTTAGCTCTAAAGGTCTTGGTGAGGACAACGGTCTAGTACAAGCCCCCCCCAGTTATATACTATTACTATACCTTAGAATAGCGATCTACTTGGCTCTAAAGGTCTTGGTGAGGACGACAGCCTAATACAAGGCCCCCAATTATATACTATTTCTATACCTTAGAGCGGAGATGTACTTGACTCTAAAGGTCTTTGTGAGGACGAAGGTCTAGTACAAGCACCCTCGGTTATATACTATTACTATACCTTAGAGCGGTGATATACCTAGCTCTGAAGGTCTTGGTGAGGACGACGGTCAAGTATAAGTCCCCCCAGTTATATATACTCCTAAGGATGACACGCGGTCTATCCTATAGGGTGCGCAGAATATGACACTCAATCAATCGACTCCTAGTTATAGAGAAGATGACACTCTGTCAACCGACTCCTGATTGTGAACATACCCAAAGGTTCTCCTATATATATATATATCAAATTAATCAGAATCAGGACACATGTAGTTCTAGCATGTAAAGTAAATCTATTCTATATTGTACTATAGAACGGCGACGTACCTAGTTCTAATGGTCTTGGTAAGGATGACGGTATAGTACAATTCCTCCCGATTATATATTATTAATACTATGTTATACCTTAGAATGGTGAAGTACCAAGTTCTAAAGGTCTTGGTGAGGACGATGGTCTAGTACAAGCGCCTCCAGTTATATACTATTGTCATACCTTAGAATGGAGACGTACCTACCTCTAGAGGTCTTGGTGAAGAGGTAGCCCCCTGGTTATATACTATTCCATACCTTAAAGAGGTGACGTACCTGGTGATAGGTGTAATTTGTCTATATATTCCCAAGCCAGTTTTGGTAGTTTTCAAGTATTTTTATAGCGCCTTAAAATATTTTAATACATTTTTATTTATTTTGTTATAAATCAAGTATTTGGGGGTGAAAATGGACTAAAACGGTCTATAAATGAGAAAGTCGATGGAAGAACAGTGAAGAAAACGAGCAAAAAGTTATATTTTCAGAACTTGCATCCACCGCTGCAGCGGTGAAAATATAGAGAGTTGTTGAATTCTCCACCACTGCAGAGGTCAAAATGAAGAGAATTGTTGAACTCTCCACCGCTACAGGGATCACCGCCAGAAGCTTACCGACCTCTCCACCACTACAGTGGTCATGTGCCAGATAGCTTAGATATTTTCGGATATTTTGAGATATTTTAAATCCTATAAATATTGTCTCTTCTCCCCCAAACACAGAGTTGACATGTTTGGGAGTATTGAGAGCTCCAAGGCACATCCAACCAAGAGAAGATCATTAAGGCTAAGAGGAGAAAACGTTCTCGGAGTAATTTTAGCATCGGATCTTCGGATAACGGCTAGTCTTCTTGTTTCTCTCCTTTATTTCTTAGTTTGGTTGAATGTTTTGAATATGTTTAGCTTATTTCTAGTTGTATATAGGGCTATGGCCATGTGTAGCTAAACATATATTATCTAGGGAGCGATATACTTCACGAAAATGTTATTTGAATAAATCAATGTTTTGTTAACGGTTGTTCTTGTCTATTCGATTGTGTTTACCGTTCTTCCACATTTATATGCTTGTTATGATATATTGATAAGATGGGGTTTGAAACTCAAGAGATGTAATCCCAGATTCGAACTAGGGTTCAAACACAACGCGACGATCTAATGACCCGGGAGGGTGTTAGAAAGTATGCAATCTATGAGGTTGGGGCGAGACCCATGTGACCAAGCTTCATATAGACACTCGAGAGAGACTTCGGCATTGACGCGAAGTCACATATTCATTCATTTTACACTTGGGAGAGGTAGTGAGTAAGCTTTCGATACCTAGATTGTTGAATAGATTGGAACGCCGTTAATGTAAACTAGATTGAAACAAACACGTTTAAGACTCCTAATATTTCATATTTTAAAGTCTTTGGATGCAAATGTTTCATTTTGAATGACAAGGATAATCTTGGTAAATTTGATGCTAAATCCGATTATGGGATTTTCCTTAGATATGCTACTAACAGTAAAGCTTATAGAGTTTATAATAAACGTACTTTAGTAGTAGAAGAAACTATGCATGTTGTGTTTGAGGAAGTTGATCCATACCTGTCGAGAAAGGTTTTGGATGATGATGATGCAGGTATCTTAAATAACCAAAACCAAGGTATTGATGCACCAAAGGAGTCTCAACAAGATAAGGAACCTAAGGAGAAGGATTCAACTTTACCAAGAGCTATAAAGAAAGTACTAAGGCATTCAATTAAAGAAATCATCAGTAATTTCGAAAAAGGTGTAAGTAGTCGATCTTCTCTTAGGGATATAATTAATCTTGCTTTCTTATCTCAAATTGAGCCTAAAAATATAAGTGAGGTGCTAATTGATGAATCTTAGATCTCCCCAATGCAAGATGAATTAGTTCAATTTGAACGGAACAAAGTATGATGTCTTGTTCCGAGATCGGATTTTCATCCAGTTATTTGTACTAAATGGGTATTTAGAAACAAAAAGGATGAATCTAGTATGATAATTAGAAATAAAGAAAGATTAGTGGAACATGGCTATAATCAAGAGGAAGGAATTTATTATGATGAAACTTATGCTCCTGTTGCTAGACTAGAAGCAATTAGAATACTACTCGCCTTTGCATGTTCACGTAATGTTAAGCTATATCAAATGGATGTAAATAGTGTATTTCTAAATGGCTTTCTAGCTGAAGAAGTTTGTGTGGAACAACCCCCGGGATTTGAAAGTGACAAATTTCCCGATCATGTATTTAAACTTCGTAAGACTTTGAACGGACGCAAACAAGCTCCGAGAGCTTGGTATGAGAGACTTAGCCGATATTTGATCGAAAATGATTTTCGAATGGGTATTTGTGATATAATACTATTTATAAAGCAAACTGATTTTGATATCCTATTAGTTCAAATATATGTTGATGATATTATTTTTGGATCAACTAATGAGGATCTTTTCCAAGAGTTTGCTAAGATAATGCAGGTTGAATTTGAAATGAGTATGATGGGAGAGTTGAATTTCTTTCTTGGATTGCAAATTAAGCAAACTAAAGAAGGGATATTTGTAAACCAAGCTAAATACACCAAGGAGTTGTTAAAGAAATATAGCTTGGAAGGAGCTAAAGAGTACAAAACTCCCATGGCAACGGCTACAAAAATTGAAAAAGACGATACAGGCAAAAGCATTAATGAAAATATGTATCGAGGTATGATTGGTAGCTTACTGTATTTAACTGCTAGTAGACCTGACATTATGTATAGTGTTTGTCTTTGTGCTAGGTTTCAGTCTTGTCCTAAAGAATCGCACTTGACTACGGTTAAGCAAATTTTTCGTTATTTAAAGGGGACGACTGACCTAGGATTATGGTATCCTAGGAGGAGTGATTTGAAATTGGTAAGTTACTCTAACGCTGACTTTGCCAGTTGCAAAGTTGAGCGAAAAAGCATAAGCGGATCATGTCATTTGTTAGGACATGCATTGGTTTCTTGGTCAAGCAAGAAACAAAATTCGATAGCCTTGTCTACTACTGAGGCTGAATACATGGAAGCTGGTAACTGTTGTGCTCAAATTTTATATATTAAGTAACAGTTAAATGATTTTGGAATTTGTATAGAGGAGGTCCCGATCTTTTGTGATAATAAAAGTGTTATATGTCTAAGTAAGAATCCTACACAACACTCACGAACTAAGCACATAGAGATTAGACATTACTTTATTCGTGATCACATTTTGAAAAGGGATATTATTATTGAGTATATTGATACCTCCGACCAGCTTGCTGATGTTTTTACCAAACCACTAGCGAAAGATCAGTTTATGAAAAAAATTAGCGGTTTGGATATGGCTAGGCATAATGATGTTTGCCTACAGTGAGTTACATGTGTGTTGTTTTCTCCTTTCCTACCTAAATTTTTTTTTGAAGATGACAAAGTGGGAGAAATGAGTAATGTTTTATTCAGGGGGAGTATTCTAAAAATGTGTTTTAATAAGTTTTCATAAAAAGGGAGAAATTTAAAAATTGTGTATTATTGAAATCTTCATTATGATGCTTTAATGAGTTAAAAAAAACCCGTCCTCGGATTCAGGGGGAGTGTGGTTATATTTTATTTTAAAGAAAACATCAAAGTTAATTGTCATCATCAAAAAGGGGGAGATTGTTGATTCCAAGATTTTGATAAACAATTAAGTATTGATATTTTAGTGGAACTAATGTTTGACCAAGTGTTTCAGTGATTTAAAGTTCTTGTAATGAAGATGTCAAATGGAATGAATGCTTAATGAAGATGTCAAGATGATGAAGAAGTATTAAGAGAAATTAGGGAAAACAACCCAGGTAAATATTAACTCTTAATATCCCATTTAGGAACACACACATGGCAAAAAATAAATCTTATCTTTTATGTGTGTTTTTGTTAAGTATGTTTATTTGCTCCTATGTGAATTAAAAAGAAATTTTTTGAATGACTAAAATAGAATATAAGAATATTAGTAGAGATTATTTAAATATAAAAATAAACAAAGGGATGAAATTGTAAAAGAAAGTAGGTTAAAAACGAGATCAGAGAAATGATTCAGAAAGAGGAAGTCGACTGAGGAGTCGACCGGAGAAGGAAGATAAAATATCCTGAATTGAAGAGTCGACCGACCGGCCGACCTGTGAAAACATCTGAACTCTTTGAATCTGCGAGTCGATCTAGCGGTCGATCGGTGGAAGCATGACAAACTCTTTGAATCTGCGAGTCGACCGAGCAGTCGACTTAAGATTACTGCGGCGATGGTTCGGATGTAAGCAGCGACTGGGCAGTCGACTAAATGTGCTGGTTCAGGATATTGTTTTATCCGATTTTAAATCCAAAAGTAGCCATTTTTTGTTAGGATTTGAGAGAGATTTCTGGGATATTCTTAATGTTTAAGCTATGGTTCATATACTAATTAAATGCTTTCAATATGGTTCATTAAATATTAATGTTCCTCAATTTAGTAATTAAAATGGGAATCACTTATTTATTTTGATTGAGAAATATTTTGGGGATTTAATTAAGAGTGTTAAAAGTTGTTATTAAGTGAAATTGAACATAAATGAAGTCCTTATGTTATCAGGGGTCTATAAGAGTATTTTATTGTTATGACACTTGTAAACTAGCCGTTAGGAGGCTGATTACATGTGCATTTATATAGACTTGCGAATTTTCTAAGTAAAGTAATCATTCTAAGAGAGAAAATCAGTTTTATATCATTTTGAGAGAACTTTTATAAGAGTTATCATTCTACGATACTGTGAGCGTTTCTAAAAGTGATTCTGATAATCAACTGCAATCAATTTTTGCTGATATCGGAATTAAAGCTACACTGTTCCAATCATTAATACTGTTGATTCCTGGTGAGATCTTTCCATACGGATTATTGCTTGTTTATTATTTTATTTTTAAAAATTTATCTTAGAAATTATTTTTTATTTTTGAAGAAAATATTTTTTCAAACAATTTCTTGAATCTGATTACGTGCTCCAATTTGCTACCTGTATCTTGTTAAAATTAGATTTCTACATCTCACATATTTCTATCACTAGTTGGGGATATTGATTGAGTTTTTATTTGACTGGGGTGGTAGAAGCTCCGAGTGAGATTTACTTATCAATTTTTGTATTGGGGAGTTGTGATGGATTAAATATCATTGGGGATATTTAATCAAGGGTAGCAGGATTTTAGTCTCTTCCTGTAAAGAGATTAAGGTAGTGATTCTTCCTGTATAAGAATTGTGTTTTTGTTTTGAGTGTTTTTGTAACGGTTCAATCCTTACCAGGTAAAAGGATATTTGGAGTGTTTTGGTGAGGTTGTGATTCTTAAGCCTTGTGTTAAAAAGAATTAGGTTATTCTTTAGCCTGTAAAAAGTAGAGGTTATTCCTTAGCCTGAGAAAATGAAATTGTAAAGGTTGATTCTGAGCCTGTAAAAAAATCGGTGTGTGGGTTTGGTTCCTAACTTTAAAGGAATCCTAGTTTTAGTGGGTGCGACCTCCGTGGATCTCGGGGGACTGGATTAGCCAAGAGTAGTTTGGTGAACCAATATAAATCTCTGGTGTGCTGCTTTCTTAATTTGTTTATATTTGTTGTTTGGGTGTGCACTTAAACTTATTATAATTCTGTTGTGTTATAAAGATAATAATTAATTTAGGTATAAAATTAATTATTTGATTTATTAAATTTTATTCTGATTATTTTTAATTACCCAATTCACTCTCCCTCTAGGGTATTCTACTGGGCCAACACTAAGTTTGGGGGTATTTGATAGGTGTAATTTATCTATATATTTCGAAGCCGATTTTGGTAGTTTTCAAGTATTTTTATAGCGTTTTAATATGTTTTAATACGTTTATATTTATTTTTTTATAAATCAGGTATTACGGGTGAAAATGGACTAAAATAATCCATAAACGAGAAAGTCGGAGAAAGAATGATGTAGAAAACGAGCAAAAAGTTATATTTTCAGAACATGCATCTACCACTGCAGCGATGAAAATATAGAGAGTTGTTGAATTCTCCACCGCTACAGTGGTGAAACCACCGCTACAATGGTCAAAATGCAGAGAGTTGTTAAACTCTCCACCGCTGTAACGATCACCCGCCAGAAGCCTACCGACCTCTCCACTGCTGTAGCTGTGATCCCACCGCTGCAGCGGTCATGCGCCAGATAGTTTAGATGTTTTAGGATATTTTTAGATATTTTAAATCCTATCAATGTCGTCTCTTCTCCCCCAAACATAGAGTTGACGTTTTTGGGAGTCTTGAGAGCTCCAAGGCACATCCAACCAAGAGAAGATCATCAAGGTCAAGAGGAGGAAATATTCTTGGAGCGGTTTTAGCGTCGAATTTTTGGATAACTGCTAGTCTTCTTGTTTCTCTTCCTTATTTCTGAGTTTGGTTAAATGTTTTGAATGTGTTTAGCTTGTTTCTAGTTGTATATAGGGCTATGTCTATGTGTAGCTAAACATATATTGTCTAGGGAGCGATGTACTTCACGAAAACGTTGTTTGAATAAATCAATATTTTGTTAATGGTTGTTCTTGTCTATTCGATTGTGTTCACCGTTCTTCCACATTTCTATGCTTTTTATGATATATAAAGAATACAGGGTTTGACACTTGGTAGAGGTAACCCCGGATTCGGACTAGGGTTTAAACACAACGCGACGATCTAATGACTCAGGAGGGCATTAGAAAGTGTGCAATCCCTGAGGTTGGGGCGAGACTCATGTGACCAAGTGTTGTATAGACGCTTGAGGGGGATTTGGCATTAATGCGAGGTCACATATTCATTGACTTTACACTCGGGAAAGGTAGTGAGTGAGTTTTCGATACCTAGATTGTCAAATAGATTGGAAAGTCGTTAATGTAAACTAGATTGAAATGAACACGTTTAAGTGAACGAAGTTAATCCCTAGGCAATAATTTGCCATAAACGTTATACTAGTATATTAGTATAATTAGTTTAATTAACTTAGTTTAGTTTATTTTATTATAAAAACTATATCTTTATTGCCTAAATAAAGTTAGGTTATGACAATTGCGGTACTCAACGATAATCTAATCTAATCCATGTGGATACAACAACCCCTACTCTTCCTAATCTATACTAAAACTTGACTTGTACACTTGCGGTAAAAGTAGCGACGTAATTTATGCACTACCACCTAGCTCTAGAGGTCTTGGTAAGGACAACGGTCTAGTACATGTCCCCCTGGTTATATACTATTCTATACCTTAGAGCGACGACTTACCTGGCTCTAGAGGTCTTGGTGAGGACGACAGTCTAGTATAAGCCCCACTGGTTATATACTATTCTATACCTTAGAGTGACGATGTACCTAGCTCTAGAGGTCTTGGTGAGGATGGCAGTCTAGTATAAATCGGCCCAGTTATACACTATTCTATACCTTAGAGTGGTGACGTACTTGGCTCTAGAGGTCTTAGTGAGGATGAGGGTCTAGTATAAGCCCCCTTGGTTATATACTATTCTATACCTTAGAGCGACAATGTACCTGGCTCTAGATATCTTGGTGAGGACGACGGTCTTGTAAAAGCCCCCTCAGTTATAAACCATTACTATATGTTTCTAAAAGATGACACATGGTTTATCTTATAGGATGTGGAGAAGATGACACTCAGTCAATTGACTAGTCAATCGTGAAAAGGATGACGCTTAGTCAATCATCTCCGAGTTGTGATAGTCAGGAGGATGACGCTTGATCAATTATCTAAAGGTTGTGATAGTGAAGAGGATGATGCCTGGTCAATCGCCTCTAGGTTAA
The DNA here is from genome assembly GCA_016647705.1 of Eucommia ulmoides. NCBI lineage: Eukaryota > Viridiplantae > Streptophyta > Magnoliopsida > Garryales > Eucommiaceae > Eucommia > Eucommia ulmoides. The sequence continues at coordinate 35,661,855 of CM028337.1, forward strand.
GTGTAATTCAAATTTGTGAAGTAAACCAATATTTGGTGGAATAGGTTCTTGGTTAGGAAAATTGATTCCTAGGTCGTCATTTCAACACAAGATTGAAAATGACTGAGAGAATTCACAGGGGCAAAAACCCTCTATAAAACTCAACACCTAGTGGAGTTTTCTTGGCTACATCCCACCTGAGACTGCATGACGAGGACTATAAAACTTCATGGGGGAAATTTAACCTCGGGTAAAATGTTCCCCAGTCGTAGACTGGGACTCTGTGATGCTTGTTTATTTCTAAGGATTATATATTTCACTTTTAAATTTTTGCATTGATTATGATTGGGATTGGTGCGAGTCTTAAATCAAGAAACTCTACAGAGAGAAGATATGATATAATGTACCCCAACTCTAGCTAGGGCAACTCTTATCACAGAATCTCGACAGAGAAACCAGATATAATGTTCCCCAGCTCTAGCTAGGGTGAGTCCCATCACAAATTCTAAATAAAGAAACTGGATATAATGTGCCCTAGCTCTAGATGGGGTGCGAGACTATCTCTTAGGCGTTCCAAGGATATGGCAAAGCCCACATGGGTTGTCTTGGTATCCTGAACTAAGAGCTCAATTGTAATGTTTGTTTTAGTCTGGAAACCCCATTAGTTTGTTTATGTATATTAGTATTAGTATTTCGGACGGTGATCCTCAGATGATAGAAACCCACCTGGGTTATCTACATACACTGAGTTCTTGGGTTAGAAATCTAGTCAAAATGTAGTTCAGCCCTCGCTGTGCTATCTCAGATTGTCAACCGCAACCATAAAGGCTTTCTACGTACCTTGGTAATCTACTAAGGATCAGGTTGACGTGTAGTTTGTGCACATGTATCCTTTGTTGTTTGCTTAACAAAAAAAATGGTAGTCGGTTTCTCAAGGAAGTTAAGGGACTTCTCTGGAGATGTGCCCTGCTACAAGGTTGAGAGAATGTTGTTATGCGGACATCTCTCTGACTTTGACCAGACCCACCTGGGTCTTCTTTGTACCTTGGTGATCCACCAAGGACAGGTCAAAGCACAGTCTATTAAGGATGAAGGAATTTTGTTTAAGGTGATAATCCTAATTGATTAGGGAATTTTTATTATTGAACGACTCTGTGGGGATTTTGTAATATTTGATAATCATGATTAGATCCCAATTGGTGTGGAATTTTGTTAATGGCGATCCAACCCATATTATGGGTTTCCTACGTATCGCAGATGATTGAGAATTAGGTTAGAACATAGTTCATCACACATGGTGAGTATAAGTTTGTCAACTAAAACCGTGAGGGTTTTTTACGTATACTGAGCTTCGTCGGGAATCAGGTTGACACGTAGTTCCTGGTCTCTAAGTTGTTAACCAAACCTTCAAGGGTTTCCTACGTATCCCTGATGTTGTTGGGAATCAGGCTGATATGTAGTTCCTGCATCTTAAAATTGTTAGTCGAACCTATGAGAGTTTCCTACGTATACCGGACGTTACCGGGAATTAGGCTGACACGTAGTTTATACACCTTAAAATTGTCAACCGAACCCACGAGGGTTTTCTATGTATCCTGGATATTTCCATGGATTAGGCTAACACGTAGTTCATACTTAATTGATGAGTTTAAATTAGTCAACCGAACTCACGAGGGTTTTCTATATATCCCGGGCTTTACCAGGAATCAGGCTAACACGTACTTCCTAGGTCTTTGGTTTAATGAATTCAATTAAGTTCATTATGATTCGAACATTTTATTTCATGTCATGAGATGAAATGGACATTGTTTCCATTAGAAAAACATGGACAGGATGAAATGTGCCTAAGTCGTAGATTGGGGCAGCGACTGGATAAGTTCCGTTGGGGAATCTAACCCAACATCTCCTATCATGCAATTCGTGATTATTAATAGTGTAAGGTATTCCCCATCCTACGGGCTGGGGATAATACTAATTATCTATAGGATTACAAAGTTAAATTGGTTTATCTCACTATTTGTCGGGGTGATAAATTCGGGATTTTGCTGATTAGATCCCAGAATATACCTGGCCGATAGGTTCATTGTATCTTAGGAATTTTCTGATTAATGTAGCCTCCTAGCCGTGCAATTTTGTGTATTATATCTAGTCATGAGTTGGTAAGAATGATTATTTGTATCGTTAAGGTTTGCAGATTATTTGTTGTTTTTTAGAGAGTCTTAGATATTGTTTTTCATTGCATTGGATTGATTGTGTATTTTGAGTAGTTTCTCTCTTGTATATCATGATTTTTTCTTTAAAGTATATTTTTTTAGTATTTTGATGTGTCTCCGAAGCAAGATGGGTCTGCAAATTTTGGTATGTCGCACTTGTGGGGGGAGTTTTTGACTCGGCTTTCCTAGCTATACCTTAGTCCTAAGTAGCAAACATACATATGTAAATCTAAATAAAGTAGGGTTATAATCATTGTTCTCAGAAAAGTAAACTCAATCATTTGCCCCTAGTGCTCAGCTAGCGATAGATCATTTAAAGATTAGTCATGGACACTCACGATTGTTTTTATAGAATAATGGTAGCGGTGAGTCTGACACGTCTTTAAAAGTCACATATGAATCTTAGCGATTCCAACTTTTCTCTCAAGTCAAAACCCTAATCATAAAATCTTACCTTTTCTTTCTAGACGATGTTTTGTCATCCACGGGTTCTTCAGGTAATGGTGGTCATCATCCTTCCCATTCTCGTAAGAAGGGCAAGGCCCCTGAGACCTCAATCAAAGAGAGTGCTTCAAAGTACTCTCGAGGTCGACCAAAGACATCAGCACTCAGGATTTCTGATGATGTGCATTTCCTTTCCACTTCTACTACTGAGGAGATATTTAGAGAGTTTAGATTCGATGACTCGATGATGGTCGGCTCTTCGGGTGCTATACCAGCAGAGGCAAAGAACGGAGCGCGTATTCGACATAGCAGCTTAGTGCCCAAGTCAATCTTCACCCTTCCAACTCCAAAGGACCAAGAGTTTAGGGATCAACGCTATCACATCCTATTGCTTCTATTCTTTAGTGGGACTTCCATGGCTTCTTTATCCGAAAGTTGGGAAATCTTCGTCTGCGGATGGTCTTTCTCTCTTGTCAAAATATACATCTTAGAGGTAAATTTACAGTGTACCACACATGTCTCGTGGTTGAAAACCCAGAATCCTATGGTGCGTGGTGGTTTTCTAGTTCTATGACCTCTTAATGAATTTAGATCACAGGATAATATCCAATAAGGTTGTATAGTTAATAGTGGCTATCATGGGGATTTGAGGTGTTGTGTATAGTTGGTTTAGTGATAGTTGTAGGCGTACCAATTTGGTTTTGAAATCAACTATCATTTATTAGGATCGTAAGTCATCGTGAAGGTATGATAGTATGGTAGAATCGTCGATCATTTGAGGTAGGATGGTATGGTAGAATTATCAACTATTTAGGGTAGTATAGTATGGATAGCTCGTTGACTGCTTAAATATGATGGTATTGCTAAACTGTTAACTGCTTAAGTTAGTATGGTATGGCTGGATCATTCACTGCTTAAGGCAAGGTCAGTAGGTGATAGGTGTAAATTTCCTATATATTTCCAAACCAAATTTGTTAGTTTTCGAGTACGTTTAGTACATTTTTATTAAGTTTTAATATGTTTTTATTCTTTTTATATTAAAACAGGTGTGTGGGGTGAAAAGATATGAAATCGGAGTATAAACGATCAAATCATATTGAGAACGGTCGGAGAACGGTAGAAAAATTAGCAAGGCAGCAAATTTCTGAAAGAAGCCCACCGCTGTAGCAGTGAATATGCAGAGTGCACCAATTCTTGCTGAACGTCCACCACCGCGGCACAAGATCCATCGCCACGGCGGTGACAATGCAGGATGTCACCAAGTCCACCGCCTTCTCCACCGCCTAGGCGAACCTTAAACCGACATACTCCATTGCTGCAGCGATGAATCCCACTGCCACGGCGATTAGCTCTGCACAGTCTTAAGATATTTATTTAGATATTTTGCCTATGTAAACCCTTCCTCTCATCTTCTCTTCCGATGGAATCACCCCCCAATCCCTTAGGCTATATTTTAGGGTGAGTTTGAGAGATTTTTGAGGGAGAGCTCTCAACCCGAGGTAGAAGATGAAAGAGGAAGCGATCGATCAATGGTTTTAGCCCCAATTCTTCGAATATCGACTAAGTTGTTCGTTTCTTTTCTTTAGTAGTTGTTGAGCATGTTTACACCATTTTACATTGTATACATGGTTATGGCTATTGGCTAAACGTAGGTTGTTTAGGGATTATTAATAAATTTATGAATACGTTGTTTAGTTGAGTTTGTGTTTCGTTTGTGGATGTTATTCATTATTTTGATTGTGTATGTCATATTGTTTGTTTATCATGCCTAGAATGATGTTATGAGAATATGGGGTTTGACAAATCCTAAATTCGGACTAGAATAAATGAACGCCACAATCCAATAACCCGAGAGAGATTTGATTATGGACAATCAATGACGTTGGGGCAAGACTCATGTGACCTACAGTTGTTAAGACATTGAGGGGGATTTCGGTGTTGACACAAAATCACTTATTCCCTCATCTTACACTTGGGAGAGATGACGGGGGAGTTTAAGAACTGAGATTGTCGATAGGGTAAATACAACACGACAATTCAATAAACCGGGAGGGAGTTGGATTGTGTGCAATCAATGACGTTGGGGCGAGACTCACGCGGCCTAGGGTCGTTAAGATGTTGACGGGGACTTCTTCGTTGACACGAAGTTATGTATTCCCCCGTCTTACACTCGGGAGAGGTGGTGGAGGAGTTTACGAACTGAGATTGTCATATAAGTAGAATGTCGTTAATATAAACTAAAATGAGACCGAACACGTATTCGTAAACGAAACTAATCCCTAGACAACCTATTTTCTCAAAACTATCTCAATATAGTATTAGCATAGTTAAATTAGTATTTTAGTATTAGTATTAAATTATATTCCATTTTTGTCGCCTAGATAAAGTCGGGTTATGATAATCGCGGTACTTGAGAATAATCTCAACCAATCCCTGTGGATACGATACCCGACTGAAAGGTCCATTATACTAAAACTTGATCCGTACACTTGCGGTGAAAGTGGCAGCGCATAAATTAGCAGCCACCAAGTTTTTAGCATCGTTATCGGGGATTGGTTGTTGTCATATTCAGTTTCCAACAACGTCCACCAAGTTTTTGGCGCCGTTGCCGGGGATTGGTTGTCATATTCAATTTTCGGCAATGTCCACCAAGTTTTTGGCGCCGTTGCAGGGGATTGTCTTGTTGATTGTTATCGATATTGTGAGTAAATAACTTGATTTTAATTTTGGCATTTTTAAGTGTATATAATTTTTCTTGGTAGTTTTGTTTTTGTATTTCTTATGCAGGGTACTTGGCGATGTTAGATCGACAGGTATTGATGCATCTCTTTCAACGGGATTCCGAACCGTTTATAGTATGTGGCCACGCACATAAGCCGGTGAGGCGTGTCATTGAAAGATTGAGCCAAACAAAGCAATATCCCTGAAACAAATAATTAAATCCACCTCCGTCGATTTCAAATAGAGGCGAGATTCTCGCTTCCCAGGTACATGTTCTAAACTCCCATCTTCAATATCATGCTATATATTGTCATTCAGATTGCTGACGGGTCATTTTGGGTAATACATTTGTTAAGTTGGTGGTGATGTGTTAGTATGTTTAGTATGTGTTTATGTTATTAGTTAAGGTTTACTGTTTTTATCGTGTGCATGCTTGTTTAAGATTAGTTTGTTTAGTTTAGTTGTTTTGTGCTAAGTTTTGACGTCATCTAGGCCTTTACCCGATGATGAGTCTGTCCCCTGATTGTTTATTGAGGTCGAGCGTAAAGCTCATTCATGTGTGTTCTGTGTGCTTAACGTATCGTCTTAGCAAAAGTTATTATAGATACTAAATGCACGAGCACGTAAACTCAATATAGCACTATCTAATTGATTTGAAACCGATTATCCTTCACTCAATTTCATGACAATAGGGATTCTAGAGCTTGATTTGGGGGAAATTAGAGGCAAAATCCTAGGCGATGTGGTTTAGGGGATATGATTTAGGCATTCAATTGATCGCTTGAGCTTTTTTTAAGCCTACCACGCAATATCACTATCTCTCGTTACCATGTTGAAGCCAAAATGCCGATTCAATTTCTGAACATTTATCAAATACCCTAGCCGATTGAACTTTTTCTAAACCTATATCGCTAAACCGAAGGCACAATATGAGTGAATCAAGTTAGCATTTCGCTACTTGATGTGAGCGGTTGGGTTTAGGGCGAACTTTTAAATTGGTTCGGTATTCGATTACTCGCTTGTCGTATGTCGTTCATATCTTTGCACACTCCTAAAATTGTAGAAATTCGAATGAGTTTGGGGGTGTGATACTTAATCCTTTTTACACACTCCTCAAATTTAAATATTCGAATGAGTTTGGGGGTGTGTTATGTTTAAAAAAAATATTACGTTTCTTTTAGACATGACAAGTGAGGATGACATTCTTAAATGTATGTTCAGGGTTGTTTCTAATTAAACTATGGGGCTTCGAGTGTGAGAGTGCCACGGGTATCGTTATGTTAACGACGATTAACCTGTTTTGTATTTCCGATATACCCGTGGCCATTATTCCAAAACCAAACCAAGCCCTAATGATCTTCATGAACTTCCAAGCCCAAATTAGTGGAGAATAGAACCCGGGTCAGGCGTATGGATTCCCTATACCTTGAAGATTTTAGTTATGAACTATATTGAGGGGTAATCCCATCTAATCAATGGATAGTTGTATATTTGAGTTTAATCACACACACACTTAAATAGGATCTAGAATGGTGCTTACTATTTTTTAACGTTAAAATTCTAGAACACCACATGGTGTGATTTATACTTGAACTCGATCGGATTGGGCACCGATGAGGGAAAATCTTTCGGCCGGTAGATGGTAATCAAAATTTACACATTTTTGTTTTTAGTGTTTTTCGTTTTTAGTTTTCAATTTTGTAATTAGTTTTTATATTTTCTTGTATTGTGTGGGTGTTTTGCTTGAGGACTAGCAAAATTCTGAGTTTTGGGGTATTTGATAGGTGTAAATTACCTATATATTTCTAAATCGAATTTGTTAGTTTTCGAGTATGTTTAGTACATTTTTATTAAGTTTTAATATGTTTTTATTCTTTTTGTATTAAAACAGGTGTAGGGGGTGAAAAGGTATGAAATCGGAACATAAACGATCAAATCGTATCGAGAACGGTCGGAGAACAGTGAAAAAATGAGCAAGGCGGCAAAATTATGAAAGAAGCCCACCGCCGCAGCGGTGAAGATGCAGAGTGCACCAATTCTTTCTGAACATCCAACGCCGCAGCGGTGACAATACAGGATGTCACCAAGTCCACCACCTTCTCCACCGCCTAGGCGAACCTTAAACCGACATACTCCACCGCTGCAGCGGTCAACTCTGCACAGTCTTAAGATATTTATTTAGATATTTTTCCTATTTAAACCCTTCCTCTCTATTCCGGTAGAATCGCCCCCCAACCCTTTAGGCTATACTCTAGGGTGAGTTTGAGAGATTTTTTAGGGAGAGCTCTCAACCCTAGATAGAAGATGAAGGAAGAAGCGATCGATCAATGGTTTTAGCGCCAATTCTTCGGATATCAGCTAAGTCGTTAGTTTCCTTTCTTTGTTTTCTTCATTTTGGTAGTTATTGAGCATGTTTACTCCATTTTTCATTGTATACATGGTTATGGTCATTGGCTAAACATAGGTTGTTTGGGGATTATTAATAAATTTATTAATACATTGTTTAGTTGAGTTTGTGTTTCGTTTGCGGATGTTCTTCGTTATTTTGATTGTGTATGTCGTATTGTTTGTTTATCTTGCCTGGAATGATGTTATGAGAATACGGGGTTTGACAAATCCCGGATTCGTACTAGAATAAACGACCGCCACGATCCAATAACCCAGGAAAGAATTGGATTGTGGACACTCGATGACGTCGGGGCAAGACTCACGTGACCTAGAGTCGTTAAGACGTTAAAGGGGACTTCGATGTTGACGTGAAGTCACGTATTCCCTCGTCTTACACTCGGGATAGGTGACGGGAGAGTTTAAGAACTGAGATTGTTGATAGGATAAACACAACGTGACGATTCAATAACCCAGGAAGGAGTTTGGATTGTGTGCAATCAATAACGTTGGGGCGAGACTTACACGGCCTATGGTCGTTAATACATTGAGCGGGACTTCTTCGTTGACACGAAGTCACGTATTCCCCTGTCTTACACTCGGGAGAGGTGGCGGAGGAGTTTACGAACTGAGATTGTCATATAAGTCGAACGCCGTTAATATAAACTAAAATGAGACCGAACACATATTCATAAACGAAACTAATCCCTAGACAACCTATTCTTTCAAAACTATTTCAATATAGTATTAGTATAGTTAAATTAGTATTTTTAGTATTAGTATTAAATTATATTCCATTTTTGTTGCCTAGATAAAGTCGGGTTATAACAATTCCGGTACTCGAGAGTAATCTCAACCAATCCCTGTGAATACGATACCCGACCAAAAGGTCCATTATACTAAAACTTGATTCATACGCTTTTGGTGAAAGTGGCAGTGCATAAATTAACGGCCACCAGTAGGTATTCTTCTTTGACCACTTGAGGTAGGTAAGAAAGTTGGTTTTCTGACTAGTTAAGGTTGGGCAGTAGGTAGATTTTCTGACCAGTTAGGTCTGGAAAATATTTCTCCTACCTTGTCTTTTTCCCTATGTTATTTGTTCTCTCGGCTATCTACCCAGAGATGAAGAAAAAACGTGGACAATCAGAAGTCATATCTTGTTATGTAAGTTTGCTAGATTTCTAGTAGTTTTTTTACCTTCATTCCTTCTAATCCTGAAGGACTCTTAATTACTAGTCGAGTTCCAATCCACGTATGATGGTGGAAACTGTGAGAACGAGCTCTAGCCCATGGCCGGGGGAGTTTCAACAGTTGGATGATCAAAGCTAAATAGGTTTTCTACGTACCTTAGCAATGTCACCAAGGATCAGGTCAAGCATAGTTCTGGCTTAGGTATTCTCTACTTGTTTGGGTAGCAAGGAATGTGTCAAAGGACTATTCTCGAGGTACGCCCAGGTATAAGGATGAGATAATATCGTGAAGCTGATACTATTCTTTCTTTTTTGTTTCGACCGAACCTGTTTGAGTTTCCTATATAACTTGGTGATCTACTAGGGATCAGGTGGAATGTAGTTCCGGGTTGAGATGATTCTATGAATCTCACCTATCGCAAAAAATGGCTATATTTGTTGATGGCAATCTTGTTCTAGCCTAATGGATAGAGTCCCTTACCTAAGCATTAGCTACTTAAGATTTGATTGTTGTCTTTGATTGGTAGTTTGTTTAAGATTTTAAATTGTAGTATCTTGTTTTTACGCTATCGGAGGTTTGGTATTTGTAGTAATTAAATAGTGCTAGAAATTATTTAATTCTAAGAAAATCCTATTGGATCCTAGAAAGGTCAATTTTCTAAAGACACTTTAATACACCCCCAAAGTTTCATAGTAATGGGCACGGTTTATTATCAAGACACACCCTGTATAGGATTGACTTCTTGTCTAACTCCTGATATAATGGAAAACCACTATTAGAGATGGATGATAGTATGGTGACATTGTGAGGTTACTTGACCAAGTTATATGTCTGAGGATTGCCTGCTAGCCAGCTAGATCTCCCAGATAAGGTGCGTGGGTGCAAGTGTCGTGTCAATGATGGCCTATTGATGCTAAATGATATGTAGGATGCCATGGGTTTTTGTGATGTATGATGCCTTAGTTTTCCTCATGTGTATGAAGGTTATGCATGCCTAAGTGATTCGTGATGCATAGTGCATGTGTAGTACTTTGATATTGACTTATGTATTGTACGATTTTATAACGCCTAAACCTTTTATCTAGAATGTTTTCTTAGGGAATATATCATCTATCCAGAGATGCTAGTTCTCCCATAATGTTTCCTAGAATGTTTTCTCGCGTTGTAGCTGGAAATTCGGATCAAGATTTTTCTTCAAACAATTTCTCGGTTTTGGTGGCAAGATGGGAAGGTTCAGACATGAATAGAGGAGGGTTATTTCAAGTCTCGCTTGGGTTGAGATCGGGATTTCCCATAATCAAAACATCTGGCTTAGAATAGAGATCACTTGTTGATTTGGCTCTAGCTTTAAATGGCTTTGGATGAGTTTTGGGAGAGGGTTCGAATGAAGGACTTATTTAGCAAGGACTTTTCTCTTCCTTTCCCATATTTTCCTAAGTTCATTTCTAGTTCTTTAAGCATTATTCTACACGCGCCATGTATATTTTATTTTTTACTTCACACAAGATTATTTTGACTGGAGTATACTCAGGTAATCATATTCAAATGTTCTATCATTTTAATGATTGTCGCGATTTTTGCATCGAATTAATCTAAATTATGACAAAGATAAGTTCAATAGTAATTTAGACCAAATATCCGTAGTTATTAGTTAACAAGGTTGTCTAGTTTTAATTCCATCAAGTTCTGATATTGATATTTTCTAAGATTGTCATCGAGATTACCTAGGCCCTATATGTTACCTGAGGCTTCATCGATGGCTCTGCTTCACTTCTTCTATCTTGGACTGAGGGCAGACGAAATAGGCCTTCTCGAGATGACTCAAAGAAGGGAGAATAGAAGTGATGGAGAAATAAGTGTTAGTTAGTGGCGACTAACAACTGTTATTCTGTCCTGACAGGGTTAAGAGAATTTTCTGTTTTTTTTTCTTCATTCTAGCAAGTAGGGTGTCATACCTTCTAAATTATCCATGTAGTGAGCTTTGGGTAATGATCCCAGTCCAATTAGTCCAAGTCACTAGGTGTTGAGACACCCCTAAAACTTAATACTCGGATAATATAGAGAACGTGATTCACCTAATGGCTTTCGTGTGACCACTCAGTGTTTAGAAACTTTCTGAGGTCGTTTTTTTTTTTTTTTTTATTTCTCTTAACACTTATTTTCAGGATTTTACATTTTATTAGAGGATTACTGTAATTTGAGTAGGTCTCGAGGTCCTTGTTGGTTTCTCCTTTATCCCAGCTACTTTTCGATTTGTCTGATATTTCTTATCGTTTTCTTCTAGTCTTATATGTCTTAAGTTATGTGAGGTTCTTATTATTTTTGTTTTTAAGTAAGTTTTTTGTGATGTCTCTGAATTGGTTATGTCTAGATAAAGTCTTAGCCTATATTAGTCAATCCTCATTTGTTCAGCTACCCGATCTTTCAAGAATTTTTCTCAAACGGGCTTAGGCTCTAAGACTTTATCTATCATTCTTCGTGTCGTAAGTCTTCGGGATATTTCTTCCTTCGTTCTAGTTAAGGAAGTCTTTTTTATTTCTTCAAGGTTACTTGGATACTCCCAGGTTGGAACATGTGTAGCGATTCTACAATCAGGGTTCCTAAGTTTTCTTTCTAACGTTCTAATATTTTTTGTTAATATCTCACCATCGTTTGGTTGAAACAAGACATCTCTTTTAACATTTTTTCCTTTGGATAATGGTCTAATTTTGTATTGAAATTATGGTATCATTACTTTTTACTATTCGTAGTGTGTATATTGCGACAAGAAAATGGATTTATAAAAGATAGAGTATAAAGACATCGACCTTAGACAAAATAAACTTGCATTTAGTGATTTCTAGATGTAGTACATAGGCCTTTAGGATAATACCTAGTTTACTAGAAAGTAGTTAAGAAACTAAGGGAAACGAAGATATAAATATTTATCCCCCTATTATTTGATGGTCAAAGTTTAACCTGAGATACTTATGATCCCTTCCTGGATGAGATCCTTGACAGGGTTCTTGAGGTCCTGGCACTAATTGTGTGGTGACCAGTCATTCCTGAGTAATACTGACAGGAAGTCCGATGGTTAAACCTCGGATCTTAAGGGTTTCCTAGGTTAGGAGGAATAGGTGCTATCAACTTATTTTTGAAGCAGTAGCTGTAAACTTAAGAGAGTGGCATATCAAATGAGACAAACTGTGTCCTCTCTTTAGGTGTTTGGGTAGGCTTGAATATTTGGCTAGGCAATTGCATTGGATTCTATAGTTGAATAAGAGGAACAGTTGAGATATGGAGTTGATAGGTACGATCTACCTATCTATTTCCAAACCGAACTAAATTAGTTTTCGAGCGTTTTTATAGTATTTTATTACGTTTTAATTAGTTTTTATTCTTTTTGTATAAATCAGGTGTGTGGGGTGAAAAGGTAGGAAAATGGAGCATAAACGATCAGATCGAACCAAGAACGGTCGAAGAACGGTGAAAAAACAAGCACGGAGGCAAGATTCTAAAAAAACACCCACCGCTGAGGCGTCGGACCTCTGCCGCGGCGGTGAAAATGTAGAGTGGACCTATTCTTGCTGAACATCCACCATCGCAGTAGAGAGATCCACTCTTGCGGCGGTGAATCTGCATGATGGTCCCTGAATCCACCGCTTTCTTCACTGCCTAGGCGATCACTTAACCGACATACTCCACGGCCGCAGCGGTCACCTCTGCACAGATTTTAATATTTTTTAAGATATTTTCTCTATTTAATCCCCTCTCATCTTCTCTCCTAAGAAGACCCTCGGCCATTAGAGCCCCTTAGGGCTTAGATTAGAATAGAGAGAGAGAGAGAGAGAGAGAGAGTTTGGGGAGTGCTCAAACAAATCTGAAGGAGAAGATTACCAAGCGGAGAAGGAGAAGCGATCGGTGGACGATTTTAGCGTCTAATCTTCGAACTACGGCTAAGTTCATCAGTTTTTCCTTTTATTTCTTAACTTCGATAGTTGTTTGAGCATGTTTACAATAGTTGTTTGAGCATGTTTATTTCTTAGCTCTATTTTAATTGTAAACACTGTTATGACCACGAGTTAAACGTGGATTATCTATGGGATTAATATTATTTATAAAAATATAGTTTTGTTTGAGTTTTTGTTTCTTTAATGATTGTTCTTCGCTATTTTGATTGTGTTTGCCATATTATTTGTTTATTATTCTTAGATAGATATATTGAGAATTCGGGGTTTGACACTCGAAAGAGGTAACCCCAGATTCAGATTAGGGTAAACACAACGCGACGATCCAATAACCCAAGAGGGAGTTGGATTGTGGGCAATCAATGACGTTGGCCCGAGACTCGCATGACCTAGGGTTGTTATGATGTTGAGGGGACTTCTTCGTTGACACAAAGTCGTGTATTCCCTCGTCTTACACTCGGGAGAGGTGGTGGGGGAGTTTACAAACTAAAATTGTCGATAGGGTAAACACAACGCGACGATCCAATAACCCGGGAGAGAGTTGGATTGTGTGCAATCAATGATGTTGGGGCGAGACTCACGTAACCTAGGGTCGTTAAGACGTTGAAGGAGATTTCTTCGTTGACACAAAGACATGTATTCCCTCGTCTTACACTCAGGAGAGGTGGCGGGGGAGTTTACAAACTGAGATTGTCGAATAGGTCGAACACCATTATTGTAAACTAAACGAAATCAAATGCATTTAAGTAAATAAAGTTAAACCTTAGATAATCCATCCCCTAACCATTTCGTATTAGTATAATTAGTACAGATTAAATTAGGTTATATTAGTATTAGTATTAATTAATTTAAAATCATTCTTTTTAGCCTAGTTAAAGTTAGGTCATGACAATTACGGTACTCGATAATAACCACAACCAATCCCTGTAGATACGATACCCAATCTTAAAGATCACATTATACTAAAACTTTGACCTCGTACACTTTCTAGTAGTCAATACGCGAGCGTGTAACAAACGCTCGTCGTACAGGAGTATAGATGAAAGGTTGGTGTTCTAGGTGGATAAGGCTCCAGATGACCTGTTTGATCTCATCAATAGATTGGCACATATAGTCCAACTGCTTCCATATCTTTGAACTATCCCCTAGGACTGGGTTTTCTTCAAGTTCGAGGCCTTTCTCCTAGCTGGGCAAGTCTTGACTTGCGGCGGTAGCACAAATGTAGTCTTCCGGTTTAGCCAGGCTATTGTGATTTTCAGTAGCAATCCACTTTCCGTAAGGGAGCCTATAGATTTGTAATTTATCCCAACACTTTATCATGCTAAGGGTATTTCCAAGTGATGGTAATTAGTCCTCTTCTTGGAATAGCAAGGTTGGGTTCATCTGGCTTACCATCTATGTCGATGAGGTAAAGTCTTCTTGCATCGTCGGGATCTTAGAGTCATTCTGAATACTTCCAACAGAGAGAGGGATCGGGTCCATCTTAAGAATCTTGCAAGTAGCTCCCGGATAACTGTAGCAAAAGTTACCTAAAGTAGATTTCCCAGGTTTATTAAGTGACTAACCAACCTAGACCTCTACTAATAAACTTTTTTAGGATGTAAATTACCTTACCTTTATGTATGGTTATATTCTTGACTATACAAGAGTATGTCTATATAGATGATGATGTTTGTGTTGTATGTATGAAATTCTAAGAAGACGTAGCTATAGTAGGTAGTTCACCGATATGTTCTTGACAAACCTCGGCTTAGACCTGGCTTTTGTAGGACCAAGGTGACTTGCAATTTTTGTCTTATCCTCAAATTTAGGAGTTAGGTTCATCTTAGGACTATGGCATGATTGAGCTTTTATCCTCAAGGTATAGATCCTTCTTCCTAGGACTCTAGTGCACAATCGTCATTTTCTTCCTCACTACATGGACTAGGGCTCCTAGGAATTAATGACAACATGATATGTACACAACACTATTTGACTTTGTCAAGAACACTTCGAGAAAACCCTTTAGTTTTGGTTAGTTTAGTGTTAGTATGTGTTTTGTTTAGCTAAAAAAGAAAAGAAATACAATGTTCTTGAGAGAATCGTAGAGATTATGCACAACTCATGGTGTGATAGAAGTTTTGTTTGAATGCTCACATGTTCTACACATGTTCTCGAATGATTAGACGTTATTGAATGTTCTTGAATGTTTTTGAGATGCTTGAAATGTTTTTGTATGATTTGAGCCAAGTTTGGCTATTTTAGTTAAAGTTAAGTGTTTGTTTGGTTGTTCATGAAAAAATCTGTACGACGAGCGTTTGTTACACGCTCGCGTATTGACTACTCGCAAGTGTACGAGGTCAAAGTTTTAGTATAATGTGATCTTTAAGATCGGGTATCGTATCCACAAGGATTGGTTGTTGTTATTATCGAGTATCGTGTTTATCATGACCTAACTTTATCTAGGCGAAAAAGAATGATTTTAAATTAATTAATACTAATACTAATATAACCTAATCTAATCTATACTAATTATACTAATACAAGATAGTTAGGGGATGGATTATCTAGGGATTAACTTTATTTACTTAAACGCGTTTGATTTCGTGTAGTTTACAATAATGGTGCTCAACCTATTCAACAATCTCAATTCGTAAACTCCCCCGCCACCTCTCCCGAGTGTAATACGAGGGAATACGTGACTTCGTGTCAATGAAAAAGTCCCCCTTAATGTCTTAACGACCCTAGTTCACATGAGTCTCATCCCAACGTCATCGATTGGACACAATCCAACTCTCTCCCGAGTTATTGGATCAACGCGTTGTGTTTACCCTATGAACAATCTTAGTTCGTAAACTCCCCCGCCACCTTTCCCGAGTGTAAGACGAGGGAATAGGTGAATTCGTGTCAACGAAGAAGTCCCCCTCAACGTCTTAACGACCCTAGGTCACATGAGTCTCTCCCCAACGTCATCGATTGCCCACAATCCAACTCCCTCTTGGGTTATTGGATCGTCCCATTGTTTACCCTAGTCCGAATCCGGGGTTACCTCTTCTGAGTGTCAAACTCTGTATTCTCGATACTCGATATATTTATCTAATCATGATAAACAAATAATACGGCATACACAATCAAAATAGCAAGATAAACCCTATAGTTTCACCATTGCGGCAGTGGAGTATGTCAGTTTAAGGTTCGCCTAGGCGGTGAAGAAAGCGGTGGATTTAGGACCATCCTATAGTTTCACCATTGCGGCAGTGGATCTCACCGCTGCGGTGGTGGATGTTCAGCAAGATAAACCCTTCTCTGCATTTTCACCGTTGCGGCGGAGGTCTGGACACCGCGGCGGCGGGCTACTGTTCTGAATATTGCCCTCGTGCTTGTTTTTTCACCGTTCTTTGACCGTTTTTTATTCGAATTGATCGTTTACGCTCTGATTTCATACCTTTTCACCCCACGCACCTAATTTATACAAAAAGAATAAAAACTAATTAAAACATATTAAAAATACTATAAAAATACTCTAAAACTAACAAAATCGGTTTGGAAATATATAGGTAGATCACACCTATCAAATACCTCCAAACTTGAAATTTTGCTAGTACTCGAGAAAAATACACACACGAATATGAAAAACACAACCCAATTAAATAACAAACAACCTAAACAATCTAAACATAATGACATGTAAGTTTTAAATTCTTCTAATGGCCAAGTCATTTTTCCCTCAACAACCGCCAGTCATATCGAGTTCAGGCGGTGAAACATATCATGTGGTGTTCTAGAATTTCGATATGCAATAATGGTGAACGTCATTCTAGATCTTGTAAACGTGTTTGTGCAAGACTCAGTAATATAGCTATACAACGACTGGATTGGATTATCCACCAATGAAACTCATGACTTAGATCATATAGGACTAGGATTTCAATGTGCCTAATTGGGGTCCACTCTCCACTAATGTAGGCTTGGAAGTTCAAAGAGATCAGAAGGACTTGGTTTGTTTATGGAATATTTGGCCAAGGGTAATTTAGAATAGAAAACGGGTTAACGTCGTTAACTTAACGTTACCCAAGGCTCAATGCTTGGCACATTCACTCTCGAACCCCCATAGATAAATTAGAAACAATCCCGAACAATCATTTTTAAGACTGACATACTCACTTGTCAAAATAAATGTAAATTTTTTTTTTTTTTTTTTTAACAACCATACCCCCAAACTTATTCGATTAGTATGATTTCACGAGTGTGGTTAAAATGAAAGAAAAATGGCAAGTGTGTACTTGAATACCGAACCAATTCGAAGTTCTCCCTAACCCCAACCACTCACATCAAGAAGCATTTGCAACTACTAACTTGATTCACTCAAATATGCCTTTAATTCAGCGATATAGGTTTAGAAAAAGATCAACTGGCCAGGGTATTTGCTTATGTGCTCAGAATTGAATTGGAAATTAGGCTTCGACAGGGTAATGAGGGATAAACATATAACAGGGTAGGCTTAAAAAGGTTCAAGCGACAAAGAGAATGCCAAAATCACGTCTCCTGAACTACCTCGCCTAGGATTTTGCCTCAAGCTTCCCCTCAATCAGGTTCTAGAATCCTTAAAGTGACATGAGTTTGTCTAATTGATAATCGTCCTCAAATCAATTGAATAACTGTACATTAAGTCTATGTGCTCGTGCAAATTAGGATCTACAATAACTTTTACCAAAAAACATGGCCAAGCACACAAAACACACATGCATGGGTATTACCCTTGACCTCGAAAATAACCAGGGGTAATATCATCATCGGGTAATGGCCCAGATAAACGCAAAACTCAGCATGCAACAACAACACAAACATAAACACGTTATAACCTAAACAAACGTACACACTGTAAAATAATAAAACATACTAATATCCTACCCATCACCGCCAAACTCAAAATGGACAGTGTCTTCAGCGAACCCAATCATCATTCTCAACATATAGGAAATTCAAGCATGCTGACGAATGGGGTTTAGAACACGTACCTAGGAGGCGAGAGAATCTTGCCTCCGAATAAATTCGGCTGTGATGGATTTAATTTATTTGACATTGGGTTACCTTCCAAGAAGTGCATGGTTTAATGTCCTAGGCCTGACATTTTCAAATCACCCTCAAGCTTGGCGAGGTTTTGCTTTGTTCGGATTGATCTTTCAACGACACGTCTCACCGGCTTATGTGCGTGGTACTAGCACTATAAACGGTTCGAAATCCTGTTGAAATGAATGCAACAATACCTGTCGATCTAACATCGGCAAGTACCCTACATAAGAAATAAAAACAAAACTACAAAACAAAAATTATATACAAAAGAAATGCCTAAAGTAAAATCGGGTCATTTACTCACAATATCAATAATAACTTAATCCAATCCCCAGTAACGGTGTCAAAAACTTGTACGATGAGCATTTGTTACACGCTCACATATTGACTACTCGCAAGTGTACGAGGTCAAAGTTTTAATATGATGTGATCTTTAAGATCGGGTATCGTATCCACAGGGATTGGTTGTCGTTATTATCGAATACTATGTTTATCATGACCTAACTTTATCTAGGCAGAAAAAAATGATTTTAAATTAATTAATACTAATACTAATATAATCTAATTTAATCTATACTAATTATACTAATACAATATAGTTAGGGGATGGATTATCTAGGGATTAACTTTATTTACTTAAACGTGTTTGATTTCGTTTAGTTTACAATAATGGTGTTCGACCTATTCGATAACATCAGTTCGTAAAATCCCCTGCCACCTCTCCCGAGTTTAAGACGAGGGAATACGCGACTTCGTGTCAACGAAGAAGTCCCCCTCAACGTCTTAACGACCCTAGGTCATGTGAGTCTCATCCCAACATCATCGATTGCACACAATCCAACTATCTCCCAGGTTATTGGATTATCGCGTTGTGTTTACCCTATCGACAATCTCAGTTCGTAAACTCTCCCGCCACCTCTCCCGAGTGTAAGACGAGGGAATACGCAATTTTGTGTTAACGAGAAGTCCCCCTCAACGTATTAACGACCCTAGGTAATATGAGTCTCTCCCCAATGTCATTGATTGCCCACAATCCAACTCCCTCTCGGGTTATTGGATCGTCGCGTTGTTTACCCTAGTCCGAATCCGGGGTTACCTCTTCTGAGTGTCAAACCCCATATTCTTGATGTATCTATCTAAGCTTGATAAACAAACAATACGGCACACACAATCAAAATAGCGAAGAACAATCATTAAAGAAACACAACTCAAACAAATTACGTTTTTGTAAATACTGTTGATCCTAAGATTTTGAGGAACAATTAAGTATTGATGTTTTGGTGGAACTAATGTTTGATCAAGTGTTTCAGTGATTTAAAGTTCCAATAATGAAGATGTCAAAATGAATGGATGCTAAATAAAAATATCAAGATGATGAAGAAGTATTAAGAGTTTGAAGACATTAGGGAAAACAACTCAGGTAAATATTAACTCTTAATATCCCATTTAGGAACACACACATGGCACAAAATGAATCTCATCTTTTATGTGTGTTTTTGTTAAGTATATTTTTTTGCTCCTATGTAAATTAAAAAGAAATATTTTTGAATGACTAAAATGGAATAGAAGAATATTAGTGGAGCTTATTTAAATATAAAAATGGATAAAGGGGTAAAATCATAAAAGAAAGTAGGTTAAAAACGATATTAGAGAAGTGATTCAGAAGGAGGCAGTCGACTGAGGAGTCGACCGGAGAAGGAATATAAAACATCCTGAATTGAAGAGTCGAACGACCAGTCGACCTGTGAAAACATCTGAACTCTTTGAATTTGTGAGTCGATAGAGCGGTTGATCGGTGAAAGCATGACTAACTCTCTGAATCTGCGAGTGGATCAAGTAGTCGACCTATGTTCGCTGCGGCGATGATTTGGCTAGAAGCTGAGTTGGACAGTTGACTGGGCAGTCGACTGATGGAACTGTTCCAGGATATTTGGGATTCCAAATTTATATCTAACAGTAGCCGTTTATGGTTAAGATATGTGAGATATCTTAGGGATTTGTACTTAATTGAGATATGGTTTATATATTTTATTATCCCTTTTAATTTGGTCTATTTAATTAAAGTGCTTTTATACTTTTCATTTTGATGAATTTTGATTTAAAAATATTTAAGGACCAAAATGAGATTTCCCAAGAATATTTTTAAATGAAAAAGATCTATTTTGATTATATATGATGTATGAGGTCTTGGGGTGTCATTTAATGACACAATATTTGAAAAGTAATTATTATAAGATATCTTTTATATTCCTATATTTAAAGCTACGAATTTTGAGTTTAAAATATTGTTATTTTGGTAGAGAATATTTTGGGCCAAAAATATGGGAGAGATTTAAGGGATTTATTTTGATCTTGTGATTTAGTCCATATACTTATATATAATTATTTCTATATTTATATTGATTAAGATCAAATCTTTTAAGGGACTAAATTAAATATTTTGAAAGCTATTATTAAGTGAAATATACCTTAAATGAAAGGTATCAATATATGGGGTCTTTAGGTGATTTTAGAATACATGTCTTGAGGAAACTAGCCATTATAGGGCTTGTTTCATATACCTATAAAAAGACTTGCGGATTTCATAATGAAAAAACACCATATCAAGAACTATTCAGTTTATAAGCTTTTATAAGAGTCATCATTCCGATATTTATTTTGGGGGATCAAATTGTGATATCAATTCTTGAGGTGTTCTTGAATTAAAGCGCTGGTTGAGTAAGCGTCACCGATTTGAGCTGTTCAACATTTCAATCTATTATTCTTTGATGTTATCTGGGTGAGATATTTCCAATTATATTCTTTTATTACATTATTTGTTTATTGTTTGAAAATTGATCTCAGAAATTGTTTATGATTTTTGAAAAAAATATTTATACAAACAATTTCTTAAATTTAATTACGTGCTCCAATTTGCTACTCATATCTTGTTAAAATTAGATTTTTGTATCTCACGTATTTCTATCACTAGTTGGGATATTAATTGAGTTATTGTTTATCTGGGGTGGTAGAAGCTCCAAGTGAAATTTACTTCTTATCAATTTTTGTATTGGTGAGTTGTGACGGGTTAAATACCAATGGGGGTATTTAATCAGGGGTAGCTGGGTTTCAGTCTCTTCTTGTAAAGAGATTGAGGTAGTAATTCTTCCTGGATACAAATTGTGTTTTGAGTGTTTTTGTAAAGGTTCCATCCTTACCTGTGAAAATGATAGTTGGAGTGTTTTGAGAGATTTTGATTCTTGAGTCTTAGTGTTAAAAAGAATTAGGTTATTCTTTAACCTGCAAAAAGTAGAGGTTCTTCCTTAGCCTGGGAAAAGTATATTGTAAAGGTTGATTCTGAGCCTGTAAAAGAATCGGTGTGTGGGTTTGGTTCCTACCTTTAAAGGAATTTTGAGAATTAATGGGTGCAAATCTTCGTGGGGCTCGGAGGACTGAACTAGCCAAGAGTAACTTGGTGAATCAGGATATATCTTGGTGTGTTGCGTTATTAATTTGTTTACTTTTGCTGTTTGGATGTGCACCTAGTTGATTGATTAATTTCTCTATATTATAAAGATAATAATTAATTTAGACATAAAATTAATTATTTGATTTATTCAAGTTTTTATTCTGATTGTTTTTTGATTACCCAATTCACTCCCCCCTCTTGGGTATTCTACTGGGCCAACAAATACTATTAATCCCATATATAATCCACGTTTGACTCGTGGTCATAACCATTTATACATTGAAATCGAGCTAAACATGATTAAACAAATATAAAAGTTAAGAAATAAAAGGAAAATCGAATTAAATTAGCCGTAGTCCGAAGATTAGCCGCTAAAACCATCCACCGATCACTTCTCCTTCTCTGCGTGGTAATCTTCTCCTTCGGATTTGTTTGAGCACTCCCCATACTCTCTATATTCTAAACTAAGCCTTAAAGGCTCTAATGGACGGAGCAAACCCAAAGGAGATGAGAGGGTATTTTATAGGGAAAATATCTCAAAAAATATCTAAATCTATGCAGAGGTCACCACCACGGCAGTGGGATTCATTGCCGCGGTGGTGGAGTATGTCGGTTTAAGGTTCGCCTAAACGGTGAAGAAAGCGGTGGATTCAGGACCATTCTACAGTTTCACCGCCGCGGCGGTGGATCTCACTGCTGTGGCGATGGATGTTCAGCAAGATAAGTCATTCTCTGCATTTTCACAGCTGCGGCAGAGGTCTGAACGCCGCGGCGGTGGGTTGTTGTTTTGAATATTGCCCTCGTGCTTATTTTTCCACCGTTCTTCGACCGTTTTTGGTCTGAATTGATCGTTTACGCTCCGATTTCATACTTTTTCACCCCACGCACTTGATTTATATAAAAATAATAAAAACTAATTAAAACATAATATAAACACTATAAAAAAATACTCTAAAACTAACAAAACTGGTTTAGAAATATATAGGTAGATCACACCTATCAAAATCCAAAGCGTGTTTGGTTGTTTTAGTGTTTGTTTGGTTGCTTATGGGTTTTATGTGTTATATACATGAAAGTAAAGTGTGTTATCTACAAAGTTATGCTATATACAAGTAACATACTCAAGATTAAGCCAAGATCATAGGGGGTTTTCAAGAAAACATACCTACTTAGGCAATGTGGGCTTCCCTAAGTGTTTACCTCATTTTCCTCTTTGATCTTCTTGGTCGGTGGTTGATCTGTGGTCGTTGATTCCTCAAGTTTTTGGCCAATAACTCAAGAACACCCTACTTAGGGGATGTGGTCATCCTTAAGTAGCTAGTCTCCTTTCCTCCTTGATCCTCTTTGCTCAGTGTTGATCGGTAGTTGTCGATCCTTCGAGTTCTTGTTATAAGAATTTCAAGAACACCTTTCCGGACTAGATTTAAGTAGAATAATGATGTGTTATTTGATTAATATACTTGAGAGGCCTAGGACCAGAGAGAGTTTCTCGAGTTTAGAGAGAAAAGTTAGGCCTTCAAGACTTGTAAAAATTAGAGGAGAGGCCCTATATTTATAGGCCTGGGGTCTTGCGCATTGGCCAATGCACAGGCCATTCCAAGTTTTTCCTTGGGTGGTGTTTATTCTAGGGGGCTTATTATCTTGTATTGGTCTTGGGTGAATTTATGACTTTATGTGACTTTGAGTAATATACTTCACGATTCAAGGTTTTCGGTTGATTCAAAGATATTTTTCTTAAAATATCAAGATAGCTTGATTGTGTTCTTGAAATTTCATCCCTCACATTTAATTCTTGATGGTATGGGAATTCAATTCCCATTGAATGCTTTACTTAGGTGGCGAACCACATCGGTTTAGTTTTGATAATGATTGGTTGTACCCTAGGTGTCTAGGTTCCCTTGCTTAGCCATTTGGCAGGAAACTTATAGGATTATTCCTTGGTCATTGTAAGGATTCATTTGTCAGCCTTAAATGATAGCTAGGCCCTTGATGTATTAGGCCTAGGGTGATTTGTCAAGACTACTTGAATTTGGTGTAAATTCAAATCAAGCCTAGCTCCTTAATCACCCTTGTGGTTTAGGGATTTTCATGACCCTTCCAAGCCTTAAATAAGGTTTCTTGGATTGTTTTCTTGGTCATATGTGATGTAATATGCATAAATGAAATGAATGTTTTTGGTGTTAAACCGATAAGATTTAGTAAAAGTAAATGTTTCAAAGTCGAGGTAGGTAACTGAATTAATTGTTTTGAAATGTCCTAAAATTTAAGAGTAGTGGCTGATTATTATCTATATTAAAGATGATTTAATGAAAATCAAACTTTAATAAAGACATTTTACGCCCCTTAAATTATGAGAATTTCGAGGTTGACCTGAAACATTTACTTGACTGTATTTTGTCAAATTTAACAGTTTTGTGTTTTTCTTATGGTTTTGGGTATTTTTGTATTTTATATAGTGTGATCTCAGGTAGAAATTTGTTCCCTTTAAACCTAAGCTTAAAATTTATCTGAACTTGTACTTGATTCGACACTGATTGAGTTGGACAAAATGCAGTGTCTGCACCATTGCAATCAACTTGATCTTCAATCATACTTTATCATTTCTTCTCATTCTAACGCAGAAAGTAAAATCTAATAAAATTTCTCAATAAAGCTATTAGTCCCTTAAAATATCTAACTTAATTGTTTCATCAAAATATCAAATAACATTTTAGGGTCAACAATGTTGTTGGAGGATCTTGTAAATTCATAATACACTTATGAATATATAAGCTTAAAATATTTGAAGTGTCAAATGGTGTCAAATTTCAAGTGGAAAAGTATTGAATCACGAGACTCCTCTCATTTGAGCATCTAATACACGTTGAGGATCACACTATTTAACTCTGATAATTTTGTTAAACATGTTCTTTGATGGAGATAAGCCTTATATATAGTCCTCGTTGTTATTGTTTTCAGAAAAATAATCTCAAGCAAATAAATAAATAATAAAGACAAAATTTGTATTTGGATATCAATATGGTATTTTACATATCACCACGTGTATCTTAAATAGCTATTAAGATACCATGGATAGTCAACTGAAATGTCTTAATTTTTAATGGTGATTAAAAAGATTGAGATCGTAAACAATTGGTCCTTGATATCCTAAATGTTCCAAATTTTAGAATTATTAATTGGTACTTAATAATTCGGGTAGATTAGCTTGTGGTTATTTTTACTATTAAGAATGGTGAATCTCAAAGATACTAGTATGAGATACGGAACAACTATAAGGGGACTTGTTATGAGTAACAAAGTCCTAAACATGATCATACTTGATATTATATGTTGGTAATCTTGCCTAAAGTAAAAATAGAACATTTGAGTTGTAATATCATATGTGATCATTTGACTTGAGGTACCATTTGTTTTATATTTGTGTTATGATACTTTGATAGTAGTAAATCATGTATTCTAGACACGATCCATAGAGGATACATATTAGGTATAGCGGGTCGTGTATATAGACATTAGAGTATGAAATAAAGTATTTCAGGTCATTCGACAAAGCAATATGATGATTAGAATTAGATTCTAATGGGTATTAAAAGTAAATTATATCGTTAATCGGTACTTATGATCGAACTAGGAGTTTTGACTTTATTCCCACTCTATTAGTTATTTTGGGATAAATATAGAGGGATTAAATTGTATTGTAATTACAATTGAGTGGATTTTCTAATTAAATTCTTTTCAAGTGGATATAGTTATGGCATGTTGGTAGATGTTAACCATAATATGTGGAAATACTGCAAAAAAATATAATTTCTTTCCAAGGGTATAGTAAAAATTATTTTAATTAATTCATTCATTTTCCTAGTTTAAATTTTGATGTGAACCTAATTGGTCACACAACAGAGAATGGTTGAGGCCTTGATGGTGTTTTAGAAAGAATAGGGAGGTATACCGAATAACTTAAAAGGTTCAAGGGCCAAAGTGTAATATAGGAGAAAGAAGAGTCTGGACTTTTAACCCTAGACAATATTTAAGCCTAACTGGAGGCTTGATGGCTGGAAAACTCAATGGATAGCCACATGCTATACTGTATAGCCTCTACCTTTCTTGTTTTCTTCCTATAATTTTGTTTTTGATTGCTTGCTATCCAGATGATAAAAAAAAACATGATTTTATTTGTGTTCATTAATTCTTTAGATCTAATCCATTAATGGAGAGTTAAATAAACTCATTTAATATCAGTAGATCTTTATATAGTACCATATTAGAGGTGAGACGTTTGTGTGTCTATTTAAAGATCTAAACTCTTCCGAAGATTGTGCCCAGAAGATTTGTAGAGGAAAACAAGATGTAACATCGAAGGACAACCAACTAGATATTGAAGCACGCTATAATAGGCATTAATATATCCAACTAGATTAATATATTTGTTGTTTCATATATACATCATAAATTGATTTGGGCTTAGAAAATTAATTGTGAAAAAATACAACTACAATAACTAAGACTTTATCCCACTTTTGTAGGATCGGCTACATGAATCCATTTACACCATAGACATCGATCAAGGGTCATCCCCTCCATCAGGTTTAGTGTTTCCAAATTATTTTTAATAGTCTCATCTAACATCTTCTTAGGTCTACCTCTCCCTCTAGTAGTCCCCTGAACTTGAACTAAATCATATTTTCCCATTGGTGCTTCTATGGGTCTTCAATGTACATGCCCAAACCATTGTAAATGATTTTCTCTAATTTTCTCTTCAATGGATGCTATTCCTAAATTTTCTCTAATAATTTTATCCATTCTCGTCTTCCTACTCATCCACCGCAACATCATTTTTGTCACCCCAATTTTCTAGACATGATTCATTTTACCGCCCAACATTTTGAATCATAAAGATGCGCTGGTCTTATAACAGTTTTGTAGAATTTTTCTTTAAGTTTCAACGGAATCCTACGATTACAAATCACCCCAATTGCACTTCTCCACTTTAACCAACCTGCCTTGATTCTATGCGTAATATCTTCCTCGATTTTGCCATTACTCTGAATAATTAAACCTAAATATCTAAAACGATTAACCTTCAGTACCTCCTCGTCTCTAATTTTGACTGCACCACCCTCTCTCCGGGCATTACTAAAATTGAAATACATATATTCCATCTTGCTTCTGTTAACCTTCAAACCTTTAGACTCTAATGCTTCTCTCCATCTTTCTAGCTTAGTATTAAGACATATCCTACTTTTGTCCACTAATACGATGTGATCCGCAAACAACTTATTCCAAGGTACTCCATCTTAAATATGTTTTATGAGCTCATCCATCACTAGAACAAAGAGGTAAAGACTTAAAGATGATTCTTTATGTAAGCCTATATTAATAGGAAATGCACAAGTATCGGTTCCTCCCGTTCGAACACTAATAACTATACCTTCGTACACATCTTTAATTACCTAGATGTACACATTGGATACCTATTTCTTTTCTAGCACCCACCACAAAACTTCTTTGGGTACCTGGTAACGCATAAATACGTCGCTACTTTCACCATAAGTGTACGGGTCAAGTTTTAGTAAATATGGGGAGAGTAAGGGTATTGTGTACACAGGAATTGGTTGAGATTGTTATCGATTACCGCAATTATCATAACTTAATTTTATCTAGGCGGTAAAAATTTAATTTATAATTAATAAATACTAATACTAAGTTAATTAAATTAACTATACTAATATTATTATGAGATGTTTTAGGGAAAAGATTGCCTGGGGATTAACTTCGTTTACAAATACTTGTTCGATCTCGTTTTAGCTTACGTCAACGGCGTTCGACTTATCTAACAATCTCGGTTCGTAAATGGTAGGTGGTTTTTTCGTGCACGCCTACTTACGCTCGCAAGTATACGAGGTCTAAAGTTTTAATATAGTGGATCTTTGAAGATCGGATATCGTTCCCACAGAGAAAAGTGTGAATAATTGAATTGAATACCGCAATTGACGTAGTCTCGAGTTATCCTGACAACGGAAAGCGTGAATTGAAATTAAACTAAGCTAAACTACAATTAGTGGGTTAATTCTAACTAAGTTGATTAATTAGGGATTGATTTCGTTCACTTAATACACGTTTGATTTCGTTCGGTTAATAATAACGAAGTTTAGGTATCCGACAATCTCGGTTCGTAAACTCCTCCGCCACCTCTTCCCAGTGTAAGACGAGAGAATACGCGACTTTAGTGTCGACGAAGAGGTCCCCCTCGATATCTTAATGACTCTAGGCCAGGTGAGTCTTGACCCAACGTCATCGACTGCACACTAACTAACGCCCTCCCGGGTCATTAGGTCGTAACGATGTGTTTACCCTAGTCCGAATCCAGGGTTACCTCTCCCGAGTGTCAAACCCTAGATTCTCAAGTCCAACCCTAATACCGTTACAAGCATATTAAGATCTTCATCAAATGATAAACACAATCGGACTTAAAACAACAACCGTTAAAGAAACATATATTAAACCAAACGAGTATTTACACAACTACACCATTCCCTAACTAATATCTAAATTACACTAACATGTTCTTAGACAATACAACATAAATCAAGAGGAGATCATTACCAACTATAAATATTTAAATACAAAGATGGAAACAAGGGAAGAAAAGCCAAATCTCAAAGTGGAGTAGTCCACTTTCACTAAAGAACTATCCTCCCGAGCTTCATCTTCTCGCTTGATGAACTTCCTCTTCTAGCTCTTCAAGGATTGGCTAAGACCACTTTTTATAACTAATCTAATCTACTTCCTAAACTAATCTAATATAACTAAGGTGGAAGAGAGCTCCTAAGAACAACTGGAGACTCTTCTCACGTCTAAGGGGTCCTAACCTTTTTTAGGTTTGGTAGAGAAAGGGGTTTTATAGGCAAGGTTTGGAAATATCTTCAAAATATCTGAAAACAGATATTTCTGTGCAGAGTGTCACCGCCTAAGCGGTGGTTCACCGCTCGGGCGGTGGCTTTAAGTCGGTTAAAGTCTGTCGGTGATTTCGCCTAAGCGGTGGTTTTTACGCTTAGGCGGTGGCTGCTGGCAAGATATTCTGTTGTTTTCTCGCCTAGGCGGTGGTTTTCTCGCCTAAGCGGTAGTTCAGCCCTTCAATACTCCAACATTCTGCCTCTTTTCTGCCTAAGCGGTGGGATTTCTACTTAGGCGGTGGTCTTCATTCACCGAAACCCTGTTTTGCACATTTTGTTCACCGTTTCTCCACCGTTTTCACTTATTTCTCGCCCTTTGACATCCTTTCACCTGTTCTACACTAAAACACAATTAAATATAACTAAAATGCTTGAGAACTAACAAATCCGGTTTAGAAATAGATAGGTTTTTCACACCTATCAATACCCCCAAACTTAGAATTTTGCTAGTCCTCGAGCAAAACACTAACGCTAAACTAAACTATCTAACAAACTAATCAACTAAAAATGAAAAATTAAACTAACACAAAAGAAGTATATGCATGTAAATATAAAGTTCAATCGAAATGACCAATTTGTTCCTCCCTCAACATCCCTAAATCGGATCAAGTTCGGGAAGTAACCCACACCAAGTGGTGTTCTAGAATTTCAACAATCAATATCAATAAAAAACATTCTAGATCCATTTGAAGTGTGTGTGTGAGAACTAAAATGTATAACTGGTCAAATACCAGATTTGATTATTCAATCGTTAAGCTCATAATTTAAACCGTTGACGAATTCAGGAAAACCATATGCTTGATTGGAGTCTACTATCCACTAATGTAGGCTCGGATATTCACAGAAATTAATAGGACTTGGTTTGGCTTTGGAGAACGACCACGGGTATTACTGGAATGAAAATAGCAAATTGGTTTAATTGATCGATACCCGAGGTAAAATCGCTTGTCGCTATCCTCTCTCATGACCCCACCACATTTAAAGTACAATTCTGAATAAGAAACAAAAATTCTTGTATTCACTTGTCGAAAGAGAAGAAAATGAAAATAATATTCATACTTTTTTTTACTTTTTTTTTTTTAACATACTCCTAAATTAATTCGAATTATTACAGTTTTAGGAGAGTGCAAAAAGAAGTTAGAGAAACACACCCCCAAACTTATTCGAATTTGTAAAATTTTAGGAATATGTAAAAAGAAATGATAGAAACACACCCCCAAACTTATTTTAGGAGCGTGAAAACAGAAATACAAAAGTGACAAGTGAATATACTAATACCGAATCAATAAACATTCGTCCGAAACCCTACCGCTCACTTAATTTCACTCAATTTTGAAAATTAGGCTTAGCGACTTTGGTTTAGGAAAAATCTAAATGAAAAGAGTATTTGAAACGTTTTCAGAATTGATTACGTTATCGGTTTCGACAGGGGAAATAAGAAATGAAAATTTTCAGGTTAGCTACAACGATTCAAGCGAAAAATTGACGGCCTAAATCATGTCTCCGGAATTACCTTACCTAGGATTGCCTCAAGTTTTTCCCAAATCAAGTTCTAGTTTCCTCATTTTATATGATGAACTTAATATCGAATAATCAACTTCTAATCGTTTAGATAATTATTCATTGAGTTCAAATGTCGTGCAATTTTTGGATCGAGATAATTTTTACCCAATCGACATGTTAAGCACACAAAACACACCAGGAAGGTATTACCCCCGACCTCAATATGCAATTTGGGGATAATTCTCATCATCGGGTCTTGGCCCAAATGAACTCATATCTAAGCATGCAAACACAACTTTATACATACACAATACAAAACTAATTCTAATACTAACATACATAAACTAATCTAACACTAAACATTCAAAAACAAAAATTAAACTAACTAAACTAAAAATTTAAAAATTAAAACATTCATAATACATAAATAAATAAAGGTCTGTACAACAAAAATTTTCATTTTGTTCAAAAAAATAATAATACTTGTTCATCATTTTCTACAAAAAGTCAAAATGGATGAACATCTACTAAACTATCATCCAATCCATACCACTCAGGCCTGAACACGGCAGTGTTCCAATATTAGCGAACCCAATAAACATATAGCATGCTTGCACACAAAATGGGTTGAACACATACCTAGGGAATAAGATTTATTCCCTACTGTTCACCTGAAGACGAATCATCACCATCATCACTTTGGGAAGGAGCGTGTGGTCTCTAGAGTAGATGTGGCGGCACAGATGGCATCGGTGGGTAATCGTCCATCTCAAGGCCAAGGCCCTCCCAAATCTTCCGTTGGACTCGATCTTGTTGCCTCAAAAATTGGTCCAGGAAAGAAGCAATCTCGAATTGGTTCTGGAGGATGGTCTAAAGCTTGTTGTTTATCCTCTCTTGGGAGTTTTCATCACGGGCTCTGAAGGTCCAGCCATATCGTCTGGTTGCTCTTCCCCTTCCTTTGGCTCAGGATCGGGTGCCTCTTATGCCCCATTCTTCCACAACCGATTTATTGCTGACAACGTAAGTGGAGTGATAGGGTCACACTGGCTTCCCCTGGATACAATCACATCAGCTAATCTGAATATATGGGTCAATAGTGACAGAAACGGGAGCCCACCCTTTACCCGCTTTCATAGCATGAAGAATTGATGAATAGATCAGAAATCCAACGTTTATGGGTTGTCCGATCTAGATTTTATAGATCAAATAGGCCCTGTCCTTTAAACGTCTGACAAATGTGATGTCGGCAGGAGGCTTCCACAGATGAAGTTGTGCCAGATTTTTGAAACCGGCTTGAGGCATCTCACTGAAAATGTAGCGACGTTCGGCTCCTGGTGTTTCTAGTTTACTGGGCCAGATATGATCTTTTGGATGACCCTTTGTAAAGTAGGTTCCTGGCTTTCAAGTGACTCCGATGCCGAAAGCCCAAAGAGATGGTTTATGAAGTCGGGGCTAAAGATAATGGGTTGGTTCCAGACCCTTTCTAGATCGTCAATGGCCTCGGTAGCATTTGCATAGAATTCTTTGACCAAAGCAATTTCCCCTGGGGGTGGCGATTTGTAGAATTGCTCCTAGTGGCGGCTTTGGATTTCATTCCGAAATTCCTCCAGGAGCTCCTCGATCGGACCGAATCTCCGTTGACGTATGCAAGCACGATGTTTTTCGTGTTCTTTGAAGTGTTCCGCCGCTTGTTTTGACACAAAGCGGGTAGCATCAAAGTCAACGTCGATCGGCACCCTTGGGTTTGAACTCGACCCTTCTCCTCTGGCCCTCTTCTTAGCTGCTCTTTTCGCCATTTCCTACAATCACAATCACAAAAACCCAATACAACCTCATTATATATGAACATTTGAAAAACATAAACCTCCCTAATCACTTTGTCATGAACACATACATCCCAAAATGAATACCCATTTGAATTTTTCAAACAATTTTAGCAAATATGACATCCTATATTAGTTCACACACTCAACCAATCTAATTAAACATGCGTATCATCAAGAATCAAACCAAAAACCCATGGAACTACGAAATCGCGAAACTAGGGTTAAAGGTTTTTTTGGCAAAAATTCAAAATCCATTGATTTCTTTGATAGAATCATGCAAACCAACCAATAATTTCAACAACTAAACGAAATGTAATGTAAAAGAAACTTACTTGTTGAGAAATAATGGTCCAATCAAAAGAAAATGAAGAAATCGCACCTTTCACGCAAAACCCTAAAATTTCGGAAATAGGGGTTGAAATCCGATTCTTGGAGGTTGAATCGTGATGGAAATGATCACTTTTGGTAATGGACGGATGATTTTCGAGATTTGGAACGGTTTGGGAGTGAAGTTTTAGAGAGAAGGTGGAGAATTTGGGAGAGAACCTTGCGTTTTTAATTTTTGAGCGACGAGCTATTTTTAACAGCAGAAGGTTCACCGCTTAGGCGGTGGAACTCTTTTCCTTAAAATCAAACCTTCTGACGAAATTATGCTTAGGCGGTGGTTCTTTCGCCTAAGCGAAATTACACCAGTATGCAAACGTTTTGTTCTGCTGTTAATCCGCCTAGGCGGTGATTTTTCGCCTAAGCGGTGGAGCATATTTTGAAAATTTGGTGCATCCTGTATTTTTACCGCCTGAGCGGTGGTTAACCGCTTAGGTGGTGGGCTGTTTTCACCCACTCTGTATTTTTACCGCCTAAACAGTGGTTAACCGCTTGGGCGGTGGGCCTGAAACTCCCACTTTTGTGTTTTTCTCAAATTTTCAAAATACGGCTCTACCCCGTACATTTTCACTTCGCTTGTTTAACGTGTTTAAACTTAAAATACTTTCCCAAACTTCCACACTCCTAAATTCACTGCCGAACACGTTCCGAAGCCATGCCGGCTTCCAAAAAGAATAAATAATTAAATAAATAGTAACAAAAATCGGGTATTTTGATACCCTAAGTTTCATTTCAAAAGAATAGCGCTTAAGTTACCGTCCCCAGCTGGACTTTTGTGTCACTAAGTATTTTTCACCAAAATTCCCCATAGACAAGGAATTTGGGCTCAAATGCTTAGTTGAATCAAGATCATGGCTTTGAAGTCGGCGTCTCCTCTCAGTCCTTATCATTTTCAACAAGGTCCATCTCGGGATTGAGAATTAGCCTTCTTCATCGTTTCTCGCACTGCTTGATCTCATTAACATAATGAAACAAAAATAAAAATTAAAAACAAAACAAAAATAAATGTCAGGATTAACAATCGACCACTTAGTCGCAATATCAACTTAGAATTCACATTAATCTCACTTCTACAACTCCAAAGACTTGGTGTGTTGACGGAACTAGGATACGATACATTTGATTTTCTTATTTAAAACTTAAGTTCTGAGCCGATACCGCGTTTCTTTTGCAATATTCAAATAAAATTCACATTAATTCCCTGGCAACGGAGCCAAAAATTTGGTAGGTGGTTTTTTCGTGCACGCCTACTTACGCTCGCAATTATATGAGGTCTAAAGTTTTAATATAGTGGATCTTTGAAGATCGGATATCGTTCCCACAGAGAAAAGTGTGAATAATTGAATTGAATACCGCAATTGACGTAGTCTCGTGTTATCCTGACGACGGAAAGCGTGAATTGAAATTAAACTAAGCTAAATTACAATTAGTGGGTTAATTATAACTAGGTTGATTAATTAGGGATTGATTTCATTCACTTAATACACGTTTGATTTCGTTCGGTTAATAATAACGGAGTTTAGGTATCCGACAATCTCGGTTCGTAAACTCCTCCACCACCTCTTCCCAGTGTAAGACGAGGGAATACACGACTTTAGTGTCGACGAAGAGGTCCCCCTCGATGTCTTAATGACTCTAGGACGGGTGAGTCTTGACCCAACGTCATCGACTACACACTAACTAACGCCCTTCCGGGTCGTTAGGTCGTAACGATGTGTTTACCCTAGTCCGAATCCAGGGTTACCTCTCCCGAGTGTCAAACCCTAGATTCTCAAGTCCAACCCTAATACCGTTACAAGCATATTAAGATCGTCATCAAATGATAAACACAATCGGACTTAAAACAACAACCGTTAAAGAAACGTATATTAAACCAAACGAGTATTTACACAACTACACCATTCCCTAACTAATATCTAAATTACACTAACATGTTCTTAGCCAATATAACATAAATCAAGAGGAGATCATCATTACCAACTATAAATATTTAAATACAAAGATGAAAACAAGGGAAGAAAATCCAAATCTCAAAGTAGAGTAGTCTACTTTCACCAAAGAACGATCCTCCCGAGCTTCCTCTTCTTGCTTGATGAACTTCCTCTTCTAGCTCTTCAAGGATTGGCCAAGAACACTCTTTATAACTAATCTAATCTACTTCCTAAACTAATCTAATCTAACTAAGGTGGAAGAGAGCTCCTAAGAACAACCGGAGCCTTCTCTCACGTCTAAGGGGTCCTAACTTTTTTTAGGTTTGGTGGAGAAAGGGGTTTTATAGGCAAGGTTTGGAAATATCTTCAAAATATTTGAAAACATATATTTCTGTGCAGAGTGTCACCGCCTAAGCGGTGGTTCACCACTCGGGTGGTGGCTTTAAGTCGGTTAAAGTCTGTCGGTGATTTCGCCTAAGCGGTGGTTTTTACGCTTAGGCGGTGGCTGCTTGCAAGATATTCTGTTGTTTTCTCGCCTAGGCGGTGGTTTTCTCGCCTAGGTGGTAGTTCAGCCCTTCAGCACTCCAACATTCTGCCTTTTTTCCGCCTAAGCGGTGGGATTTCTGCTTAGGCGGTGGTCTTCATTCACTGAAACCCTATTTTGCACATTTTGTTCACCGTTTCTCCACCGTTTTCACTTGTTTCTCTCCCTTTGACGTCCTTTCACCTGTTCTACACTAAAACACAATTAAATATAACTAAAGTGCTTGAGAACTAATAAATCCGGTTTAGAAATAGATAGGTTTTTTACACCTATCAGTAAAAACTCACTCGCCACCTCTCTCGAGTGTAAGACGATGGAATACGCGACTTCACGTCAATGAAAAAGTCCCCCTCAACGTCTTAACAACACTAGGTCACGTGAGTTTTACTCCAACGTCATTGATTGCACACTTTCCAACTCCCTCCCAGGTTATTGGATCGTCGCGTTGTGTTTAACCTAGTCCGAATCCGGGGTTACCTCTCCCAAGTGTCAAACCTCGTATTCTCTATATATCATTCTAAGAATATAGCCAATATAAGAATGATAAACACAATCCAAATAACGAAGAACATCCACTAACGAAACATAATTCAATCAACCAACATATTAATAAATTTATATTAATCTCTAAACAACCCATGTTTAACCAATGGCCATAACCATATATACAATGTAAAATAAGCTAAACATACTCAACAACTACCAAAATGAAGAAAATAAAGAAAATAATTAATGACTTAGCCAATATCCAAAGATTTGGCGCTAAAACCATTGAACGTTCACTTCCTTCTTCTTCTTCTTCTTCTTCCTCGGGTTGTGAGATCTCCCTCAAAAATCTCTCAACCTCACCCTAAATACATGTTAAGGGGCTTAGGGGGTGATAAAATCAAAAGAGAAAAGGAGATGAAGGGTTTTATAGGGCTCAAAATATCAAAAAAAAAAATCTAATTCAGCGTGCAGAGTGACCGCCACAACTGTAAGTATGTCGGTTTGATGTTCGCCGCAACGGAAGAGAAGGCAATGGATTCAGGGACTTCTCTGTAGTTTCACCACCGCGGCCATGGATATTACCACTGCGGCGATGAGTTTACAGCAACTTAAGGCCCTCTCTGCATTTTCATCGCCAGGCGGTGGGCTGCTGTTCTGAATATTGCCTCCGAGCTTATTTTTTCACCATTCTTGATCCGATGTGATTGTTTATGATCCGTTTTCATACCGTTTCACCCCACACACCTGATTTGTGGTAAAAAGAATAAAAAACATATTAAAACATATAAAATAAACTATAAAAATACTCTAAAACTAACAAAATCGGTTTGGGAATAAATAGATAGATTACACCTATTAGTACCCTATCATAAGCCTTTTCCAGGTCCACAAATACCATATGTAAATCTCTCTTCTTTCTCTATATTTTTCATTAATCTCCTGAGTAAATAGATAGCTTCAGTAGTTGATCGGCTGGGCATTAATCCAAATTGGTTCTCTTCTATGCTCGTGTCATGTCTTATTCTATATTCTACCACTCTCTCCTAAAGTTTCATAGTATGACTCATAAAGTTTATGTCTCGATAGTTCGTGCAACTTTGAACATCCATTTTATTTTTATAGACAAACACTAAAATACTCATCCTCCAGTCGTCAGGCATTCTCTTAGTCCTCAAAATGTCATTGAAAAATCTAGTCAACCACTCTATCCCAATATCTCCCAAACTTTTCTATACCTCTATAGGGATTTTATCTAGCCCTACGGCTTTTCCAATTTGCATCTTCCTTAGTGGTATTCTAACTTCTGAATCCCTAATTCTTCTATGAAATCTATAAATCTTATTTAAATATAAACTAGGAAACTCTAGTTTAGATTCCCCGATGTCATTCTCATTAAATAAATTATAAAAATAACTTACCCATCGTTCCATAATCTCCTCATCTTTCACCAGTACCTTTTCATCAATGTTTTTGATGCATCTGACACTTCCAAAATCTCTAGTCTTTTGTTCACGTCGCCTAACAAGTTTAAATATATCCCTCTCTCCCTCTTTTGTATCTAATTTTTTATATAAATTATCATACGTCCTAAATTTTGATTCTTTAATTACTTTTCTTGCCTTCATTTTTGCATGTTTATACTTATCCAAACTCTCCCGATTTTGATATTTTTTCCATTATTTATAATCCATTTTCTTGTCCTAAATGGCTTTTTGGACCTCCTCATTCCACTACCAACTTTCTTTATATCGTGGTCTTCCTCCTCTACAAACTCCTAAAACTTCTCTTCCTATCTCTCTAATACGACTCGCCATATCAATCCACATTTTGTTCACATCCTCATGTCTCTTCTATAACTCATCATTGCTAATTTTATCCTTAAACAACTCCATCTTTTTACCTCTTAGATATCTCCAACGTATCCTTACATGCCTACTTATCTTAGACTCTCGTTTCCACCCCTGAAACTTGAGATCAGTTATCATTAGTCTATGTTGGGTAGCAATACTCTCTCTGGGTATAACTTTACAGTCCTTACATATTAAATGGTCACTCGCCCTAGTAAGGACAAAATATATTTGACTATTCCTCTAACCACTCTTAAATGTGATAAGACGTTCATTCTTTTTTCCTAAAATATGTATTTAGAATAACTAAATCATACACCATAGCAAAATCTAAAATCATCTCACCCATTGCATTCCTCTCCCCAAATCCATAACCACCATGTACTTTCTTGAAAGTCCCCTGATAAGTGTGATCTATCTATATATTTTCAAACCGGTTTTGTTAAGTTTTAGAGTATTTTTATAAGTATTTTATTACATTTTAATTAGTTTTTATTCTTTTTATATAAATCAGGTGTGTGGGGTGAAAAGGCATGAAAACGGATCATAAACGATCAAATCGGACCAAAAACGGTGGTAGAACGGTGTGAAATCAAGCATAGAGGCATAATTCTGAAAACCAGACCACCGCCTAGGTGATCAATAAGCAGGATGGACCAAAATGTTACTGACATCCCACCGCCTAGGAGGTAAAAGAACAGGATGGTCCCTGATTCCACCGCTGACTTTACCGCCTAGGCCGTGGCTTAACCGACATACCCACCACCTAAGTCGTGACTCTGCACAGCTGTTTTGATATTTTTAGATATTTTTGGGGATATTTTACCTATTTAAACCCTTCTTTTCCTCCTCTCTTCTAGGGCCCTTAGAATATATATAGGGTGAGTTTGAGAGATTTTTTAGGGAGAGCTCTCAATCTGAGGAGGAAGATGAAGAGAGAAGGGATCGTTCAACGGTTTTAGCGCCAATTCTTCGGATATCGGCTAAGTCGTTCGTTTCTTTTCTTTGTTTTCGTCATTTTGGTAGTTGTTGAGCATGTTTACACCATTTTATATTGTATACATGGTTATGGCCATTGGCTAAATATAGGTTGTTTAGGAATTATTAATAAATTTATGAATAAGTTGTTTAGTTGAGTTTGTGTTTCATTTACGGTTGTTCTTCGATGTTTGATTGTGTTTGCCGTATTGTTTGTTTATTATGATTAGATAGATAAATGGAAAATACGAGATTTGACACTCGAAAGAGGTAACCCCGAATTTGGACTAGGGTAAAAACGAACATCACGATCCAATAACCCGGGAAGGAGTTGGATTGTGTACAATCGATGACATTGGGGCAAGACTCACGCAACCTAGGGTCGTTAAGACGTTGAGGGGGATTTTTTCATTGACTCGAAGTCGCATATTCTCTCGTCTTACACTCGGGAGAGATGGTAGGGGAGTTTACGAACTGAGATTGTCGATAAAGTAAACACAACGCGACAATCCAATAACCCGGGAGGGAGTAGGATTGTGCACAATCAATGACGTTGGGGCAAGACTCACGCGACCTAGGGTCGTTAAGACATTGAGGAGGACTTCTTCGTTGACACGAAGTCGCGTATTCCCTCGTATTACACTTGGGAGAGGTGGCGAGGGAGTTTACGAACTGAGATTGTCGGATAAGTCGAACATCGTTAACATAAACTAAAACGAGATTAAACACGTATTTGTAAACGAAACTAATACCTAGACAATCTATTCTCTCAAAACTATCTCAATGTAGTATTAGTATAGTTAAATTAGTATTTTAGTATTAGTATTTAATTAAATTATATTTTTAACGCCTAGATAAAATTAGGTCATGACAAACACGGTATTCGATAGTAGCAACAACCAATCTCTGTAGATACGATACCTGGTCGTTAAAGATCCATCATACTAAAACTTTGACATCGTACGCTTGTGAGTAGTCAATACGTGAGCGTGTAACAAACGCTCGCCGTACATCCCTCTTTCCTTCTCGACATGTCCATTTAAATCTCCCCTAATAAATATTTTTTCTTAGTTAGGTATACTTTAAACAACTTCATCCATCTTCTCCCAAAATTCTCATCTAACATTTTCTTGCAATCCAACTTGGGGAGCGTACATACTAATAATAATAATTACCTCCCCTCTAATCACCAGCTTCATAACCATCATCCTATCGCCAATTCTCCTAATATCAACAACATTATCCTTTAAATCCCTATCTACCATGATGTCCACCCCATTCCTATGTTTGTCTTTCCCCGTATACCATAATTTTTATCCCGTATTCTCAGTTTCCCTAGAGGTCTCTCCAACCCACTTAGTTTCCTACAAGCATAGAATATTAATTCTTCCCCTACACATCACATCCAACAATTCTCGAGTCTTACCCATCAGCATTCCTATATTCCAAGTTGCTAACCTAAGCCTATTCTCATGAACTAACGTGTTTGTCCGCACTCGTCTACCATAATGCGGCAACCCTCGTTCATTTGACACCGTATCCAGGCAAAAACACGGCGCATCGCTTCCTGGCGATGCCCTACCCCACTCTAACCCATTATTCACTACATCAGAGCGGTGAAAATGTAGCGCATTGCTAGAAGGGACGCCCCAACATTTAATATCTTTGGATTCATGTCATAAAAGTTCTGACAAAATTTTTCGCTGGTTGTCAGCTACCTAACGCAACCCTCCTCCTTTACCCAGGCTTGAGACTGACTGTGTGTAAAGAATAAAGTATTGAACCCCACAGACGGAGTTAATTAATTGTGAAAAAATAAAAAATAAAAATCAATGCATTCACATCAACTTAGTTTCCTTTCATTGTCAAGTGTGATTCATGTGCTCGATATAATTCAAGATAAAGAGGAAAAAGGTAAAAAAGATGGTTCTTATGGGCTTTTGTTCAATATACGCCTATGATTTTATCTTTAATTTATAATTGATAAGTACAATATTGGGATTTATAACTGAATTGTCAGTAGCATTACCAAATTGTCAGTAGCATTACCAAATCAAGACCAAGATATTGTAAATACCATGAAATCGGTCGACTTTTGTAAGAAACGACTATAATCTATAAGAAATGGTGGATGGGATTGTTTTGTCGATCAATTCATTCCATTTTGTTAAAATCATTAAGTTAAAGATCCTAATACAGATGAACAATATCGTCTTCTAGGGAGATCAAAGCGTGGAGTACAATGATATAATGAATTTACATTATTATCAGATTAAATTATTTTGTGGTGTGCTTGATATGCAACTTCAAGATTTAATGGTCGTTCCACAGTGACAACGACTGAGTTACTTAATTGTAGGCCTGTTTGAGTCCTTATTCAACTTTTGCTCTTTGATAAGCATAAACTTATTTCCTTGACCTTATTCTTACCAATGATTTTTCTTCGTTTGAATAATTCTTCAAAGACCAACTATATTCCTAAATTATGATATGCATAATGACGGCAAATTTTTAGGATTAAAAATTCTTGGTAATTTAACCAAAAAATGATTCAGACAAAGAGAAATGGTGTGTATCCACTACTTTATCAACTTTTGAAATTGGCACTGCTTATTCTCATCGCAATGACTACAATGGAGATTGTTAAGATATATTTATGCAACCGAATGGGCGATCAATTGCTCAATACTAGTTTGCATGTGTACATTGAGAGAAATGTTTTCAATGAGTTTGGTAATGCTGTTATTATAGAACGATTCAAAAAAAACATCAAGGACAAATTAAGTTTGTAACAAAATATTTTTGAGACATAAAATTACTTTAGTCTTAATTTTTTTAATTATTGTGGTGCCTTTGATCGCATAAATTTTGACTCTGCCACTGGTATCTTCGATATTTTGTGATAGCGAACAATCAAAGACTAAAGTGTAACAACAAATAAGAGGGAGAAAGAGGGGGCACCTACCCATGAGTGGAGTTGCCATGTATAGCTGTCAAATCTATATATACAATCTAAAGTTAAAAGCCCTATACTCTTATTTCTCTTATATTATGCTTTAACCTCTAAACCTTTTAAGTTGTTCGGCATTCCTCCCCATTTCTTTTTGAAAGACCATGAAGGATTAAATATATGTATGTTGTGAGACCCATTAGATTCATAACAAAAGTCGAACTGTAAAAATTGATTAATAATTTTATCCATTAATTAAATAATTAAAACTTTTCTAAATTTTTCCCTTGCAAACAATCTATTTCTTTATAGTTTTCTCACTAACTATGGTTAGCATCTACCAAGATGCAATAATTGTATCTAGTTGATAATAAATTAATTAGAGAACCAAATCAATTCTAATTACCATGCAACTCGATCTCTTTATCTCTATGCATCCCAAAAAACTAATAGGGTGTGGATAAAGTAAAAATCCATAGTTCAATCATATGTATCAATTAATAATATAATTGGAATCTAATTCTAATCGTCACAATGCTTTGGCAAATCCATTTTTTGCTAGGGGTGATAGATCTTCGATTGCATACTTGAATGTCTATAAATATGATTTACTACACATAGTGAGTGCCTTCAAGATCTGTGGCTAGGACACAAGGTTTAACACTATCAAAGTATAGGAACACAAATATGCAACAAACAATACTTCAAGTCAAAAGATCACATAATGCATCACCACAACTCAGATATTCTATTTTGACATTACGTAAGATTACTATCGTAAAATATCAATTATGATCATGTTCAAACTATAGTTATTCTAACAAGTACTATTGTGGTTATTATAGTATCTCACAGTAATGATTTCGAGATCCATCATTCTTAATAGATAAAACTCCCCACAAGTTAATATAACCGAACCATTTAAGTACAAAATTAATAATTCTACGACAAACAATATGGCTACCAAAGGCCTTCAATCTTAGTACTTTTCACCACTATTAGAGGGTAAGACATTTCAACTAAATATCTGTGGTATCTTAATAGTCATATAATATATACATGATGATATATAAAATACCAAAATTATCCTTATTCATTATTTATTTACTTTAAATTATTTTTGTAAAATATACCCAAAATATAAAAAACAAGATTCTCTACCACAATGCACGACCTATTCCTAGAGTAGTTGGATGTAAAACTCTATTTATTCATAGTGATCTTAAATAAGATATCAACAAGCATAAGCCACGTGGTTTTGTTGCTGAGGGAAAATAAGATATTAACATGCATCAACATATATCAGCCATATGCAACATCTTCTGTAAGTGCAATTCTGGTCATTTTTGTTATTTTAAGGCAATTGGTACTTCTTAATTGATTTTTCTTTTGTTCATAAACCATATGCTAGTCACAGTCCCGAGCACGGAAGAGATTTCCACTCTTAGAAGAAGATTGTCTGAGGGGTTACCGATAGAGGATCTCAACACTGCACATCATATCCTAAGGATACGAGTCCACAAGGACAGAAAGGTAAAGACCTTGAAACTATCACGTGTAGAGTATGTGGACACAGTACTCGGGAGATTCAGTACGTAAGATGCCAAACAAGTTAATACATCAGTAGTAGGACACATCAGACTCTAAGGCATAATCCCTGATAACAGAGGAAGAACATGAGGAGATGGATAAAATGTTTTGTGCTTCAGCCATCGGAAGCCTCATGTACGCCATGGTTGCATGTGTCCAGACATTGCTCATCCAGTGGGAGGTTTGAGTAGATTTATGAGCAATCCCCGAAAGGAAGTTGGAAGGCGGTCAAGTAGATATTTAGGTATCTTATTGGTAATAAAGATTGTGTGTTATGTTGGGACAGTAAAATAGATCGCTTGAGATGATATATTGATTTGGATCCTACGAGCAACATCGATAGTAGGAGGAGCACCGTAAGGTATGTATTTACCATTGGTAGTGTTGCGATGAGTTAGTTATCTTGATTGCAAAAGGTAAATACCATCTCAAGTAAAACATGTTACTACTATAGAAACGTTTGATGAGATAATATTAGCTTGGTCATGTAATAGAAGAGTTGGGACAAGAGTACAAGGATCCAAAGTTGTATATAGCGACAATCAAAGTGCTATGTGCCTTGATATAAGAGGAGGTGTCTGAATCATTAACTCATTCAAGTTGTTAAGGTGTTTGAGCTTAATAGTAAATTGGTTAGTGTAAAAAAACCAAAAATATATTTATTTTTCACTAAAATTGTCGACTCACTATTGGTCTCATTAATAAAAACACTTTAGTGTCCTGTATCCTGAAAATTATCATTATTTTATGAGATAATATCATTTACTTCATGTGAGATTTAAAATAACACATAATTTTTTACACATTAGCATTTACAATTTTTATTTTTTTTTATATCCACAATTCCCTTGATCGACATAAAGTGAGAGACTAACTCACTCGTAGTGCATGATTATTCCTCTTAACAAGTATTTTTTCATAAACTCGAATCATTAACTTTACAGAGACCGCTCAATTATTTTAGCTCAAGTGTTCATTGCCACTTGAACATTTACAATTTTTATAAACAAAATAAATTAAACATTTATTTTAAATATACATAGTATTTATTAATATTTCACATATTACCATAAAAAATAATAGGAAAAATTATTTTTTTAGTTCTTCACAAATGACTTGGGTGCTCAATTGACTCTTGATATTTAGAAAATGACACATTTGGTCCTTCATATTTTATTTTTATTTCAAATTGGCCTTTTTATTAGGTCAACGTTAACGGTCAACTTAAAAATAAAAATATTTTAGCCATTTCATGTTAAAAAATAATAATTTTGTCTTTTTACTCTAACTAATTTAATGGTCTATTTTAATATTTGACTAAACGTTAAAAATATATTTTCCCATTCTTAAAAACCCCTAGTTCAACTTCACAATTTCCCCACCGTACCCCACCTGCTCCCTGCTCCCTGCTCCGGCGCTGCAAATCGAGCAACCACCGACTCAAATCGCTGCTCGTTCACATCTGTAATCGTGAAGTTGAACAGGAGCACATTACCACCACCATGTCGGAACTGGCATCTCAAATCTGTAATCAGATAAGCTGTCTTCTCCAAACCCATCTCCGATTCACCAGCCCTAGACATTATCGCCGACGCAATCGTCGGCGCCGCTGAAAGCCTTCTGCAAATTTTCAGCAAATCACAGGCAATTCAAACAGAAAACAACAACAATCAATCAAAAGGGTTTTAGCCTGAAAACACAGAAATTTCCCAAAACAAAAATAATTTTAATAAGATTTCAAATGTGTTCTTCTGCAGAAAAAAACGATTTCCAGTTTGGGAATCAAAGCAAATTCTGCAAATTTGATTAATAGATATCATTCAAGAATTTTAGGTAGACGATTCAAAGCACAGAAATCATATCCATGGCGAATATCAAGCAGTAATTAATAAATTATTAAAAGAAAAATGGTATATTAAATGGAAGCTAAGAGAAGTTTGTGCGCTAAACTGTACAAGAACAAACCGCCCTGCTCCGATATCGCCATCGCCATTCTCGCCCTCCTCGAGATTATCCCCTTTCGGCACCGTGACAATAAGCTCGCCGTCGCTGTATGCGGCAGTAGC
This sequence comes from Eucommia ulmoides, assembly GCA_016647705.1. Classification (NCBI taxonomy): domain Eukaryota; kingdom Viridiplantae; phylum Streptophyta; class Magnoliopsida; order Garryales; family Eucommiaceae; genus Eucommia; species Eucommia ulmoides. The sequence continues at coordinate 35,706,296 of CM028337.1, forward strand.
CAGCTCCGGACGAGTCGACGCCGGAAGCCTAAACCTCCACATATCAAGCTCGAGTCGATCCACGGACAAATCAAGGTCATCACCTCCTCTAATAACAATCTTCGTTACGCCCGGATAGATCTCGATCGTGTGAGCTCCAACATCTTCTCTGCCGCCAATGTCGTCGGTGGGGACGATGAATCGAAGGCAATCGGAGGTTTCTTCAATCACGACGTCGGCGTGAGAGTGGAAGGGGAGCTCAAGAATTTTGCACTCTGTTAGGGCCGAGTGGGCCAAGAGGGCAATCGAAGGCCACTCTGCACTCTGTTAGGGCCGAGTGGGCCGATGAAAGCCTTCTGCATGAGGCTCTTCCACCTCAGCCTCTCCGCTCACGTCTGTCTTCGACATGACCACTCCACCCATCTCCTCGCTGGACCTCCTTATTGCCTCTGCCGGTCCCGTTGGCTTCTGCACCGTCGACGCCATCTGCGGCGTCGCAAGATCCAACGGAGCTCGCATCCTCCTCCTCACAATGATTCTCGTTTGAGTTGAACGATTATCGAGAGAAGATTGAACAGAAGGGAGATGGGTAATGGGTTGGTTTGGTTGATTTGCGGAGAAGGAAGGGATGGTGATGATGGTAGCCGTTGATAATGAGGTTTTGATGAATAATTAAAAGATGATATTTTCCGTGAAATTAATGTGTTCATTGGGTGTCTCAGTATGAATTCCAAATCTTGAAGAAATTATTAAAATTGCGAAGATAAATGATAAAGAAATTAAGTGTATTGAAGATTTTGATAAAAATGATAAGATAAATGATAAAGAAATTAAGAGTATTGAAGATTTTGAAGAAATTAGGTGAAAATAACTCAAACGCTCTTATACTATTAATGTATCTCGAATTAGGATCACACACGACCAAATTGATGAATTATATTCTTGTGTGTTTAGTTTGATAAAATTTAGAATCCTAATTAGTAATCAAATATTTGCTCCAATGTGAAATTAAAAAATAAAAATTGACCTAAGTAATATTAGTATTTAAAATTAAATATTGGGGTCAATTGTGTTAACCGAGAAAAACAATAGGTTAACGGAATTAAACGATGAAGTTTGAATTTAAAACAAGTTGAGAAAAAGAGTATCCAACATCATTCAATCAACCGATCAACAGGGATTTGGACAATCGGTTGGCTATAAGCTGGGAAGTGAAACTTTCTGAATCGATCGGTCAACTGACTGTAGTGGATCGATCAATCGACCATGACTCGATTTTAGCTTGAAAATGATCCTGAATTGTTCGGTCAATTGACTGCCCGTTAAGGGTTGGCTTGTGTTACATGTTATATTGATCGGTTAATCGACTGTGCGGTTGAGATTTCAAGGATTTTAAGGATTTGATCAAATACTAACCGTTACTAGTCATTTTTTGACAAATCTAAAGGAGATATTTTGGAAATTTGAATATATTAAAGATATAACACATCTATTTTTATATCCCTATAAATATGGTACATATAATTGAAGATTTTCTTAATTTAATTCATTAAATGCTTTTTATCTATTCGATTAGTAATTGGGAAATAATTTGTGGACTTAATTAAAAGTTTTAAAAGCCATATGTGAGTGAATTAGACCAGGATTTAATAGTTATGATATATGGGGTCTATATATGCACTTTAAAGTTATATTTTGTGAAAACTAGTCGTTGGAGAGGTTGTTTCAAACCTATTTAAATAGACTTGAGAATTTAATATCATGACACATCACATTATCAAAAACTATCAGTTCCTACGCTATTCTAAGAGATTATTCTAAGATATATTCGAAAGATCAATTGTGAGATTATTTATGTGAGAAGTTCTTGAGTTAAAGCGCTGTTGAGTTGGCATCACCGATCTGAGCTATCTTGTGATTCTGTTTCAATCTTTTGGTATTTTTCTGATGAGATCTTTCCAAGGTTTTGAGCTGAAATTTAATTTCATATTATTATTTATTACTTGGTTTTAAGATCGTAGAAAAATCGTTTTTAAACTTAGAACATAAAAATCTTTTTTAAAACGATTTTGTGAAATTATCTGATTACGTGCTTAATTTTGTACTACAAATATTTGTTTTAATCAGATATTGTATTCCTCACTTAAAATTTTATCACGTAGTAATTTTCGGGACAATGATTGAGTATAATTGTTTTGAGGTGGTAGAAATTCCGAATGGGAAGAAACTCATTTTTTTGTGAGTTTATGCGGATTAGATACAGTTGGGGCTGTATCTAGTCAGGGTAGCTTGAGTTTCAATATTTTCTGAAAAAGAGATTGAGATTTGATCTTTACTTAAAGTATAAAAAGGTTATATTATTATTTTCCCTTGAAAAGAATTAGATGTGAATTCTTCCTGAATAAAATATATTTTTGAGTGAATTGTAAATGTTCAATTATTACTTGGGAAAATGATACTTGTGAGTATGGTGATGTTTGATCTTTAACCTGTAAAATGATTTGGTTTGATTCTAAACATGTGAAAGAATTAGGTTAGTCTTGAACCTGGTAAAAAGATAAGGTTATTCCTGCGTCTGAGAAAATGATTAGGTGGTGATTTCTCTTGTAATAGAATTAGGTTAATTTTTAGCCTGGTAAAAATATAAGGTTCTTCCTTAATTTGGAAAAAAAATAATTGTAAAGATTAATTTTATGCCTGATAAAAGAATCATTGTAAGGGTTTAATTCCTACCTTTAAAAGAATTTGGGTTTTAGTCAGTGCGAATCTCCGTGGAACTCGAAAAACTGGATTAGGCAAGTCTAACTTGCTGAACCAAAATATATCTTGGTATACTGCAGTATTTACTTTCTTTACATTTTGTTTGGGTGTCTAGTTAGATTAAATACATTTTATCTGCTGCATAACGAAGATAATAATTGATTTAAGATAAATTGATTACTTGATTAATTAAGTGTTGAAAGAATTAAATTTGTTTAAATTTTTATAACTATCTAATTCATCCCTATTGGGTAGTTCGTTGGGCCAACAGTAATTACATTTTGCACCCTTAAATTTTAGATAGAAAATAAAATGATCCCTATTAAAAAATTTAAAGGATATAAATGTAATTTAATAGTAATTAACATAAAAATTAACTGAGGGGCTAATTTGGAACCAAAATAAAATGTTAAGGACCCAATGTGTCGACTTTTAAATACTAAGGGTCAATTGAGTACTTAAGCCATTTGTAAGGGACAAAAAGGTCATTTTCCCAAAATATTAACCATCATTGCTTTCATTTTATTTTGGGAAAAGTACAATTTCGACCCTCTAACTATTGATACATTTCTAAGTGACCCCTCTAAGTTTTGGCGTTTCACTTCAAACCCTTTACGTATCGAAACGGTTTTAATTGGTCCTTCCGTTAGAGATTCTGTTAAAACTAATAGAATCTCAGGGGCAAAATGATCTTTTCAAGTTTTTAAAATTTTTTAATCATTTTTAATATAATATATTTGTTTTTTTTTTTTGTTTTTTTTCATGTCTCTCTTCGTCTCTCTCCCTCTCCCTCTCCCTCCTTCTCTCTCTTCGCTACCTCCCTCTCTCTCTCCTTCCTTCCCTTCCCTCTATCTCTCCCTCCTTTCCTCTCCTCCGCCACCTCCCTCTCCCTTCCTCCCCGTCACCCCCGTAACAGGGGGTGTTTTCACCCCCTGAAACAGGGAATGAAAACACCCCTGCAACAGGTGACTTTTGAATGAATCTTCTAAAATTCGCCGGCGACTTACTGGGATCGGAACCGGTGACAACACCAGTGCCGACGAAATCGCAGTTGTAATCATTGTGGCCGTTCGCCTGATAGTAAGCGTTCATGGCATACGACGCGTGTGACCGGATCGTGTTGGGCTGAAAGCACGACCCGCCGTCTTCTATAGGGCCACAATCAACGCCGGAGCTGCAAACGAAGTCTATGTTTGCCTGCAACGCCGGCTCGCTGGCTTCCTCTTTCGCTACGCACCACTTTCTCCCAACGCCGGAAGAAGGTGCTGGAGCTATCGAAGTCACCGGAATGGGACTCACGTTCTGCAAATCGGAAAAAACGAGATATTAAATCATAAGCCATTAAAATTGCCAAACGGAAATCTCTTGGTTAGTAATATTTCTACATGTCCGTTGCGCAAGATGCCGACGTCGTAAACCGGAGTAAAATCTGGCTGAAAAAGGTCGAAATTCCTTTCCGATACCGACGATTTAAGGTCTTCGTTGAACAGAGAGAAAATGTAGGTTTCGAAGGTCTTATTGGGCATCGATGGCGTGCCGACGCCAAAGGTCACGTGCTTCACGAATCGTCCAAGAAAAGAGCATAGTCCAGAGTCCGATCAGAGAACCCGAAATACGGGTACGGGCAGACCATGAAAGGGGTCTTCATACGGCAGTGGAATTCCAACATCGGCGCGAATATGACCCTGTCGTACACTCGCCGAAACTGGCCGAAACTCGGTGACTGAGAGGCATGGAGTATACCCAGCGAGTGAGGCGCCGTAACTTGAATATCAGTGATTCCAAAATTACCGAGGGCGGTGTGGAGTGCCCTCGTGGCGGGAACAAGATGAGTGATGAGGTTTTTATCGCCGGTGGCGATGACCTCGTTGCCGACGGCGATTCGAATGATCTTGCTCTTTGGGTGGAACAGCCATATGTAGGTAGCAACCCAAGATTTTGCAGCGGAGAGTTTAGAAAGAGAAGGAATATCGCCGTTGGCGAAGGTCACCGTTAGCACTATGCCGGTGTTGGCGAAGTCGGTGATGATATTGGGATTTGCGTCAAAGATCTTGACTCTGTCGATGATGGTATGATCTTTTATGAATGCCGCCACCTGTGACGATGGCGAGAGGTTGTCAGCCACGGCTCCGTAGTTGACGCCGATGGAGTAATCCGCTGTGGAAGGGCATATCAAGAAGCCGGAAAAGATGAAAGAAATGTGATAGAGAGAGAAAGTAGCCGGAAATTTGAACTGGTTCTCCATACCCAGACTCCAGAGGAATTTTGGATTGGAGAGAGATAGAGAGAGTGTTTGAAGATGAATGGGTTTTTCTTTGTGAGTGGAGCAGAAATAACGGCTTGAATGCTGCGTATGTAGGGAACGTGATGCAGTTTCAGACCCACTGCATAGACCCCTGTTACGGAGGTGACAGGGAGGAAGGGAGAGGGAGAGAGAGGTGGCGGGGAGAGGAAAGTAGGGAGAGGAAGGTGGCGGGGGAGAGGGAAGGAGGGAGAGGGAGGTGGCGGGGAGAGAGAGAGGGAGGGAGAGAGAGAGAGAGGAAGAGAGAAATAAAAAAAAAAAAAAAAAAAACCAAATATATTATATTAAAAATGATTAAAAAATTTAAAAAAACTTGAAAAGACTATTTTGTTCCTGAGATTCTGTTAGTTTTAACAGAATCTGTAACGGAAGGACCAATTAAAACCGTTTCGATACGTAGAGGGTTTGAAGTGAAACGCCGAAACTTAGAGAGACCACTTAGAAATGTATTAATAGTTAGAGGATTAAAATTGTACTTTTCCCTTTTATTTTTGTATCAGATTCTCCCATCAGCATGGAGACATAACAGTAATTGACAGTCTAAAAACCTAATCCTCTACCTGAAATAAGTTCACATAATTAAAAAAAAAAAATCATAAATAAATTTGTATAGTTTGGTACTGAATTATAAATTATTAATATTAAATAATTTCCTCTACAGGTGAAGAGTTCCCCTTCTCAAATAATTATTGAAAGAACAAAAGGAATAAATTGGATAATTGAAGGAATAATGGAAGGTTACCAGAACATTGTAAAGAAAAAACTAGCAAAAAAAATTTGTACAGATTATGGTTCTTCTTGCAACTTTTACTTGGTCCTTGTAATAACTCTCTGTGTTAATTGTACGAGCGCCCGCCTTGACTTTAGAACATCTTCATCTTTGCTCTCGGGCAGAGAATCGATCGCCGCTGATGCAAGATTCGCGTGTTTCACAGCTAATTCACGTGTTCTCTGTATCCCGCGGCTCCTCCCAAGGTAATCAAGGGCCTGCATTTCCCAATGTAATAAAAACCCTAATAAGACATCAGATTCAAACCCCATCGTGCTCAAATTTAGAGGCGGTTATATGGAAAATGAGGGACCATGATCAATTAGGAACCTGATTTGTGGTAAATTTGGCAAATTCGTAAAAAATTATATATGATCATGTCTTATCTGTGTCAATTTCATATATAAGCCAGAACTACACATAAGAGAAGAAGTTTGATACTTCTTTTATCCCTAATTGGATAAGAAGAACATCAGTTAATACCAGGTGATATATGTTCTAAATCAAACAACAAACTAACTATGCCATGAATTCACAGAGTGGAGAAGGCTCGAACTTGTGACCTCTTATAAAGGAGGAAAAAAAGGATACTCTAGTAGTAATTTTATACCGACTTAGGATTTGGGAAAATTTGGGGATGTGCCGCACTAGTTCGGCTAAATATCATACAACTATCTTAAACACGGCTTGCACCCTTAAACATGCTCACCTTTCCTACTTCATTCGGCATGACATGGATTCACGATAATATTGTTTTATTCAGACACAGTATGGTAACACACTTTCTAAGTACTTGTCAACCATCTACGAATTTTTATTGATTAAAAGCAATTTTTCGTCAAAATAACTTTTTTTTAAAATATATATATATATATATATTTTAATAAGTATTTTATAAAAAGTGTCACCAAACTATGCATTTATGAGCCATTCACTCTATGCTTCACATGTGATAAAACCAATGTAACAAAAACTTACAAGATCCACATTCGCCGGGTTGTCAAATCCCCGATCAGCAACACCACGCAGCTCAGGAAACTCCTCTATGGCAAATAATAATGGAGCCGTTACAAGTCCCTACAGAAAGAATATCTTAGTATGCTTGTTAAAAATAAATGTAAGTGATAGTGCATTCATCAAAGAGTTGGGAGGTATAAACGTAAATACAATGTGTCTGAATATGTAAGAGAGAGAGAGTAGTAAACTTCTAGAGAGGAATTATTTCAATCAATATTGCACACCACAAATTTTCTAACTGAGAGTATAATGATTATTCCACAATTAGAATTACAGAAAAGGATTGATGGATTACATGGCTAATGTCAGACAATGAGCCCTTCCCAAGAGAAGCTGATGTCCCAGTGAAATCAAGAACGTCGTCTATTAATTGATATGCCAATCCCTGCAGAGGAGAGGGTGGAAGCAGGTAAGTCCGTGGGATAAATACGAAAAAAAAAGGGTCATTTATTGAAGTTTGGCTGAGGAAATTACTGTAATTCAACCAGAAACCCAACAGCAAATACAAGGTTAATGTACTTGGGGCTGCTTCCGTCTTGATGAATAGAAATTAATGTATTAACAATATACCAACGAAAAGTTATGTCTCACCCAGTCTTAGTACCATGCTGGTCAGTACAACATATTCTAATATCATGCATTTGTAATTCAAACCATATGTAAAGAGAACATATGAAAATTTAAGGCGTCATTTGGTAAGGCCTACAACTACTTTTTATATTAAATAAAGTTAGTTGAACAAAAAAGTACCTTTACTTAACAACAAAAGCAAAAATTGGAAGTGTGTTTGACAACGCGGACATTATATCTTAGCGGTATCCATATAATGATCCCTTAATACGAAAGAATTTCGTAGATGATTTAAGATACCAGTCAATCAATCTCTTAACATGTAAAAAACCGAATAGATAAAAGAGAAGTAATTTTTATTTTAAAAAAAGTGCTTTTTAATTTTTTTTATTTTAAAAAGTACTTTTGATGCGCAAAACAAACGCAATTTTTTATTTATTTATTTATTTTGCCTGAAAGCAAAAAAGTAGTAGAAAATAGTGATACCTAACCATCAGAAATGGGAGATCACTCTAGGGACATCTAACTAATAGTCCATGTAATCACTACCCAATGCTTAAAATGTTAGGATTACCATATCTGGTCATGCACAGAGAAACTAGCACTGCCTTCCGAATGTGAGTAATATAGAAGATAATAAATTTCACACAGTAGTCTCACTACTTATCATTACAAATAAAATACATATTTTAAGTGCGAGGGAAGAGGGCCACAAACCAAATTTTTTCCATATTCAAAAGCCAACATTGAAACTTCTGAGGTTTGCCCAGCAAGAAGCGCGATGGACTTGCAGCTGTTTGAGATCAATGATGCCGTCTTGTAGTAAGTCTTTTGTAGATAATATTCCATGCTGCAAGAAATAAAAATTCACTTTTACATTATTTATTACAAGAGGTTTTTCGGAAAAGCAAGACGAAGCTTTTAGCCGTCACTGCACATCACGATCAAGAGTACACCATTGACAATGGTGCTCCATTTGCCATCACCAAAAGATGTGTCCACTTAGCAAGATAGACCTTCATCAACAATAAAAAAACATCCCACCAATTCCACTTTTCCCCCTTTCAAATCTGAGAATATATCTAGGTTATTCTATTCTAGAATATTGTATACACATTTCACCACATGTATATTTCACACAGATGGGATTGTCAAGTATGTACCACATTGTACTATACATTAAGTGCAATTGTTTTTAACATCTCCTAAGTGCCCGTTTGTTTGTCTATCTAAATTATCCTATTTTATGAAATCAAATTTACATATTGTTTGTTTGACCGAAGAAACATATAATTGTCTCTGTTTAGTTAAATTTTTAAGTCACATTTTACTGCAATTACACGAGAAAATAGCATCTAAAATAAAATAAAATTGGTTAGCTGGCTAATTGTTTTAATTCTTACAACCAAACTCTAAACTATAATAATTCATAAATTGACTAATTGAAAATAGTACAATTTGCGAATTGAAGGCCAACCAAAGGAGCCCTAAGCCTATAAATAGGTTTCTCCTTGTACAGTTGAGAGAGAAAATTAGAAACCACCCAGTCCAAATAGAGTTCTCATGAAAGTCTGGGTAAGTTGAGAACAAGATAAAGGAGCGACACAGGAATTTAGAACAGGTGCAGCAGTAAAAAGAAGAGGGCAAAGAGGAGGGAAAATATTATGGTAATTCGATGAACAAATGAAGCATATAGCAAAACATCAGTGGAGGCAGCATACCTACACCGCTGATCAGATGTTGTTGTCATCTGCATAGTCTCCCCAGTAACAAGATGTTCTACAACTGTCGCTATTAGGGATACAACCTGCAGTAAAGAGAGAGATGACACAAACATGGAAGTTGTCCAACTAATTGCTGACATATAAACTTATTAGAGATTGGGGAAAGCTGAAGCACAAGGCAAATGGAGGTTGTCCTACTAAATGCGAAATCCACAATCTCATCTACCTGGAAGGGAGAGGATGGCCCATCCTAAACAGAGAATAGGTCCAACAGCAGGTGTCATTTGTTTTATAAGTCCAACAGAAGGGATCATTTAGATACATCGCAGGCAAAATATATTATCATGAGATGTGAAAGTGAAAGAATGGTTTGATGAAAACTATGAGAGGCGCGAGAAAATGAAGAGAACTAAAGTTCATCATCAAGTTCAAATCCAAAACAACCGAGGTTTTGTGACATTTCGGGTCCATATTATGCTTTTAGAACTTGCATTCGGTAATACCACGATCGAATCTCCACAAAGGGAGTTGAGTCCAAATTCTGATTTCTTTTGTGGTTCCAAGTGATAGCACTCAACAAAGCTACTACACATAATGCTGTTAAAGTTCAATTCTATGGGCAATTAAATTGTTCCAATTTGGAGCATAGAGTTGCGCCTTTGCATGATCGCTTGCAATTGCAAGCTCGCTCATGATTTTATCAGGTATATTTTGGATTTAGAAGAAAAATGTGGTTTCAAATTGCTTCTCTCTGGCATTGAAAGAAGAATGTACAAACCCTGTTGCATCTGCACAATTTCAATTCCTTTCTTTGTTCTTCCCAGTTCCAATTATCCAAGTTCCCAGTCCACTTGAGCTATTGTATCCTAACTTGAATATATATATCTTCTTGATACATAGCAAAGAATGATTCATTACCTAATCCTCCTTTATATTTCATGCTTATTAGATCGAAGAAAAATTTACTTGTCTGGATGAATATTGCCCAGTGCAGAAGCTAGTGAATTTAAAGTTTCATAATGTATTAAGCAAGAATAGGAGGAGCGGATTGTTCGTACATACAAGAGGATGAATGCTATACCTCCGTGTTCTTCAAAGAGGCAAGTGCGACACAAGCTCTTGAAAGCAAGAAATCCCCTGCCAACACTGCTAGCTGCATAATGAAAAAGGGAACAAAACCCAAAAAGGGGATGTCAGCATAAAAAATTTCATACTTCCATGTTATGACAACCCCTCAATTTGGATAAATTGCTTAAACTAAGGACAACACTGAATATGGAAACAAAAAATAGCAAAGGCACAACAATCAAACATCTAATTGAGAAATCTATTAAAAAATCAAAAGCACAAAGTAACAAACAAACAACAGGTGATGGGGACATGCAGGCCACACTCATTCTCATCATGCAAAACCATGATCCCACCACACTCCCCTCATCATCTAACCTCGTAATAGTTTGTGTTCTAACATTTAAGAGGAAAAAGAACATTTTAAAATGCAAACATGGCATAAACTTCTCAAAAACCGAAATATATTATTAAATAATTTATTTCAATCACCTAGCAAAAAATATTTATTTCAAACCAAATCATTTTCACTAACTAAACTACTAAAAGCATCTTATGTTTATCAGAAAAGCTTACACACTTCTTTAGCATACCAAAACTTTGACCCTTTTAGACTTCCACAGATACCCAATCCAGCCCCTAGCCCCTTCACATGCTTCTAAGATTAATCGTGCTGATAAGTGATCTAGTATAGAATAATCAAAGCATATCTACAACTGCTTCAAGTAATGTATTCAACAGCCAAAAATGTCAAATAGATTATTTCAAGGAGAAAAATCACACCTTATTTCCCATTACAAAGTTCAATGAACCTATTCCACGCCTTTTATCAGCATCATCAAGGACATCATCATGAAGAAGGCTAGCGACCTAAAACAAAGCAATAAAAAGTTAATTTGGGGAGTATTAACAAGTAAATGATGATTCTAAGCCAAACTACAAACCAATAACAAAATAAATCTTTAGAAGAAAGTCATGAGCGACTATTACATACATACATCCTTGTAGTTGGTGGAGATTCGGAGAACAACCATAGAACTTGATTTGTTATAAAAAAAAATGATATTATTCAGTTCCTTCCTTCTCAGAGCATGCCTACTCGAGGGGAATAAGACTCCAGAAATGAGGGCCAGAGTCTTATGCGTGATTAATTTGGGCCAAGAAGGTAAGTAAGGCAGGAGGAAGTGTGATTAAATCTTTGTGAGCTGCAGGAGGGAGAAGTTACTGCAAAAGCTGTAGAATGCTGAAGTAAAGAGAGGAGGATGATTTCAGCAAATGGGTTAAAGCTGGCAACAAAATCTAAAGCTTAGGAGTCCTGACTCTACTCCCGGAAAGTTGGCTGCAGAGTTTAAGCTTAATGAGTCCTGGTTCTGCTGCCTATGGAGAGGTGGCTAATGTACCAAATGAGACATATGGCATGTATGATCGTGGGACACATCATAATTGATAGTAACATGAAGGGAGTGTTTCTATAACTTGACCTTTCTATGAGTTCAACCTAGAACAATCCCAGTTGAACTCCTGGAACTGGTAAGCCAAAGATCTGCAGTGCTGAGTTCCCTTTTTCTTTTCTTTTTTCACAATCTAACTTCTTATAATAAGAAACGTAGTAAAGAAAATCTGAATTTAACCAAATGATTTTCAATAAACTGAATAAGTCTTTCCATTAACAATAACTTGGATCTCAATCTATTGTGCAGCATGTTAGTTTTATTCACACAAACATACTATTATGAAAAAATAAATTAGAAGAAAGAAAAGAACAGCCATAAAGAACATGGAGGTCCGTGTATGCATATCTGAAGCAAGACAAGATCATCAAAATCCCAATGATTATGATGTATGTTTTAATGTTGAGAATAATACACTTCTACAGGGTTCCAGGTGTAAATAATTTTCACACAAGTCATGAAGCATCTAGAGTCATGAAGTAAGCAAGTCGGTAGAGTTGCCTAGAGCAATATAGTCGGTGGAATCCTCATTAATGAGGAAAGATGTAGAAGCATCAGAGGCGGTGGAGTCACCCTATAAATAGGTTCTTGTGGTGATCATTTGTAAGAAAGCAATTGAAGAGAGAAATTCCATTTCATACAAGCCTTGTACCTCTAAGCTTTGCAGTAGTATAACTTCTAACTTCATCTTAATACCTCCTTTTGTCTACTAATTACCCACTTTTCTCCTAAAACACAATTCCAATTCCAACAAGGGGCATCAGAGCTTTGTTCCGAAATCACCTGGGGGAGTTAAAAAAAAAAAATATGGCTTCCACTACCAATAGAAGTGTTGACTGTCTTGTGTTTTGACCATTAGATAGAATATATTGAAAAGTTAAGATGGAGACCTCTCTTAGAGCCGAAGGGCAATGAAAAATCATAGAGGATGGTACTAAGGAACCATCAGATACCGCTAAGCTCATGAAAGAAAAGAATATGTACAATTAGCTAGTGGTTAATGGGACAGGCATTTTATTCAGACTCTTATCACTGCACATTGTGTGAGAGAATTGGGAAGTACTCAGGTTATAAATGTGTCTGAACAGGATGTTATCATTTGGAAACCATCTAACTCCGGAGTATTCTCGGTGAAACCTGCCTGGGAGTTGTAAGGAAATAGCAGGATGCTCATCCATTCTTTGAAAAGATCTAGCATAAGTCCATTCCACTAAAAATTTCTATCTTTATGTGGAGGCTTCTTCATCCAATAGTCCCAGTGGATGAGGATTTAGCAAAAAGGTGTGAAAATAGGCTCCCGTTGTAATTGTTGTTATAGGCCTCAGTTTGAATCTTTGCATTATTTGTTTTCGCAAGGGGACTTAGCAAAGAGTGTGTGGACTGTTTTTGGAGCGACACCTTTAAATGGAAAAGTGTTTGGTAGATTGGTTGGTTGGATTTGATGGGGTTCAATATGATGTTCAGAAAGTACTCTTCAACATTCACCAAACCTTGGCTAGGATTGCACCACCAGTAAGGAAAACGAAATCTAAGATTCAGTTGGTTTATTAAGGCCCTCTATGCGATAGACTAAAGATTAATTTGGATGGAAGCTCTAGAGGAAACCTTGGTTTCATTGACGGAGGCAGTACACTTCGGAAACCCTGCTAGTCGAAATAGTTGTTAGAAGAGCTAAAATCCCATGGAGATACGGTTGTTGATTAAGAATATAAAGGAATTGCCTTCTAAGGTTCATGTTTCGATTTTGCACTGCTACAAGGAAGCTAACACGGCTGTTGACTTGTTAGCTAAGCTAGGAAGTGCTGGAGATAATCGGACCTTTAGGTCCGAATTAGAATGCCCGACAATTGTTCATGGATGCTTAAGACTGGATAGACTTCGTTCTCCTAACATTTGGAAGATCAAAGGAATTTCTTATGTCATGTTTTTATGATTGAATTTTCGTATTTTCGTTAGTTTATTTTGTTGTTTCGATTTTTTTCAAAGGACAGACCTCCCCCCCCCCCCCCCCCCAATAAAAAATTGAGTTTTGTATTCTTTGCATTCATCAATAAAACTCTCCTCACTCCGCCGACATTCCTTAAAAAAAATCCAAAATAGCGTTTCCAAAAAATAATTTTTCAAGAATTATTGGTGAGCAAATGGCAGGGGCGTGGATTGTTTTAGCAAGAGGAATATCAAGGCGATAAAAAAGTATTGACCATCAAACTTCAAACCTTACGTATAGTCTTTCAAAATTTGAGAATGACAGAGTCCAAACGTGTTTTTCTCGAGCTAATGACATTGTTAATCAGATGCTTTTATATGGAGAACATATTTTTGATGCAAAAGTTGTCGAGAAAAATTTAATTAGCCTGCTAGAAGAGTTCGAGTACATTGTTGCAGCCAATGAGGAGTTAGAGGATCTAACCACTTTGACTATTCGGCAACTCATGAGTTCCTTAGAAACTCATGAAAATCGAGGCTAAAACTATTAACTGAATCCATTCAGAATGCCTTCCAGTCGAAGATTAATTTCAAATCCAAAAATCCACGGGGAAGTGGAACTCAAATAGATATCAGAAAAAGAGCAATTTCAAGAGACAGGAGCAAGACTCAAACAATATAGAAGAAGAAAATGATGGCAAAGATACGAGTTGCGATAACTCAAAACCCTCTTGCAAAATTTGTGAAAAATCCGATCATTTTAACATCTAATTGTTGGTTTCGTGAAAAGTCCCAATGTCATCATTGCAACAATTGAGATAAATTGTAGACTTAAAAATAATCATGCAAATGTTTTGAAGAAAACAAAGACGGCGAAGGACATTTATGTTATGCCTATCAGTTTGCTTTACAAGAGAAATAATATATGGTATCATGATAGTGGTTGTAGAAAGAACATGTCAGGAGACAAAAAAACATTTCTAGACAGGGATTCGACAATTACTTCAAAGGTCCAAATGGGAAATGGAGTTCATGTTGAAGCAAAGGGAAAAGGTAGTATCGCCATTGAAACAAGAAAAGGGTAAAAACATATACATGACATTTTACATGTGCCAGATCTTGAACATAATTTATTGAGTGTTGGACAACTAAACGGATATCATGTGATCTTTTAAAATGGAAGGCACAAAAGTTATAACTGGAAAAACGAAAGCCAAGTTATTGCCCCGTCAAGATGGAGAGAAATAGAAACTTTCCACTTGAATTCAATTATGGAATTAGATCTCTATGGTGCGAAGTAATTGAAGATTCTTGGCTTTGGCCCTAAAGATTTTGCCGCTTAAATTTTCAGGTACGTTACAGAAATTGAAACAAAAATGGATCCCTGTAAAGAATGCATAATGGGCAAACAACACCAAGCATCGTTTCCGCAAGAAAGAACCTGGAGAGCCAAGGCACCACCAGAGCTAGTCTAACCGATATATGTGGAGCCATGACAACACCCTCTCTAAGCCACTACAAGTACTTTTTATTATTTCTTGATGATTATTCACGTATAATATGGTTTTATTTTTTGAAGGAAAAATCAGACATTTACAATATTTCAAGAGATTCAAAGTGTTGGTGGAAAATCAAAGTGGGTGCAAAATAAAGACAATTCCAAGTGACCGAGGGGGTGAATACAGTAAAAGAACTTGAGGTTTTTGCAAAAATGAGGCATATGGAAACAATTGATGACTGGACATAGTCAACAGCAAAATGAGTGTCAGAAAGGAAGACAACCATTGTGGAGATGGCAAGACCAATGATGAAAGAGAAATGACTTCCAACAAGATTTTGGCCCGAAGTTATAAATACTGTAGTCTATATCCTAAACAAATGTCTGATCAAAGCAGTGAAAAATAGGATTCTACTTGAAGCATGGAGCGGCACCAAGCCATCGATTTAAAAAAATATATTAAAAAAAAAAAATTGTTGCATCTGTTATGCTCGTAGTCCTTCTCAAAAGAGAACAAAATTTGATGATAAGGGTGAAAAATGTATATTTATTGGATACTGCTCACAAACCAAAGGATATAAACTATAATTTTGAGACTAACAAGTTGCTTATTAGTGGAGATGTCAACTTTTATGAAACGGCAGCTTGGGATTGGAAAGAAGACAAGAAGGCCAATATGTTATCTTGCCAAAGCAAAGCTTGATCTCAAGAGAAGAAAAAGACACCCCAACATCTCCCTCATCACTAGTCCACGTTCCCATTCCAGTGAAGAAACACCATCCGAAGGTGAATCCTCTTTTTAATCTACACCAAAAAATAACAAGAAGATCGAGTGAGATCTACCAATTATGCAACTTTATGGCGGTAGAACAAAAGGTTTTGAAGCAGAAAAACATTTGGAAACTCACGGACAAACCGAAAGGAAGAGAATTGGTTGGAGTCAAGTGGATACACAAAACCACAATCAAGAACGAAAAGAAGCCAACTATTGATTTCTTTGAAATTTTGCTCCTGTTGCAAGGTTGGAAATCATTAGAACCCTAATTGATCATGCGCTCAAAAGAAATGGTTGCTATATCAACTTCGTGTTAAATCGGCATTTTTTAAAGAGTTTCTTCAAAAAGAAATTTACGTTGAGCAAATATAAGGGTTGTCGGCGCAAGGGGGAGAAAATAAAGTATATAAATTAAGATAAGCTCTATATGGCCTAAAACAAGCTCCTCAGGCCTGTTATAGTGAAAGTGATAGGTATTTTATTTGCCAAGGTTTCCAATGAAGTCAAAGTGAGCCTATACTATATGTTTTGAATAAAGGTGCTCAAATTCTTATCGTTTGCCCATATGTTGACGACTTAATTTTCACAGGCAACACTCCTAAGTTAATAGAGATATTTAAAAAAAGATAAGATGAACACTTATGAAATAAGTGACTTGGGTCTACTTCATTATATTTTGTGCATTGAAATATCCCAAGAGAAGGAAGGAGTTTTTATTCCGCAAAAGAAATATACTAATGGAATTCTTGAGAAATTTAAGATGATATGTTGCAGGACAATAAAAACACCACTAGTTGTGAATGAAAAATTAAGGAAAGAAGATGGCACAAAGAAGTCTAATGCAGGAGTCTATAGAAGCATAATTGGAAGTTTGTTGTATCTTACTGCAATGAGGCCAGACATACTGTTCGATACAAGTATGCTATCAAGATACATGCAAGAGCAAAGTCAAGTTCATTTTAGAGTTGCTAAAAGAGTTTTGCGATATTTACAAAGCATGCTCGATTATGAAAATATGTGTAAGGCAACCAGGCATTCTTGGCTCACCATGGAGAATGATTTCATCCCATTTGTCCAGAAATGTCATCAATGTCAAATCCATGGTGATCAAATCCACGTCCCACCATCCCATCCAAACTTCATTACAACTCAGCTCCATGGCCTTTTTCTTTGTGGGGGGATGGACGTCATCAGACTAATCATACTGAAAGCTCCAAATGGACATTTTTTCGTGCTAGTGGCAATCGACTATTTCACCAAATGGGTTGAAGCGGCTGCTTACACCCCTTTCTTTTGGAAAAGCGAGACATGCGAGTTCGACTCTTGTTCTGCTGCAGAATCAGGCCTACGGGCTCTCTCCTTTGAGAAAAGAAAACTCAAAAAATGTCTTCGTTCTCATTCGATTTCTAAAAAGATTACTAATCCTTAACTTTTCAAGGAATCCTTCATCAATGGTTGTGAGTAAGATTAATTGGATACACGGACAATGACTAGGTAGGATGCTTAAACAACATGAAAAGCACATCCGGATATGTTTCTCTCTTGGCTCGTGAATTTGTTCGTGGATTCCAAAGAAGCAGAAAATTGTTGCTCAATCTTCAGCAGAGGCAGAATACGTGGCAGCAACAAAAGAGACTTCACAAGCAGTATGGCTGATGAGAATTCTTGAAGACATTGGAGAGAAGCAGGATGATGGGACTGCACTCTACTGTGATAATAGATCGGCACTCGCTATCGACAAAAATCCTATCAATCATGAGCAGACAAAGCATATCACAATAAAGTATCACTTTATTCGAGAAGGTATCGAAAAAGGAGAAATCCATCTCAATACTGCAGGACTCAAGAGCAGCTAATGGACATTCTCAGGAAGGCCCTTCCAAAAGAAAAATTCTTCTATTTACACGAGATGATTCGAGTCACAAAGGAAATGAATTAATGGGGTATGTTGAGAATAATATAGGCGGTGGAATCCTCATTAATGAGGAAAATTTAGAAGCTTAAGAGGCGTGGAGTCACCCTATGAATAGGGCCTTGTGGTGATTGTTTGTAGGCAACCAATTGATACCTCCTTTTGTCTACTAACTTACTCACTTTTCTCCTAAAAAAATTCCAATTCCAGCATTTAAATGTTTTACAAAAGATAATCCATAGAAATTGGACAAGAGTAAGAAAGCTTTAAAAAAAAGGCCTTCAGCGACATTCTTTCAAATTTCATCTCTTTGTTGGGACATTCATTGTCCTCAAAAACTCTACTACTACAACTACTCAAAATTAGACAGAGTAGCAACGTTCAAACTATGTCATGCTCTTTCAAACACAATCCACTCCCAACGTCAAACAGAATTTAAATATGGTCCTCAAAAATGGCAAAAAGAATGGTTTCTATCTTACTTAAATGTTTAATTCGCCGGTGCAAGAGGTTAACCCTTCTAACCAAATGAACTTCTACTCCAAGATTGATTGACTTTTTAAAACCTCATCTTCCTGATTTCTCTCTACTTGATTCTTACACTCCTTTTACTGTAAAAACCCAACAGCTTGTCTCAACTTGGCGAGCATCTAAAGTTGTTCGACATCTATATAGTGTTCTGTTCAGACAAAATCCCTTGAACCATTTTTTCTTTCTGCTAATCTAAAGAGGATTATATGAGACCAAAAACTACACCGGTGATTGGGCAAAGAGAAGACACAAGTTTCCCCAAATGGAATATTTATGAAATTTTCTTTCTTACCAAGCAATTCTCTGGCCTAGTCTGATCAGGTTCAGTATATCACAAAACCATGTCAAACTGCAACTATGCATGCCCTATTTGTCATCCATGCTACCAGCTACCGAGAACTTCATAATTCAACAATCCCCTATAGTGCTATAAGTGGAAGAACCAAAGAATTGCACAAACCAAAAGCAGGTAATATACGAGGGAAACCCTAAAGTAAAACTCACATGGATCATCTCTGTGATCTCTGCTATAGACTGCTGTCTTGTACGTAATTCTGTGGATAAAGTATTAACGATTTTATTAGAAGCCGGTCCAAGTATAGGTGCACCCAAAGCTGTTGCCATCAACAATATAACCTGCAAAGAATATTAATACATTAGGCTTCCATGTGAAGGGCAAAGAGAACAATAAGTGCCGGGCATAACACAGTATCAATCAAGTAAAAAGGCTTGTGCTTACAAGTTTATTCCTAGTTTTGCATATAATTTGAGAGCAGAAGGAAAAAAATGTAGGTGCAGCTATGCTTTGCATAGCGTTGGATAATTCAGTTATCAAGTGCTTTAATTTTGTAATTTTGAGAGTTGTGAGGGTTGCGAGTGTTGTCTAGTCCCTTTTTTTAGGAAACCTCGGCGATGCGAAGGAGGGAGGCTTTATTAAAACTTGAAAAAGAATTACAAAAATAAGAGGGTGACTTAATACCTTATCTCTTTAAAGAATGAAACAAATGAATAAAGTTGAAAAAATGTAAGAGTATTACATGAATAAAATTGAAATCAAATCATTTAACTCTTCTAAAGTTTGCGAAATGAAACTTATACAATCTGTAGAAGCCTCTGACAGAAGTAGGAAGAAGGGAGTCTGCAAAAAATTGAACCTAAGAACCAGCACTAACCAACTTAGCCAAGGAGTCGGCCACTATGTTACCTTCTCTAAAACAAAGAGAGAAATTTCCTTTGGATATTAGATCCTTAATGTCAGCAATGATAGGAGCCAACCTCCATGTACAGTTTAGCCCTTTGTTAATAAAATCCTCCAGAATCAAATTATCAGAAATAAACTGAACATTCACCGGCTAATCCTTCTCCAGACACAAACAGAGACCAAAAGGAAGAGCCTTGCTCTCAGCCATCATTTTTGGTAGCAACACAAATCGGCAAAGCAAAAGCCAACTGCATCTTACCAAGATGATCTCTGACTATTCCACCACCACGCCGTGTCAAGATACCCTTAAGAGCTAGCATTAGTGTTTAATTTTAAAATCTAAGGGGGAGGAGGGTGTCAGTAACTGGGAACAGATCTGCATCTATGATAAGGAGGGAGCTTAAGCGGTAACTTTAGTTAGTAGCCTTTGATCCCGTGACACAGGTTGGCTACAGATATTTGGGTACCTTCAAACCTGGCTTTGCATCGATTCTTCCACAACGACCAGCAGATAAAAGAAGGAAACATCAGCTTCCACCATTCAGTGGATGGAATTGCAGAGTTGTGTTGCCACCACTTTCCTTGAGCCATTAATACCTAACTTCTACTTCCAGTAAATTTCCTTCTGGACCGAAACTTGTTTAAGCTTCGCCTAGGCAAACTTTAGATCCTCCCAAGCTATATCTGAATCATTCTCTTGATACACTACCTCCTTTTGTTGCACCTAACTTTCAGCCTTTTTAACTGCATCAAAAATGTTCCCAAAAGTGGCATAACTCCAGCCTCTAAGAACAGTTTTGTCTTTTAAGCCTGACATACAACTTCCTCAAACCAGTACCAGTCGCCTCCTCCTGCCCAAAATTCCACACCAACTCCAGGAAAGAATGATGGGTGCACCAGAAGTTTTGAAATCTGAAAGGTTTATGACAGGAATCAGCAACAAGACCGTAAGACAGGAGTTGAGGATTGTGATCAGAACAAGTCCTGCTCAGATAGGTAATCGCAGAATTAGGAACCTTATCAGACCAAGCCTCGTTCATCAAAGCTCTGTCCAACCTTACCCACTTTCGAGCTCGACCATGCTTGTTATTACACCAAGTAAACTTTGGACTTGAGGCAAGAAGTTCTGACAAACCACCTTCCTCCAAGCAATCCACAAAACCTGTCATAGCTCTCCTATCAAAGGACGCATATCCCTTTCTCTAATTAGGATGGGTGGTCATATTGAAATCTCCAGCAATCAAACAGGGAATCTAACCATAGCAGGAGAGAGCTTTAATCTAGTCCCATGGAGTTATCCTCTCCTCTCTTGTGCATTCAGCATAAACAACCGCTAACAGAATGACTTGACTGGAATCTTCCATGGAAATTTTAGCCATCACAATCTGACCATCACTGAAAACGTCGCCGCAGGAACTGAATCCCTCCAAATAAGTCAAATCTTACTATCCGAATTGGAATACGAGTTAACAAAAGCTATCCTCCTGCTGAATTTTTTAATCTTGACACAGTGAACCATCGGTTCAAGAAGGCCAATTACAGGATTCCCATACATTCTAGCTAACTTCTTAACTCTTCTGCTGGAGGCAATATTAGAGGCCTCTCTGATATTCCAGATGAGAGATTTAAACATTGAAATTAGGAGAGAGACTGCTGCACCTTTTCAAGCAACACAAACTTGAATTGCTTTAGCTTTCTTCCTTCTGTCAGTGACCCATTCCAAGTCACCAGAAGCAAAACTACACTGGTCAGAATCATGATCTTTTGGTAGTTTAATAGCTGCTCAAGAGGACATAGATAATCTCTGCACCACATCATCAGTTGTCAAACAGGGTTTCCTTAACCAATGAGGACTCTGAAGAATGGACAATAATTGAATTCTCCTGTGGAGCAGGCTGTTGTGCTGAAGATCCCGCATTTCCATCAGGGTCTTTTTCGGGAGCTTTATTCTTCCTGATAATCTGAGATTATTCTTTTCCGTCTATTACTATCTTCCCTTTGCTCTCTTTGCATCACATTTCCACCTTTCTTTGGAACCTCTAGAATGACAACCTTACAGAATGTTCTCAACTAGCCTGGATTCATCTTCTGCAGCATTCACAACTTTGTATACAGTATACCTGCACCACCTTCTTGCCTTTGTCTTTTCCTTTATCAATCTTTGTAGCCTCTTTAGGTTTTGCAACCACTTTGCAAGAATTAGCGGGGGGATTCTTAATTTTGCAATCTTGAATGGAGTGCCCCTGCCTGTAGCAAAGAGACAATACTTGGGAAGAATATCATATTTAATCGACTCCCAAAAACCAGAAGAACATTGTCCAATCCAAACTCTATTAGGAAGATCCTTTTAAAGACTTCTACGCACATTCGGGCAGAGCTGGGCCTGGAAAATCTAGTAGTTGTATCATCCAATTTCATCGGCAATCCAACAGCTCTCGCTATTGAGAACAAAATTGACTCATTGTGGAGATGAATCGGAAGAAACTCCAAATCAATCCACACTGGATCCAACGGAGAGTCCGTATTCACTTGAAAATGTGGCGTCCATTTGAAGGTGAACGGTGGTAAAGGGTGTTGAAGAGCATTTCAACTATATTTTATATATCATCTATAAGGACTTAGAGAGCTCACTAAACCCCAGGAGTTAAACAGTTTGGTACATTTTTCCTTTTTTCCCCTGAAATGGCCCCAAATTGGTTTCAAGCCTAAAGTTTCAAACATTCAAAAAATCCAAATTTAGAGAGTTGAGGGCAGCCGAGCAACCCAGGTGCAGCTCAAACAGCCATAGTAGCTTGGTCTACAAAAATAAATTACAGTGGGCAGGACAGTCCCGCAAGCAATCAATGCTAGCTTAAGTGGCCCCTCATGGCTCGAATGGACTTCAATAAATCTTCGTTACCCATAATGTGCCCCTGGGTCCTTGTATCTCTCTAAGCCTCTTGGGGAAGTTATTTCCATTGTTTAAAGAGAGTATGCTTGAGCATTGCTTGTTTTGGATCTTAGGCACCCAAACCTACCATCAAAATCCAGTGATTATATCCTTCCATTGGATTCAAAGGGTGCTGATTCAGGCTATACCCATTCTGGAATCATTCGAAGTTAATTTGGTGTGGCTCATGGCCAGAAGAATGGGATGCATCCTTTACAGAACAAGAGGTACCCCGTGTGGTTTCAAACTTTCAATTAGAGCTCCATTTCTTATAGTGGAGCATTTTGACTGGAGAATCTCCCATAATATGTAATATAGGGTGATCACATAAAACGTGGTGTGCCTCATTTAACTTCATGCAGCACTCGTGACTGTGCTTTAAATATTGTGTTGATATTCTTTTTACACACTATCACATATTTGCAAGTTAATAAAACTTATCAATGATCCACAATGACACTTAAGAGGATTGATATTAAGTGCATCTTCCAAATAAGACAATAATACCCATCACAAAATTCCTTAATCACAAATAATTTAACAATTCAAAGTACTTTGTCCAAATGCACTTTTTACGTCAAAACAACATGCAGGAATACTTAAAAATCAGGCAGATTCAAAATGAAATGAACATGGAAGAGTTGAAACTTAGATGTCTGCTATTCAGAATAATAAAACCTATCAACTATTTTTATGATATCCAGCCAATATTTCCAAGACCGAAGGCATGAGATGACGAAGAGTCAATAGCAAATTGATAAGACCGACAAAGAAGAAATTGCTGCAACAGACACGAAGAAGCAAGGGCAGCTGTCAGAAGAAGCACAAGAACAACTACAGATCCCTCATCTTCTTCTTTGCCAAGAGTCAGAACTCAGAAGAGAACTGAATCCATCCTTTTCAATCTGTTAAACTAGTGGAGGAGATCAGTGTTCAAGTCGATGGAGAGACATTGAACTCCGGCAAGGGTTAGGATGAGATCGGGAAGAGAAAAAGGAAAAACAATGTTGTAACATAAAAGACTAAATATAATAAATAAATATTATATTAAAAAATTAAACAAGTTATTAAGTGAGTCAATTCTAGTTGTTCTTCATCTCATAAAAATGTCATATAAGGGGGAAAAATGGAAAGACAGGCAATTTTTGGGAGGCATACACAAGAGTATATGTGCTGTGTACTTGAATAATTAGGAGCAAAAGGATTGCATGATACCAACTTCTCAAGGCAAATGAAAAGGAGAATATAAAAACTAGGTACCAACATCGAGGCGAAAAGAGACAATTGGACATGAACATAGAAACGCATTAAACCCCCAAAATGACAAAACTCTTACCGTGGGGCGAAACCTTTTTCCTTCTACTCCCAGCTTGAAGAAATACTCAGCAGCTGAGGCAAGCTTGGGGACCTGTATGAAAACAATATGACAACTATTTTGGAAGGCCACAACTCTAATACTTGCCCAATAATTCAAACACCAAAATAAAATACAACTGGTCACAATTCAAGGCTGTGATATCAATACCTCGGCAACAACCATAGACCGTAACCTATTAGCAACAATTTTGAGTTCATCGGCAACAAGTGAAAATGGATCAAGTTGCTCCTGAGAGGAACAAAGGTAGAGAAAGAAAACCATCAGAATCTAATCGAACTGGATAAAGGAAAAACCATATGCATAAACAAGAAAGAAAAAGACTGACAGAGTTGTATCCTAAGGAAAACCAATGTCCACAGCCTGAAAGTAGTACATAACATGAAGAAGATAATTTATTTGTCACTTCTCCATCCACATTGAAAACGCAAGTTAATTCAATTAGAAGCTCATGGCATGAACTAGTAAATAAAATTTTAGATATTGCAAGGGTCTCCCTTGAAAAAAGTCTCATGATTAAAAATTTACAATAGCCATTGACATGGGGCTGATGACAAACAGAGAATGATGAAGAAATGTAAATGCAAAGGAAAAAAATAGGAACTTGTACTTAACCTCATCGATGGAACTAGTCGGGTGATGATCTTGTTGTCCAACACGATTTAAGGCGCTTGATACCCAGGAATAAATTACTCTGCAACCGAAAACCTACTAATCACCAGAAACAATAACCATACAAAACGAACAAACATAAGATATGTACTCCTTTTGTCCCCCACAGGAATTATTAATTCACCCTCATTGGCTTTTAGAATGGGAACGCCAGATGCCCCAAACGTTTGTCCAGATTCCTTTTTGAGACAAAAGTTTATTATCACTTCTCCAGATACAACACCCATCCTAAACATTTATTTCAAATTCAAACTTTAAGAACTTCTCCCATCCTTTCACAATGTAGGCAAAAGAACTAAAAAAATTTGATTAATGGTCTGCATATTCCATGTTCCAATTCAAAGGTCTATTTGAGGTAGGAGTACATGACTAGAAAATTTCATATTCAAACAAATTAGCATACTATAGAAAAAAACATATATGAACTACATAGATAATGGTGATTAAACATAGGCACCAAGATGTCACAAACATATATCTAATTCAATTTAAAAGGTCTAACGAGAAATCAACCAAAAAATTACACGCATGAGCATACACAGAGACATATGCATATGCCTGTTTTGTAAGCAAATCCATATTAGAGGCGATGAGTTGACAGGCATAGATAAACATGAATATCGCAAAAGGTCTAATGGTCCAAGAAACTACAAAATAAAAAGTAAAAACTTGCCCGACCTACTATTTCACAAATTGCGATTTCAAGGATAGCCAAGAACACCGACGGCTCACATTCTTATGAAACACCACACTCGACGCATGAAAAAAGGTCTTCAAACTATGTCACATAGTCTGCTCATTGTATTCAATGGGAAGTCTAGGTTATGCTACATTTTGAGCTACCAAGAGTGATTATTTATTGATTATCCTCCAAGCCTTCAATCCCTCTCAATTTCCTGTTGGGGGTACAGTGAAAAAAAAAATCTAAAATAATTAAACGACACACCATGCGTTCGACCTAATTCTCATGAGAGCAACATTGCACCTTAATGTCAAGAATGGCCTCTTCAGCATTAAATTTTCAAATAATACGCAAACACAAAGGAAAATATAAAAAATAAACAAAGAACATTCACCATTTAACACAGTACAACGCAATGCCAAGGTTAGTTTTGGACAAAAACAATCAGAAAACAAAAAGCACAATGTGTCAACTTAAAAGAAGTGGTTTCTTCAAATCAATTCAACAACTTCAGTTCAATTTCCAAAACATAATGATTTAATTTTTTCCCTTTTTATTCTATTCTCTGCCATAATTTCTGCTTATCGAAACAAGCAGCCATACATACACTTAAAAAAAATTCAAGCTTACCTCTGCAGAAGCATCCACCGGCGAACGGAAGTAATTGGAGTGCGACAAATGCTGCCCGTGCCGAGAAGATAACATCAGCCACCGGCTCAGGTTCAAGCTCGTCCTCGGAATCCGAGACAATCCCCTCATAAATGACATCTCCTATAGAAAATCTCTCTCTCTCTATATATATAAATCTATGCAGTGAGAGAGCAGAACCAGAATGAGAGGGAGGCGTCGAGGTAGCGAGAGAGAGAAGCCCAGGGTTTCCGAGAGAGAGAGGAAACGACTTTTTGTTCATACTAATGTTAACCGACTCCAACTATTGCTTAACTAAACTACTATAATGACAATGTAATGACGAAGCGAATTGTGAACCACGTGAAACTGTCCGGGTTAGTGGATCCGGGCATTGGGTTCTAAGGAGTTTCATTGCTGAAAGACTATGGAAGAAGTCTCAATAGACCAAATGCCTCTTTGAACTAGCCATTTGAACTAGGCAAAATGCCTAAATGTTTCTTTGAATAATAATTTGGCTATGCAAAATAAAAAAGTCCAAATAGGTATTTATGTTAGCTATTTTTTTATTTATTAATTTTTATTTAATTTTTTCAATCAATAAATTGAAATTTTTTTCAGTTTAATTTTGAAGTTCAAATTTCAAAATTTAAATTATACCGCCAAAATTGAATTTCAAAATTTGAATTTTACAGCCAAAGTTGAATTTTAGAGTTCAAATTTACCGCCAATTATTACCTTCAAAATTTAGCATTTACGCACCAAAATTCATCTATAAATATAACTTATTCTTCTAAAAAAATTATCAATCTTCACTTTATTTTATTCCCAACTCATTTATTGTTTCTGTTAGTATCATTATATTTCTCATAACATTGTGAGAGGTTTTCTCATTTTTTACAATTCTAATGATAACTTTGAGCCATTAGTAGCTATGGTCATGGAGAATCAACCATCAGCATGTCGTAGAAACTTAACAGGTCGTTGCAGTTCTGTTTCAGGCCACAATATTATCGATCGTGGTAGAGTTGATGGACATCAAAGACTCTATCGTGATTATTTCTCCGAAACTCCATTCTACAATGAAAATTTATTTCAGAGGCAATTCTGAATGAGTTTTTCTCTTTTTTGTTGAATTGTTCAAGAGGTGGAACAACACGATTTGTATTTTATCCAGAAAAGATATGCTCTTGGAGTTGTCATACCCCATCCCGGACACCCATCACCGTGGGACCGGTGTAACGTCGACACGACTTTACCAAAATCACAAACACTAGAAATAACCATATACATGTATACAGACGTATCACAAACATATATATATATATATATATATATATATATATATATATATATACTCTCACATTCGGGAAACATCAGTCCCTACAAAAAAAAAATATCGTAACGATGAATATACATAACATCTAAACCTCTCAGTGTTCACCGCTAGTAGTACTCCCAAGATACTCTTTCCCTATCACACCTTCGGATTCAACCTATTGCCAGTAGGGGACGGACGCCTAGTTAATGCACCTGTGAGTGTACTGCCTTCTTAGTAAAAATATTTTTTATAATAATAATTCATTCTAAAATATCTAAATGGATTAAGTGTACGTATAGAAACAACATGTAACTAGGAAAATTCTCCATAATATAAGCAGTGAAAATAAACCAATAAATATAAGTTCCATTCAAACCCATCTAGTAAAATAATACCAATCACCATAATGAATAATAAATCACCCAATATAAGTAAAACAACACATCTCAAACATCACTCCACTGCAACACACACTGGTTAGCCATAGTGATCGTTTTAACCTCACGATCGGGAGTTTGCAACGGTACCGTACCATCCGTAGGATATGCCTTCCTACGAATACTCATCACTCCACCGAAGCGGATAATCATTGCTCAGTACAAACGTCTAACATTACTCTGTCGAAGCAGATAAACATCACTTCGTTGAAGCGGATAACATCACTCCGCCGAAGCAGATAAACATCACTCGATAATATCGTCTAATCAACATCGTCAAATCACCACATAATTTTTAAAAATATCTAATTTAAATACAACCATTCTCCATCATATATATGTACAAATAATTTGGCAAGAAGACAGTACACTCACCTGGTAATTCGTTCTCAAAAGCTCCACCGACTATCCGCTACTGATCCTCCGATAAATGTGAACCTATTTGTGATAGGGCCTAAATTAATATTATAAAGAAAAAAATAACCTACTCGTGCAAATGCAAGCCCTAAGTTTCGTAATTTCCCATTCTCTTCATTTTATTATGTAAAATTATTATTCAGGTTAATTTTTTATTTATTTTGTTAAAATTATCTATAAACATTTAGTAATACAACGGTCCCCACGGTTACCAAATTTGTATGCTAGAATTTTAATTTAATTAGAAATAATATTTAATAAAAATATTATTCGTCCCGAATCGTTCACGGGTCGCGAGATGAGTTTAAATTTTTGTTGGGGTTAAAAGTGAATTTTTTTTACTTTTTCTCCTTTTTTTTTTTTTTGTTTTTCTTCTTCTTGTTTCTGTTGGACCGCTGGCGACACTCTTTCTCTCTAACTTTCACACACACTCATAGCCTCTATTGGCCGACAACCCACCTACAATCACAGCAGGTCCGACCGTCGACACCACACACACACTACACACACAGTCGTCGGACGTAAAACCACACCCAATCGCCTTCGACGACACACGGGCGGCGACTTCCACTGAACGCACTCCCACCGTTGGACCAACACACACCCACAGACGGTGACTGAACAACGCATACACACACGGAGCTCGCACACACACATACACGCGACCCGACCTGTGACACACACACGATTTGACCACACCCACATACTGTCAGCAACCAAAATAGAGCACACGCCGCCGGAACTTTACCGACCGAACCCATGCATGCATACACTCAACAAGAATAATTACACAATTACGTACCAAAACGACGATGACGAACGACAACGTTTTTACAGGGTTAACGATCTCGCTCCACGATAGTCGATCCTGCACCGAACCGAACGGCAACGATCAAGCCATCCTACGATCACCGGAGAGTAGTCGACGAATGGAGGGCAGAACACACTCAAACTACCCCACACACATGCACGCTAATTCTCCCCACCATCACCGGAAGAGACACCACCGAGAACCCCCTTCCGTTTCCCTCTCTCTCTCTAGAATTTCTCTAAAATGGGTTTGAGATTTTCTTACTTAATTCCTCTTGCATGATCATATATATATCTTGCATGATTTTGGTGGAGAACGTTTTGATCTTAGCTTGCCACGTTGCCACTTCCGTTTCCTTGCTCCGGCCGATGCTCATCGTGCACACATGCGGAGGATGAACAAACGTGTGTATATAAATGGGTTTAAACCAAAATCTTTAATTAATTACCATTTCCTCCTCTAACTTCCTTAACTTCTTAATTTTTCTCAAATTCAACTTAAATTTTTTTTCTAAAATTTTCAATTTCACCCCTAAAACTTTTAAATTATAAGATTAAATGTCAATTTGAAATTTTAAGTTCTAAAATTAATATTTTCAAAGTTTCCAATTTGACCCCTAAACTTTTTATTTGGATTTTTAATTAACAATTTTTTTTCCCAATTTCCTGATGCTCTAAAATACAACTATTAATGACGTACACGCTATGCTTTAGGTCTTACAGGAGTTCTTGGTCTTTCTTTACTTCAGAAGATAATAGTTGCATTCAGAATGCTGGCTTATGGAAACCTTACTTATTCTATTGACGAATATGTGTGAATTGGAGAAAATACTATGTGGATCCCAAGGTTTTGATGAATAATTAAGTGTTGATATTTTTTGTGAAACTGACGAGTTTATTAAGTGTTTCATTTTAAAAATTCCATTGATGCTGTTATCATGAAGTAATTGTTAAGGATGCAAAGAGACGGACAGTAAGAGATTGAAGATTCTGGAGAATCTAGGTGAAAACAACTCAAATTCATTTTTACTCTTAATGTATCCTGATTAGGATCACACACAACACAAATTAAATGATTTATATTTTAGTGTATTTTTTATTAGGATCCTAATTAGTTCGCATATTCGCTTCAATGTGAAATTGAAAAAGAAAAATTGACCTAAGAAAGATTAGTGTTTAAAATTGATTTATAGTGTCAATTAAGTTAACCGAGAAAAGAAATTGGTTAAAGGGTACGTTGAAGATTGGAGTTGAATTGAGTTAAGGAAAAAATGTTTCAGCATTGATCGGTCAACCGATGGGCGTAGGTTGGGAATTGGGAAAGTCTCTGAATCGATCGGTCAACCAATCAAGAGATATCGATTAACTGATGACCGATAAGTAAACTCTCTGAATCTATTGGTTAACCTACCATCGATGATCTGTCAATCGACTAAGGTCGAAATTTGGCCTAGAGAAGCATCCTGGATCGATCAGTCAACTGACCTATGGGGGATCACTCAACCAACCATTGTTGGTGAATGGCTTGGATAGCAACCTGAAATGATCGTTCGATTGATGGCCTATGACCGGTCAACTGACTGAGCTATTTCAGATTTTGAGGATTTTCGAGATTTGATCTAAAACTAGCAATTTTTTGGTTGATATTTTGGAGATATTTTAGAGATTTGAACATATTATAGAATTGCTTTTATTTAAATCTCCCTATAGATATGATAAACTTGTTTTAAGTGTTTCTCAACTTAATCTACTTAATACTACCTATCCTTTCAATTTGAGAATGTAAAATAATTTGGGGACTAAATTAAATGATTTAAAAGTCATATTTAAGTGAAATTGACCAGGATTAAATGGTATTGATATATAAGGTCTATATGTGCATTTACTTGTTATATCTTGTGGGAACTCGCCGTTAGAGGGCATGTTTCAAATTAATTTAAATCGACCTACGTTTTTCACATATCAATACATCAATCTATCAAGAACTATCAGTTCCTAAACTATTCTAAGAGTTATCATTCTACTGAGATTTATTCGAGAGATATATTGTGTTGCGTTCTTGATCTAAAGCACTGATTATTGAATTGGCATCATCGATTTGAGTTGTCTAGCGATTCTATTTACATTCTTCGGCATTATTTTGGTGAGATCTTTCTAATCTATTATTTTTTATTGTGATTTGATATTATTATATTTGCTTGGTTGATAAGCTCATTGTAAAATCGTTTTTGAACTTTAAAAAGTATAAAAATATTTTTAAAACAATTTTTGTGATTATCTGATTACATGTTTAATTCTATGCTACCCACATTTTTTATAATCAGATATTAAATTCCTCACTTAATTTTTATCACTAGTAATTATCGGGACATTAATTGAGTTTAATTGATTTGAGGTAGTAGAACCTCTGAGAAGGAAAAAACTCACTGATTTTTGTATTTAGTGAGTTTATGCAAATTAGATACTGTTGGGAGTCTCTAGTCAGGGGTAGCTTGGGTTTCAATCTTTTCATGGAAAACGATTAAGATTTCATCTTTACCTAGAGTATAAAAATATGAGGTTATTTGATAAGTGATTTATTTACTAACAAATTAAGTATTTTTAGGTTCAAATATTTGTGTGTTTTCAAGTATTTTTGTTAATTTAATATGTTTTTGTGATGTTTTGTACGTTTATAAATAAATGGAAAATAAGATGCAAAATTGGTTCAGGTGTAGTAATTTTAAGGCCATTTTTTACAATGACTCAATCCGATTTTGGAATATCTCAAAACATGGAAGTTGTAGATCTATGTCTTAGATTTCCATATATTTTTTAATCATCTAAATTAGAGTTCGGACAAGAAAATTATGGCAAAAATACAAATTAGGCGCCAGACACTGTCCCTATATCGCTGCAGCGATAATTTGATCACTGCAGTGAAATAGATCGTTGCAGCGATGATTTGGTTGTTGCAGTGGTGGTCCTTTAGTGTGTTTCTGAACCCCTGATCACTGGAGCAATATTCTACTCCGCTGCAGCGACCTGGCACAAGCTGACAAGATATTTTCTAGATATGTTTTGGATATTTTGCACCTCTACTTGTATCCACTAATTCCTACAATACCTAGATCATATTTTGGGAGTTTTTTGAGAGCTCAAGATCATACCAAGCAAGAGATTTTATCAATTGGAAAAGAGGAAACAAGATTGGAGCGGATTTTATGGATGTAGAACCATCCATTCTTTAGATATCGGCTATTCTCCCTTGTTTCTCTTTTTTTTTTCTATACTCTTGTTGATTGTTTGATCATGTATATATCATTTTTAGTTGAATATTTGGTTATGTCCATGAGTTAAATGTTTATTGTCTAGGGATTGATATAGTTCACTAATATACATGTTTGAGTAAATCATTATTTCGTTATTGGTTGTTCATCCCTATTCGATTGTGTTTACCGTTATTTTACTTCTATTATATGCTTGTTATAATATTTTGGTTGATTTGAGAAGACGGGATTTGACACTCGGGAGAGGTAACCTCGGATTCGGATTAGGGTTTAAACACATCGCGATATTCTAATATTTTGGGAGATTATTAGAACGTGTGCAATCCGTGAGGTTGGGGTGAGACTCATGTAATCGTTTAGTTGCTAGATAGGGATATCAGTGTTGACACGAATTGCATATTCATTCACTTTACACTCGGAAAAGATATTGAGTGAGTTTTAGACACCTAGATTGTTAGATAGATTAATGACCGTTAATGTAAACTAGACAAAATCAAATACATTTAAGTGAATGAAGTTAATCCCTAGATAATTTATTCACATAGACATTATTCTTAATATTTTAGTTTAATGAATTTAGTTTAGTTTTATATTTTTACAAAAACCAAAAATTGGAAAGCCTAAATAAAGTTTGGTTACGATAATCACGGTACTTGGCGATAATTTAATCCAAACCTTGTGGATACGACAACCCCTTAATTCCTATACTATTAAAACTTGACCTCATGCACTTGCGAATAAAATCAAAGTGTATAAAATATCGCAACAAGTTTTTGGCGCTGTTGCCGGGGATTGGCTTTTTGGATTATTGTTAATGCTGCGAATAAGTAACTTGATTTTAATTTAGGCATTTATTTTATTTTAAATTTTTGTTCTTAGTTTTGTTTGTCTTGTGAGGTACTTGAAGATGTCTCATCAACAAGTCCTTTTGAGTTTTTCTCAACGGGATTCCGAGCCGTTCTATTATGCTTGGGAATGATACAATGAGGCCCCGTTTGGCAACCGTTTCCATCCCTGAAATTCCCATTCCATTCCCAGATTTTTGGGATTTTTGTTTGGGAATACATTTGGTAATTTTTGTTCTCGTTCCCATTCCATTCTCATTTGAGAATTGTACCTATTTTTTTTCTTAAGAAATGAGAAATAAAAAAAAGTTGTTTCTTATTATTCCCATCTCATTCCCAAAAATTAAAGAGGGCCACTGCCACTATTCATCCGTTGTCCGCCGCCATCCACCGCCGTTGGCCACCGTCTACCGCCGCCGTCGGTAGCAATCTCCGGCTAACATTGCCAGTCACCTCCAGCATCACTGGATGCCTACCTTTTGCCCACCGTCCGGCAACTTCTAGCACCACTAGCTGGCCACCGTCAGCCATTTGCTGGTCACCGTCCGGTTGCCACCGCCGTCCGGCCAAAACAAAAAAAAAATGTTCTCAAAATATTTTTTATTTATTTATTTTTATTTTAGGATAAAATCATTACCAAACGTGATTTTGTTCCTAAAACAAAACAAAAAATTATCGTTACCAAACACGATTGTACTCCCAAGAAGGAAACCGAATTCTCATCCCATCCCATCCCATTCCTATCCTACTACATGAGATGGGAACAGAAATGGTTACCAAATGCCACCTGAGTTGCTATTTTGGTTCTCCAATAATAGTTTCCTGAGGGAGTGTCAACTACTGAACTCCTTCGATAGGTTACAAGCCGCAACAAGAACTTAGGTGGAATGAGGAAATGGTACCACCTCATTCGACCAACTAATCACGGATGAAGCCTATTGGTTGTTAGAAGACATGGCAAACTTTGATTTTCAGAGTTAGAATTATTCAACAAGTCACCAAAGCTTGGGGGATAGTTCCAACATTTCGGCGCCATAGTTTGACACCCTGAACCAACATGCGGAGTCTTCTCCTACCTTGGAAGAGATGTTCGCTGAATTTATAGATGAGACTTCGATTTTCTAGAGGAAAATGCATGACCGTCTCAATGAGCATGAGGATCATCTTGACA
Source organism: Eucommia ulmoides (assembly GCA_016647705.1). NCBI lineage: Eukaryota > Viridiplantae > Streptophyta > Magnoliopsida > Garryales > Eucommiaceae > Eucommia > Eucommia ulmoides. The sequence goes on from CM028337.1 coordinate 35,740,334, forward strand.
ATATTGAGATAACCTGCATTGAAATTGATACGACCGTAACGTCTCTTGAAATGCAAATCGGTCAGCTTATTTCCTTTATTGAGGCTGAGTCAAAAGTGGTGGCATTGAGAGACACACAAGCCACATCCATCATTGAAAGCCACTATAAGGAACTAAATACAAGTAAGAGGACTTAGGAGGTGCATTATGAAGATGATTTGAAAGAGGACGAGGCTCAAGAATTGTTCGTTGATGACAAATCAGAAGATGATTTTGAATCCTCACCTCTTGAAATCCAATTGGTATTGTCATCACCGATCCAAGATGATCACATCTACGAGAATCCGATATGACTCACTTGTCCTTCACCACCTTTAACTTTGTTCATTTAAGCTTCCCAAGCACATGAGCCGGAGAAGAATCAAGTTGAGAGCACGTGTCGATCATTGCCAAATCTCGCCAAGCTTGAGGGCATTGAGAATCAAGACCCGTATGTTGTGTTGTGTAACACATACAATGGATGGAATTCGCTCTTTGACGAGCCCTTCTCCGTGTCAAGCCGAGGACATTAAAGCAAGAGCTTCTTGGGAGGCAACCCAAGTTTTTAAATAAATCAATCCATCACCGCCAACCACACTCGAAGGCAAGATTGTCTCACCTCCCAGGTATGTGTTCAAAACCCCATTTGTCACTATAACGCATGTCATTTGTTGAGTTCAAGGTTGGGTCACTGTGGACACTGTTTTTTCTAAGTTTGGGGGGGATGTTTTGCATGTTTTCTTGTTTGATGTCTTTTTGTTAGTTATGTAGTTAAGTTTAATAGTTGTTAAATGTTTTGTAGTTTAAGTTAAATTGTTTTCATGCATGTTAGTTTAGTATTAGTATGTTTGTGTTTGTAGTTGTTGTTATTGTATGTTAAGTTTTGTAGTTCTTATGGACCTACTCGATGATGATATTATCCCCTAGTTGTTTATCGAGGTCAAGGGTAATGCCCATTCATATGTGTTCTGTGTGCTTGACATCTCGTTTTGGTAAAAGTCATTGTGGATCCTAATGTGCACGAGCACGTAGACTCAATATACTAGCTATCCAATTGATTTGAAGCTAATTATCTAGGAGCCAAGTTCATGATAATTTAAGGAATTCTAGAACCTGATTGAGGGAAACTCGAGGCGAAATCCTAGGCAAGGTAGTTCAGGAGATATGATTTAGGCATTCATTTTGATCGCCTGAGCCATTGAAGCTTTCCACGCAAAATATTTTACCCCTCGTTACCCTATTGAAGCCTGTTAGCCATTTGAATTTTGAACACGTAACAAATACCCTGGCCAATAAATTTTTTTCCAAACCATTGTCGCTAAACCTAAGGTACAAATTGAGTCGAAATAAAATTAGCATTTGTTTATGCTACTTGAAGTGAGCGATTGGGTTTTGAGCGAACTTTTGATTGGTTTGGTATTCGAGTACTCACTTGTCATTTTTCTATCGTAGTTTCACACCCATGATATTGTACAAATTAAATAAGTATGGGGGTGTGGTCGTTAAAAACAAAATATGTTTAAATATGGTTTGAATTTTGTTTGTTTAGATAAGTGAGTACTACGTTTTAAAAAGTAAGTTCGGGTTGTTTCGGATTTGTCTTTGTGGGTAAGAGTGTGTTTGAGTGTCAAGCGTAGTGCCTTGGATATCATTATCTAAAGACACTATCATGTTTTATATTCCCGTTATACCTTTGGCAAGTTGATAAAAATCGAACCAAGTCCTTTTGATATTTTAGAATTGCTTAGCCTACATTAGTGGAGAGTGGAACTCAATATGGCTTATGGAAATCCTAAGTCTTTTTGGTTTTAATTCATGAATTTTGTTGGTGGATAATTTAATCCGGTCTTTGGACAGTTGTGTAATAAGAGTTTTCGCACACACACTTGAACATGATCTAGAATGGTGTTTACCGTTATTGAATGTTGAAATTCTAGAACGCCACATTGTGTGTTTTATTCTTGAACTCAATATGATTGGGGGCCGTTGAGGGAAAACTTTTTGGTCGATTAGTTGAAATTCAAAACTCACGCGTCGTTGTTTTTAGTTCGTTTGAGTTTTTCTTCTTTAGTATTTAAGTTCGTTAATTCGTTGTAATAGTTTGTTTTCTTGTGTGGGTATTTTTGCTTGAGGACAAGCAAACGTTTGAGTTTGGGGGGTATTTCATAAGTGGTTTATTTACCAACAAATCAAGTATTTTTAGATTCAAATATTTGTGTGTTTTCAAGTATTTTTGTTAGTTTAATATGTTTTTGTTTTGTTTTGTAGGTTTATAAATAAATGGGAAACAAGATGCAAAATTGGTTCAGCTGTAGTAACATTAAGGCCATTTTTTTACAATGATTCAATCCGATTTTTGAAAATCTCAAAACATGGAAGTTGTAGATATGTCTTAGAGTTCCATAGGTTTTTGAATTACCTTAATCTAAGTTCAGACGAGAAAGTTACGAAAAACATACAAATCAGGCACTAGACATTGTCCCTATATCGCTGTAGTGATAATTTGATCACTGCAGCGGTGGTATGTCAGTATGTTTCTAACCCCTTGATCGCTGCAGCGATATTCTGCTCCATTGCAGCGACCCGACACCAGCTGACAAGATATTTTCTAGATATTTTTTTTGGATATTTTGCACTTTTACTCGTATCCACTTATTCCCATAATACCTAGAACATTTTTTGAGAGCTCAAGATCATACCAAGAAAGAGATTTCATCAATTGGAGAAGAGAAAACAAGCTCGGAGCGGATTTTACAGACGTAGAACCATCAATTCTTCAGATATCGGCTATTCTCCCTTGTTTCTCTCTTTATTTCTAAACTCTTGTTAGTTGTTTGATCATGTATATATCGTTTTTAGTTGAATATTTTGTTATGGCAGCTAAATGTTTATTGTCTAGAGATTGATGTAGTTCACAAATATACATGTTTGAGTAAATCGTTGTTTCGTTATTTGTTGTTCATCTCTATTGGATTGTGTTTACCGTTCTTTTACTTCCATTATATGCTTGTTATGATATTTTGGTTGATTTGATAATATAGGGTCTGACACTTGGGAGAGGTAACCTCGAATTCGGACTAAGGTTTAAACACTTCCCGACGTTCTAATGTTTTGGAAGATTATTAGAACGTGTGCAATCTGTGAGGTTGGGGCGAGACTCATGTAATCGTTTAGATGCTAGATAGGAATATAGGTATTAACACAAATTACATATTCATTCACTTTACACTCGGGAGAGGTAGTGAGTAAGTTTTAGACACCTAGCTTGTCAGATAGATTAATGACCGTTAATGTAAATTAGACTAAATCAAACACGTTTAAGTGAACGAAGTTAACCCCTATATAATTTAATCCCATAGACGTTATTCTTAGTATTTTAGTTTAATTAGTTTAGTTTAGTTTTACATTTTCACAAAAACGAAAAATTGGAATGCCTAAATAAAGTTCGGTTACGATAATCGCGGTACTTAGCAATAATTAATCCAATCCCTATGGATACGACAACCCCTCACTTCCTATACTATTAAAACTTGATCTCGTGCACTCACGAGTAAAATCAAAACGTATAAAATATCGCAACATTATTCTTTTCCCTTGCAAAGAATTAGGTATTAATTCTTTCTAAATAGAATTAGTTTGGAGTGAATTGTATTAGTTCCATTCTTACCGATGAAAATGATACTTGGAGAGTTTGTGAGGTTTAATCCCTTGTATGTGAAAGGATTAGGTTAGTCTTGAGTTTGGTAAAAATGTAAGGTTATTCTTGCACTAGGAAAAGGATTCGGTAGTGATTCCTCCTGAATAGAATTATGTTAGTCTTTAGCCTGGTAAAAAGATAAGGTTCTTTTCCTTAGCATGTGAAAAGAAAATTGTAAAGGTTGATTATGAGCCTGTAAAATAATTATTTTGTAAATATTTGGTTCCTTCCTATTGATAGGTGTAATTTATTTATTTATTCCCAAGTCGATTTTGGTAGATTTCGAGTATTTTTATAGAGTTTTAATATGTTTTAGTACGTTTTTATTTATTTTGTTATAAATTAGGTATTTGGGGGTGAAAAGAGACTAAAACGGTCCATAAACGAGCAAGTCGGTAGAAGAATGGTGGAGAAAAGAGAAAAAATGTCAACATTCAGAACCTGCATCCAACGTTGCAGCGATGAAAATACAGAAAGTTGTTGAAAGCTCCACCGCTATAGCGGTCAAAATGTAGAGAGTTCCATCGCTGCAGCAGTCACCCGCCAGAAACCTACTGACCTCTCCACCGCTGCAGCGGTGATCCTATCGCTACAGCGGTCATCTACCAGACAGTTTAGATATTTTAGGATATTTTGAGATATTTTGAATCCTATAAATATCATCCCTCTTCTCCCCAAATGAGGGTAGTCTCTTTCGGGAGTCTTGAGAGCTCCAAGGCCATTCAACCAAAATAAGATCATTAAGGCCAAGAGGAGCAAACGTTCTTAGAGCGGTTTTAGCATTGGATCTTCGAATAATAGCTAGTCTTCTCATTTCTCTCTTCAGTTCTTAGTTTGGTTGAATGTTTTGTATATGTTTAGCGTGTATTTAGTTGTATTTAGGGCTATAGCCATGTGTAGCTAAACATATATTTTTTAGGGCTTGATTGAATTCATGTAAACGTTGTTTATATAAAATTGATATTTTGTTAATGGTTGTTCACGTTTATCCGATTGTGTTTGCCATTATTCCACGTTTATATGCTTGTTATGATATATTGAGAATATGGGGTTTGACACTCGGGAGAGGTAACCCCAGATTCGGACTAGGGTTTAAACACAACGCGACGATCTAATAACCCGGGAGGGACTTAGAAAGTGTGCGATCCGTGACATTGGGGCGAGATTCATGTGACTAAGTGTCGTATAGACGCTCGAGGGGGATTTCGGCGTTAACGCAAAATCACATATTCATTCACTTTACACTCAGGAGAGGTAGTGAGTAAGATTTTAGTATTGAGATTGTCGGATAGGATGAATACCGTTAATATAAACTAGATTGAAATGGACATGTTTAAGTGAACAAAGTTAATCCCTAGGCAATAATTTCTCATAAACGTCATACTAGTATATTTGTATAATTAGTTTAATTAACTTATTATTAGTATATTTTATTATAAAAACAATTTTTTTATCGCCTAAATAAAATTAGGTTATGAAAATTACGGTACTCAACGATAATCTACACCAATCCCTGTGGATACGATAGCCCTTACTCTTCCCACTCTACTGAAACTTGACCCGTACACTTGCGATGAAAGTAGTGATGTATTTACGCGCTACCAAGTTTTTGACGCCATTGTCGAGGATTGGTTTTTAGATTGTTGTTGATATTGTGAGTAAAGAACTTGATTTTAATTTAGACATTTATTTTCTTTATAATTTTTGTTTTGTAGTTTTGTTTTTCCTACAGGGTACTTGACGATGTTAGATCAACAAGTGCTTTTGCATTTTTTTTAATGAGATTTCGAGCCATTTTATTGTACTTGGGATCGATACAAGGAGTTGCTGTTCTGATTTTTGAATCATCGTTTCCCGAGGGATGTCAACTACTGAACTTCCTCGATGGGTTACTAGCCGCCAAAAGAAATTAGGTTGAAAGTAGAAATGGTACCACCTCTTTCGACCAATTAATCGAGGACGAAGCTGATAAGTTGTTGGAAGACATAGCGGAGTATGATTTTCACAGTTAGAATTATTCATCAAGCTATCAAAGCTTGGAGGATAGTTTCACTATTTCGAAGCCATGGATTGACACCCCGGACTAACATATGGAGTCTTTCCCGACATTGGAAACCATGGTCGCTGAATCTATGGGGGAGACTCAGGCGTTTTGGAGGCAAACGAATGACCGGCTTAATGAGCATGAGGTTCATCTTGACACTATTGAGACAACCTGTGCTGAAATTGATGAGACCGTCAAGTCTCTTGAGACTCAAACCAGTTATCTTCTTTGTTTCATTGAGGCCGAGTCCAAAGTGGTGGCACTGAGAGACGAACAAGCCACATTCAATTGTGAAGCCACCGGGAGGAACCGGATATGAGCGGAAGGAGCTTCGGTAAGTTCAATGATGATTATTCGAATGAGACGGGAACCCAAGCATGGATCGATGATTGTGATTCTTCACCAATAGAGATCCATATTGTGATGCCACCACCAATCCAAGACGATAACATCTATGAGGATCCGATGTGGCTCATTTATTCTTCGTCACCATTTGTAATGCTCTTTCGTGCCCATCGAGCACATGAGCTGGCAACGAATCAAGTTGAAAGCTCGAGTCGATCAGAGCCAGATCTCACCAGTTTTGAGGGAGTTCAAAATCAAGACCCATATATAGTGTTGTATGGTACGTGTAAATTACCTACGTATTTTCAATCTTAATTTGTTAGTTTTCAAGTACGTTTATAGTTATTTTTATATGTTTTAATACTTTTTGTATAAATCAGGTGTGAGGAACGAAAACGATGAGATCGAACCGAAGGCGAGTCGAAGTTACGGTGGATAAACAAGTAAGGAGACAAAAATATGAAGGAAGCCTACCGGCTAGGTGTCCAGATCTTCGCCTAGGCAGTGAAGATGCTGAGAATGACAAAAGGCTACTGACAGCCCACCGCCTAGGCAAAAAATTCCTCCGCCTATGTGGAAACCCCAGTAGAAACATTTCCAAGTCCACCGCCTACTTCTTCGCCTAGGAGGTCACCAAACCTACAAAGTCGGTACAGGTGCTGTAACTTCAAGGCTATGTTGTACTACGATTCAATCCTATTTTGGAAATACTCAAAACATGGAAGTTGTAGATATTTTTATTATCTTTCCATAGGTTTTTTAATCACCTCAATCAGAGTTCAGATAAAGAAGTTACAGCTAAAACAAAATTGCAAACCTGTAGTAACTTCGCCTAGGCGAAATTCCGGCAGAAAGTTAACCGACCTAACTTCGCCTAGGCAAAAATCCTACAGCATAACCTTGATATTTATTAGATATTTTGAGATCTTTTAGCCTATTTTTAATCTCTTATCTCCTCATCTCTTTCCCCTCTTCAGCCCTTAAGGCCTTAAGCCCTATTTTAGGAGTAGGATTAGGGATTTTTGAGGGAGAGCTCTCAACCCGAGGTGGAAGATAAAGAGGGAAACGATCGTTCAATGTTTCTAGTGCCAATTCTTCGGATATAGGCTAATTCACTCGTTTCTTCTCTTTGTTTTCTTCATTTTGGTAGTTGTTGAGCATGTTTAGCTCGTTTTACATTGTATAAACGGTTAGGGCCATGAGTTAAACATGGATTGTAATAGGGATTAATGTATTATTTATGAAAATGTAGTTTTGGTTGAATTTGTGTTTCGTTTATGGTTGTTCCTTATAATTTCGATTGTGTTTTCGTGTTTTCTATGATTATATGCTAGTTTAGATATATTGAGAATACGGGGTTTGACACTCGGGAGAGGTAACCTCGGATTCGGACTAGGGTTAACACAACACGACAATCTAACGACCCGGGAGGGCGTTAGAAAGTGTGCAATCGATGACGTTGGGGCGAGACTCACGTGACCTAGAGTTGTTAAGACATTGAGGGGGACTTCAGCATTGACACAAAGTCACGTATTCCCCTGTCTTACACTTGGAAGAGGTGGCGAGGGAGTTTACGAACCGAGATTGTCAGATAAAGTTCATCCCTAGGCAATAAAGTTCATCCCTAGGCAATATACTCCCCTGAACAATCTCAAATTAGTATTTATAGTATAGTTAACTTAATTAGTATTTTAGTTTAGTATTAGTATTAAATTAAATTCCATTTTTGTCACCTAGATAAAGTCAGGTTATGACAATTGCGATACTCGATAGTAACAACACCAATCTCTGTGGATACGATACCCGACCGAAAGGTCCAGTATAATAAACTTGATCTGTACGCTTGCGGTGAAAGTGACAACGCTTATTTAGCGGCCACCAAGTTTTTGGAACACATACCTGGGAGGATATCGACAAGCGATATTACCTTGAGTATCGTTCATTTAAAACGATTATCTATTTTCAATTCCAGTGATACCCGTGGTCATTCTCCAAAGCCAAACCAAGCCCTATTGATTTTTTTGAATATCCGAACCTACATTAGTGGATAGTAGACTCCAATCAAGTGTATGGTTTTCCTAAAATCCTTCAACGATTTAAGTTATGAGCTTAATGATTAAATAATCCAATCCGGTATTTGAATAATTACACATTTGAGTTCTCACACACACACTTCAAATGGATCTAGAATGATTTTTATTGATATTGATAGTTGAAATTTTAGAACACCACTTGGTGTGGGTTACTTCCCGAACTTGATCAAATTTAGGGATGTTGAGGGTGGAACAAAGTGGTCCTTTCGATTGAACTTTATATTTACATGCATATACTTCTTTTATGTTTGAGTTTTTCATTTTTAGTTGGTTAGTTCATTAGTTAGTTTAGTTTAGTGTTAGTGTTTTGTTCGAGTACTAGCAAAATTCTAAGTTTGGGGGTATTGATAGGTGTGAAAAACCTATCTATTTCGAAATCGAATTTGTTAGTTTTCAAGAGTATTAGTTATATTTAATTGTGTTTTAGTTTGTTTTAGTGTAAAACAGGTGAAGGGACGTTAAAGGGCGATAAACAAGTGAAAACGGTGGAGAAACGGTGAACAAAATGTAAAAAACAGGGTTTCGGTGAATGAAGACCATCGCCTAGGCAGAAAAGAGGTAGAATGTTGGAGAGATGAAGTGATGAACCACCGTCTAGGTGAGAAAATCACCGCCTAGGCGAGAAAACGTCAGAATGTTGTGCCAGCAGCCACCGCCTAGGCGAAGATCCGACAGAAACATAAACCGACTTAAGCCACCACCTAAGCGGTGAACCACCGCTTAGGCAGTGACACTCTACACAAAAATATCTATTTTCAAATATTTTGAAGATATTTCCAAACCTTGCTTATTTAACCCTTTTCTCCCCCAATTGTAAAAAACCCCTTAGACGTGAGAGAGGGCTTGGTTTTTCTTGAGAGCTCTCTTCCACCTTAGTTACGTTTAGATAATTTAGGAAGTAGATTAGATTAGTTTTAGTAAGTGTTCTTGGCCAATCCTTGAAGTGCAAGAAGATGAAGTTCATCAAAGGAGAAGATGAAGCTCGGGAGGATTGTTCTTTGGCGAAAATGGACTACTCCACTTTGAGATATGGCTTTTCTTCCCTTGTTTCCATCTTTGCACTTAATGTTTATTATAGATATTGATGATATCCTCTTGATTTAATGTTGTATTGGCTAAGAACATGTTAGTTTAATTAAAGATTAGTTAGGGATAGATGTAGTTGTGTAAATACCCGTTTGGTTTAATATATGTTTCTTTAACGGTTGTTGTTTTAATTCTGATTGTGTTTATCATTTGATGATGATCTTAATATGCTTGTAATGGTATTAGGGTTGGATTTGAGAATCTAGGGTTTGACACTCGGGAGAGGTAACCCTGGATTCGGACTAGGGTAAACACATCGTTATGACCTAACGACCCGGGAGGGCGTTAGTTAGTGTGCAATCGATGACGTTGGGTCAAGACTCACGCGGCCTAGAGTGGTTAAGACATTGAGGGGGATCTCTTCATCGACATGAAGTCACGTATTCCCTAGTCTTACACTCGGAATAGGTGGCGGAGGAGTTTACGAACCGAGATTGTCGGATACCTAAACACCGTTATTATTAACTAAACAAAATCAAACATGTATTAAGTGAACGAAATCAATCCCTAGTTAATCAACTTAGTTAGAATTAACCCACTAATTGTACTTTAGCTTAGTTTAATTTTAAATCATGTCTTTAATCGTCAGGATAACATGAGACTACGTAAATTGCGATATTCAATTATTCACACTTTTATCTGTGGGAACGATATCCGATCTTCAAGATCCACTATATTAAAACTTAGACCTCGTATATTTGTGAGAGTAAGTAGCGGCGTGTTTCACGCTGCTACCAAAAAGTATAAAAACATATTAAAACATATAAAAATAACTATAAACGTAACTTCGCCTAGGCGAAATTCCGGCAGAAAGTTAACCGACCTAACTTCGCCTAGGCGAAAATCCTACAGCACAACCTTGATATTTATTAGATATTTTGAGATCTTTTAGCCTATTTTTAATCCCTTCTCTCATCCTCTCTTCCCCCTCTTCAGCCCTTAAGGCCTTAGGCCATATTTTAGGAGAAGGATTAGGGATTTTTGAGGGAGAGCTCTCAACCCGAGGTGGAGGATCAATGAGGAAGCGATCGATAGATGTTTCTAGCGGTAAATCTTCGGATATTGGCTAAGTCGCTCATTTCCGCTCTTTGTTTTCTTTATTTTGGTAGTTGTTGAGTATGTTTAGCTCGTTTTACATTGTATAAACGGTTGGAGCCATGAGTTAAACCTGGATTGTAATAGGGATTAATGAATTATTTATGAAAATATAGTTTTGTTTGAATTTGTGTTTCGTTTATGGTTGTTCCTTATAATTTCGATTGTGTTGCTGTGTTTTCTATGATTATATGCTAGTTTAAATATATTGAGAATACGGGGTTTGACACTCGGGAGAGGTAACCCTGGATTCGGATTAGGGTTAACACAACACGATAATCTAACGACCTGGGAGGGCGTTAGAAAGTGTGCAATCGATGACTTTGGGGTGAGACTCACATGACCTAGAGTTTTTAAGACATTGAGGGGGACTTCGGTGTTGACACGAAGTCACGTATTCCCCAGTCTTACACTCGGAAGAGGTAGCGAGGGAGTTTACGAACCGAGATTGTCGGATATGCCGAACGCCGTTAATGTTAACTAAAACAAAATCAAGCGCATTTAAGTAAATAAAGTTACTTTATTCCCTAGGCAATATACTTCCCTGAACAATCTTAAATTAGTATTTATAGTATAGTTAACTTAATTAGTATTTTAGTTTAGTATTAGTATTAAATTAAATTTCATTTTTAGCGCTTAGATAAAATTAGGTTATGACAATCGATATACTCGATAGTAATCTCAACCAATCCTTGTGAATACGATACTCGACCGAAAGGTCCACTATACTAAAACTTGATTCGTACGCTTGCGGTGAAAGTGACAGCGCTTTATTTAGCGGCCACCATTGTATGACACATAAAGCCATTTTTTTACGAGCCCTTCTCCATGTCAGGTCGAGGACAATAAACTAAGAGCTTCTTGGGAGCCAACCCAAGGTTCTAAAATAAATTAGTTCCATCACCTCTAACTTCATTCGGAGGTGAGATTGTCTCGCCTCCCAGGTACGTGTTCTAAACCCCCTTCGTCTGAATGCTTTATTTCAAATATTGAGATTGATGATTGGGTCGTTGTGGAGACTGCCTGTTTGAAGTTTGGGGGTGATGTGTCGTATGCTATTATGTTTTATTGTTTTATTGTATTGATATTTGTTTAGTGTAGTATGTGTTTGTTGTTGTTGTTGTTGTTGTTGTTGTTGTTGTTGTTGTTATGTGTTGAGTTTTGCGTTCATCTGGGCCACAACCCAATGATGATATTATCCCCTAGTTGTTTGTTGAGGTCAAAGGTAATGCTCATTCATATGTGTTCTATGTGCTTGACATGTCATTTTGGTGAAAGTTATTGTGGATCCTAATTTGCACAAGCACGTAGACTCAATGTATAGCTATTCAATTGATTTGAGGCCAATTATCCATTAGCCAAATTCATGATAATTTTAAGGATTCTAGAACCTGATTGGGGGAAACTTGAGGTGAAATCCTAGGTGAGGTAGTTCAGGAGATGTGATTTAGGCATTCATTTTGTCGCTTGAGCCTTTGAAGCTTACCTTGTAATATATTTATCCCTCGTTACCCTGTCGAAGCCTATAATGCCATTTCAATTCTAAACACATATCAAACACATAACAAATACCCTGGCCAATTGAACTTTTTCCAAACCTATATCGCTGAACTGAAAGCACAATTTGAGTAAATTAAGTTAGCATTCGTGTATGCTACTTGAAGTGAGCGGTTGGGTTTAGGGTGAACTTTTGATTGGTTCGATATTCGAGTACCTACTTATCATTTTTCTTTCATTTTAACCACACCCGTGAAATTGAAATAATCAAATAAGTTTGGGGGTGTGGTATGTTAAAAAAGAAAACCATATGTAACTATAGTTCAATTTCCGTTTCTTTGATAGGTGAGTTCGTCGATCTTAAATTTATGTTCAGAGTTATTTCAAATTAATCTATGGGGGTTCGAGTGTGATTGTGTGCCAATCGTTGTGCCTTGGGCATTGTTAAATTAATGATGTTAACCTGTTTTATATTCCAGATATACCCTTGGTCATGTTCCAAACCGAACCAAGTCCTATTGAACTTTTTGAACTTCCAAGCCTACATTAGTGGAAAGTAGAACCCAATCAGGCATATGGGTATCCTAAACCTTTAAGGTTTAAGTTATGAGTTTCGTTGGTGGATAATCCAATCCAGTCTTTGAATGGTTATATTATTGAGTTTTGCACACACACTTTGAAAGGATCTATAATGACGTTTACCATTATTGAATGTTGAAATTCTAGAACATCACATAATGCGTTTTACTCCTGAAATCGATATGATTGGGGGTTGTTGAGGACAAAATGTTTTGGTCGATAGTTGAATTTAAAACTCGCATATCGTTATGTTTAGGTTGTTTATGTTTAGGTTGTTTGGTTAGTTAATTTAGTTGTGTTTTTTATTTATTTATTTATTTAAGTGTGAGTGTTTTGCTCGAGGACTAGTAAAATTCTAAGTTTGGGGGTATTTGATAGGTGTAATTTATTTGTTTATTCCCATGTCGATTTTGGTAGTTTTCGAGTATTTTTATAGCGTTTTAATACGTTTTTATTTATTTTATTATAAATTAGGTATTTGGGGTAAAAAGGAACTAAACCGGTCCATAAACGAGCAAGTCGGTGGAAGAACGGTGGAGAAAAAAGACAAAAATGTCAACATTCAGAACCTGCATCCAACGCTACAGCGGTTACCCACCAGAAACCTATTGACCTCTTCACTGCTGCAGCGGTCATCTTCCAAACAATTTAGATATTTTAGGATATTTTGAGATATTTTGAATCCTATAAATATCATCCCTCTTCTACCCAAATGAGGGTAGATGGTTTTGGGTGTCTTGAGAGCTCCAAAGCCATTCAACCAAGAGAAAATCATCAAGGCCAAGAGCAGGAAGCGTTCTTGGAGCGGTTTTAGTGTCGGATCTTCGAATAACAGCTAGTCTCCTCATTTCTCTCTTCAATTCTTAGTTTGGTTGAATGTTTTGTATATGTTTAGCTTGTATTTAGGGCTATGACCATGTGTAGCTAAACATATATTGTCTAGGGCTTGATTGAATTCATGTAAACGTTGTTTATATAAAATCGATATTTTGTTAATGGATGTTTATGTTTATCTGATTGTGTTTGCCGTTATTCCACGTTTATATGCTTGTTATGATATACTAAGAATACAGGGTTTGACACTCGAGAGAGGTAACCCCGGATTCAGATTAGGGTTTAAACACAATACGATGATCTAATAACCTGGGAGGGAGTTAGAAAGTGTGCAATCCATGACGTTGGGGCGAGACTCATGTGACTAAGTGTCGTATAGACGCTCGAGGGGGATTTCGACGTAGACGCGAAATCACATATTTATTCACTTTACACTCGGGAGAGGTAGTGAGTGAGATTTCAATATCGAGATTATCGGATAGGATGAATGCCATTAATGTAAACTAGATTGAAACAAACACGTTTAAGTGAACGAAGTTAATCCCTAGGCAATAATTTTCCATAAACGTCATACTAGTATATTAGTATAATTAGTTTAATTAACTTATTATTAGTATATTTTATTATAAAAGCAACATTTTTATCACCTAAATAAAGTTAGGTTATGACAATTATGGTACTCAACGATAATCTACACCAATCCCTGTGGATACGACAACCTTTACTCTTCCCACTCTATTAAAACTTGACCTGTACACTTGCGGTGAAAGTAGCAACATATTTACGCACTACCACCTATTAAAAGAATCAAGTGGTTCAGTGGGTATGAATCTTCATGAGGCTGGGACGACTGGATTAGCCAAGAGTAGTTTGGTGAACCAGGATATATCCTTGTATGCTGCTTTGTTTACTTTATTTATATTTTGTTGTTTGGGTGTGTACCTAGATTAAATACACTTATCCACTGTATTATAAAGATAATAATTGATTTAGGGTAAATCGATTATTTGTTTATTTAAGTGTTGAAAAAATTAAATTTTGATTAAATTTTATAACTACCCAATTTACCCGCCTTCTTGGGTAGCTCACTGGGCCAACATACGGTCATAGAGAGTTTAAGGAATTTTGTGAAAGCAGTTATCCAGGTGTTCAGTGTTGAGTATTTAAGAGCACCATACAACAATGATACTTCTCAATTGTTGGCGTTCGGTGAGCAATGGAGTTCTCCTAGAATGTTGGGGAGTATTGACTGAATACACTAGACATGCAAAAATTACCCGACCACTTGGTAGGGGATATACAATGGTTATTGTCACGGGCCAACAATTATTTTTGGAAGTTGTTGCTTCGTAAGATATGTGAATATAGCATGCTTTCTTTAGTATACCAGGATCACTTAATGATATCAATTTGTTAGATTGATCACCAGTATTTGATGTATTAGGTACTAGAACTACTCTTTCCGTTACGTATAATGTTAATGGAAATAAGTGTACAATAGGTTATTACTTAGCTGATGGCATATACCCAAATTACCCAATTTTTGTGAAGACAATTTCATGCCCCCAAGACTTGAAGAAAAAGTATTTTCCACAACTCAAAAATCAACAAGAAAATATGTTAAACATACATTTGGAGTGCTCCAAGCATCTTTTGCAATTGTACATAGACCAACACGATTTTGGGATGAGAAAACGCTAGCAAACATTATAAAAGCATGCATTATAATGCACAATTTAGTAATTGAGGATAAGGGAGGAACCATAAATATTGATTTTTAGGGGAGTAGTGGAAATCCTCCTATACAAGTCTCGTATGCTCCTATACTTGAGCTATCGAATTATATTCAAACCCAATATAGGATTAGGGATAAGTAAGTCCATTCTCAACTTTAGTCAGATCTCATCGAGCATGTTGATCCTAAGATTTTGATGGACAATTAAATGTTGCTGTTTTTTTATGGAACTAACGATTTCATTAAGTGTTTCCGCTTCTTAATTCCAGTGATGAAAATGACCATGAATATATTGTGGCAATACTAAAGATGATGACAAAGATAATAGAAGATTAAGAGTTTGAAGAAATTGAAGAATCTAGGGAAAATAACTCAGGTTAAATTCTAACTCTTAATATCCCAATTAGGATCACACACGACACAAAATGATTTTTATAAATATATGTGTTTTTGATAGGATCCTAATTAGTTAAATTATTTGCTCCTATGTGTAATTGAAAAATAAATATTGATATTTAATTAAAATTGAATTTAATAATTTAGTGGAGCTAACTAAGAAAAGAAATCAGTTAAAGGTGCGAGAATGTTGAAGAAAATTGATTAAAAACAAATTTAGAAGCGGTTCCCAACATTGACCAGTCGACAGGTAAGTCGACCGGAGCATAGAAGATAGAGTCGCTGAATTTCTCGGTCGATAGGTAGGTCGACCTGAGCTTAAATGGTGAACTCTCTGAATCGATCAGTTGACTGGGAGGTCGACATGTGATAAAAAATGAACTCTCTGAATCTCTTAGTTGATATATAGGTCGACCTATGAAACTCTCTGAATCGTCCAGTCGACAGGTGATGGATGGGCAATCGACTGATGGGCGAAGAGATTTTGGCTTGGCTACATCTTGAATTGGGCGGTCGATTGATGGGTCTTGGCTGGTCGACTTATGGGACAGTTTCAGTATTTTGTGGAATTCTGGATTTTATTCTAAAAATAGCCGTTACTAGCCATTTTTTTTGTTAGGACCTCTGAACTATCTTAGGAATCTGAAGTGTTTTTTGTTATTTAAATGATATCTAAGTGTTCCTATAGATAAGGTTCAAGTATTTTTGATGTTTCTCAATTTGGTACATATAATTCTTTCAATTCCATTCAATTGTGTTTGGTGAAAAAATTTGAGGGACTTAATTGAAAGTTTTAAAAGATATTTTTGAGTGAATTATATCAGAAATGAATCATTATGATATAGAGAGTCTATTGGTATATTTAAACGTCATGATTAATGGGAACTAGCTGTTAGAGGGCTTGTTTTATTCCCTTTTAAAAAGACCTGCGTTTTTTTTTTCTTCATATTTAAGAGATACATCTAGAGAATTATTCTGAGCCATTCAACTTTTGAGCTTTCTAAGAGAAATCAAATTGATTGAATTGTGAGATATTTTCTGAGACTTATTCTTGAGAAATATTTGCTATGGATTATTGCCACTACCGATCTAAAGTTTTGATTACTATCTTTAATCATTATTTTTTTTCGGTGGAATCCTAGTGAGATCTTTCTAAATTATTTTCTATTAATTGTTGCTTGATTATATTTGTTATTTGGAATTTGATCTTTGAAATTATTTTCCGATTTTTTATTGAAAAATATTTTTGGAACAATTTCTTGAAGAAATCTGATTACGTGCTACCCAATTTTTGTTTAAAATCAGATTTTGAGTATCTCACTTTTCTATCATTAGTTTTGAGATATTAATTGAGTTTTGATTTATCTGGGATAGTAGAAACTTCGAGTGAGAAAAATCGCTTATCAATTTGTAATTGGTGAGTTGAGTAACAGATTGAATACTATTGGGAGTATTTAATCAAAGGGTTGCTGGTTTCAGTCTCTTCCTGTAAAGAGATTGAGGTAGTAATTCTTCTTTGATTGAATTGATTTGTGAGCAATTTTATAATTGTTCAATCCTTACCGGGTACAAGGATATTTGGAGTGTTTGTGAGGTTTTTATTCTTTAGCCTAAGGTACAAAAAGAATTAGGTTATTCTTGAGCCTATAAAAAGTAGAAGTTATTCCTGAGCTTGGGAAAAAGAATTTTGTAAAGGTTGATTCTGAGCTTGCAAAAAGAATCATTATGAGAGTTTGGTTCCTACCTTTAAAGGAATCTTGAGTTTAGTGGGTGTGACATTCGTGGAGCTCGGGGGACTAGATTAGCCAAGAGTAGTTAGGTGAACCAGTATAAATTTCTGGTGTGCTATTATTTTTTATTATTTATTTTTATTGTTTGGTATGCACCTAGTTGATTTTATATTTCCGCTGTTATATAAAGATAATAATTAATTTAGGATTAAAATTAATTATTTGGATTTTTGAAGTATTTTCACTGATAATTTTTTTATCTACCTAATTCATCCCCCCTTTTGGGTAGCTCACTGGGCCAACAATTGGTATCAGACCTGGTTTAGCTCGACACACTTAGCTAACAAAGATCACATGGTGCATACAATGGGCACACTAACTGAGGGGTAGTCCATGCACCGACCATCGTTATTTGCAGGTGAAAACTATTCATTCTGGAAAGACAGAATGATTACCTTTTTTCAGGCCACAAATTATGATGTGTGGCTAGTGATGAAGGATGGACCATTTGTTCTAATGGAAAATGGAGTCCAGAAGAAGAAGGAACAACTAACTGCTTCTGATAAGCTGAAACTTTCTATAAACTCTCAAGCTATTAACATTCTATTTTGCTCTTTAGATACTAATGAATATTCTAGAGTTTCAGGTTATAAATCTGCAAAGGAAATGTGGGACAAGCTACAAGTTACCCACGAAGGGACAAGTCCAGTAAAGCAATCGAAAATCAACACTCTTATAAGGAAATTTGATTTGTTGAGAATAGAAGAGACTAAATCGATTCAAGAGATGTATACTCTCTTCAACAATATTTGCAATCACTTGAGTTAACTTGGAAAGCCATAATCCATGGAGGATAGAGTTCGAAAGGTCCTAAGATCTTTAACAAAAGTATGAGAGTCAAAGGTGACGGCAATTGAGGAAACTAAGGATCTTGACAAATACAAATTGATGATCTTATAGGCAACTCGATGACTTATGAAGCGGCAATTAAAGGATACAAGGATGACACCAGAAATAGCAAGAGGAAATACTTGACGCTAAAAGCTCTGAAAATTAAAGAAGAGGATGACAGTGATGATGAAAGTCTTGAGAGTGAGCAAGAGAAAGATGTGGTACTTCTTACAAAGAATTTTAGAAGAATGACTCGGCGCACATTCTGCGGGAGAAGAAACTTCAACATGAACAATGTGGAATACTACAATTGTCATAAGACCAGTCACTTTCAAAATGATTGTCCCGAACCGAAGAAGGATAAAGAAAAAAAAAAGAAGAAAAAAGAAAAGAAGAGAGGAAAAAAGGGTAAGAAGAAATTCATGAAGGCTACTTGGGATGATACTGAATCAAGTAGCTCCGAAAAATCAGATAATGAAGATATGTCCATGTTTGCATTGATGGCCACTGGTGGTGAGGTAACTAAATATTCAAGTTCTTGTCCTTTAGATTTTGGTGAATTATTTGATGTTTATCAAGAACTTTTCCATAATTATAAAAACAAGTGTTCTAAAATAAATGCCTTTTAAAGTACAATTAATACATTAAATAAGCAAGTGATGGATTACAAATATGAAAACAATGAATTCAAATCCAACTTGATGGATTTGCATTAAATTGTTCTCAAATTCACTAGCGGTGAAAATAACTTGAAAATGCTTTCGGGAAGTTCATGTGGAATTTTTGATAAAGCCGGTATTGGATTTCAGAAAAATCTTAAACAAAAACGTTTTCACAAATTCTTTTCTGAAACCAAGGATCTTATTAGATGTTTTAAATGTAATGTTGTGGGGCATATTATTCGTAGATGTTTTGCTAAAATATCTAACTGTAGACAAGTTTGGGTTCCAAAAGGAACTAAAATTATCTCGACTAACAAGATCGGACCCACTTAGACTAAGTATAACTTAGGAACTATTTGAGATGCTCCTTGCAGGTTATTCTAAAAGTATAAATAAGCAAGGAAAAATGGTTCCTGGATAGTGGTTGTTCTCGACACATGATGAGAGACAAAGGAAAATTTACATCTTTGACACCTAAGGATGGAGGTCATATGACTTTTGGAGACAGCACAAAGGGTAAAATTATCGGTATAGGTAGTATCGGTAATGGTACTACCATTATTAGATGTGTTACTAGTTGATGGACTTAAATATAATTTACTTAGTATTAGTCAGCTATGTGACATGGGCTATAACGTTATATTTGATCAGGATAAGTGCATTATTAAGAATAGTAATGATAGTAGTATCTTGTTAGTTGCATCACGTTTTGAGAATGTTTATACTTGCTCATTTGATGATTTTAATTCTCAAAATTTATCTTGTTTGAATGCTTTGTCTAAAAATAGTTGGTTATGGGATAAGAGACTTGGGCATGTTAGTATAGAGTTAATCTCTAAGTTATCTAAGAAGAGTCTCATACATGGCCTACCTGATTTGAAATTTGTGAAAGATAAAGTATGTGATGCATATTAATTAGGCAAGCAGGCTAGATCATCATTTAAGAAAAAGATGCACACGTCCACGTTTAGATGTTGTGAATTGTTGCATCTTGATTTGTTTGGTCCAAGCTCTATTGCTAGTCTTGGTGGTAAGTTTTATGATTTCGTTATAGTTGATGATTATTCCAGACTTACCTGGGTATTTTTCCTTGCTAAGAAAAGTGAGGTTGCTTCTGTTTTTGCTAAATTTTGTAAATGTATTCAAAATGAGAAGCAATATTCTATTATTAACATTCAAAGTGACAGAAGAAGAGAGTTTAAGAATGATGATGTGGTAAGTTACTGTGATGAGCATGGTTATGCTCATAACTTTTCTCCACCAAGATCACCACAACAAAATGGTGTAGTGGAAAGAAAGAACAAGACTTTTCAAGAGATGACTAGAACGATATTTAATGAAAATCTCTTACCAACCTACTTCTAGGCTGAAGCAGTAAGTACAACTTGCCATGTGGTGAATCGGGTATTAATTCGTAGAGGGTTTAACATAACCCCATATGAAATCTGGAATGGTAAGACTCCTAATATTTCTTATTTTAAAGTATTTAGATATAAGTGTTATATTTTGAATGACAAGGATAATCTTGGTAAATTTTATGCTAAATCTGATTATGGGATTTTTCTTGGATATGCTACTAACAATAAAGCTTATGGAGTTTATAATAAATGTATGTTAGTAGTAAAAGAAACTATGCATGTTGTTTTCGAGGAAGCTGATCCATTCTTGTCGAGAAAGGTTTTGGATGATAATGATTGATAGGTGTACATTACCTATATATTTCTAAACCGAATTTGTTAGTTTTCGAGTACGTTTATTACATTTTAATACATTTTAATGTGTTTTTATTCTTTTTTGTATTAAAACAGGTGTGTGGGGTGAAAAAGGTATGAAATCGGAGCATAAATAATGAAATCGTATCGAGAACGATTGGAGAACGGTGGAAAAACAAGCAAGGAGGTAATATTATGAAAGAAGCTCATCGCCACGGCGTCCAGACCTTCGCCGCAGCGGTGAAAGTGCTAAGAAGACCCCATTCTTGCTGAAAGCTCATTGCCTAGGCAGTGAAAATGCAGAATGTTTTCTCATTCCAGCACCTTCTCCGCTCGGCGAACAGTGAACTGACATACCCACTGCCGTGGCAGTGACCTCTGCATAGTTTAGATATTTTCCCTATAAATATCCTTTCCTCTCCTCTTGCCTCTCTCTAACCATTAGATCCCTTAGGGCTTACTTTAGAAAAAAAAAAGAGAGTTTGGGGAGTGCTCAAACATATCCAAAGGAGAAGATTAACACGCTAAGAAGGAGAATCGATCGGTGGATGGTTTTAGCGGCTAATCTTTAGATATTGGCTAAGTTTATCCGTTTTTTCCTTTTATTTTTTATCTTCGATATATGTTTGAGCATGTTTAGCCTAGTTTCAATTGTATAAACGGCTATGGCCATAGGCTAAATGTGGATTATCTTAGGGATGAATATTATTTATAAAAATATCATTTTGGTTGAGTTGTGTTTCTTTAATGATTGTTCTTCAATGTTTGAATGTGTTTATCGTATTTTCATGATTATATGTTAGTTTAGATATATCGAGAATACTGGGTTTGACGTTCGAAAGAGGTAACCCCAGATTCGGACTAGGGTAAACACAACGCATGAAATCAATGACATTGGGGAGAGAATCACATGACCTAGAGTCATTAAGACATTGAGGGGGACTTCGGCGTTGACGCGAAGTCATGTATTCCCTCGTCTTACACTCGGAATAGGCGATGGGAGAGTTTACGAATTGAGATTTTGTATGCAATCAATAATGTTGGGGTAAGACTCACGCAACCTAGGGTCGTTAAGACATTGAGGGGGACTTATTCATTGACACAAAGTTGCGTATTTCCCCATCTTACACTCGGGAGAGGTGGCGGAGGAATTTTAGATACCGAGATTTTCAAATAGGTTGAACACCATTATTGTAAACTAAACGAAATCAAATGCGTTTAAGTAAATAAAGTTAATCCCTAGATAATCCATCCCCTAAACTATCTCGTATTAGTAATTAGTATAGTGAAATTAGTATTTTAGTATTAGTATTAAATTATATTCCATTTTTATCGCCTAGATAAAATTAGGTTATGATAATCGCGGTAGTCGATAGTAATCTCAACCAATCTCTGTAGATACGATACCCGACCAAAAGGTCTATTATACTAAAACTTGATCCGTACGCTTGCGGTGAAAGTGGTAAAGCTTAAATTGCGGTCACCAATGATGTAGTTATTTCAAATAACCAAAACCAAGGTGATAATATACCTAAGAAGTCCTAACAAGAGAAGGAACCTAAGGAATATGATTTGACTTTACCACGAGCTATAAAGATAGTACTAGGACATTCGATAATAGAAATCATCAGTAATTTTGAAAGAGGTATAAGTACTCGTTCTTCTCTTAGGGATATAATTAATCTTGTTTTCTTATCTCAATTTGAGCTTAAAAATGTAGATGAGGCGTTAACTGGTAAATCTTGGATTTCCGCAATACAGGATGAGTTAATTCAATTTGAGCAGAATAAAATATGGTGTCTTGTTCTGAGACCGAATTTTCATCTAGTTATTGGTACTAAATGGGTTTTTAGATATAAAAAGGATGAATCTGGCATGGTAATTAGAAACAAAGCAAAATTAGGAGCACATGGCTATAATCAAGAGAAAAGAATTGATTATGATGAAACCTATGCTCCTGTTACTAGACTAGAAGCAATTAGAATACTACTCGTTTTTGCATGTTCACGTAATTTTAAGTTATATCAAATGGATACTAAGAGTGTATTTCTAAATGGCTTTCTAGTAGAAGAATTTTATGTGGAACAATCCTGATAGGTTGAAAATACCTATCTAATTCTAGGCCGAATTTGGTAGTTTTAGAGTGTTTTAGTAATATTTTATGGCACTTTTGATTGTTTTTATGTAAATCAGGTGTAGGGACGTAATCGAGTGATAAACAAGCGAAGCGATGGAAAAATGGTGAAGAAACATGGTTTTAGAACAACAAACCCACCGTCGAGGCGGTGGGGATGCAGGGAAAATTGTCCAAAACTCACTGTCGAGGCGGTGAAAGTCCAGTGAGCTTAATGCCAGTCTCATCGTTGAGGTTGTGAAAGTACAAAGAGTTTAGGGTTTGATTCACCACCGCAGTGGTAAAGTTAACTGACTTAACTCACCGCCGCAGCGGTGAACCCCCGTCGCGGTGATCACTCTGTGCAGAAAATATCTATTTTCTTAGATATTTTGAAGCCTTCTATTTAAGCCCTTGTTTCCCCCATTTTTCAAACATGTTCCACACTTTATATACATGATCTTAATCATTTCTTGAGAGCTCAAAGAGGAAATTCAACATTTGGAGAAGATGAATCATTTCAAGACCGATCTTTGGCGACAATGGACCACTCCACTCTAAGATATGCTCGTTTTTCCTTTGTTTCTATCTTTGTAACTTAACTTTTCATATCAAATGATGATGAATCCTTCTTGTTTTAATATTTATATGGTTAAGATCATGGTAGGCTAGATAAATATTATTTAGGAATTGATGTAACTCATATAAATACATGTTTGATTTAATATATGTTACTTTAACGGTTGTTTGTCTGAATCCGATTGTGTTTACCATTTTATTACATTTTTAATATGCTTGTTAAGGTAATAGGGTTGGTTTTGGGAATACGAGGTTTGACACGAGGGAGAGGTAACCCCGGATTTGGACTAGGGTTAAACACATCACGACAATCTAACGACCAGAGAAGGCATTAGAAAGTGTGCAATCCATGAGGTTGGGTCAAGACTCATGTTACTATGTGTTATATAAAATGTTAGAAGGGGACTTCGGCGTCAACGCGAAGTCACATAATCGCTCATTTTACACTCGGGGGTAGTAATAAGCGAGTTTGAGATACCTAGATTGTCGGATAGGATAAACACCATTATTGTTAATTAAACAAAGTCAAACATGTATTAAGTAAATAAAATCAATCCCTAGGTAATCCATTTAATTAGAATTAACCCAATAGTTTTTAGTTTAACTTAGTTTTTAATTATTCAAACTCAAACATTTCTTGAACCGTCGAGATAATATAAGACTATGCAAATTACGGTATTCAATTAATCAAACATGTTTGCCTGTGGACGATATCCGATCGAAAGATCCACTATATTAAAACTTGATCTTGTGTACTTGCAAGTAAAATCAAAGCTTTAAAGCAGTGCGAACAAGTTTTTGGCTCCATTGCCAGGGAAACACAGTGTTTTGAATTGGTTGATATTGTGACTAAGTGGTTGAATAGTAAGCCGGACAATTCTTTTGTTTTATTTGTTTTTCAATTCATTATTTTTTATTTGCTTCATTTGTTGTGATCGAGCAGTACATGGAATGTAGTAAAAGTTTGAAATTCTTTGCTCTTGATCCCGAGATCGAGTGTACTTTGAGAAGGATAAGGAGTGAGAGAAGAAGGAAAACTCAAATTATGGCTGATGGTGGAGACTATCGTATGCCACATATGCCTCAACAACCGCCGATACCACAGGCACTACCGCATCAGCATCCAAAACCTGTAGTTCCACGAAGGGTCCTTAGGGACTACTATTAGCCAGTTATGTTCGATAACTACTCAGGAATTTGGAGGTAGCCAATTCAAGCCAACAACTTTCAGTTAAAGCCCGCCCTAATCAATATGTTGCAACAAAACCAATATAGCAGGAATCTGCATGAGGACCCCAATGTCCATATGGCTACCTTTCTAGAGATATGTGATACATTAAAAATCAACGGTGTTGCTGAGGATGTAATATGGTTGAGGTCTTACTTCGTGACCGAGCATGGGGTTAGTTACAATTAATCCAACCGAGGAGCATCAACACTTGGGAGGACCTTGCTCAAAGGTTCCTTACTAAGTTTTTCCCACCTTCCAAGACTTCTCAACTCAGAGGTGAAATAACATAATTTCGCCAGAGGGACTACGAGCCACTGTTTGAAGGATGAGAAAGATTTAAGAATCTATTTCGTCGATGCCCCCAACATGGGTATCAAGATTAGTTTCAAACCTAACTCTTCTATAATGGATTGGATGGCTAAACAAAGACCATAGTTGATGTCGCCTCGGGAGGATCATTATTGTAAAAAATGCCTACTAAAGCAAAAACGTTACTGGAGAAAATAGCGGCCAATAATTACCAATGGCCAAACGAGAGGAACACGGGAAGAAATGTAGCTTCAATTCAAAAATCCGATCATATTGCTACCTTATTGGCCCAAGTCTCAAAACTCTCAGAACAATTGGTTACCTTTTCTTCTAAAGATGCTTTGTCAAGTCGTGAAGCGGAGAATGTTGCAAGTAGTTCTCAACCCCAAGTGGATATTGAGTTCGAAGAATGTCACTTCGTCAATAATCGGGCTTATACTTTCAGGCCCACTACCAATATTCTGACTCACTATTATCCTGGACTTCGCAACCATAAAAACTTTTTATATGCGAACAATCAGAACACGTTGCGGCCACCTCCCAATTATGGAACTCAAGCTCAAGGTTATCCTATGTAACAAAATCGCTAAATGCAACAACTTCCTATTCAAAATCAAAAGTTGAACATGGAAGATATGATGGGTTCTTTCATGAAGGAAACACAAACAATATTGCATGAGATGCACAACAAGCTTAACAAGCATGAGACGAGGCTTGACTCTATTGAGACCACATATACAAACACAAATACTACTGTGAAATCATTGGAGACTCAGATCGGGCAACTTGCAAGTGCGATCCAAGAGCAGACCAAGGGAAAGTTTCCTAGAAACAGGAAACTAACCCAGGGGAATGCAAGGTTATTACGTTGAGAAGCGGAAAAGAGGTTGAAACAAGAAAGCTGATGGAAGAAGAGTCGGGGGTAAGACATGATATTGACCAAAATGAACTAAAGAGACATGTGGAGAAGAAAGTTGATGAGAGAAAGGAGGAGAATAATGAAGACAAGATGGAGAAGAAAAATAAGAAGAAGAAAGAAGAGAAGGTGGAAGAAAAGAGAGGAGATGAAAGGGTGATTCCGGGGAGAATTACATTCTCGGACAATCCACCGATTCTAACCACACCTTTACCTTATCCGCAATGATTCCAAAAGAAGAACTTGGATCATCAATTTGCAAAGTTTCTTGACATCTTCAAGAAAATACAAATCAGCATACCTTTTGCGGATGTGTTAGAATAAATGCCCAATTATGGTAAGTTATTAAAAGACATAATGACGAAGAAAAAGAAGTTGGAGGAATATGAGATGGTGAAAATGATGGAGGAATGAAGTTCTATACTGAAAAGAAAATTGCCTGAAAAGCTGAAGGATCCCGATAGTTTCACGATTCCGTGTACTATCGAAAAATCTTATTTTGACAAAGCATTATGTGATCTTGGTGCTAGTATCAACTTGATGCCATCTTCTGTCTACCGGAAGTTGGGGCTCGGTGATGCTAAGCCAACCACAATTTTCCTTCAAATGGTGGACCGGTCGTTAACCTATCCGAAATGAATTATTGAGAATGTCTTGGTGAAGGTGGACAAGTTCATCTTCCCGGTGGACTTTATCATGCTAGTAATGGAGGAGGACAGGGAGATTCCAATCATCCTTGGAAGGCCTTTTCTTGTAACGGGAAAGGCTTTAATTGATGTGTGCAATAACAATTTGACGTTGCGAGTTAGTGAAGATGAGGTGTAGACACGACATTTTGACCACCCCCTAAAAAATTTATACTTTATTTTATAATTAACTTTGTTATAATTAACTTTGTTTTATTTTATTTTATTTCAAAAAATGCAAAAACAAATAAGAAAAAGAAAAGAAACTAATTATCGTTTGTTTGGAGAAAATCGGGAAAAAACGAAACAAAGCAAGATAACTCAAACGGAGGTATGAACAGTGATCGTGAATAGTATCCGCATGCATGAACAGTAACATCGCGTGAACAGTGATCGTGAACAGTGACACCGCAAGAATAGTATCTGCGTGCATGAACAGTGACACCCGCGTGAATAGTATCCGCATGCGTGAACAGTAACCGCGTGATCGTGAATAGTACCCACATGATCGTGAATAGTATCTGCCGCGTGAATAGTAAAACGCGTGAATAGTGAACCGCGTTTTTGTGTAATTCCCATTTTGCCCTTTTTGAAGTCTATAAATAGAAGGCTCATTTTTATTTTGTAGGGAGGATTTTTGAGAGGATTTTTGTGAGGGATTTTGGAGGAGGGATTTTTTTTTGAGGATTTGAAGGGAGAGGAAATCTGAAGAGAAATTTTGAAGAAAATAATATTATTTTCATTTTATTGTAATTTCGAAGAAGAAAAGAAATCTCCAAGAAGGTGGTAAATACTTTTTTTTTTTTTTTTAAATAAGTTGTTATTATACTAATCCTTTATTTATTTATTATTTATTTTTATTTATTTTTATTTTTTTTATTTATATTTTTTTTTAGTAAACAATACGAGGTGGAAAATTTCTGACCTTCCATTGGAGCGGTTTAAGTTTAGAATGAAAGTACTCCCCTCGATGTGTGTGTGTGTGTGTGCGTGTGTTTTATTTAATTTGTATTAAATATAATGTGCTAACAATACAAGGTGGAAAACTTCTGACCTTCCATTGGAGCGGTTTAAGTTTAGAATGGAAATACTCCCCTCGATGTGTGTGTGTGTGTGTGTGCGTGTGTTTTATTTAATTTGTATTAAATATAATGTGCTAACAATACAAGGTGGAAAACTTATGACCTTCCATTGGAGCGGTTTAAGTTTAGAATAGAAGTACTCCCCTCGATGTGTGTGTGTGTGTGTGTGCGCGTGTGTTTTATTTAATTTGTATTAAATATAATGTGCTAACAGTGTGCGTGTGTTTTATTTAATTTGTATTAAATATAATGTGCTAACAATACGAGGTGAAAAACTTCTGACCTTCCATTGAAGCGGTTTACGTTTAGAATGGAAGTACTCCCCTCGATGTGTGTGTGTGTGTGCGTGTGTTTTATTTAATTTGTATTAAATATAATGTGCTAACAGTGTGCGTGTGTTTTATTTATTTCGTATTAAATATAATGTGCTAACAATACGAGGTGGAAAACTTCTGACCTTCCATTGGAGCGGTTTAAGTTTAGAATGGAAGTACTCCTCTCGATGTGTGTGTGTGTGTGCGTGTGTTTTATTTAATTTGTATTAAATATAATGTGCTAAACAATACGAGGTGGAAAACTTCTGACCTTCCATTGGAGCGGTTTAAGTTTAAAATGGAATTACTCCCCTCGATGTGAATGCGTGTGTATGGGTGTGTGTGTTTTTATTTTATGTTTTTTGTTAAATTTAATGTTATTGTCACATCGTGGAGGAATTTTCCCGCCTTTTATTTAAATGGCTTAATATATAAAAAAAATACAAAAAGATTTTCTTTTTTAGAAGGAAATGATTTCAAAATAAAATAAAAACATTCGGATTTAAATTTTAATTGGACTTAATCGGATAAGGTACCGTCTTTGGACGGGCGTCTTGGGGTGCTTGACACCTTCCCCGAGCGTAACTGACCCCCGAACTCTTTAAACGAATCTCTGATCAGACCATGTTATTTTAGGAGTCAAATTTTTACTTAAGCCACATTTTTTTAAAATTGTTTTCAAAAAAGAAAATATGGTGACCTAGCACATCATTTAAAACCCAATGCTAGGTGGCGACTCCTTTTTCTAAAACAAGTTTAAGTTTAGAATAGAAGTACTCCCCTCGATGTGTGTGTGTGTGTGTGTGTGTGCGCGTGTGTTTTATTTAATTTGTATTAAGTATAATGTGCTAACAGTGTGCGTGTGTTTTATTTAATTTGTATTAAATATAATGTGCTAACAATACGAGGTGGAAAACTTCTGACCTTCCATTGAAGCGGTTTAAGTTTAGAATGGAAGTACTCCCCTCGATGTGTGTGTGTGTGTGTGCGTGTGTTTTATTTAATTTGTATTAAATATAATGTGCTAACAGTGTGCGTGTGTTTTATTTATTTCGTATTAAATATAATGTGCTAACAATACGAGGTGGAAAACTTCTGACCTTCCATTGGAGCGGTTTAAGTTTAGAATGGAAGTACTCCTCTCGATGTGTATGTGTGTGTGCGTGTGTTTTATTTAATTTGTATTAAATATAATGTGCTAAACAATACGAGGTGGAAAACTTCTGACCTTCCATTGGAGCGGTTTAAGTTTAAAATGGAATTACTCCCCTCGATGTGAATGCGTGTGTATGGGTGTGTGTGTTTTTATTTTATGTTTTTTGTTAAATTTAATGTTATTGTCACATCGTGGAGGAATTTTCCCGCCTTTTATTTAAATGGCTTAATATATAAAAAAAATACAAAAAGATTTTCTTTTTTAGAAGGAAATGATTTCAAAATAAAATAAAAACATTCGGATTTAAATTTTAATTGGACTTAATCGGATAAGGTACCGTCTTTGGACGGGCGTCTTGGGGTGCTTGACACCTTCCCCGAGCGTAACTGACCCCCGAACTCTTTAAACGAATCTCTGATCAGACCATGTTATTTTAGGAGTCAAATTTTTACTTAAGCCACATTTTTTTAAAATTGTTTTCAAAAAAGAAAATATGGTGACCTAGCACATCATTTAAAACCCAATGCTAGGTGGCGACTCCTTTTTCTAAAACAAGTTTAAGTATATTTTAATGAGAAAATCGACGTTTTTAACAACCCTTCTCATATTACCAGCGCCAAGCTTATATATATATATATATATATATATATATATATATATATATATATATATATATATATATATATCTATTTTTTTATTTTCTCTAGAAAATCGGGGCGCGTTCAGCTGGCGACTCCACTGGGGAGTATTAGAAGGTCGAGCCTAATATGTCTGAATAAGTCCAATTAATCTAAAGTCCGAATATTAAATTTTATTTTATTTTCTTTTCCCTCAAATTAGTAAATAAGTTGTGATTTTTTTATTTTTTATATTTTATATATTTTCTCCTTCTTTTCCTTATTTCTTCTCAGGCTCTTATATCGTTGTAAATCTTCTGATAAAAACCAAGTTGTCTGGTATCCATATTATC
This sequence comes from Eucommia ulmoides, assembly GCA_016647705.1. Lineage (NCBI taxonomy): Eukaryota > Viridiplantae > Streptophyta > Magnoliopsida > Garryales > Eucommiaceae > Eucommia > Eucommia ulmoides. Next base: position 35,770,104 of record CM028337.1, read on the forward strand.
CCTTCAGGATTCTATGATACAAGACAAGAAGGAGGTTTTTGGTACTTGATGGATTGATGACATCTTGGGAAGTCCTAAAAAAAAAAAAAAAAAAAAAAAAAAAGCACACCAAACAAGTTCAAAGTTTTCAATATCGGTAGGGAACGACAAAAAAAAAAAAAAAGATTTTTTATGTACCATCATTTGTTTTAATTGGTCGTTATCGAAATTGAAATCTTCGAACTAGAATGGGCTTCGAGACCACCTAAGACCCACGTGAACTACTAAAAAGGATTTTTTTTGTAGGTGAAGAAGAAAGGGACAAGATAAAGAAAATTGGTCCCAGAAAAGCAAATCCAGTTCCCCCCTTACGAAGTCCGATCTTTACACGCAGTCGAGCACAGGCTCATTCCAGGATGATATCAGAAAGCAAGCCCGAATCTCCCCGAACGACCCAGATGGCTCAGATGCAGGAAACTATTGACAGGTTGATGGAAAGGATCAACGAACTTAGCCGACCTCAGGAGGTGCCTATTCCTCCGTCTAACGGGACTCCTGTGACTGAATCCCCAAATGGAAACCCTGTAAGTATTGGGATGGAGAACTCAAGGCTGAATTCGAACCACGTCGGCCCGAACTTTGCAGTACCGGTCTACTATGGACCTCAGATGGGCCCTCATCCTTTCGCCTATGGAGCTCCGACATATCCCATCCAGGGGCATGTCTATCAGGCCTCGCCAAAGGGCTCGGCCCCCGCCGCTCCGCAGATCCTCATTCACCCGGAGAGGGTCGTTGCTCCACCAAACAATTCAAATGATAGCCAACAGGCCCCAGCCATTGAAACTGAAAACAAAGAAGAGAATGGCCCTCCACCGGCTTGGCTTCTGAAAATGGAAAAATTGGAGAAAACTATGGAAGAATGGCAAAAGGAGAAGCCATCCAGGAAAGCGACATACAAGGAGTTGTCAGCACCACCTGGGGTTGTGTACTCGGAAAATTTCGTGGTTCCAGAGTTCACAAAATATGATGGCACTGGCCCTCCAGAATGGCATGTCAGCATTTACAAAGAAGAGTTAGGAATTCATGCTCGGAACGAAGACCTTCGCCTAAAGATGTTTCGGAGATCGTTGAAAGGACCGGCTCTCAACTGGTACATGACCCTGGAGCTATCACAGATTAAAACGTTTGAAGATCTGGTAGAGGCCTTCTGTGAGCAATATGTGTACAATAAGGGTGCCGCGCCAGACCGCAATACCCTCTACCAGATATTGAAAAATAAAGACGAAAGTTTTCGGAGGTATACGGCCCGTTGGAGGGAAGAGGCTGCCAAAGTTGTCCCTAAGCTGAGCGAGGAGGCTCAGTTAGAGATATTCAAGTCAATTCAGTCACCGCCGTTCTATCGAGATCTCTCGAGCATAGCAGTGGTTTCTTTCGGCGATGCGATCAAACAGGCCGAGGTGACGGAAGAAGGAATAAGGAGAGGAAAAATTGAAGGGGCCCAATCCAATCTGACGAAAAGGTCAGCCCCGCCAAAGATGAAAGAAAATGAAGTAGCTGTTGTCGTTTCCCCTCGGCAAACCCATTACCAGAACTACCCCCAAGCTTCTTGTCCCCAAAACTACCCGAACTAGAACAACCAATATCACAACTACCCTCCTCAAAATCGCCAAAACCAAAATTATCCTCAAAACCAACCCTATTCCCAAAGCCGCCCCCGCTATTACCAAAATGTACCTCCCCCTTATCAAAACCACATTCCCCAATATTATCCTCAAGCCTACCCAGCACCCTCTTACCATACCTATCAACCACACCCGAACACCCCACCTCAAATTCCTAACCACACTCCAAGGTCAGGAACACAATACCACCAAGGCCTTCTACCTCATGCTGCTGGGGGAAATTTCCAGAACGACAATAGAGAGCTACAAGACCTTCCGATCTCGATCACCGAGTTGTATCGGAATTGTTTGAAGCAGGGGATGCTGACACCCCTTCCCTTCTATGAAGTTAAACCTGGGAGTAAAATAGCTTCTTCAAATGTTTTCTGTGAATACCACTCGGGAACCAGAGGACATGCGACTGAGCAATGCTTTCAGCTGAAAGACAAAATTCGGGAGTTTATACGCACCGGAGCCATCACATTTCCTAAAAAACCTGAGGCCGGTACGCCAAATTGTCAGCAAAATCTGTTGCCTGAACACACCTCCTCAGGAAGTGGCATCAATCTAATTTTCACAAAGGAGGTCGAGGAAGAAGTTGATGTGATCGATATCGGTGGTGTTTGTTTATACCCGGAGGTTCTCTACAGAGGGTTCGAGTTACATCTAGAAAGGGTAGCCCAAAAACTGGAGAAATCTCTAGTTTTGTCTTTCCCAATCCAAAAGATGGTGGAAAATCTCAATAAAGTTCCATGGAATTATGAGATCATCGCTAAAACAGGAGAAGGAGAAGAATTGCCAATCTCAGTAGGAGAAACCAGTGGAATCACTCGGTCTGGAAGGGTGTATACGCCACAGGATTTGATCAGGATTCCTGTGAGGGAACCAAGAGGGGCTCTGAAAAAGCCGGTGTCAGAACCGGAGGCTCACGACTTCCTAAAGGCAATGAAGAATTCAGAATACAAGATAGTGGAGCAACTCGGCAAAGCACCGGCGCAAATCTCGATGCTCTCACTACTCCTATCCTCAGAAGTACACAGACAGGCATTGCTGAAAGTCCTAAATGAAGCCCACTTACCTAGCACGATCTCTCTGGAGAAGTTTGTCACACTGGTCGAGCAGGTCCTAGGATCTAACACCATCACTTTCACAGATGACGAGATGGACGATGATGGAACAGGTCACAACAAGCCTTTGAATATCACGGTTGAAAGCCATGGAATGTTCATAGCTCGAGTGCTGATTGATAATGGATCGGCACTAAATATTTGTCCTTTATCGACCCTGGACAAAATGGGGATAGATCTATCACAGGTCCGATCGTCTAAGACGGTTATCCGAGTATTCGATGGGGCTAGGAGAGATAGCGTTGGAGAGATTGACCTGCCAATTGAAATTGGTCCAATACAGTTCAATGCGAAGTTCCAGGTGCTCGACATACCTGCTTCGTACAACCTGTTGTTGGGGAGGCCGTGGATCCATAACGCTGGGGTAGTGCCTTCATCTCTACATCAGAAGATCAAGTTTATCATTAATGACATACTGTACGTGATCAAGGCTGATTCAGATATCATACCTTTCCATCAAGCGATAAGTCAGCATGTCCCGTTAACAGATGACGGAAAGGAGAAGGAGAAGATTGAAGCCTCCTATCATGTGTTTGACGTCGTGAATGCTACCTTCGTGAAGGAAGGAGGACACAATATGACACCATCACTGTCTAATACTGTGGCTTTCGTTGCTAAAGAAATGAAGTCTCGGGGTTGCATTCCTGGGAAAGGTTTGGGCAAGAATCTAGATGGAATTACAGAACCGATAGAAGTCAAGGAGAAGAGGGGGAGATTCGGATTGGGATACGAGCCGACAAAAGCAGACAGGGCGAGGTTCTTCCGGAAGAAGAGGGATGGATCCCCAGACAACCAGCCAATGAAAATTCCGCATATCCGGGTCACTTTCCCCTATCCAGCAGAAATCATCAACAAAGGGAAAGAGACTGCAAAATTCGAGTTGCACCCTGAGAGAGTGATGATCAAAGAAGCTGTGAATGTAATCATAGGAGATGAGGCAGGGCCAAGTCATGGGTCTGGTATTCGAATCAAAGGAAAGGAGAGGCTGCAGAATTGGGATTCTTATTTTCTCCCAATTCGCCAGGTGTTTCGGTAAACTTAGGGAGATTTTCTGTTGGTCATCTCGCCATCCGCCTAACCTTCTGGATGGAAAAGGATTTTGCTTTATAATGGTGTTATATTTAATGAATGCAATTCTGTTTTATCCAACATATGGTTTAAATGTTTAAATTTTATGCTTTCAGGATGCCTAAATTACCAGTGTATGATGCATGCGATATAACTGAGCCAAAGTGCGATAAGTATGATTTCAATGCAGAACCAGACCATAACCTGATGGGAGTGGAAACAGAAGATGACTCTTGCTAGCCAGATGACGGTGAGATCCGAAAAGCTTTCACAGAGTTCGAGAACAAGCCGATTCCCAGTAACGATGAGACCGAGTTGATAAACTTGGGGACTTCGGAAGAGTTGAAGGAAGTAAAGATTGGATCAGCCCTCATGACTCTGGAAAAGAAAGAGTTGACAACGCTCTTAATTTCCTACCAAGATATCTTTGCCTGGTCCTACGATGACATGGTAGGACTGGACAAAAGTATCGTGGCCCATAAGCTGCCGCTAAAACCGGGGAGTGTACCAGTCAAACAAAAGTTGAGAAAGTTGAGGCCCGTTGTCAGCCTCGAGGTCAAGGAGGAGATCGTGAAGCAATTCAATGCCCGAATTATTGAAGTCTGTAACTACAGTGAATGGCTCTCAAATGTCGTTCCCGTGCCAAAGTCCTCGGGCAAAATCAGAGTCTGCGTAGATTATCGCGATCTCAACCGGGCAAGTCCAAAAGATGATTTCCCACTGCCAAACATTCACATCATCATCGACAATACTGCGGGGTGAAAGCTCTATTCTTTCGCCGACGGATTCTCTGGCTATAATCAGATTCCGATGGATGAGAAAGATCGAGAAAAGACGGCCTTTACTACACCATGGGGAGTCTTTTGCTATAGGGCAATGCCTTTCGGTCTCAAAAATGCCGGGGCAACGTACCAAAGAGCGATGACGACCCTCTTTCATGATATGATGCACAAGGAGATGGAGGTATATGTAGATGACATGATCGTTAAATCTCAGGAGAACGAGGATCATCTCTGCCATTTGAAAAAGATGTTCGACAGACTTCGAAAGTACCGGCTCAAACTCAATCCAGCAAAATACGCGTTTGGGGTGGCTTCTGGAAAACTTCTTGGTTTCATGGTAAATCGCCATGGAATCGAGATTGATCCTGCAAAGACGAAGGCCATTCGTGAGATGCCACCACCGAGAAATGAGAAAGAGATCCGAGGTTTTCTGGGGCGATTAAATTTCATAGCCCGATTCATCTTCCAACTCACTGCCACTTGTGAACCAATCTTCAAGCTACTTCGAAAAGAAAGTGATGGGCGATGGAATGCAGATTGCCAGAATGCCTTGGAGAAAATTAAAGTCTATCTAACGAACCCTCCCGTTCTAGTGCCGCCTCGGGAGAAGGTTCCGTTATTACTATATTTGTCAGTTCTTGACTCCTCCATGGGAGCTATTCTTGGGCAACTCGATAAATCTGGAAAGAAGGAGCAAGCAATCTACTACCTCAGCAAGCGCTTCACGAAGTATGAAGAAAATTATACCTTGCTGGAGAGGACCTGTTGTGCATTAGCTTGGTCTGCTCAAAGACTGCGCCATTATATGCTTCCACTGACTACCTACTTGATAGCCAGGATGGATCCCTTAAAGTACATCTTCGAGAAGCCAATTCTATCAGGAAAAGTTGCAAAATGGTAGATGCTGCTGACAGAGTTCGATATCATCTACAAGACCTAAAAGTCAGTGAAGGGTCAGGTAATATCAGATCAGTTGGCTAGTTGTCCAGCTCAAACGGATAACCAGCCTCTTGAGACGTTATTCCCTGACGAGTCGATTCATGCGGTAGATGAAGAAAACGAGGAAACAATCTAGAAAATTTATTTTGATGGAGCAGTGAACTCTCGAGGGGCTGGAATCAGAGCCGTTCTGGTTTCTCCAGGCAAGCAGCATTATCCAGTGGCTTCCAAGTTGAAGTTCCAGAGTACAAATAATCGAGCTGAGTACGAAGCCTGTATTCTGGGACTCCAGCTGGCTGTCGACATGGGAATCAAAGAAATACTAGTGTTCGGAGATTCTGAGCTGATAATCAATCAAGTGACTGATAAGTATGCCACAAGGGATCCGACCTTGATAGCCTATAACAATCACCTCCTGGAGTTGTGCGAGCAATTTACGATGATAGAATTTAAAAGCATACCGAGGCTCAAAAATGACTTCGCCGATGCCTTAGCTACCTTGGCATCTATGATATCTATCACTCGAGAGGATGATGATATCATTCCGGTGGTAATCCGAGTTCAACGCCGACCGGCCCACTGTTGCCAGCTTGAATCTGAGCCAGCCAAAGACCTGTGGTACCATGACATAAAGAACTTTCTGAAAAATCAGGAGTATCCGAAAGGGGCATCAAGTGTTGATCGGAAAACTCTCCGGAGGTTAGCAGGCCAATTCTTCCTAAGCGGGGAGACACTGTACAAACGCTCCCCTGACATGGGCCTGTTGAGATGTGTTGGAGTCGAAGAGGCCATCCAGTTGATGAAAGAGGTCCATGGTGGCATATGTGGACCTCACATGAACGGCTTCATGCTTGCTAAGAAGATCCTGAGGACCGGTCATTTTTGGCTAACGATGGAAAGCGACTGCGTGCAGTTTGTTCGAAGATGCCATAAGTGTCAGATTCATGGTGATCAAATCCATGTCCCACATTCGCACCTTCATTGCTTGGCGGCCCCATGGCCCTTCTCAATGTGGGGTGTGGACGTTATTGGAGAAGTTACCCCTAAGGCGCCGAGTGGTCATCGCTTTATCGTGGTGGAAATTGATTATTTTTCCAAGTGGGTAGAAGTTGTTTCCTTAACCCGAGTGACTCAAAAGATAGTAGCTCGATTCATCAAAGAAAATATTGTGTCAAGATATGGTTTGCCGCAAACATTGATAACCGACAATGCTAAAAACCTGAAGGGTTCAGAAATACAGAAAATATGTCAGCAGTTCAAGATCGAGCACAAAAACTCAGCGCCTTACCGTCAAAAAATGAATGGAGCAGTAGAAGCCGCCAACGAAAATATAAAGAAAATTCTCCGGAAGATGATTGATAATTATAAAGAGTGGGATGATATGCTGCCATATGCTTTGATGGCTTATCAGACCTCGGTTCGAACCTCGACAGGGGCAACCCCCTATTCTTTGGTCTATGGCATAGAAGCGGTGATACCGGCTGAGGTGGAAATTCCATCTCTACGAGTGCTCATAGAGGCCGAGCTTGATGAAACTGAATGGGTACAACAACGGTTGGACCAACTTTGTTTAATCGATGAAAAACGGCTAACAGTGATATGCCACGGACAGTGTTACAGACAGAGAATTATTAGAGCCCATGATAAACGGGTATACCCTAGAGTCTTCAAGGTCGGTGAGTTAGTATTGAAGAAAATCTTTCCTTTCCAAGATGAAGCTAAGGGTAAGTTCGCGCCAAATTGGGAAAGTCCTTTTGTTGTTCATAAGGCTTTGAGCGGTGGAGCGTTGATTCTCCAGGAAATGGATGGTGATGTATTTCCCGAACCCCTAAACTCGGATTCTGTAAAGAAATACTTTGCCTAATAAATGTCCTTATTTTCTAAATAAGTTTATTTCAATTTGTGATTATTTGTTGTTTAAAAAAAAAAAAAAAAAAAAAAAAAGAGGATACGGCTTGAACATGGTGAAAACTCGAAAGAGCGCTATGAGAAAAATGTAGAGACCATGTCGCCAAAAAAAAAAAAAAAAAAAAAGGAAGAACAGTTAGATCACTCCTAGGGGCATTTTTGGAACTTCCACTACGGCTGACTTCCATTGACCGTAAGACTTTTCTGTGTTCGGAACTTGATGGATTTGAGCAAGAGTTGAAATCTGTGAAAAGAAACATCGAATATGGCTCAAATTTGCATTCAAATCATACTTGTCAGACAATCCGGCTTGAAATCTTGCAGTCAACATATCTGGTGATAAAGATACCTGTTTGGGGTAAGGTTTTACACGTTTTTCCCATATTTGGTTAAATCAGTTTTGCAGGATTTGAAAAATACAAAGCAAGCAGGAGTATGTGATTCTCCTACGCATTGAGGATGCCTAGTAGAAAAGAGAAAGTGAGAATCGGCGGGTGCAGAGAAACAAAGGCTGATAGGGATGTTGTCCAAAAAACTAGACCCCGCCAACAACCCAGGGAAAACCTCCAGAAAGTACATCTCTAAGATTGATGGAAGGACGAGACGGAAAAATCTCCCGATACTATCCCGAGAAAGTCAAGCGCCATCAAACGAGGGATTGCGATGGAAAAGGGGGGAACGGAATTGCGAGTCGTCAAGGGTGACAAGTTTTTCAAACTAAATTTTCGTGTTGCATGTGTTTTTTTTGTCCAATTACAGGGATTTCAAAGGGCATGGAGGCATGGATTTCTCTATCACAAAGACTTCTTACCTTCCGGCTCAAATTAGAAACTTTTATTGCTGAAAGTTCAGAAGCTCTAAATGAGCGTCCAGGTATGCGTTTTGCCTTGAAAAGGGCAAAAAGTGAACTACGCTAAACTTGATCCTCGGCGTAATGCTAAGGTACATAGGCAACCTGTAAAAGTTCGGTCATCTGAAAGTCAGCCCCAGCCGAAGGCTGGGGCACATTTTATATCTTTCCTCTCTCATTTTTTGCCCAGCCAGAAATTGGGGCATGTTTTATATTTCTGAACTTTCTTTTGTCCACTGGCCAAGAGGGCTAGAGCATGAATTATTTTTTATCACTCTAAACGATCCTCTAAATGTACATTTGTTTGTCATGAGTATCGTCATGAGTCATTTTTTTATCATCCTAAACGATCCTCTAAATGGACATTTATTCGTCATGAGTATCGTCATGGGCAATTTTTCTACTACTTTAAACGATTCTCTAAACGGCCACTAGTTCGTCATGAGTCTTTTTATTTATTTATTTCTCTAAACAGATATTCGTTCATCATGAGTATCGTCATGAGTCTTTTTTATTACTCTAAATGATCTTCTAAATGGACACTTGTTCGTCATGGATATCATCATGCATCATTCTTTTATTACTCTAAACGAACACTTGTTCGTCATGAGTATCGTCATGAGTCATTTTACTTTATTTGTTCTATTATTGTTGAAAAATGCACTTTGAAAAAATAAAAAATAAATAAAAATAAAAAATGGGACGATCAAAATGGCGTTGTCTTTTATCTTTGTCAAGCAAGTGAAACTAGCATGACAAAGAGGGGCAGCTGTAGACACGACATTTTGACCACCCCCTAAAAAAATTATACTTTATTTTATAATTAACTTTGTTATAATTAACTTTGTTTTATTTTATTTTATTTCAAAAAATGCAAAAAAAAATAAGAAAAAGAAAAGAAACTAATTATCGTTTGTTTGGAGAAAATCGGGAAAAAATGAAACAAAGCAAGACAACTCAAACGGAGGTATGAACAGTGATCGTGAATAGTATCCGCATGCATGAACAGTAACACCGCATGAATAGTATCCGCGTGCATGAACAGTGACACCCGCGTGAATAGTATCCGCATGCGTGAACAGTAACCGCGTGATTGTGAATAGTACCCACATGATCGTGAATAGTATCTGCCGCGTGAATAGAAAACGCGTGAATAGTGAACCGCATTTTTGTGTAATTCCCATTTTGCCCTTTTTGAAGTCTATAAATAGAAGGCTCATTTTATTTTGTAGGGAGGATTTTTGAGAGGATTTTTGTGAGGGATTTTGGAGGAGGGATTTTTTTTTGAGGATTTGAAGGGAGAGGAAATCTGAAGAGAAATTTTGAAGAAAATAATATTATTTTCATTTTATTGTAATTTCGAAGAAGAAAAGAAATCTCCAAGAAGGTGGTAAATACTTTTTTTTTTTTTTTTTTAAATAAGTTGTTATTATACTAATCCTTTTTTTTATTTATTATTTATTTTTATTTATTTTTATTTTTTTTATTTATATTTTTTTTTAGTAAACAATACGAGGTGGAAAACTTCTGACTTTCCATTGGAGCGGTTTAAGTTTAGAATGGAAGTACTCCCCTTGATGTGTGTGTGTGTGTGCGTGTGTTTTATTTAATTTGTATTAAATATAATGTGCTAACAATACAAGGTGGAAAACTTCTGACCTTCCATTGGAGCGGTTTAAGTTTAGAATGGAAGTACTCCCCTCGATGTGTGTGTGTGTGTGTGCGTGTGTTTTATTTAATTTGTATTAAATATAATGTGCTAACAATACAAGGTGGAAAACTTCTGACCTTCCATTGGAGCGGTTTAAGTTTAGAATGGAAGTACTCCCCTCGATGTGTGTGTGTGTGTGTGTGTGTGTGCGTGTGTTTTATTTAATTTGTATTAAATATAATGTGCTAACAGTGTGCTTGTGTTTTATTTAATTTGTATTAAATATAATGTGCTAACAATACGAGGTGGAAAACTTCTGACCTTCCATTGGAGCGGTTTAAGTTTAGAATGGAAGTACTCCCCTCGATGTGTGTGTGTGTGTGCGTGTGTTTTATTTAATTTGTATTAAATATAATGTGCTAGCAGTGTGCGTGTGTTTTATTTATTTCGTATTAAATATAATGTGCTAACAATACGAGGTGAAAAACTTCTGACCTTCCATTGGAGCGGTTTAAGTTTCGAATGGAAGTACTCCCCTCGATGTGTGTGTGTGTGTGTGTGTGTGTGCGTGTGTTTTATTTAATTTGTATTAAATATAATGTGCTAAACAATACGAGGTGGAAAACTTCTGACCTTCCATTGGAGCGGTTTAAGTTTAAAATGGAATTACTCCCCTCGATGTGAATGTGTGTGTATGGGTGTGTGTTTTTATTTTATGTTTTTTGTTAAATTTAATGTTATTGTCACATCGTGGAGGAATTTTCCCGCCTTTTATTTAAATGGCTTAATATATAAAAAAAATACAAAAAGATTTTCTTTTTTAGAAGGAAATGATTTCAAAATAAAATAAAAACATTCGGATTTAAATTTTAATTGGACTTAATCGGATAAGGTACCGTCTTTGGACGAGCGTCTTGGGGTGCTTGACACCTTCCCCAAGCGTAACTGACCCCTGAACTCTTTAAACGAATCTCTGATTAAACCATGTTATTTTAGGAGTCAAATTTTTACTTAAGCCACATTTTTTTAAAATTGTTTTCAAAAAAGAAAATATGGTGACCTAGCACATCATTTAAAACCCAATGCTAGGTGGCGACTCCTTTTTCTAAAACAAGTTTAAGTATAATTTAATGAGAAAATCGACGTTTTTAACAACCCTTCTCATATTACCAGCGCCAAGCTTATATATATATATATATATATATATATCTATTTTTTTTTATTTTCTCTAGAAAATCGGGGCGCGTTCATGAGGTAAAGTTCAACATTTTCAAAACCATGAACTTTCTGGATGAATGTCTTAAATGCAATTGAGTAGATGTTGTTGACTCGTGTGTGAGGGAATTCTTTCATAAAAATGTAGATATGGATCCATTGGAGCATACACTCACAAATTCCTTATCTATGAGGGATTTTGGTGAGAAGGGCTCAACCACGAAAGTTGGTGTTGTGGACTACGTGCTTGCTATGGAGGCTCAATCTAAAGAGGTAGAGGATTTGATTCATGTGGCTCTGATTGAAGAAGAAGTTAGTTCTCCTGAACTATCCAATCCGCCTCACGGTGGATTAATACTCAAGTAATTACCGGATCACCTTAGGTATACATTTTTGGGGGAGAATTTAACCAATCCGGTGATACAAGTTACTGAAAATTCTGAAACGGCATAGATTCGCCTTTACGTGGTCTATTTCCAACATTAAAGGAATTAGCCCAACAATATGCATGCACAAGATCTTAATGGAGGATTCATTCAAACCTTCTATTGAGCATTAACGGAGGCTAAATCTGACAATGAAATAAGTTTTTAGAGAGGAGGTGTTGAAGCTCTTGAATGCTAGAATTATTTAAGCTATATCCGATAGTGAGTGGGTTAGTTCGGTGTAGGTGGTGCCAAAGAAAGAAAAAATGACGGTTGTGAAAAATGAGAAAATTGATCTTATTCCGACATGAACTATCATTGGATGGAGAGTGTGTATTAACTATCAAAGATTAAACAAGGTAGCAAGGAAAGATCATTTTCCATTTCAATTTGTTGTTCAAATACTTGATCGTCTTACCGGCTATGATCATTATTACTTTCTTGATGGCTACTCGGGGTATAATCAAATAGGCATAGCATCGAAAGACTAGGAGAAGATGACCTTTACATGCCCGTATGGGAGGTTTGCCTACCGACATATGCCGTTTGGCCAATGCACCCGCCATATTCCAATGGTGTATGATGTCAATATTCTCGAATATGGTGGAAGACAATATAGAGGTCTTCATGGATGACTTTTCAGTTTTTGGTTCGTCCTTTGATTATTGCTTGTATAGCCTAGCGCTTGTTCTCGATCGTTGTGAAGAGAAACACTTGGTTCTTAACTGGGAGAAGTGTTATTTTATGGTTAAAGAAGGAATAGTCTTAGGTCATCGAGTCTCTTCAAAGGGGCTTGTGGTAGACCGAGCCAAGATTGAAACAATTGAAAAACTTCCACCTTCGATATATGTGAAGGGAGTCCAAAATTTCTTGGGGTATGCCGGCTTCTACTGACGCTTTATTAAAGACTTTTCAAAGACGGTGAAGCCGTTGTGTCACTTACTCGAGAAGGAAGCCCCATTGGAATTTGACGAAGCTTGCTTGAAAGCTTTTAATGCAATGAAGGAAAAGTTGATCATGACTCCTATAATAGTTGCTCCGGATTGGAACGAGCCATTTGAAATAATGTGCGATGCTGGAGACTATACGGTTGGAGCTATTTTAGTCCAACGCAAGGAGAAGATCTTCCGATCCATCTATTATGCAAGCAAGATTTTGAACGATGCACAGGAGAATTACACTACAACCGAGAAAGAGATACTAGCGGTTATTTTCGCATGCGATAAGTTCCGCTCCTACATTATAGGATCACTCAGGACGTTGAAATAATAACACACGGCCAATATTTTTAACTATTATCAATCAAGGTAATTATCTATACGGATCACACTGCCATCCAATACTTATTCTCTAAGAAAGATGCCAAGCCGCATCTAATCAGGTGGATTCTCTTGTTGCAATAGTTTGATGCGGAGATAAGAGATAAGAAAGGGAGCGAAAACGTTGTTGCTGATTATTTGTCACGGCTAGTGCAAGAGGACATCGGTGATGAGTCATGTATCACGGAGGTGTTCCTTGATGAGCAGTTGTTCAAAATTGACACTACACTTTTGTGGTTTGTCTATATCATCAATTTCTAGCCTACAAAGTGTTACCACCAGATCTTACAAGTGCCCAAAGGAATAAATTCTTGTTCGATTTGAGGCACTATATGTTGGACGAGCCGTTTCTATTCAAGAAGTGTGCTTATCAGGTGATCCGGTGATGTGTTCCAGAGGAAGAGATGGTGAGTATTCTTTATCACTGCCATTCATCACCTTGTGGTGGTCACTTTGGAGCCACTTGGATGGCCGCAAAAGTGCTTCAGTCAGGTTTTTATTGGCCATCATTGTTTAGAGATGCTTATACTTTTGTAAAAACTTGAGATCGATGCCAACGGGTGGGCAACATTTCAAGAAGGTATGAATTTCCATTGACGTCTATTCTTGAATTAGAATTGTTTGATGTATGGGGTATAAACTTCATGGGATCGTTTCTATCGTCATTCGGTCAAGAGTATATTCTACTAGCGGTGGACTATGTGTCTAAGTGGGTCGAAACTGTGGCGACGCCTTCCAATGATGCCAAAGTGGTTCTTATGTTCCTTCAGAGAAATATCATGACACGGTTCAGGATACCTCGGGCCATAATTAGTGATGAAGGAACCAACTTTTGTAACAAAATGTTCAATACTTTGTTGACAAAGTATGGGGTGAGGCATAAGGTGACACTGCCATACCATCCGCAGACAAACAGCCAAGCCGAAGTATCAAACAAGGAGATCAAGCAAATTTTGGAGAAAAGAGTTCATTCTAATCGCAAAGATTGGGCGGTAAAGTTGGATGATGCATTGTGGGCATATCGCACGGCTTTTAAAACATTAATCGACAGGTCACCGTATTGGTTGGTGTTTAGAAAAGCGTGTTACTTTCCAGTCGAGTTGGAGCACCACACTTTTTAGGCAATAAACAAAATGGAACTTCGATATAAAAGCTTAAGGTGAACAACATCTCCTCCAACTATATGAAATAGAGAAATTCCGGAGCGAAGCGTATGAAAATGCTAGGCTCTACAAAGACAAGACTAAGATGTGGCATGACAAGAAGATAGTAAGGAGAGATTTTAGCCCGGGTCAGCAAATTCTATTATTCAATTCACGGCTGAGGCTCTTTCCCAGAAAATTGAAGTCCCGATGGTCCAAACCGTTCTGGATCAAACATGTATTTCCATTCGGCTCCGTCAAATTGGAAGGCGATGACGGACAAATTTTTCGAATCAATGGGGGATGGATTAAACATTACTTCGGAAACAAAGAGAGAGTTGTGGAGATTATCTCTCTCGTTGATGACTGATCTTAGAATTCGCTAAGTCCAGTTGTGAATGGTAAATTAAGCACTTTTGGATATGAAACCGAGGGTATGATCTTACCCAACTTTTGCTATTACTTACTTTTTGGAGGCCGAAATGGTCTCAGAGCGTGTTTGGAGATGAATTGAAGAGTGTGGATACTCGGGGGTGTGTTTCGTACTTAAAATCGTTGAACTAGCAAAGGGGAAGCATGTGGTGTAGAGCCTTGTTGTGAAAACTTGAAGAAATCATGAAAATCCAGCAGGCAGCTCACCATCGAGGCGGTCAAATTACAGGATATAAGGTTTTAAACAAAATGCTTCACCGCTGAGGCGGTGACCTCACCACCGAGGCGATGAAACTTCAGGTTACAATGGTTTAAAAAGATGCTCCACCGTCGAGGTGGTGAAACAATAGAATGTATGGGTTTAAAAAAAATCACTCCACTACAAAGGCGGAAATCCCACTGCCAAGGCGGTAAAGTGTCTGTTCGAATAAAGACCATATCGATTATTTAAACTGCCACAACCATCTCTAAAACCCTATATCTCTCCATTTTCATCCTCCCAAACCATTTACAACCCTCAAATCCATCATTCTATTTACAAAATTTGAGATTTCTACCACGAATCTCTGCCAAAAATCAATTTTCCAACCCATTTTCGAATCCTAGGGTTTGAGGAACATAAAGGGCGATTTCACCCATTTTCAATCGTTTGGACCAAATTCTTTTGAAAAGTAAGTATTTTTGATCCTACATTTCATATATATGTTTAAATCTTTGGTTGATTTTCATATACATATCAAGAATGGTTTAATTTGGATTGTGCCCCAAACCCTTGATCCCTATTTTTGCGATTTTTTTTTATCACTATGGGATTTTGGCTTGATTTTGGTGATGAACACGATTTATATGGATTTTTTCATTATGTGATACAAAATTACATGCTACATCATTGAAATTTTGTTGAAACCATTGCGATTGATGTGTGCGTATTGTGATTGTGTCGTGTTCTTGACGGTGTTGATTTCGGGGGATTGTTTTGCATTGTTTATATATGATTGGGCTGCCGTGTTTGTGATTGTGATTGATAGGAACCATGACTAAGTGAGCCGCATCAAAAAGATCGAGGGGAGAAGGTTCGAGTTCTTGCACAGGGGGTCCCTCCGCCGACTATGATTCCGCCCGGTTTGTGTCAAAATAGGTTGATGAGCATTTTAACCATTTCAAACATAAGCGAACATGCATTCAACAAATGAGGTTTCGGGCAATTGGAAAGTCTCTCAATGGAATTCCAGGATGTGATCCGAAGCCGCGGTTGGGAAGGTTTTTGCAAATCACCACCCCATGGAGAGGTGGCTTTAGTGTGGGAATTCTATGCTAATATCACCGAAGCCAATGACAATCGGACATGGGTTCGAACTTGCCCCATCGTGTTTAGTCCTGAGTGCATTAATGAAATTTGGGATTGGTGGCCCCGGCACCAACTGCCGAACTATATGGGGGTAGAGATCCGAGCATGGAAACGGTAATATGAGCCATAACGTCAGGCAACGTCCAATAGACTCACACAGGGCCAGGTTTAGCCATTTTCCTAGCCAAGTTCCTTAATATGATCCCCAAAATATGGCATCATTTTGTTTGTGGAAGCCTTCTCCGGACATCTCACTTGTCAGACGTCTCTAAAAAATGGGCCATGACGCTATATTCTATTCAGACGGGTAAGCCACTCAATGTCGGGTTCTTGATCTACTCCTCCATTCTTCATGCCGTCCAAACAAAAAAGGCTAACCTTCCATTTCCATCGCTATTAACTGAACTATTTAGACAGGCCGGTGTATCAATAACCGGGGATAGCCCTTGCCCCCTTATCGTTCTACTCGATCTAACTATGATAACTTGAATGTGGAAAGGCGGAGTGCAAGGGGCAGGGGAGGCAGAAGTTAAAGAAGAAGAAGGGCCCAAAGAGGAAGTGGCGGGGCCATATAAGGCCCCAATTACAGAAGCACCTGGCGGCCCCTCGATCACTTTAGAGAGGGTATATCAGGAGCTCTAGGATATCTGGCGCGACAATCGCGTTCTTTGCCAGGGGTAGTATAATTAAGATCTCCAAAATACTGAGCTTTGGATGTTCCTGGATCATTATACACGCTAACAAGATCAATTCCAATGGCTCATTAGTGCGTGCCTCGGAGTCGACATGAGCGCTTATCCGTCAATCCCGCAATTGCCACCATACCTCTTGCAACCACTACACTTTCTTTTCCGACGAGATAGTGGTGGTGATGACATTCCTCCAGGTAGACAGTAGGAGGTGCGACTTCTATGTCTTATCTTTTAGGTATGTGTTCAAAAACCAATTTTTCTTGTGATTGCTATATGCTACTATTAGGTTCGCTGCTCCGCTAGTGTGGACACTGCCTACTTTAAGTTTTGGGGGATGTTCATCCAATTTTGTTTTTGTTAGAAAATGATGAACAAAATTTTGATGTATTATATTTGGATGTTTTATGTATGCTTAATTACTCTTTGTAGAAGCCTTGATGTATATTGTAGATTTGAACATATAGTTAAGTTTTATTTTAATTTTTGTGTTTATGCATGTGAAATGCTTAGTTTAGTGTATGTATGTTAGTATTTAGATTTAATGTAGAGATGTTTATGTATGAAGTAGTATTTGCATGTTGAGTTCGTCTGGGCCATTTATCGATGATGAAAATTATCCCCTAATTGTATATTGTGGTCGGGGGTGATGCCATTCATGTGTGTTTTGTGTGCTTGACATGTCGATTAGGTAAAAATCATTTTCATCCTAAAATCGCACGATAGCATAGACTCACTATATAATTATTCGAACGATTTGATGCCGATTATTCAATAATAAGTTCATGATAAATTTGAGGAACTAGAACTTGACTGGGGGAAGCTTGAGGCGAAATCCTATGTGAGGTAGTTCAGGAGGCATGATTTAGGCCTTCATTTTTATCACTTGAACGTTTGAAGCTAACCTTGAAAATTTTATCCCTTATTACCCTGTCGAAGCCGATAACCTTTTCAATTCTAAACATGTATAAATACCCTAGCCAATTAAATTTTTTTGCAAACCATTGTCTCTAAGCCAAACGCACGAATTGAGTGAAATCAAGTTAACATTATTTTATGCTACTTGAAGTGAGTGGTCAGGTTTCGGACAAATTTTTATTTCTTCGGTATTAGTGTATCCACTTTTCATTATTTGAATTCTATTTGCACGCCCCTAAAATTGTACAAATTCAAATAAGTTTGGGGGTGTGCTAGTTTGTTTAAAAAAAAAAAACCACTACTATGTGAATATAGTTGTTATTTTTGTTTTTTCGACAAGTGAATACAAAAGTCTTAAATTCTTGTTCAGGGTTGTGTTTTAAATATTTGGGGGTCACGAGAGAGATATAGCGACAAGCATTTGTGCCTCCGGTATCGTTGAATTATCATAATTATAACGATTACTTGTTTTCTATTCTTGAGATACCCTTGACCGTTATCCAATGCTGATCCAAATCCTATTGATCTCTATGAATTTCTGAACCTACATTAGTGGATAGTCAAGCCCAGTCAAGCATATGATTTTCCTAATCCTTAACAGTTGAAGTCATGAGCTTAGTTATTGAATAATCCAATCCGGTGTTTGGATAGTTATATATTTGAGTTCTCTCACATACACTTTAAATGGATCTAGAATGTTTTTTTAATGATATTGAGTGTTGAAATTCTAAAACAGCACATGGAGTGTTTTATTTCTGAACTTGTTCTGATCAGGGGCTATTGATAGGTGTGATCTACCTACATATTTCCAAATCGAATTAAGTTAGTTTTCGTGCGTTTAAATAGTATTTTATTATGTTTTAATTAGTTTTTATCGTTTTGTATTAAATCAGGTGTGTGGGGCAAAATAATAGGAAACTGGAGCGAAAACGATGAGATCAAACCAAAGACGAGACGAAGTTACGGTGGATAAACAAGATCGGAGGCAAAATTGTGAAATAGGCCCACCACTTAGGCGTCCAAACCACCGCCTAGGCAATGAAGATACTGAGAATGAAAAAAGGCTATTGACAGCCTACAGCCTAGGTGGGAAATTCCTTTGCCTAGGCAAAAACCCCAGTAGAAACATTTCCAAGTCCATTGCCTACTTCTTCGCCTAGGCAGTCACCAAACCTGCAAAGCCGGTACTGGTGCTGCAACTTCAATTCTATTTTGGAGTATGATTCAATCCTATTTTCGAAATACTCAAAACATAGAAGTTGTAGATTTTTTTCTTAGATTTCCATAGGTTTTTGAATCATCTCAACCGGAGATCGTATGAATAAGTTACAGTCAAAACAAAATACAAACCTACAATAACTTCGCCTAGGCGAAAATTCGGCAGAAAGTTAACCAGCCTAACTTCGCCTAGGCGAAAACCTCTGTGCAAAATAGATATTTTGTAAATATTTTTTGGCCTATTTAAACCATTCTCTCCTCATCTCTTCCTTATTCTTGAGCTCCTAAGGTTTTAGGCCATATTTTAGGGTTAGGATAAGGGATTTTTGAGGGAGAGCTCTCAACCCGAGGTGGAGGATCAACATGGGGGCGATCGATCGACGTTTCTAGCGGCAAATCTTCGGATATCGGCTAAATCACTCGTTTCTTCTCTTTGTTTTCTTGATTTTGGTAGTTATTGAGCATTTTTAGCTCGTTTTACATTGCATAAACTATTAGGGTCATGAGTTAGACATGGATTGTAATAGGGATTAACGTATTATTTATGAAAATGTAGTTTTGGTTGAATTTGTGTTTCGTTTATGGTTGTTCCTTATAATTTTGAATGTGTTGCCATGTTTTCTATGAGTGTAGGTCAAGCTAGAAGAGCATCATTGGACCGACAGCTTAGATATGCTAGTTTAGGTATATTGAGAATATGGGGTTTAACACTCGGGAAAGGTAACCCCAGATTCGGACTGGGTTAACACAATACGACAATCTAACGACCCGAGAGGGCATTAGAAAGTATGTAATCGATGAAGTTGGGGCGAGACTCACGTGACCTAGAGTCGTTAAGACGTTGAGGGGGACTTCGGCGTTGACACGAAGTCACGTATTCCCTCATCTTACACTCGGAAACGGTGGCGAGGGAGTTGACAAACCGAAATTATCGGATACGCCGAACGCCGTTAATGTTAACTAAACGAAATCAAACGCATTTAAGTAAATAAAGTTAATCCCAAGACAATCTACTCCCCTAAACAATCTCAAATTAGTATTTATAGTATAGTTAACTTAATTAGTATTTTAGTTTAGTATTAGTATTAAATTAAATTCCATTTTTAACGCCTAGATAAAATTAGGTTATGACAATCGCGATACTCGATAGTAATCTCAACCAATACTTGTGGATATGATACCCGACCAAAATGTCTACTATAATAAAACTTGATCTGTACACTTGCGGTAAAAGTAGCAGCGCTTTATTTGCGGCCACCAAGTTTTTGGTACAGTTGCCAGGGATTGGCAAAAGAGTTATTGTCGATATTGTGAGTAAGTAACTTGATTTTAATCTAGGCATTTCTTTTGTATATAATTTTTCTTTGTAGTTTTGTTTTTGTTTTCCTAGAGGATGCTTGAAGATGTTAGATCGACAAGTATTCTTGTGTTCCTTTCATTGCAAAATCTCGCCAGTCTTGAGGGCATATATTGGGTCGAGGACATTAAACCAAGCGCTTCTTGGGAGGCAACCCAGGGTCACAAATAAGTTAGAGACATCTCTGTCAATTTGGGTCGGAGGCAAGATCCTCTCACTTCCCAGGTATGTGTTCTAAACCCCCATCTTCAATATCATGCTATATACTATCATTGGGATTGCTGAAGGCTCATTTTAGACATCACCTATGTTGAGTTGGTGGTGATGTGTAGTATGTGTATATGTTTTTAGCATGTTTTACTGTTTTTATCGTGTGTATGCTTGTTTAGGATTGGTTTGTTAGTTTAGATGCTGTTTTGTGCTACGTTTTGACGTCATCTAAGCCTATACCCGATGATGACTCTATCCCTTGATTGTTTTGAGATCGAGTGTAAAGCTCATTCATGTGTGTTCTGTGTGCTTGACGTATCGCCTTAGTAAAAGTTATTGTGGATCCTAAATGTATGAGCACGTAAACTTAGTATAGCACTATCTAATTAATTTGAAACCGATTATCCTTCACTCAATTTTATGACAATAGGGATTCTAGAACTTGATTTGGGGAAAATTTTTGAGGCGAAATCCTAGGCGAGGTTGTTTAGGAGATATGATTTAGGCATTCATTTGATTACTTGTGCCTTTTAAGCTTACCTTGATGAATCATTACCCTTCGTTACCCTATCGAAGCCTAAAAATTGTTTCAATTCTGAATACTTAACAAATACCATAGCTGATTGAACTTTTTCTAAACCTACATTGCTAAACTGAAGGCACAATTTGAGTGAATCAAGTTAGCATTTCGCTACTTGATGTGAGCGGTTGGGTTTAGGCCGAAATTCTAATTAGTTTGGTATTCGAGTACTCGCTTGTCGTTTGTCGTTCATATTGTTTGCATATTCCTAAGGTTATAAGAATTCAAATACGTTTTGGGGTGTGTTACTTAATCATTTTTGCACACTCTTAAAATTGTAGAAATTTGAATGAGTTTGGGGGTGTGTTAAAAAAAATAAAAATAATATATATATATAGTTTCTTTTTGACATGACAAGTGACTACGACATTCTTAAATGTTTGTTCAGGGTTGTTTCTAATTAAACTATAGGATTTCGAGTGTGAGAGTGCCAAGCAATGTGCCTCGGGGTAACGTTAAGTTAACGACGTTAACCTATTTTCTATTCCAAAATACCCTTGGCCATTATTCCAAAATCGAACCAAGCCCTACTAATCTTCATGAACCTCTGAGCCTACATTAGTGGAGAATATATCACAGGTCAGGCGTATAGATTCGCTATACCTTAAAGGTTTTAGTCATGATCTTTATTTAGGGATAATCCCATCTAATCAATGGATAGTAGTATATTTGAGTTTAATCACACACACTTAAACATGATCTAGAATGGCGCTTACAATTTTTGAATGTTGAAATTCTAGAACACCACATGGTGTGATTTATGCTTTAACTTGATAGGATTAGGGACCGATGAGGGGAAAATCTTTCGGCCGGTAGATGATATTCAAAACTTCCACATTTTTGTTTTTAGTGTTTTTCGTTTGTAGTTTTTAATTTCGTAATTAGTTTTTATATTTTCTTGTATTGTATGGGTGTTTTGCTCGAGGACTAGCAAAATTCTGAGTTTGGGGGTATTTGATAGGTGGGATCTACCTACGTATTTCCAAACCGAATTAAGTTAGTTTTCGTGCGTTTATATATTATTTTATTATGTTTTAATTAGTTTTTATCTTTTTGTACTAAATCAGGTGTATGGGAAAAAATGATAGAAAACTGGAGCGAAAACGATGAGATCGAACGAAAGGCGAGACAAAGTTATGGTGGATAAACAAGCTCGGAGGCAAAATTGTGAAACATGCCCATCGCCTAGGTGTCCAAACCACCGCCTAGGCAGTGAAGATGCTGAGAATGAAAAAAGGCTACTGACAACCCATCGCCTAGGTGGTAAATTCCTCCGCCTTGGTGGAAACCCTAGTAGAAACATTTCCAAGTCCATCGCCTACTTCTTCGCCTAGGCGGTCACCAAACCTACAAAGTCAGTACAGGTGCTGTAACTTTAATGCTATTTTGGACTATGATGAAATCCGATTTTGGAAACACTCAAAACATGGAAGTTGTAGATCTTTTTCTTATATTTCCATAAGTTTTTGAATCACCTCAATCGGAGTTTGGATGAAGAAGTTACAGTAAAAAAAATAAATGCAAACCTACAGTAACTTTGCTTAGGCGAAAATTCGGCAGAAAGTTAACCGACCTAACTTTGCCTAGGCGAAGTTTTCATTGCCTAGGCGAAAACTTCTGCGTAGAATAGATATTTTGTAGATAGTTTTTGGCCTATTTAAACCCTTCTCTCCTCATCTCTTCCTTCTTCTTGAGCTCTTAAGGCCTTAGGCCATATTTTAGGGCTAGGATAAGGGATTTTTGAGGGGGAGATCTCAACCCGAGGAGGAGGATCATTGAGGAAGCAACCGATCGACGTTTCTAGCAGCAAATATTTGGATACCGTCTAAGTCGCTCATTTCTTCTCTTTGTTTTCTTCATTTTGGTAGTTGTTGAGCATGTTTAGCTCCCTTTACATTGTATAAATGGTTAGGGCCATGAGTTAAACATGGATTGTAATAGGGATTAACGTATTATTTATGAAAATGTAGTTTTGGTTGAATTTGTGTTTTGTTTATGGTTGTTCCTTATAATTTTGATTGTGTTGCTATGTTTTCTATGATTATATATTAGTTTATATATATTGAGAATACTGGGTTTGACACTCGGGAGAGATAACCCCGGATTCGGACTAGGCTTAACACAACACGACAATCTAACGACCTGGGAGGGCGTTAGAAAGTGTGCAATCGATGAGTTGGGGCGAGACTCACGTGACCTAGAGTTATTAAGACATTGACGGGGACTTCGGCATTGACACGAAGTCATGTACTCCTCTGTCTTACACTTGGAAGAAATAGCGAGGGAGTTTACGAACCGAGATTGTCGGATACGCCGAATGTCGTTAATGTTAACTAAAACAAAATCAAACGTATTTAAGTAAATAAAGTTCATCCCTAGGAAATCTACTCCCCTAAACAATCTCAAATTAGTATTTATAATATAGTTAACTTAATTAGTATTTTAGTTTAGTATTAGTATTAAATTAAATTCCATTTTTAGCACCTAGATAAAATTAGGTTATGACAATCGCGATACTCGATAGTAATCTCAACCAATCCTTGTAGATACGATACCCAACCGTAAGGTCCATGGTGGCCGCAAATAATACGTTGCCACTTTCACCGCAAGTGTATGGATCAAGTTTTAGTATGGTGGACCTTTCGGTCAGGTATCGTATCCACAGAGATTGGTTGAGATTACTATCGAGTATCGCGATTGTCATAACCTGACTTTATCTAGGCGAAAAAAATGGAATTTAATTTATTACTAATACTATACTAAAATACTAATTAAGTTAACTATACTATAAATACTAATTTGAGATTGTTTAGGGGAGTAGATTGCCTAGGGATTAACTTTATTTACTTAAATGCGTTTGATTTCGTTTTAGTTAACATTAATGGTGTTTGGCGTATTCGACAATCTCAGTTCATAAACTCCCTCTCCACATTTTCCGAGTATAAGACGGGGGAATACGTGATTTCGTGTCAACGCCGAAGTCCCCCTCCACATCTTAATGACTCTAGGTCACCTGAGTCTCGGCCCAACGTCATCGATTGCACATTTTCTAACGCCCTCCCAGGTCGTTAGATTGTCGCGTTGTGTTAACCCTAGTCCGAATTCGGGGTTATCTCTCCCGAGTGTCAAACCCCATATTCTCAATATATATAAACTAGCATATAATCATAGAAAACACGGCAACACAATCAACATACGAAGAACAACTAAGAACGAAACACAAATTCAACCAAAACTATATTTTCATAAATAATACGTTAATCCCTATTACAATCCATGTTTAACTCATGGACCTAATCATTTATACAATGTAAAACGAGCTAAAAATGCTCAACAACTACCAAAATGAAGAAAACAAAGAGAAGAAATAAGGTGATTCAAAATCCTATGGAAATCTAGGAAAAATATATACAACTTCCATGTTTTTAGTGTTTCCAAAATCGGATTTAATAATAGTCCAACATAGCCTTGAAGTTACAACACATGTACTAGCTTTGCAGGTTTGGTGACCGCCTAGGCGAAGAAGTAGGCGGTGGACTTGGAAATGTTCTCAGCATTTTCACAGCGTAGGCAGAGGTTTAGACGCCTAGGCGGTGGGCTTCTTTCACAATGTTGTCTCCTTGCTCATTTATACTTCGTAATTTCATCCGCTTTGGTTCGATCACATCGTTTTTGCTCCGATCATATCATTTTCGCTTCACGCACCTATTTTAATACAAAAATAATAAAAACATATTAAAACATATAAAAATAACTATAAACGTACTCGAAAACTAACAAATTTGGATTGAAAATACGTAGGTAATTTACACCTATCAAATACCCCCGAACTCAGAATTTTGCTAGTCCTCGAGCAAAACACCCATACAATACGAGAAAGTATACAAACTAATTACGAAATTAAAAACTACAAACGAAAAACATTAAAAAAAAAAATGTGTAAGTTTTGATTATCATCTATCGGCCGAAAGATTTTTCTCTCATCGGCCCCTAATCCTATCAATTTCAAGCATAAATCACACCATGTGGTGTTCTAGAATTTCAACGTTCAAAAATAGTAAGCGCCGTTTTAGATCCTATTTAAGTGTGTGTGATTAAACTCAAATATACTACTATCCATTGATTAGATGGGATTATCCCTAAATAAAGATCATAACTAAAACCTTTAAGGTATAGGCAATCCATACGCCTGACCTGGGATCTATTCTCCACTAATGTAGGCTCGGAGGTTCATGAAGATCAGTAGGGCTTGGTTCGGTTTTGGAATAATGGCCAAGGGTATTTTGGAATAGAGAAAAGGTTAACATCGTTAACTTAACATTACCCCAGGCACATCGCTTGGCATTCTCACACTCAAAACCCTATATTTTTTAGAAACAACCCTGAACAAACGTTTAAGAACGTCTTACTCACTTGTCATGTCAAAAAGAAACTATTTTTTTTTAACACACCCCCAAACTCATTCGAAATTCTATAATTTTAAGAGTGTGCAAAAATGATTAAGTAACACACCCCAAAACATATTCTAATTCTTATAACCTTAGGAATGTGCAAACAATATGAATGACAAACAACAAGTGAGTACTCGAATACCGAACCAAATTAGAATTTTGGCCTAAACCCAACCACTCATATCAAGTAGTGAAATGCTAACTTGATTCACTCAAATTGTGCCTTCAGTTTAGTGATATAGGTTTGGAAAAAGTTCAATCAGCTAGGGTATTTGTTAAGTGTTCAAAATTGGAACGGCTATTAGGCTTCGACAGGGTAACGAGGGATAATGATATTGCATGGTAGGCTTCAAAAGGCTCAAGCGATCAAATGACTGCCTAAATCATATCTCTTAAACAACCTCGCCTAGGATTTTGCCTCAAATTTCTCCCAAATCAGGTTTTAGAATCCCTATTGTCATGAAATTGATTGACGGATAATTAGTTTCAAATCAATAAGATAGTGCTATATTGAGTTTACGTGCTCGTGCATTTAGGGTCTACAATAACCTTTACTAAACGATACGTTAAGCACACAGAACACACATGAATGAGCGTTATGCTCGACCTCAAAACAATCAGGGGACAGAGTCATCATCGGGTAAAGGCCCAGATGATGTCAAAACTCAGCACAAAACAACAACTAAACTAAACAAACTAATCCTAAACGAGCATGCAAACGTATAAAAATAGTAAAACATGCTAAAAAACATATACACATACTAAAACATACTACACATCACTACCAACTCAACACAGGTGGTGTCCAAACAAGCCGTCAGCGATCCCAATGACAGTATATAGCATGATATTGAAGACAGGGGTTTAGAACACGTACTTGGGAGGCGAGAGGATCTTGCCTCCGACTCAAATTGATGGAGATGCATCTAACTTATTTGTGACCCTGGTTTGCCTCCCAAGAAGCTCTTGGTTTAATGTCCTCGGCCTGACACATGCCCTCAAGACTGGCGAGATTTTCAATGATCGAACCGCAAGAGCACCTGTCGATCTAACATTTTCAAGCATCCTACCAGAAACAAAAACAAAACTACAAATGAAAATTATATAAAAAAATGCCTAGATAAAAATCAAGTTATTTACTCCCAATATCAAAAGTAATACTCCTTCTAATCTCCGGCAATGGGGCCAAAAACTTGGTGGCCGCAAATAATGCGCTGCAACTTTCACCGCAAGCGTATGGATCAAGTTTTAGTATAGTGGACCTTTCGGTCGGGTATCGTATCCACAGGGATTGGTTGAGATTACTATCGAGTATCGCGATTGTCATAACCTGACTTTATTTAGGCGACAAAAATGGAATTTAATTTAATACTAATACTAAACTAAAATACTAATTAAGTTAACTATACTATAAATATTAATTTGAGATTGTTTAGGGGAGTAGATTACCTAGGGATTAACTTTATTTACTTAAATGCATTTGATTTCATTTTAGTTAACATTAACGGTGTTCGGCGTATTTGACAATCTCGGTTTGTAAACTCCCTCGCCACCTCTTCCGAGTGTAAGACGGGGGAATACATGATTTTGTATTAATACTGAAGTCCCCTTCAACATCTTAACGACTCTAGGTCACGTGAGTCTCGCCCCAACGTCATCGATTGCACACTTTCTAATGACCCGAGAGGGCGTTAGATTGTTGTGTTGTGTTTACCCTAGTCCGAATCCGGGGTTACCTTTCCTGAGTGTCAAACCCCATATTCTCAATATATCTAAACTAGCATATAATCATAGAAAACACGAAAACACAATCAACATACGGAGAACAACCAAGAACGAAACACAAATTCAACCAAAACTATATTTTCATAAATAATACGTTAATCCCTATTAAAATCCACATTTAACTCATGGACCTAACTATTTATACAATGTAAAACGAGCTAAACATGCTCAACAACTACCAAAATGAAGAAAACAAAGAGAAGAAACGAGCGACTTAGCCGATATCTGAAGATTTGTCGCTAGAACCGTCCACCAATCGCTTCCCTCTTCATCCTCCACCTTGAGTTGAGAGATCTCCCTGAAAAACCTCTCAATCTAACCCTAAAATATAGCCTATATCCTTCGAATCTAAAGAAGATGGAAGAAAGGAGAAGAGAAGGGCTTAAATAGGCCAAAAAATATATCCAAAATATCTATTCTGCGTAGAGGATTTCGCCTAGGTGAAGAAAACTTCACCTTGGAGAAGTTAGGTCGGTTAACTTTCTGCTGGAAGTTCGCCTAGGCGAAGGAAACTTCGCCTAGGTGAAATTACTACAGGTTTGCAATTTTGTTTTGGCTGTAACTTCTTCATCCGAACTCAGATTGAGGTGATTCAAAAACCTATGGAAATATAAGAAAAATGATATACAACTTCCATGTTTTGAGTGTTTCCAAAATCAGATTGAATCATAGTCCAAAATAGCCTTAAAGTTACAACACCTGTACTGGCTTTGCAGGTTTGGTGACCACCGAGGCGAAGAAGTAGGCGGTGGACTTGAAAATGTTCTCAGTATATTCACAACCTAGGTGGACGTATGGACACCTAGGCGGTGGGATTCTTTCACAATGTTGCCTCCTTACTCATTTATCTACCGTAATTTCGTCTGTTTTGGTTTGATCACATCGTTTTCGCTCCGATTTCATACATTTTCACTCCATGCATCTATTTTAATAAAATAATAATAAAAAATTATTAAAACATATAAAAATAACTGTAAACGTACTCAAAAACTAACAAATTCGGATTGAAAATACGTAGGTAATTTACACCTATCAGTGCACTATACTAAAACTTAATCCGTACGCTTGCGGTAAAAGTGGCAGTGCTTTATTTGTGGCCACCAGCTGTTAAGGGAAGAACAACTTGGTTTCTTCGATGAAACTTGGAACTCGCATGCGTTTACTTCTTATTTGTTAAAGTTTATTCATTTTTAGTGGTTAGTTAGTTAATTAGTACAATTAGTTTATTTTAGTGTTAGGGTGTTTTGCTCGAGGACTAGCAAAATTTCATGTTTGGGGGTATTTGATAGGTTGAAAATACCTATCTACTTCTAAGCCGAATTTTGTAGTTTTCGAGTGTTTTAGTAATATTTTATGATTTTTTTCGTTTGTTTTTATGTAAATCAGGTATAGGGACGTAATTGAGTGACAAACAAGTGAAGCGATAGAAAAACGGTGAAAGAAATAAGGTTTCAAGATATCAAACCCACTGCTGTGACAGTTAGGCCACCGCCGAGGCGGTGGAGATGCAGGGAGAATTTTGTAAAACTTACCGCCGCAGCGGTCATTCATTGTTGAGTTGGTGAAAGTCTAGTGAGCTTAATGCTAGTCTTACTGCCGCAACGGTTATTCACCACCAAGGAAATGAAAGTACAGAGAGTTTAGGATTTGGTTCATCACTGCAGTAGTGAAGTTAACAGACTTAACTAACCGCCACAACGGTCGCTTTGTGCAGAAAATATCTATTTTCTTAGATATTTTGAAGCCTTCTATTTAAGCCGTTGTTTCCCCTATTTTTCAAACACATTCCACACTTGATATACATGATCTTAAGAATTTCTTGAAGCTTAAAGAGGAGATTCAACATTTGGAGAAGATGAATCATTTCAGGACCGAGTTTTGGCCACAGTAGACCACTCCACTCTAAATTTTGATCGTTCTTCTTTTGTTTCTATCTTTGTAACTTAATTTTTCATATCAAATGATGATGAATCATTCTTGTTTTAATATTTGTATGGTTAAGATCATGGTAGGCTAGATAAATATTATCTAGGGATTGATGTAACTCATGTAAATATATGTTTGATTGAATATATGTTACTTTAACGGTTGTTTGTCTGAATCCGATTGTGTTTACCATTTTATTACAATTTTAATATGATTGTTAAGGTATTAGGGTTAGTTTTGGGAATACGAGGTTTGACACTCGGGAGAGGTAACCCCGGATTCGGACTAGGGTTAAACACATTACGACAATCTAATAACCCGGGAGGGCATTAGAAAATGTGCAATCCATGAGGTTGGGCCAAGACTCATGTGACTATGTGTTACATAAAACACTAGAGGGGGACTTTGGTGTTAACGCGGAGTCACATAATCGCTCATTTTACACTCAGGAGAGGTAATGAGCGAGTTTGAGATACCTAGATTGTCGGATAGAAAAAATACCGTTATTGTTAATTAAACGAAGTCAAACATATATTAAGTGAATGAAATCAATCCCTAGGTAATCCATTTAATTAGAATTAGCCCAATAGTTTTTAGTTAATCCTTTTAATTAGAATTAGCTCAATAGTTTTTAGTTTAACTTAGTTTTTAATTATTCAAACTCAAACATTTTTTGAACTGTCGAGATAATATAAGACTATGCAAATTACGACATTCAATTAATCAAACACGTTTCCCTGTGGACGATATCCAATCAAAAGATCCACTATATTAAAACTTGACCTCGTACACTTGCGGGTAAAATCAAAGCGTTAAAGTAGTGCAAACAAACCCCCGGTGTTTGAAAATGATAAATTTTCCAATCACGTATTTAAACTTCGCAAGGCTTTGTATGGGTTCAAACAAGCTCCTAGAGCTTGGTATGAGAGACTTAGCCGATATTTGAACGAAAACAGTTTTCGAAGGGGTATTTGTGATATAACACTGTTTGTGAAGTAAACTGATTCTGATATCCTATTAGTACAAGTGTATGTTGATGATATTATTTTTGGATCTACTAATGAGGATCTTTGCCAAGAGTTTTCTATGATAATGCAAGTCGAATTTGAAATGAGCATGATGGGAGAGTTGAATTTCTTTCTTGGATTGCAAATTAATCAAACCAAAGAAGGGATATTTATAAACCAAGCTAAATACAGTAAGGAGTTATTAAAGAAATATGGATTGGATGGCACTAAAGAGTACAAAACTCCCATGGTAATGGCTACGAAGATAGACAAAGACGATTCGGGCAAAAGTGTTAATGAAAAAATGTATCGAGGTATAATTGGTAGTCTGTTGTATTTAACTACTAGTAGACCTGACATTATGTATAGTGTTTATTTTTGTACTAGATTTCAGTCTTGTCCTAAAGAATCGCACTTGACTGCGGTTAAGTGAATTTTTCGATACTTAAAGGGGACGACTAACCTAGGATTATGGTATCCTAGGTTGAGTGATTTTAAATTGATAAGTTACTCCGACACTGATTTTACCAGTTGCAAAGTTGAGCGAAAAAGCACAAGTGGGTCATGTTATTTGTTAGGACATGCATTGGTTTCTTTGTCAAGCAAAAAACAGAATTTGATAGCCTTATCTACTACTAAGGCTGAGTATATGGTAGCTGGTAACTGTTGTGCTCAAATTTTATATATTAAGCAACAGTTAAATCACTTTGGAATTTGCATGGAGGAGGTCCCTATTTATTGTGATATTAAAAGTGCTATTTGTCTAAGTAAGAATCTTACACAACACTCACAAACTAAGCACATAGACATTAGACATCACTTTATTCGTGATCACATTCAGAAAATGGACATTGTTATTGAGTATATTGATACCTCCGACTAGCTTGCTGATATTTTTACCAAACCACTAGCGGAAGATCAGTTTGTGAAAATCATTTGCCGTTTGGGTATGGTTAGGCATAATGATATTTGCCTAGAGTAAAGTTATTTTATAGTTCTCCCCTCCCCAATTTTTTTTCTGAGATGACAAAGGGGGAGAATTAATTGGTGTTTTAATGAATGTCTCAAGGAGGAGCTTGAATTATCTTGTTGAATATCTTAACGGGGAGTTTATTATATATTGAAATTTGTTCTTTGTTGAAAATCTTATGATTATCTTCATTACTTTACTTTAATGAGTTAAAGAACCCGTTCTTGGATTTAGGGGGAGTGTGGTTACATTATTGTTTTGAAGAAAACATCAAAGTTAATTGTCATTATAAAAAATGAGGAGATTGTTGATCCTAAGATTTTGATGGATAATTAAAGGTTGATATTTTTTATGGAACTAACAATTTTATTGAGTGTTTTAGTTTCTTAGTTCCAGTGATGAAAATGATCATGAAGATATTGTGGCAATGCTAAAGATGATAGAAGATTAAGAGTTTGAAGAAAAAATGAAGAATCTAGGGAAAACAACTCAGGTTAAATTCTAACTCTTAATATTCCAATTAGGATCACACACGACACAAAATGATTTTTATAAATATGTGTGTTTTTTATAGGATCCTAAATAGTTAAATTATTTGCTCCTATGTGTAATTGAAAAAGAAATATTGATAATTAATTAAAATTGAATTTAAGAATTTAGTGGAGCTAATTGAGAAAAGAAATCAGTTAAAGGGACAAAAATGTTAAAAAAAATGGATTAAAAACGAATTTAGAAGAGGTTCCCAACATTGACCAGTCAACAGGTAAGTCGACCGGAGCATAGAAGGTGAAGTTGTTAAATCTCTTGGTCGACAGGTAGGTCGACCTGAGCTTAAATGGTGAACTCTTTGAATCGATCAATCGATAAGGAGGTCGACCTGTGATAAAAAATGAACTCTCTGAATCTCTAAGTCGATAGATAGGTCGACTTATGAAACTCTTCGAATCATTCAGTCGACAGGTGATGGATGAGCAGTCGACCGATAGGCGAAGAGATTTTGGCTTGGCTACATCCTGAATTGGGCGGTCGACCGATGGGTCTTGGCCGGTCGACTTATGGGATTGTTTTAGAATTTTGTGGAATTTTGGATTTTATTCTAAAAGTAGCCGTTACTAGCCCATTTTTTGTTAGGATCTCTGAGCTATCTTAGGAATCTGAAGTGTTTTTAGTTATTTAAATGATATCTAAGTGTTCCTATAGATATGGTTCAAGTATTTTTGATGTTTCTCAATTTGGTACGTATAATTCTTTTAATTCTATTCAATTGTGTTTGAAGAAAAAAATTGAGGAACTTAATTGAAAGTTTTAAAAGATATTTTTCAGTGAATTATATCAAAAATGAATCATTATGATATAGAGGGTCTATTGGTACAATTAAACATCATGATTAATGGGAACTAGCCGTTGGAAGGCTTGTTTTATTCTCTTTTAAAAACGCCTGCGGTTTTTTTCGCATTTGAGAGACACATCTAGATAATTATTCTAAGTTATTTAACTTTTGAGCTTTCTAAGAGTAATCATATTGATTGCATTGTGCGATATTTTCTGAGAGTTATTCTTGAGAAATATTTACTGTGGATTATTGCTACTTCCAATATGAAGTTTTATTACTATCTCTAATCATTATTTTTTCGGTGGAATCCTAGGGAGATCTTTCCAAATTACTTTCTATTAATTGTTGCTTGATTATATTTGTTATTTGGAATATGATCTTTGAAATTGTTTACCTATTTTTCATTGAAAAATATTTTTGAAACAATTTATTGAAGAAATCTGATTACGTGCTACTCAATTTTTGTTTAAAATTAGATTTTGAATATCTCACTTTTCTATTACTAATTTTGGGATATTAATTGAGTTTTAATTTATTAGGGGTGGTAGAAGTTCCGAGTGAGAAAAATCGCTTATCAATTTGTAATTGGTGAGTTGAGTGACAAATTGAATACTATTGAGAGTATTTAGTCAAAGGGTAGCTGGTTTTAATCTCTTTCTATAAAGAGATTGAGGTAGTAATTCTTCTTTGATTAAATTGATTTGGGAGCAACTTTGTAACGGTTCAATCCTTACCAAGTAAAAGGATATTCGGAGTGTTAGTGAGGTTTTGATTCTTTAGCCTAAGGTACAAAAAGAATTAGGTTATTCTTAAGCCTGTAAAAAATAGAAGTTATTCCTAAGCTTGGGAAAATGAATTTGTAAAGGTTGATTCTGAGCCTTCGAAAAGAATAATTGTGAGGGTTTGGTTCTTACCTTTAAAGGAATCTTGAGTTTAGTGGATGCGACACTCCGTGGAGCTCGGGGGACTGTATTAGCCAAGAGTAG
Source organism: Eucommia ulmoides (assembly GCA_016647705.1). Classification (NCBI taxonomy): domain Eukaryota; kingdom Viridiplantae; phylum Streptophyta; class Magnoliopsida; order Garryales; family Eucommiaceae; genus Eucommia; species Eucommia ulmoides. The sequence goes on from CM028337.1 coordinate 35,803,380, forward strand.
CTTGGTGAACTAGTATAAATTTCTAGAGTGCTGTTATTTTTCATTATTTATTTTTGTTGTTTGGTGTGAACCTAGTTGATATTATATTTCCGCTTTTATATAAAGATAATAATTAATTTAGGATTAAAATTAATTATTTGAATTTTTGAAGTATTTTCTCTGATAATTTTTTTATCTACCCAATCACCCCATCTTAGGTAGCTCACTGAGCCAACAGAGCATTTATGACAAATGCATGGCCAAGAATGATTCATGCTCTTGTTTGTTTGAACTTTAATTAGATCTCTTCTTGAATTATTTGTTGTTGTTTGTTTAAACTTTAGTTAGATCTCTTCCTGAATTATTTGTTGTTGTTTCTTTGAATTTGTGTTGTTTCTGCTTTGCAGTTTGAATTTCATTAAATAAGAAATCTTTGATATGTTTGAACATTTAATTGTAATGCAATACTACTTAAATGCAATTATAATGCAATTAATAAATAGAACTTAAGAAAAATACTATTAATAAATAGAACCAAATGAAAATACATCACAAATTACGACATCTTCTCATAAAAATCTCCATCCTAAGATCGTTATAGTATTGTGTTGCAACAAGATCCAGTTTATGTATTATTTGATCATCATAAAGGCTTTTGTCCAATTAGATTCTTCCAGCATCGAGTTGTAGTTGTCTCTCTTGTGGCTCTATTACTCTTTCTAGTCGTTCAACCTTATCACGATCCAATTCTTGTATGTGTTTCTTGTATTGATTTAACTTATCTGCTATAGCTGTCGTATCAAAGTCTTTTTTACCTTTGTTATATTTAACTTGTTTTTTGTATGCCTTTCTACCCAATGGCCTATCTTGATTTACAAGACCGCCATTATTTTCACCTAAGTTAATCAAAGGGGCGCTTACCAAGCAATTCCAGTTAGGTATCTAATCTGTCAATTAAACCCGCAAGTTTTTCTGTGAACTGAGCAGTCCTTATGGCATTTTCGTTATTGAAATACTTTAATTCAATGCACCACTTCGTAATAGCTTGTAATTAACTCCCCCTAATGCGAAACTAAATTAGGTAGCATACGATCATAATAGGTGGAACAAAAAATACTTGTTTTAATCTCAATCCAAACATGAAACAACAAAATTTTTACCCATCAATTATGTACAAACAATTTTCTTTAAAATGAGCTATCAATCATTTTTTTAGAGTTGTTTATAGTAATGATTATAAATATTACATGTAATATTTATTAATTAGACCATATTACATGTACTTACGATCGTCACTCTTTAAAATGTTAGTATGTTGAATGTAACATCTTAACAGATTGTTGAATGTAGCATCTTAATATTTTTGTCTCCCCTTCGTATTTGCACAACAATGCAATGGAAAATTGCATTCTACCAAATGTATGAAAAATAACAATCATTTGTACGCCAAATGTATTCATGTACTAGATGTGAATCATATTTCATGTAAATGTTACATGTAATAATTTATAGTTCGTGTGGAACCAATGTGGAATGTAACATTCGGTGATTGATAATTTTTTTTTGAGTTCCAAATTGGGATACATATGGATGTTATATATAATATTAATTGTGATGTTAATGTTATATATAACATCACTACATTATGTGTGTCCCGTGATTGTTGAATATATATTGAATGTAATAGAAAATTAAAAATTCTGGATGTACCATGTTGAATGTAATATGAATGTGAAAACTAAAACTAATGAAAAAAAGGAAAGTGAATTTGATATCGTTTTAAAGATCTAATTTAGATGAATTTGAATATATAATTAGATTGTGAAAAAAAATGTGTACAATAATAGTTATTTTGATTTTAATAATATGATTTTATTGAATATGGAAACTTCCAATCCCTATTATCATGCTAGGAAATCAAATAAAATGACTGTTAAATATGGAAACTCTCAATTCCCGCAAATCTAGTAAAGGCAAATCCATCAATGAAAATATGAGGATTTGAATTTGGGAACTGTACCGTGCATGTAAAATGTGTTCTAGGCGTTTTTGGTTTATTATGAAATTAGTGGAATAAGAAAAATGTTTATTACCTTATCTTTCTCAATGTATCTACTTCATAAACGTTCTGCCTAACTATAATAACCAACAAACTTGGCACACCTCATATTAATTTCTGACCAGTAGTTCATGATAGAAGTTTGAGTGTGCCCAAATTCAGATGCTCCATTACTATTGAAATAGTCATGATTTTTTCTCTAAAAAGAATTATATTGTTGTCCACTACATGTGATTCGATCTTTGCTCGTGTTGAGATGTCTAGATGCAATTAGATTATCTTCTTTGGGAGTAAAATTTTTCTGTTGTTAGATTTTCTTGTTGTATGTACCACTTATTCGGGAGCTTGAGAGGATGTATCGAGATCGTAATAAGTTGGCTCCTCAAAATTTGTGTTTAGTGGTGAATCTTCCATAAAGAGATTCGTATAATAAGAACCATCAAATTGAGAATCCATCTACAAAATTGGGAATAATAACATTAGTGAAAATGATATAAAAATTAAATTAACAACAAACACACAATGAGATATACTTAAATGAAATAATATAAAAAAATACAATTAAGTAATGAATAATTAAATAAAAATCCATTAAAAAAAAATTAGAGTTCAACTACAAAAATTAAATTAAAACCCAATTTAAAAATAACTAAAGTCCAATTACTATTACTAATCTAATTAAAATAACACATCTTAATTAAATAATCTTACTTAAATAACCCAAACTCACTTAATTAAATAACCCAACTTTTAATTAAATAACCCAATACACTTAATTAAATAACTCAAACCCGACCCATTAATTAAATATAACCAAAATCCAATACACTTAATTAAATAACTCAAATTCAACCCATTTAATTAAATAAAACTAAAACCCATAGACTCTCTTTTTTCACCGTCGAATGCTCGAATGGTAATAGAGGTGGTTCTGATGTCGCTTTCTTCATTTCCCACGTTCTTGAGCATACTTAGAGGGCATATATTTAATGCTGAACCATTATCCACAAGGACTCGAGACAGGATGGAGTCCTTATACTGCATTGATATATTTAATGACTTTGTTGAACCCAAAATTTTGATGAACAATTAAGTATTGATATTTTTAGTGGAACTAATAGTTTTATTGAGTGTTTAAGATTTAGAGTTCTATCCATTTGATTAAGAAGATGATTTTATGAAGAAAACATAAAAGGTGTAAGATGGACATGATGAAGATATGAAGAGTTTTGAAAATGTTGAAGAAAAATAGGTGAAAACAATTCTTTTCTTATATACTCTTAATGTCACCCGAATTAGGATCACACATGATACTTAAAATAAGTTAATTTTATGTGTGTCATGATAAGAAATGGTAAGTTTAAGATCCTAAAATGAGATTGTGTGTGCTCCTTATGTAAAATAATTTTGATAATTGACCAAATTGAAAAATATTTTTAAAGTATAAAAAGTTGTGTTTTTGGGTCAATTTAGTAAACCGAGAAAAGTAATTGGTCAACTGAATAAAATAGTGAGTTTTAGAGTTAAAACGAAGTGCTACTGATACAGTCGGTCAGCCGAATGAAGAGGATCGGTCAACTATTTGAAACAATAGCTCAAATGGGTAAGGAAGTGAGTATACTGATCCAATCGGTCAATCGAATGAAGCGGGTCGATCAATTGTTTGAGTTAGTAGATGAAATTATAGAAATTGGGAACATACTGATCCAATCAGTCAATCGAGGTAGGGTTGGTCAACCGACTAGAGCTGTTCCAACAGCTAATTTGGAAGCTTGGCATAGTTAGTAAACTGAATGGGGTAGATCGGTTAACCGATTGCTTTAGTTACATATTCGAATGATTTGGTATTTTGGTCAACCGAATACGGATCGTGCTATTCTAAGATTAATGCTTTAGTTCGTCAATTCAAACTATTCAGAATGGGTGAAGCAAAATCGATTCTTAAAATGTACACAAGATTCAATAATATCTGCAACAGCCTTGATCAACTCAGAAAGCCTTATACTATGAAGAACAAAGTTTGAAAAAATCTGAGATCATTGACTAAAGTCTAGGAGAAAGTAACTGAAATAGAGGAAGCTAAAGATCTCATAGTTTACACCATTGATGAGCTCATTAGAAACCTAATGACCCATGAGACGGCTATACAAAGATGTGGGGATGAAACAAAAAACATAAAAAAGAAGTTTTTTGCATTAAAAGTTCATAAAAATAAGATAGAAGATGACAGTAATGACATTAGTCTTGACAGCGAGCAAGAAAAAGATGTGGCGTTTCTCACTAAAAATTTCAGAAAAATGACTCAACAAATATTCCGTGAAAAGAGAAATTTCAGCATGAGTAATGTGGAATGCTTTAATTGTAACAAGAACAGACACTTCCAATCCGACTGTCCCGAACCAAAGAAGAAAAAAGAAAGAAAGAGAAAGGAAAATAAAAAAGTGAAGAAGAGTAATAAGAAATCAATAACAGTCACTTGGGATGACTCGGAGTCTAGTAGCTCAGAAAAATCGGACAGTGATGATTCTTCTATGCTTACTTTGATGGCCACTCGAATGAGGTAACTAAATGCTCTAATTCTTTCCCTTTAGATTTTGATGATTTATTTGATATTTATCAAGAACTAATGCATGATCATAAAAATCAATGTTCTTAAATTAATGCCCTGCAAAGTATAGTTAACACACTTAATAATCTAGTGATGAAATTCGAATCTGAAAACATTGAATTGAAATCCATTTTGGATTTATATTCAATAGTTCTCAAATTCACGGATGGTGAAAATAATTTAAAAATGCTTTTGGGGAGTTCACAAGGTATTTTCGATAAAGCAGGAATTGGATTTCAAGAAAACCTTAAACAAAATGGATTTCATAACTTCTTTTTTGAAACTAGGAATCTTGTTAGATGTTTTAAATGTAACATTGTGGGGGCATACTATCAGTAAATGCTTTTCTAAAGTATCTAAATGCAGATAAGTTTGGGTTTCCTAAAGGAACTAAAATTGTCCCGACTAACAAGATCGTACTCACGTAGATTGGGTACCACTTAGGAACTATTTGAAGTGCTCATTGCAGGTTACTCTGAAAGTATCAATAGACAAGGAAAAATGGTTCCTGGATAGTGGTTGTTCTCAGCACATAACGGGTGACAAATCTAAATTCACATCTTTGACACCTAAAGATGGATGTCATGTGACGTTTGGAGACAACGGAAAAGGAAAAATTATCGATATAGGTAATATCGGTAATAGGTCTACTACTATTAAAGATGTTCTCTTAGTAGACGGTCTTAAACATATCCTGCTTAGCATTAGTCAATTATGTGATAAATGTTATAACTTGGTTCTTGATCATGATAGATGCATTATTAAGAATGGGCATGATAGTAGCATATTACTTGTTGCATCTTGTTTTGAAAATGTTTATACATGTTCATTTGATGACTTATCTTCTCAAAATTTATCATGTTTAAATTCATTATCTGAGAATATTTGATTATGGCATAGACAACTTGGGCATGCTAGTATAGAGTTAATTTCAAATCTATATAAGAAGAGTCTTGTATGTGGCTTACCTACATTAAAATATGTGAAAGATAAAGTATATGATGCATGTCAAGTAGGTAAGCAATCTAGAGCATCGTTTAAGAAGAAGTTGTATACATCCACATCTAAATGTCTTGAACTATTGCATCTTAATTTATTTGGTCTAAATACCATTGCTAGTTTAGGAGGTAAATTTTATGCATTCGTAATTGTTGATGATTATTCTAGATTTACATGGGTATTTGTATTAGCTCAAAAAAGTGAAGTTGTTCTATATTCTCTAAGTTTTGTAAACGTATTCAAAATTAGAAGTAATGTTGCATTATTAACATCCGTAGTGATAGAGGTAGAGAGTTTAAGAATGATGAGATAATAATCTATTGTGATGAGCAAGGGCATGCTAACTTTTCTGCACCAAGAACGCCATAACAAAAATGGTGTTGTGGAGAGAAAAAACAAAACGCTTCAAGAAATGGGCAGAACGATGTTGAATGAGAATCGTCCTCCAAAATGCTTCTGGGCTAAAGTCGTAAGTACTGCTTACAATGTTGTAAATAGGGTTTCTATTCGAAGAGGTTTCAATAAAACCCCTTATGAAATTTGGAATGGTAAGACTCCAAATATATCCTACTTTAAAGTTTTTAGTTGCAAATGTTTTATCTTAAATGATAAGGATAATCTTGGTAAGCTTGATGCTAAATATTATTACAGTATTTTTATCGGGATACGCTTCTAATAGTAAAGTTTATATAATATATAATAAACGTATCATAGTAGTAGAAGAATCTATGCATGTCATATTTAAGGAATCTGATCCACTTGTGTTAAGAAAGGTTTTGGATGATGATGATGGTATCCTAGGGAGAGTGACTTTAAGTTAACTAGTTACTCTGATGATGATTTTTCCAGATGCAAAGTTGAGCGTAAAAGCACAATCTAATCATGTCACTTTTTAGGATATGCTTTGATTTCTTGGTCTAGCAAGAAACGGAACTCGATTACCTTATCTATGACTGAGGCAGAGTATATGGCTGCTGGTAATTGTTGTGCTCAAATTTTATATATCAAGTAATAATTATATAATTTTGGAATAAGTATGGAGGAGGTCCCTATTTATTATGATAATAAAAGTGTTATATGCTTAAGTAAGAATCCAACACATCACTCATGAACTAAACACATAGAGATTATACATTATTTTATTCGTGATCACATTCAGAAAAAACGATGTAACTATTAAATATGTCGATACCTCCGATCAACTTGCCTATATTTTTACCAAACCTCTAGCTGAAGATCAATTCATGAAAATTATTTGAGGTTTAGGTATGGTTAGGCATAATGATGTATGTCTAGAGTGAAATTTTTGGTTCTCTACCCCCACATTTTGAGATGAGAAAGGGGGAGAAGTTGATGTTTAAATGAGTAGTTGATGTTTAGGATTTGTTCACCTAAGCATTGCATTAATTAAAGGGAGAAATTATTAAGTTTTTTTTTGGGCATATATTGAATATCTTTATTATTGTTTACTTATGTTTTCATGTTTATGCTTAAATGAGTTTAAATACCTGTCCTCAGATTTAGTGGGATTGTGGTTACATTATATTTTGAACAAATTATTAAAGTTAATTGTCATCATAAAAAATGGAGAGATTGTTGAACCCACGATTTTGATGAACAATTAAATATTGATAATTTTGGTGGAACTAATGGTTTTATCGAGTGTTTTAGATTTAGAGTTCTATGCATTTGATTAAGAAGAAGATTTGATGAAGAAAACATAAAGGGTGCAAGATAGACATAACAAAGATATGAAGAGTTTTGAAAACGTTAAAGAAAAATAGGCAAAAACGACTCTTTACTTATATGCACTTAATGCAACCCAAATTAGGATTACACACGAAACTTAAAATGAGTTAATTCTATGTTTGTCTTGACAAGAAGTAATAAGTTTAAGATCCTAAAATGAGATAATGTATGGGCTCCTTATATGAAATGATTTTGATAATTAACCTAATTGAAATGTATTTTAGAGTATAAAAAATTGTGTTTTTGGGTCAATTTGATCAACCGAAAAAAGCAATCGGTCAATTGAATAAAATAGTGAATTTTGGAGTTGAAACGAAGTGCTACTAATCCAGTTAGTTAACCGAATGAAGAGGATTGGTTAACCATTTGAAATAGGAGCTGAAATAGGTAAGGAAGTAAGCACAATGATCCAATCAGTCAGTTGAATGAAGAAGGTCGGTCAACTATTTGAGTTAGTAGATGAAATGGTGAAAATTCGAAACACACTGATCCAATCGGTCAACTGATTGAAGTTGTGCCAACGACTAATTTGGAAGCTTGACACAGTCGGTCAATCAAATGGTGTAGGTCGGTCATCTGATTACTTCTGTTATAGATTTGGTTGATTTGGTGTTTCGGTAATAAACTATCCGTTTTTGATGATTCGAAGAGAGAGATTTGGGGGATTTAAGTATATTTTAAGTTTAATCAAACGATTTAGTAATCCTTATTGACATGGTCCATATATTTTGAGATTCTCTTAATTTAAATAATATAATATTTCTATTTCATGGTTTTAAATTAAGAATCGTTTTATGGACTTAAATGAGAGATTTGAAAGACATTTTTAAGTGGAATACCCATGAAATGAAAGGTTATGATATATGGGGTCTTAAAGTATCATTTTATGGTATATCTTTAAAAAACTAACTGTTGGAGGTTTAATTATTGGTGTATTAATATAGACTTGCGAGAATTGAATTAGACATCAAGAACATTAGTTTGAGCTTTTATAAGACTGATATTTACACTGAGAATTTTACGAGTGATTCTTTATAAGTTCTTGATCTAAAGCGCTTGCTATTTGGCGTTACCGATTTGGGCTCTAATTGTGATTCTATCATTAACTTCGGTGTTTTCCCGATGAGATCCTTCTAAGTTTTATTATTTACTTTAAAGTTATATTTATCTTAATTACTTGATTTAGGATTGCTAGAAAATCATTTTTCGACTTGAAAGCCTAAAAATATTTTTAAATAATTTTTGTCTAATTATCTGATTACGTGCTAAATTTATGTTACCCACATTATTTATTAATCAGATTTGAATTGCCTCACATTATATCCATCATATAGTAATTATTCATGACATTAATTGAGTACATTCTTATTGAGGTGGTAGAAGCTCCTCGTGGGAGGAAACTTAGATTTTCTGTATTTATGAATTTGAGCAGATTAGACACATTTGGGACGGTGTCTAGTCAAGGTAGTTAGGTTTTAATCTTTTTCCTATGGAAAAGATTATGGTTTGATCTTTATCCTGATAAAAAAGTTAGATTATTATTTTCCCTTGGAAAGAATTAGGTTATGATTCATCCTGCAATTGAATTATTTCTTGAGTGATTTTTAAATGTTCATCATTCCCTGTGAAAAAGGATAAGTGAGAGAGTACTAGGTTTATCTTTAGCCTAGTAAAAGATAGGGTTTATCCTTGACCTGTGAAAATGGTAAATTGTAAATGTTGATTCTGTGTCTGTAAAAGAATCGTGAATTGTAAGAGTTTGGTTCCTACATAGTAAATGAATCTAGGGGTTAGTGAATTGTGAATCTCCGTGAAACTTGGGGGACTGGACATATGCAAGATTAGCTTGACCGATTAGGATAAATTCTTATATGCTGCATTGATTTATCATTCATATTGTTTTTGGGTATGCATTTAGTATTAAACACATATCCGCTGCATATAAAGATAAAAATTTATTTAGGAAAATTAATTATTTGTGTTTAATTGTTAAATTTTTATAATTACCCAATTCACCCCTCTTGGGTAGCAATTTGGGCCAACAGAGTTGATGTGCCCTATCCCATCAGTGGGTATCTCATCAGTGGTAAAGGTGACGATGCAGGTGCTGAGAATGTTCTCCACTATATTTGTTGGTCACAGATCTACCCAAGAGGGGGGTGAATTAGGTAGTTATAAAAATTTAAATAATTAAATCTTTAAGCATACAAATTAACAATTTTCCTAATTCATTATTATCTTGTATAACAGCGAAAACATATTTAACTAAGTGCACACCCAAACAATAAAAATATAGAAAGTAGCGCACAACGATTTATGTAAGACCCTAGCTTTAGCACTTATATACATTTAGTTGTATTTTAGAGTATTTAGAAAAATACGGGGTAGAAATGTGCCAATTAACATTCAAATTTAAAAGTTTAGGAGTCAATTTGAAAATTTAGAAAAATTCATTCCAAACTTTGGGATTTAAATTGTCATTTAATTTCTTAAATAAAATTTTTTAGGGGTAAAATCACAATTTAAGAGAAATCTTAAATGTTGGATTGGATTAAAAGGGATTTAAAGAAATTTAGGGGAGGAAAGAGTAATTGGATAAAAATATTATTTTAATATATATATATAAATCTGTGTGTGTGCCGTGAGATCAACCGGAGTCAGGGAGAATGGGAAGTAGATGACGTGGCAAGCTAGGATCAATTGTAACTACTTAAATCATGCATATCAAAGGATCCATACAAGAACATCATGATCCAAAATCTCATAAAGATGAATCAAAAGAAAAAAAAAAAAAAAAAAAACTTAGAAAATCTAGAGAGAGAGGGGGTCGTCGGAGCGGTTGGTGATCATCGGTGGTGGCGGGTTTTCGATCGTTGCTGTTACTCCGGCGTGGTCGTGTGTGTGTGTTCTATTTCATTTCGTTGTTGTTGTGTGTGTGTGTTAATCGTCGTCGACGGGGAATGGGTGTGTGATCAGTCGTCGATTTTCTACTGTGCATGTGCGTGTGTGTGTGTGCTTTGTTCAAATTTTGTCCGGCGATGTATGGGGAGTGATCGGCGTGTGTATGTGTGTGGTTGGTCGTGTTTGTGTTTTGCTGTGTGTGGTTGATCCGGCCGCAGGTGTGTGTGTTCCAATATTCGACGGTGATCAGTCGGCGATTCTCAGCCACTGTCTGTGTGTGTGTGTGTTCAAACAGGTGTGTGTGTGTGTGTTTGGTATTTTGTGCGTGTTTGGTTCAAAAGAGTGTGTTGTGTGTGCATGGGATGATCGGAAAGTGATGTGGGAGTCATCGGAGTTGGTGAGAAGAGAGAGAGAGACGGTAGGCTGGGAGTGAACTAGACACTGATCGAAGAAGACGGTCGTTCGCCGAGGCGGTGACGAGTCAGTAAGTAGATTAAAGAAAGGAAGGAGCGTGTCGCCGCGGCGATGAGGCGACAACAATGGCGGTGAGCTAGAAACAGAAAGACAGTAGAACTTCAACAATTTGTAAAAGGGTAAAATTCTGACCGAATTCTAATTTTTGTTAAATTTAACTACCGACATCAAAATTTAGTAACTGGGATAATAAATTTTGTGATCGTTCATATTAATAAATTGTGTACAGTAATTATTAACGGAGCGAAATAAACTAAATAATAATTTTTTGTCAAAAAAATATGGGTAATGGGAAATCATGAAATTTAGGGCCTACATTGCATGATTAGGTTATGTTGAATAAAAAATTAATTTAGGCCCTATCACTATTAGGTTCATAGGCACCGGCGTTTCGGTAGAGTGTGGTTAGTGAAAGTTTTGCAGAGCGAATAATGAGGTGAGTATACTGCCTTCTACGTAAATACGCGAACTGTTATTTTCATATAAATTGTATAAAATGTGCTTATTTAAAAATGGACAAATTTTGAACTTATGCGGATCAAGTAGTTTCGGTGAAAAAAATGGAAAAATAATATTGGATTAAATCGGTTTTAGAGATAGATGGTGATTTTGTTGGTTCGACTATGCTATAGTTTCTTCTCATAAGGGATGTGGATTGACCTGTCAGGGAATACAAACCCGACGGGTGGTACAATATATTGGCTTAGTTGCACTAGTTGACTTTCACTTCTTGGATAGGATGTTTAAAAATATTTGGATTGATTGATCTAAAGTAATCGGGTTGGTTGACTTTCAAATATTTGGATTGGATATTTTCAATATATATACTGGGTTATTATTTCATTTGTGACAGAGGAACTGGGTTTCCGTGCGGTAAGTGATTTTCATATTATTACTTTGAAATATAGTATTTAAATTCTTATAATTGATCCATACAAAACGTTTTTATTATGAAGACAGTACACCGATAAAATTTTTGGTTTCAGGTACTGCGGCTAGGAGTCGGTCTCCTACTAGCACTAGGTAGAGTCCAGCGACAGTGTCGTTTGGGAGTGGGCCGTCTAAGGCGAACCCGTAGGAAGTTCAATATTATTATTTTGCTGATAATATTTTGTTGTACATATATTCGGGGACGGATGTGTCCCGGTTAGGAGGAGTTGTATGGTTTGTATGCCTGTATATGTTGTTATATATATGTGTTCTAGTTGGTTAGTCTTTCAGGGGTTGTCATGTTGACGTCACGCCGGCCCCGGGTGACGGGTGTCCGGGGTGGGGTGTGACAGTTTATCCTAGTTTGGTAAGTTACTTTTACCTACGTTCAGTCCCCCCACCTCCACAGGGCTTTTGCAATCCACTAATCCCCAGATTCCTTTTATAGGTCGGAACCAAACTCTTACAATATTTTTCAGAGGTTCAGGACTAACCTAATTATTTTCTCAGACTCTGCATCAAACCTTTACAATTTTATATTATTATACTTTTCTTTTTCACAGGCTGAAGAAGAACCTTATATTTCTACCAAATTGAAGACTAACTTAATTCAATTATAGGAAGAATCAAAGCCCAATCCTTTTAACAAACTAAAGATTAAACCTAATTCTTTTCATAAGTTAAAGATTAAACGTAATTATTTTCATAGGCTAAAGATGAAACTCTAACTGCCCTAATTAGATACTATCCCAATATATTTAATCTACTATTTCTCAAAAATACAAAAAATAATTTTTTCTTCTTACAGGAGTTTCTACCACCTAAAAAAAATTATACTCAATTAATATCTCGAATAATATGTGATAGAATTTACATGAGAAAACAAATATGAATTAACTCAATTTAAAGCATAGACAATATATAATGCGATTTAGCAGTAAAAAATCAGTTCTTAAGATATGCAAAATTTTTAAACAGTCAAACAATTTTTCTAAAAAAAAAATCCAAGTAATCAATTAGATAATCTTAAAAAAAACACTTAAATTAACTTGGAAAGATCTCATCGAGATTTCTTGAAAACAGATAAGATAGCTCGGTGAAGAGCAAAATCGGCAATGAAAACTTTTGAGCGCTACGATTAAAAACTCTTTTAGAGTTATTTCTCTTAGAAATATCTCAACAAAAATCACTCTCGTTTTAAGAAAAGGCTAATTGTTCTTGATTGATTAAGTTGAAAATGTAGGTTGTTGGCCCAGTGAAATACCCAAGAGAGTGATGAATTGGGTAATTAAAAAATATCAGAGAAAAAAATACTTTAATAACTCAAATAATTAATTTTAATCCTAAATTAAATATTATCTTTATATCACAATGGAAATATAAAATCAGTTAAGTGCACACCAAACAACAAAAATAAATAAAGTAAAGATTGTAACACACCAGAAATTTATACTGGTTCACCAAGTTACTATTGGCTAATTCAGTCCTTCAAGCTCCACAGAGAGTCGCACCCACTAAACTCAAGATTCTTTTAAAGGTAGGAACCAAACCCTCACAAAAATTATTTTACAGGCTCATAATCAACCTTTACAAAATTTCTTTTTCACAGGCTAAGGAATAACCTCTACTTTTTACAGGCTCAAGAATAACTTAATTATTTTTAACACAAATGCTAAAGAATCAAAATCTCACAAAATACTCCAAATATCCTTTTACTCTGTAAGGATTGAACTGTTACAAAATACACACAAAACAATTCATTTTTGGAAGAATTACTACCTCAATCTCTTTACAGGAAGGGACTGAAACCAGCTACCATTTGATTAAATACACCCAACAATATTTAATCCGTCACTCAACTTACCAATTTAAAAAATTAACAAGTGATTTTTTTTTATTCGGAGCTTCTACCACCCCAGATAAATTAAAACTCAATTAATATCCCAAAACTAGTAATAGGAAAGTGAGAGAGACTCAAATCTAATTTTAAACAAAAATGGGTAGCACGTAATTGAGCACGTAATCAAATTAATTCAAGAAATTGTTTAAAAAATATTTTTCAATAAAAAATCAAAAAATAATTTCTAAAGATCAAATTCTAAAAATTAATCAAGCAATACTATATAGAAAGTAATTTGGAAAGATCTCACCCGGAATCTACTGAAAAAATAATTAGAGCGATGTTACTTCAGATTCGGTAGCAACACCGATTTTTAGCAAATAATTCTCAAGAATGTCTCTTAGAAAAGCTCTCACAAAAATTCAATATGATTTCTTTTAGAAAAGCTCAATATGATCGCTTTATTTCTCTTAATCACATTTAATGATATGAAAAACGCAGGTCTATATAAATGGGATTAAAATCAACTCTCTAACGGCTAGTTCCCATTTGTCATGACACTTAATTTCTCTTTTAGACCCCTTATATCATTAAGACTTCATTTTGGTTCAATTCACTTAATTATAACTTTTAAATTTCTCAATTAAGTCCCCCAAATATTTCTCAATCACAATTAAATAGAATAGAAAAAATTATACGTACCAAATTGAGAAATATTTAAACTTAAAGAACCAAATCAATAGGGATAACATAATATGTGTAGCATATCTTAAATAAGATTAAATCCCTAAAATCTCTCTTAAATCTAATAAAAAAACGGCTAGTAACGGCTACTTTCAGATTAAAATCCAGAATTCCATAATATCTTGAAACAGACACACAAGTCGTGCGAGCAAGATCAATAGTCGACCGCTCGATTCAGGATGTAGCCAATCCAAAGATTCTGTACCCATCGGTTGACCTATCTGTCGACTTAGAGATTCAAGGAGTTCCATTTCTCTTCACAGGTCGACTGCTCTATCGACTTATAGATACAGAGAGCTCATTTTTAAGTACAGATCGACCTACCTATCGATCGAGAGATACATAGAGCTTTCCTTCTTTGTCCGGTTGACTTACCTGTCGACTTATGGATGCTGGATCACTTTTCTAAACTCGTTTTTAATTCATTCTTATTGATATTTTTGCCCCTTTAACCAATTTCTTTTCTTGGTTAGCTCCACTAAATACTTAAATTCAATTTTAATTAATTATAAATATTTCTTTTTCAATTACACATAGGAGCAAATAATTTATCTAATTGGAATCCTATTAAAAACACACATATTTATAAAAATTATTTAAAAAACTTTTTGTGTCATGTGTGATCTTAATTGGGATATTAAGAGTTGAAATTTAAACCTGAGTTATTTTTTTTAAGTTCTTCAAATTCTTCAATCTCTTAATCCTTCATCATCTTTATCATCATATCTTCATTATTTGGAACTAATAAACTAAAAAACTTAATCAAACCGTTAGTTCCACAAAAAATATCTACCTTTAATTGTCCATCAAAATCTTAGGATTAACACAGGTCTTCCTAAATAGAATTCAAACTAGGCTTATAACGGCTAGTTCCCAAAAGATAAGACAAAAAATGACACTCTAAGACCCCATATATATCCTATACTATCAAGGAGGTATGTTTCATTTAAAAATATTCTTAGAAAAGTTTGATTTGATCTCCAAAACGTTTTATATTCAAAATAGTTAAATATAGGAAGTAGTTTAACTAATGCAATTCAAAGAATCAATTAATATACGGACCAAATAGATAGATTCTTAATGATATATGATATATAAAAGTAATATACTCAAATATCTAAAAAAAATTATTTTTTCAACATTTATAACCATAGGATTTGGATAAAAGATCATGCGAAATGAAACAGTCAAAGTGGATTGTTTCTGTGTCCGTTGGTTGATCAACCTCTATAGTGATAAACTTTTTGACAGTGGTCCAGTTACTAGTTGGTCTACTAACCCTCTTGGTTTGTTGACCGATTGAGTTAGTAGGATCCCCTTTTAACTTCCTTGAAGCCACTGTTTTCATTAGTCGACCAACCCATTTCGTCAGTTGACCGTAATTGGCCAGTAACTTCACACATTTATTTTAAAGTTACTATTTAGGTTAGTTGATTGACCCTTTTTGTTGGTTGACCGAATTAACCAGAAACTTATCATTTTATGTGTTAAAAACATTCTCTTAATTCAACTCTTTATGAAAAACATTTCCATGATTTTAACACTTCATAACATTTACTAGGATCTTGAATTTATACACACATTGGATTACTTATTTTAAAGTGTTGTTCCTGATCCTAATTAGGGTTGCATTAAGAGCATAAGAGTAATGAGTTATTTTCACATAAGAATCTTTAATATCTTTAATACTCCAAAGAATTTTCAATGTCTTCAGTTTACACCCATCTTAAATTGCTTCATAAAATATTCGTCTTGTAAATCTTCAATGATTAACAGATTTTATTCATTCTTTTTATCGTTTAAACACATGGAAATCTTAATCTAAAATCACTCAATAACCCCATTAGTTTCATAATATATCAACGTTTAATTGTTCAACAAAACATCTAGGGTCAACAATCTTTTCATTTCTTATGATGACAATTAATTTTGATATTTTATCAATAAAAGAATGTAACAATGCTCACCCTGATTTTGAGGACAGGTTTTTAAATTGTTTAAGAACTGTAATGAGAAAATCATTTATCAAAAGATATTCAAAATAAACCATAAAACATTATTGCTCCTCCTTTTAAATTATACCCATAAATTCATGCCAGTAGAACACATACTCTTTAAAAACATCACTTCTCCCCCCTTGTCATCACAAAAAGTAGCAATGAAGAATCAAAACATATATTCTAGGCACACATCATTATGCCTAATCATAATCATACCGAAACCCCGAATAATTCAGATATCAAATCTAGATAAATATGAGAACTTAATACTAAAAAACATCTCAATATTAGCTAAAATCATATATTTTCAAATAGCTCAATATATTTTACAATACCCTTTATCAACACTCCTTTGGATAAAATCAGAATCATATAATCATTACTGCACGAGGATATGAAGCATATCTCAATGATAATATAAATCATCTATGAAACTATTGGCATAAATCTTATGCACACATTAAACATGGATAATTGCATATTACAGATGTTATCTCATAAAATTTCAAATCCCTTCTAGAATAATAATAATTTAAAATTTGGAGATATGAAATGTATGCTAAGCCTATAAAGATATCAACATGCAAAAGTATCAACTGTTTAACAAATCTTTCTTAGAACACTAAGCTCAGATTGATATTCCATATATATATTCAAATGATCGTACAGATGGTATAAAAAATAGATTAACATGATTTCATAAAGCGATACCAACAATGTAAGTTTAAATTCATACGATATGCTAACAAATAACATCTTGCTAAATACTGATTTTATCAAATATTTCTTACCAACACGTGATTCGAAAAATATAATAACCATCACATGACTCATTTTTAACCAATAAAACAATATTAGCTAACAATAGAATTCTATGTAGGCATATAATCAAAACACGATGTTCATAAAGATGTGACTTAATTTCTTTGGATACGATTTTTCAACAATAATTTCACATCACATAGATTTCGTATATTATCATGCAAGAAAAAGATTGTTTTACCAGTGAGTTGAATGAAGATTCAACTCTAGTCAATATCTTTTGGGATCAATCTCGTTCTAATTCTTAACTTGAGTTTCGAATTTCGGTATGAATATATGTTTCTCCATAGATTATCTTATAACCTGAAACTCTTTGAAATATACTTGAAATAAAATCATTAGTAGAGATCAAGTAAATATATATCATTTATCCTCAAAACCATGCATGATCACTCACCAATTCCAAGCAATTTTGATCCTATATTTCAATATGTGATAAAAATTCTATGAAAGTTATCACAATAGAATATCATGATTATATCTAGAATCAGCTTATTTGATATACTATTTATAGATATTTCAAATTAATACAACTGATCAAATTAAACAAAACTAAGATCACCATATATGAGATACATGATGCTAGTAAACACATTTGTTAAATTAGAATTCAATAAATGCATCATATAAAAAGACAGGAGATGATGGATTATTTTACAATTTGAAATACCTTAATAAGTCAAACAAATCAAGATACTATTTCAAGATGTATAAAAATCAATTTAATCCAACACATTTGTATAAAAGATATATTACAGGAATAAGAGCATATTATACAAATGGTCTTACTAATATGTTTAAATCACATAACATGTTTCATATAATCAAATACATGAACAATACTAGATATAAGAAGATCATATAAAAACATGTTAGTACACTTCAAATAAATGTGATTCTCATAATCACCATACAATGTTTCTAAGACAAAATAAATACATTATTCAGTACAAGTCTTAGGAACTATTATCAACTTACCTAATAAGCAAGTCAGGCACCTCCATCTTGAACAAATTTAATGAATTTAAATTGCGAAGGGCTAGGAGTACCTCTAATATCCTTAGGGATGACTTTGCTTGTTACCTCATTTATATCAATGATTGATTTGGGTGCACAATTTTTCTTAGCATGTTTTTATCTTCTAAGCCTTTGATTGTTGTCATTTGATTTAATGATATTTTTATTTGCACGTGTCCCTTGTGGCTTCTTGGTGACTTCCCATCTTAGATTTGATACATCTTTTCTGTTTGTTCCTTTCGTTCTTGTTCTGACAGTATGTGACTCTGCACAAGATATTTGCGTGTCGCTATTTGATATCCATTTTATTTTGGATCCATTGTTATTAGAAATAAACTTAGGGTTCCTGAATGAACATGATACTTTAAAATGCCTAATTCTATTCCAATAATTACATCTCAACGTCGATTGATTATCATAGATAGAACGAGAAATAAAGTATGAATCATTTATGAGATGATGAAACATATCCACTTTCATAGATTATTTTGAAAGATGGAGAAATATTCTCAGAATCACTTAAAATAGGCTTGAGGAAATATTTTGATTTTTTTAAATTTTAATCAATATTTATTTCAAGATCTGACCTTTGCTTGGAAACCATATCAAAATCTTTTTTTAAAACTCTGTATTTATTTTCATTTGATTTAAGTTTTAAAATTGATTTTTTATATTAAATTTTCGAAATCTCAAGATTTTATTTTAAAACCTCATTTTCTTTTTCAACAGCTCTAAAAATAGAAATATTTTTTTTAAAGAATTTAATTCCCTTTTCAAAAAATAATTTTTATTTTGAAGAAAATCTATTTTAAAGAACAAACTATTTATTTCCAAAACAACATTTGAATACTCTTTTGTTCTACAACAATCATTTAGATGTATTTTAGATTTTCGACCACTTTTTCTTCTATTTTCAAAAGAGTTGATTTTTCTTTTTAAACTCAAGTTTTCTTTCGCAAAAAGAAGTATGGAAGCAAGCAATTTTTCCATGACAATGTAGACATTTTCATTATTATCATCTCCATTTCTGCCACCATTACCATAAGACTGATTAATAATATTATCATACAGAGATCTATCACATTTAAGAGGATACACATAAAATATTATGCATGGTGTGTGCCACATGATCATTTTAGTTAGGATGTTTTGCCTATCAAACTAAAATCAGCTTTGGTACCAATTGTTGGCCCACAGGTCTACCCAAGAGGGGGTGAGTTGAGTAGTTATAAAAATTTAAATAATTAAATCTTTAAACACTCAAGTAATCAATTTCCTTAATTGATTATTATCTAATATAACAATGAAACCATATTTAACTAAGTACATACCCAAACAACATAAATATAAAAAGTAGCACACAACGATTTATCATAGTTCGGTAAGCTAATTCTACCTATGCCTAGTCCCCCGAGCTCTATAGGGCGTTCACGATTGACTAATCTCCTAATTCATTTCACAAGTAGGAGCCAAACCCTTACAATCCATTTCACAGGTTTAGGACTAACCTATTTTTTTTTTTCACAAGTTTGGAATCAATGTCACACCCAAACCCTGGGGTTGTGAATCAAGCCTCGGGACGGTCAACTTAGGTAGTCGACCGATAACCTTATTGTGATTTTTCTTATTTCTTGATGTTTAATTTTTTTGTTTTTTTTTTAATTACCTAATCTTCTTA
Organism: Eucommia ulmoides; assembly: GCA_016647705.1. Classification (NCBI taxonomy): domain Eukaryota; kingdom Viridiplantae; phylum Streptophyta; class Magnoliopsida; order Garryales; family Eucommiaceae; genus Eucommia; species Eucommia ulmoides. Next base: position 35,823,180 of record CM028337.1, read on the forward strand.
GGTGTGTTCCTCTCTAGCATTGATTTCTTTTACAATTACCGAGTACACCCGATGAATGCTACTATTTAAACACTTAATAATACTATGGTGAAACTTTGAAAATAAAACTAACTAAATTGTTGGGTTGGGCCTCTATATTATCTATAGAGCCCTTAGCAGCATCAATAAACACAAAATTAACAAAGTTTACAAACGAACTAATAGTCCAGAGGTTTGGGGCCCTACAAGGCCCATTAGTACATGCCATACTTAAAACAAAAATAGGTCCATAGAGGTAGAAAATACCCAAAAAGATCCAAGTACAACAAAGTTAAAAACTGAAAGTGGCGCGCGTTTATACCGTAGGTCACTCCTGCTTACTATCTTGTGCACTACCTGAGGATGGGGGAAAAAGAGGGTGAGCTCAATGTGCTCCGTAGGAAAACCCATCCAATTCTCTTACATTTTTCTAATTTTTATAGAAAATACGTGAGTTTATAAACTATAATACCCTGGCTGGAACTTTTATAAATAAAACAGTATATAATGCAGTCGCACATTGTAATAAAACATGCTCTTAAAATAAAATCCAAGTAGAAAAATTCTAAAACACATGGACAACAAGTGTATCAATGTGATACATGGTGATTGAACTGTACCATACCACTGGGAATCTATACTATCCAGTGAGATACTCACGTAACTTAGAGTATCCCCTGCGTGGGTTTAGGGATTTGCACCCAAGGTCAACTCCACGGTCACCCAATATTCTCGGCCCTCACATGATACCATCGCAATACCACCAGCTAAATATATTTAACACACAAATATATATTTCCTTTATAGTACCAGATTTGCCCAAACTTCAATTTTTACCACAAATCCAATTTCATTTGAAAACATAATTTTCAAATAAACATACAAGAATACAAGTATATAATGCATGCTAAAACATATAAGAGAATGAATAGAATTCCCTACCTCAAGATACGAGTGGCCACCTAGCAATCTCGAGTCATCCAATTTCAGCTCACCCAACTGTTGGAAGCAAAATTGAACATTCTCTTTATTAATATCACCATCTTATGCGCGTACCCTTAATATCTTTGTATTTCTTAAGGGCGTATTATGCGTTTTGAGAGTCGTTTACTGTGAGAAGTTAGATTTCTCACTCATTTTACCACTGTTAATAATCTGTTTATGTTGTTTTTATATTTTTCTATAAAACTAGACATCTCAAGATTTAAAGCTCACTTTTGAATCATTAGATTCCTATTTTTTTACATTTAGTTATGATTTTTCAAAGTTCAGCAAATAAGTTGTCAGGATATTACGAGACTGCATTCAGTCACTTTTCAGGGTCTATTTTGGCATCATCTCTGGTTCAAAATACACCATATAATAGCTCAAAATGGTCATCATTGAGTCTAATTTCATTTTCAACAAGTTCCATATTTTTTTTATTATTTTTGTACGAATTGTTATAAATTTTTAAAGATAGGTTGCCAGGGCAAACGGAGTGTAGAATTTGCACTTCCAAATTTCGGTTCTTTAGTTTCTTTTGATACCCAATGCTCCTATACTACGTTTTTGGCTCTCCTAAGGCTTAGTGTTCATCCCAAACTAACATACAACCATTCTAATTCATCTAGGGTTCATGTACATCATGGTTTTTCTTAGATTTCCTCTCCTAAACTCAAAAAAATAAAATAAAAATAAGGTTAAAACTCCAAACCTCATTTAAAAAAAAAAAAATCAAATCTTTATACATGTTGATGTCACCCAATCTCATGTCTAATTCGACCTAACTAACTCACACATGACCAATCCAAGTTTTAATAGGTTAGTTTTACATCTTAACCCTTAGATCCATAAGGATTCATAATAGAACTTCAATAAAAATTTCTAAGGTTTGAGAAGCTTACCTAGTAGAAGCATATCATTCCTCCCAAAACTTGATTTCACCCATAAACCTCCTCAATTTCTTGATCTAAAACTCCCAAGGCCTTCTTTCTTCCTCTCTTGATCGCCCCATTTTCTCTCATTTTTCTCCACTTTCTTTTCTTGTGTTGAAAGAAGTTGAGCAAGCAAGAAAATGATTTATTTCTTCGCCTTTTTCTCTCTCTCACGTTTTCCATACATATGACATCCACCATCTAATCATTTTACACCTACTGGTTATTATTGGAGATTTTTATATAAATTACACTAACACCCCTTATATTATATAATATTATTATTAAACCCTAAAATTATACTTGTAACCTCAAAAATTATCAAATATATATTCATACCTTAAAATTTCTATGATATATCAAAATAACCCCAAGAATATTTAACTATAAAATATTATTTTTTGAAATATAAATTTTCGGGGTATTACAATCAAACCTTTACACTTCTATACTATTACACTTTTCCTTTTCACAAGATCCAGAATAACCTTATATTTTTACTGGGCTAAAGACTAACCTAATTATATAATAGGAAGAATCGAAAATTAAACCTTTTAACATGCTAAAGATCAAGCCTAATCCTTTTTCTAGGCTAAAGATTAAACCTAATCATTTTCACAAGCTAAAGATCAAACCTTAACTGCCCTGATTAGACATCGTCCCAATATGTCTAATCCACTATTTATCACAAATACAAAAAATAGTTTTTTCTTCTCACAAGAGCTTCTGATAAGTGTAATTTATCTATTTATTCCCAAGACGATTTTGTTAGTTTTGAGTATTTTTATAGCATTATATTATGTTTTAATATGTGTTTTTTATTTTTTCTTAAATTAGGTATTTGGGGTGAAAAGGAACTAAAACGATCCATGAATGAGCAAAGTGGTGGAAGAACGGTGGAGAAAAAGAGCAAAAAGGCCAACTTCAAAGCCTACATCCACTACTACAGTGGTGACCGCTGTAGCGGTGAAAATACAGAAAGTTTGATGAAACTCCACCACTACAGTGGTTAAAATATAGAGAGCCCTACCATTGCAATAGTCATCCTACCGACATCCCCACCGCTACAGCGGTCACTCTGCAGATTTTTTTAGGATATTTTGAGATATTTTGAATCCTATAAATATCGTCCCTATTCTCCCCAAACAAAGGTAGATGTTTTCGAGAGTCTTGAGAGCTCCAAGGCCATTCAACTAATAGAAGATCACAACGCGAAGAAGGAGAAAGCGTTCTCCAAGGCGATTTTTCGGATAACAGTTAGTTTCCTCATTTCTCTCTTTTTCTTTTGATTTGGTTGAATGTTTAGCTCGTTTCTAGTTATATATAGGGCTACGGCCATGTATAGCTAAACATATATTGTCTAGGGTTTAATTATACTTCACGAAAATGATGTTTGAATAAATCAATATTTTGTTAATAGTTGTTCATGTTTATCCGATTGTGTTTTCCATTTCTCCATGTTTATATGTTTGTTTAGATATATTGAGAATACGGGGTTTGACCCTCAGGAGAGGTAACCTCGGATTCAGACTAGGGTTTAAACATAACACAATGAAAAAGTGTGCAATCCGTGACGTTAGGGCAAGACTAATGTGATCAAGTGTCATATAGACACTTGAGGGAGACTTTGGCATTGACGCAAAGTCACATATTCGTTCACTTTACACTCGAGATATGTAGTGAATAAGATTTCGATACCGAGATTGTCGGATAGGATGAACGCCTTTTAGTGTAAATTAGATTGAAACGAACACGTTTAAGTGAACGAAGTTAATCCCTAGACAATAATTTCCCATAAACGTCATACAACCATATTAGTATCATTAGTTTAATTAACTTAGTACTAGTTTATTTAAAAATAAAAACTACATTTTTATTACCTAAATAAAATTAGGTTATGACAATTACGGTACTTAATGATAAGCTACACCAATCCTTGTGGATACGACAACCCTTACTTTTCCTACTCTACTAAAACTTGACCCACACACTTGCGGTGAAAGTAGCAATGTATTCACGCGCTACCAGCTTCTATCACCTCAAAAAAATTATGCTCAATTAATGTGTCAAATACTATGTGATATAATTTACATGAGAAATCAATATGATTTAACTTAATTTAAAGCATAGATAATATGTAATCAGATTTAGCACTCAAAAATTGTTTCTTAAGATATGCAAGATTTTCAAATAGGAAACGATTTTTCTAAATTAAATATTCCAAGTAATCAATTAGATACTATCAAAAAAATACTTAAATTCACTTGGAAAGATCTCACTGGGATTTCTTGAAAATAGATAAGATAGTTGACTGAAGAACAAAACATGTGATGAAAACTTTTGCACACTCCGACCAAGAACTCTTTTGAAATAACTTCTCTTAGAAATATCATTGCGAAAATCAATCTCTTTTTAAGAAAAGTTTGATTTTTCTTGATTGTTTAAGTTGAAAACATTGGACTCCTTAAATGGAGTTCAAACTAGGCCAATAATGACTAGTTCCCAAAAGATAAGATAAAAAATGACACTTCAAGACCCCATATATCATATACTATCAAAGTAGGTATATATCATCTAAAATTACTATTAGAAAAGCTTGATTTGGTCCCCAATATGTTTTATATTCAAAAGACTTAAATATAGGAAGTAGTTTAACTAATTAAATCCAAAGAAGCAATTAATATATGGACCAAATAGATAAGATCTTAAGGATATATGATATATAATAATAATATACTAAAATTCGCAAAACATCTATTTTTCCAACGTTCAAAATCATAGGATTTGGGTGAAAGATCATGCGAAACGAAATAGTCAAAGTGGACTGTTTCTGCGCGTATCGGTCAATCGACTTACCTTCGATTGACTAACCTTTGCAACGGTCAACTTTATGACCATGGATCAGTTACCAGTTGGTTGATTGTCCCTTCTGGTCAATTAACCAATTCAATGAGTGGGCTCCCTTTTTAACTTCCTTCAAGCTACTATTTCTATTAGTTGATCGACCTATTTTGTCGGTTGATCGAATTGGATAGTAACTTCCCCACACATTTTCTTTCAAGCTACTATTTGGGTTAGTTGACCAACCCTATTTTTTGGTTGACCGAATTGACCATAAACTTATCATTTTACATGTTAAAAATATTTTCTTGATTAAGTTCTTTATGAAAAATATTTTCATGATTTAAACACTTTATAAAATATATCAAGATCTTGAATTTATCACTTCTAATAATGACACACATAGGATTACTCATTTTAAAGTGTTGTGCATGATCCTAATTCATGTTGCATTAAGAGCATAAAAGTAATTTGTTATTTTTACATAAGAATCTTCAATATCTTTAATGCTCCAAAGAATCTTTAATGTCTTTACTCTGCACACATCTTGAATCGTTTCATAAAATATTCGTCTTGTAAATCTTCTATTCATTTTTTTTGTCATTTAAATACATGGAACTCTTAATCTAAAATCACTCAATAAATCTATTAGTTCTATAAAACATCAACGTTTAATTATCTATCAAAACATCTTGGGTCAACAATATTTGCAAAGTGGTCTTGCAATATCGAGCTCGAAACATAGTACTCATTAGGCACTTTGAACAAGGCATCACGGTGGATTTCTGAAGCCATTAGCATGGAAAACATCGAGATTTATGTAGGTTCCTTGGTTCGTTATTCAAAAATTAGGTACTCCATGTTCTTTGTTGATTTAAGTAATTTGTTCACGTCTTGTTCGGTAATTGACTTCTTAGGGGCTCCCCTAGGTTCTCTGTAAGGTACCTTTAAAAGGTTTAGCATGATGAAGACTCTTCCACGTGGGTAATCCATCTTACTTTTCCTACTTGGTTTTCTTCATTTTTAGGACCTTGGTTTGGATGGTGGTGGAATAATTCTAAGGTACATCCTTCAGAGTTTCGATCCCATAATCCTTTTCGATCGGAACACTTGACCTTCTACCAATTGTACTAGAATTATCCTCGATTGGTGCGTTAGTTCCATTTCTCTATAAGGCTCTTCTCTATCCATGTATTTGATAAATTGATATCAGGTGGTTGAGGTCAATTCTTTTGTCAAATGATTTCTTTGGTGGGAGTGGTAACAGGTGACTCGGGTGTTCATCTTTGGATGGACAACGTACATTTATCACTTTACCAAACATATCCACTACTTTTGTGACTTTCTTATTTACAACATCTATTTTTCCCCATATGAGGTCTAACTCTTTACGATCCCGGGAGATCCTTTCATTTTTCTCAATTTCTTCTATATTGACATCGATTACTAGTTTTTTCTTGTTGCTAGTTTCTTCTATTGACACTTTTTATTTGAAATCACTCCCCCATTTGATGGACGTCATTGGATAGTCATCCCTTACCCATGGAGGGGGTGATAAATCTTTTTAGTATACTTTTGAGCAATTGCCTGATTCTACCTAGGTTGCGTTGGGCAATTTTGGATCAATTTTTGAGATTCCTCTAACATTATTGAAGTAGTATCATCGATCTCAACCGATCGTGCTGATGATTGGAATCGAGTCATTATGCTTTGGCAATAGGTTTTGTAGAAGGCTGGAAAAACGGGTATTTACACGATAGCACGACAAGAGACTGACACAAAATTATTGGGTATAGGTTTAGCTTATTAGGTAACGGGTCATTATTGGGTCTGATCTAATAAGCACGATTAGAAACAGATCAGGTTATTGGATTTACCTGATAACCCGATAGGTCACACAATAATAATTATCGAGTGTCTAGATTATATGATAACCTGAGATCTAATAGGTCACACGATAATTTAATAAATTATTATAAAATAAAAATAAACTAAAAAATATTTACACATATTACCCTTACTTTATTTAATATTATAATTTCATCCATGTTATATATATTGGTATTCCACTATTCCAAACCCTAAAACTAAAGTGTCGGCCTCGTCCTCCTCAAGGACCTCAACCTCAAGTTGAAGACTCAATCTCCCGCATCACTCTCAAAATACAAATCTCAATCTCCTACCCTACATCTCACTTCTCTAATCCTAATTCCTGTCCAATCCGCCGTGTGTTTTTCAGATCCGCCGTTGAGAGTCTGCCGACACTGCTGTGATGTGCCGTCTATTTTTCAACGACGAAGCCCATCCAAGATGTTCCATTCTCCTACTGTTCAATTTTTGATTCATCGCCATTTCTATTTTTAAATCACCAGATCTAATTCATTCCATCGCGGATGTAATCACCGTCTCTGTTCAGATTCTTTTCATCTTTTGTTCTCAGTTTTTTATATGTTCTCAATTTTTTAGATGGGTGGAAAGCCCATCAGCCCATTTTGTTTTGGGTTTTAGAAGTAAAATAAAAAAAATAGAAACACTAACCAAATGTCATCTTAGTGTCCGTGTATATATACTTTGTTTTTGGTTTTATCAGTACTAAATATTTCAATTTTAGTAGATTTTCTTGTTTGTTTTGATTGCTTAATCTATAATGAATCAATGCCTATTTTTTTTCCCCTTAATTTATTCAAGTATTTATTCTTTCTTTTTTTTAGAACAAATATTATTGTTCTCAGTTTTTAGAACAAAAATTATTGTTACTACATCTGCAACATAATTATCGTTACCCTGAAACATCTGCAACATAATTATTGTTACTATATTCCACAACGTAGCCTGAATACATGAAGAAACTGATCTCATTCCCCCTCTCCCCCCCCCCCCCCAAAATAAAATAAAATAAAATTGAACGTTCTGACCATGAACACAAAACACCCTTGAGAATACCATTTGAATGGCCAATTTAAGACTAAGTACTCTCAAACCTTCTTGGCAATAACTACTCTCAACTCTCAAGAGGATATGCATAGAGTCTTTTAATTGTGACTAGACACACAACATGAGCATCTAGAAACTATTGCAATATTTTTGTACACAACACAACAAAATAAAGTTAGTTAACCAATTTCAAATTTTTTTTTTCACTTACATATTATTCCTTTAATTTAATGACTTGAATTTTTTGAATAAAATATTGAGGAAAGAAGGCAGTGTAACAACAACAGGGGGATTGAAGCCGGTTTGTTAGCCCATTTTGCTCCAAAAATATGGAAATGGAATCAATCAATCAATGGTGGTTGGTTAGCCCATTTTGCTTCAAAAATATGAAAATGGAATCAATGGTTTGTTGATTATTTTTTTACTACCATCATTAACTTGTTTTAATATGTTTCTAATTATGTCTTTTTTATATGTAGATGGATTCAAATGATGTACCAATTATTGATGTGGAAATTGAAAATGAAGATGAGTCTCAAGAGGATGACAATGCCAAAAATGACATTAAAGGTAAGCGTAAAAGAGTAAAGAGAAGTAAGGTTTGAAAATATTTTGAATCAATAAATGAGAAGAATGGTGATGGTAAGGAATTATGCAAATGTACTAAATGTGGGGAAAAAATGATCAAGGATAGTAGACATGGGACAGGAAATATAAATCATCACATTAAAGCTTGTCCTAAAATTAAAACTTACGATATTCAACAAATGATATTAGGCCAAGGACAAAACTCATTATCAATAAGAAGTCGAGTAATTGATCTTGAGAAATTTTGTGAGTTGTTGATTTCTGCCATTGTCATGCATGATTTACCTTTTTCATTTGTTGAGTACCAGGGCATAAGATATTTGTTATCGTATTTGAATGAGGATGTAGTTCACATCTCTAGGAACACTGCCAATGACGATCTTTTGAAAATGTATAAGAAAGAGAAGGAAAAAACAAAATACATGCTTCAAATAGCTCTCGGTAGAATTTGCTTAACCTCTGATTTGTGGTCATCCCTTACTACTAATGGCTATATATGTGTTAAGGCTCAGTTTATTAATAGGGATTGGATTTTACACAAAAGAGTAATAAGTTTTTGCTTCACGTCACCTCCACATAATGGTGTTTGTTTAAGTGAGAAAGCTTATACTCTGTTGTTTGACTAGGGAATAAACCATAAGTTATTTTCTTTGACTTTGGATAATGCTTCGTCCAATGATTTGTTTGTGAAAATGTTGACTAGTCAATTGAATGTAAGAAATTCTCTTTTGTGTAAGGGTGAATTCTTTCATTTAAGGTGTTGTGCCTACATTTTGAATTTTGTGGTACAAGATGGATTAAAAGAAATAATTTTATGCATTGAAAAGATCCGTCATGGTGTGAAATATATCAAGGGATCACAAGTAAGAAAACAAAAGTTATTGGAATGTGTGAACTTTTTCTCTTTAGATCCTAAGAAAGGATTACGGCAAGATGTTCCTACTCAGTAGAATTCGCCTATTTAATGCTTGGTAGTGCAATATATTTTCGTAATGCATTTCTTCATTTAGAATTAAATGATTCCAATTATAAGCATTATCCTTCTGCTAGTGATTGGGAAAAATTGGAAAAAAATAGGAAGTTATTGACCATATTTTATGATATAACCTGTCAATTTTCTGGAACCAAGTATCCTACAGCCAATTTGTATTTTCCTTCTGTTTTTATGGCATATTTTAGGTTGAAACAATATAGAAATTCTGAGGATGAATGTATGAAGAATATGGCTAAACTGACGCCTGAGAAATTTGAGAAATATTGTTCAGAGTTTAGTGTGATATTGGCTATTGCTGTGATTTTGGATCCTCGATATAAGATCCAATTTGTTGATTTTAGCTACCAAAATCTATACAGGAGCGGTTTGGTTGAGTTCTCTCATGTTTAGGATGGTTTGAATGTTCTTTTTAATGAATACATGAAATCTTCCAAGTCTTCTATCACATCACCCGGTCCCAACAAGTCTAGTAGCCAAGGCGACCTCGATGAAAATCTCCTTAGCATGGAAAATCGAGATGTATTGAAGGTAACTAATTTATTTTTAACTATTTTTAATTTGTATTGATATATTATCTTATTTTGATTAGATTTATGCTTGAAAAGTAAATTATTAATTACTTTTATTTTGACATGATTGTTTTGTTGAATTTTAATTATAGGAGTTTGATTAATTCGAAAGTGATGAGTTCGGTTTGGGTTCCCAAAAAAATCAATTAGAATTATACTTGGATAAGCGTAGAATGGAAAGAAATGTGAAACTGGATATTTTGGCCTTTTGGAAAGCAAATGAATTTTGTTATCCAAAACTTTCTTCCATGGCTCGTGATGTGTTGATCATACCTGTGTCTACTGTTGCTTCCGAATCTGTATTTAGTATAAGTGGAAGAGTAATTGACCAATATAGAAGTGCACTTAAACCTGAAACAGTCAAAACTTTACTTTGCTCAAAAGATTGGTTATTTGGGCCAATCAGTAATCTTTTGTATTTTTTTTCATTTCTTTTTTATTATATTTAAATTGAGTTTATGTTTGTCTTGATGAGAATTTAAATGCAGAAATTGCAATGGTTCGATTGGAGGAACTTACTGAAGACATATTGAATTTGGATATTAACAAAGGAGAAGCATCCACTCAATGATCTACCATTATTCAGGTGTATTATTTATTTTCTTGCATTTTGTTATGTATAATTGAATAATGATATTATAAATTGTCTTTCTAATTTTTTTGGTTGTACAGGAGTAAAGTGCTTGGAAAGTCATTTATGATTTATATTATGGATTTGTTGACAGTTTATATTTGTCTGTATTCATGTGAATGGTGTTTGTATTGGCGAACATTTTTGTTTTGTTTTGTTTTGATCTATTGAAATGATAGTTTTCTTTTATTTATTTTTTGTATTGTTTTTATTGATCTTGTATAATTATTTTTATTTTTATTTTTTTAAATGTGTTAATAGGTGTTTAATGTGTAATTGGTAGAACATGTGTTTATTATAACTTGTTATCGTGTCATGTTTACCTAATATGTTTCGTGTTATCGTATGACACGAAAAATTATCATGTTGTATAATATTCATGTTTAGGTAACCTGACACGATACCTTATTATGTTGTGTTCGTGTTTCGTGTTATCGTATTCGTGTCAGACCATGACACAATACGAAACACAACCTGTTTACACAATTTTCCACCCCTAGTTTTGTTGACAGTTAGGCCAGATGGTTTCTTTATTTTTGGAGAAGAAAATGGCCTTGGTTATGAAAACCAACAAGCACCATCAATGGATCTGCTGTATGTTATAGTTAGGCCTCACTACAACAAAAAAGGGCTATAGTTGCAATTATTTTAGTGGGAGTTAAAAAATAGCTGTTAATGATATGTTTTTAGTGGCTATTTATTTAATTGCTACTAATTTATACAAATTGCCGCTAAATGTTATAGTTTTACAACCAAATGTTTACGCCAAATTAATTATGATAAGGATTTTTTTAATTAAAAAAATTCATTAAAATAAAAAAAATAAAAAATAAATCAATTATATCATTAAAAAAAAACATCTTTGGTGTTTATACACACTAATTAAAGGGAGAAAAAGGAGAAATAGAGAACTCAAACCCAAACCAGCCGTGAACTCCAAACTAGATCGACCGAGATCCAAGGATGAAATCATGCGAGACTTTCATCTTCCTCGCCTCTGTCGCTCGTGTTAAAGATCACGATCCTCATTTCGTAATCGATGCTGCGAGTGGTACAAAGTTGGTGTTTTCCCAATCTATCTCTCAATCACGTCGCATTGTTCTCTCAATCGAAGAAGACGCTAAACCGAAATCTGATCGTGTTTCTCCAATATACATTCAATTGCTTCGACTTCTCTCTCAATCACTGCAGTGCCTTCGTTGTCTAGCTACCGTCAGCCAAAGATTTGTTAATCGCGGCTTTCTTAATCGCTGTTCTCTTAGTCGACGAAGACGTTGCTCTCTTAATCGCGCACCTGTTTGATCGGTATGTTCTGTTGGTTGATTTCAAAAATTACTTAATTGATTTCATTTTTATTTGTTATTTTATGTTATTAATTCTTAATTATTGTTGGTTAATATAGTAAACCTAGATTTGTTCTCTAATTTTCTTCAATATGACCGTGAGCAATGAAACACACACTATGTAGATATGGTTGTATTGTCAACCAATGATTCTTCCCATGTTTCTTACTATTGTAGAGTCTCAAGTATCACTGTAATTCTTGTGGTTATCTTTCAATATACTTGCACTTTACATGTTAGATAGGCTTGTACAACTATTGAGGATGGTATTAGTTGTCTGGTTATAAATAGTAGAAATAAGCAAGTGTCTCAAATTTTTTTTGTAATTGATATGATTAAGTACGAGTACATTCACATTGGTTATTATATTCAGTAGAATTTAGGAGATTGATGATTGTTATAAAACTATGACCATGGTTGATGTTTCAGCTTGAGGTTAGAAGTATTGCATATTACGTCTGAAATTTCACTTCTTTAGGAGAGAGATTTGCTACAACTCTTATTTGCCCTTATTTGAGTGTTAATTTATTACTGCTTCACTTTGATGCAAAGTTACCACTTCTGAAGGTCAACTTTGTACTATTTTTCTCCTCCTTAGTGACGAATTTTAGTATGGTAAATCTTCTTGGATTCAAGGTAACCACATCATCCCTTGTTTATTCCCCCCTCTCCCCCAACCAAACAACAAAACACAAACACACGTAACAAAAGGAAAAAAATGAATTAATAAAAAAATTAAAGAAAAAATAAAGATAGAAATAAAACTACTGGGATTATAATTTTTTTTCTTACTCCCATACATGAATTTTTCTTTTGTTAAAATCTGTGTTTTAAAGAGAATGGTAATTGTCTGAATCAGTTCCTTGTTTATTTGTGGCAAGATATTGCAAATGCTTGTGGTAAATCCCCCACAATTCAAAACTTTGTTCATCCATTAGATTTCAAAGATTTCCCTTGTTTTTACTCCGCTGCTTCAAGTCAGCCTCTTTAACAAATTGATGCAATGTTCTTTCGCCAATGCATCAATCTAACGCAATGGGCCTTGACCATTTGGCATTTATGCTATCATGATCTACCTGTGTGATCGGTAGAGTTTGTTGCTTAAGCTATTTAGGAAATATGTCTATTATTTTCTTTTCTGCCATCCATAATATATTTGTATTTACTAATGTGGCTAAAAAATATTTTTAATAACGAAAAATCATATTCCGTGAAATTGAAATAATTTTATTTTACATGGATTAGATGATATGTTCGATTGAAATAAAATGAAAATGTCATTTATTCAATTCCGGATAGTTGGATTTGTGGCTAATTTTTGTTGTCGTCTTGAGATTCAAGCAATATGGTAACAGAGACAGAAATATGGTAACAGAGACAAAAATATGGTAACAGAGACAGAAATATGGTAACAAAAACTGAAATATGGTAACAGAGACAGAAATATGGCAATAGAAACGCTAAATGAATGATGTATATTCTTACAATTGAGATGGGCTGTAATTAACTAGTTTAAATCGCGCACCAATTGATAGTGTGTGGTTTGGGCCTAGCAACCAGTGCTAGGCCAAACTAGACCAGTAAGTGATTTGGTAAAACAAATACACTGGTCTTGTAATCAGACCAGACCAAACCAATGTAGAAATCAAAGGCACCAGATCAAAAATATGGTGTTGCAGAAAATCTATATAATAAATCCGGATTTTGTTGTTGTTGTTTTTTTTTTTTTTTGGTAGTTTGAGAAAACAGGATAAAAAAACGGAAAAAAAAGAAAAAGAAAAAAAGTTGTGACAATTCAATTGAAAGTAGATTCGTTCAAATTTTGATTTATTTGAGTAAACATACCTATTTGATATGTTTTAGAACTTGATTGATCAATTCATATTCTAATATTATAGGGTTGGTGTAGCGAAATTGGATCCTCTTGTATGTATTAAATTTTATAAAATAATTACATAATTATTATTCCAATTAGTAATTATTGTACTAGACACACGATTATACTAGACACACGATTATACTTCAGGTTCCAAAGGTTGTGAAGATGATGAAACATGTAGGCATGTCGTTTTAATTTTCCTTCTCTTTACACGTTGTTCCTTTTGCCTTTAATTCTTTGTTTCTTTTGACTAATGGAATTGAGAAAGAATGATCTTGATTATAGTATTTCAATGATTCAAGTGATTCAATTTGAATTGCCCCATTTAAGTGATTAATGGACTACTCCATATAGTTCTCTCCAATTTGTTGATGCTACTCCTCCAGCTCATTGCTTTGCTCCAGATTCCAACTCTCAGGTATGTGCTCTATTTGGTGTTATTGTTTATTTAGTTTATTTTTGTTAATATTTTTGTCAATTTAATTGTTTATTTAGATTATTTCCATTATTAATTTTTTTGTTTAATTGTTTATTTAGCTTATTTCTGTTATAATTTGTTTGCTTAATTGATTATTTAGTTTATTCGTATTATTATTTGTTTGTTTAATCATCTGTGTAGTTTATTAGAGTTTTAGATTTTAATATAATTTTCTTTTATTTTTCGCTAAGGTGTTTATTTGGACTCAAATTAAATGATTAGTGAAAGATCAAAAATTGGTTATGACAAAAAGTATTGAGCATTGAAAAGATTGTGTTTTCTCTTTATTTAATAGAAATTTGATTGAAGTAAATGTCACGAGGGTTGGAAACGAACTCCAAAAATATTTTATATTTTCTTGCAATTGTATTTATTGAGTTTTACAGTTGCACTATATCCAATGATGAACTCTTTTGATTAAAATTATATTAATTTATCTCTGCACATTAATTTAAAAAGATGAAATTATAAATATACAAACTAATTGATAGAGAATATATATTTGGGATATGTTGTTAGTTTTATAGAGATATTATGTGACAAAAGATTATAAGAGTTGAAAATATTGTTGGATCTGGACCTTTAAAATGTACTTCCTTCTTGATTTATTAATAAATATTCTCTAAGTTATTTATTTATTTTTACAGATATATAGACTGTATCAGACATTTAAATTCACGAGTAACATTAATGGATAAAAGTTGGATATACAAGTCCAGGTGTAGCAATGAATACATTATTGGGGTGGATCAGTTTCTTGATTTTGCTTTCAAAAAATCATCGAATGAGGGGAAGATATTATGCCCATGTATGAAATGTGTTAATGTCTTAAGAAAGAGTAGAAAAGATGTAAAAGAACACTTAATATGTGATGGTTTCTCTAAAGGTTACACGGAGTGAGTATTCCGTGGAGAATCTATAACAAATTATGATTTGTCAAATCATGCTCGTTCGAGGAGCTGTTTCGATAGGAATGATGATATTTATGATTTATTATTTGAGGTGTTTGGAAGAACTGAACAAGGTGAATGTGAAGTTAGAGAGGAGTTAATTAGGGAACCAACACAGTCTACAGAGGAGCCTAATGATGAAGATAAGAAATTTTATAAATTGCTTCAAGAGGCAGACGAGGAGCAATATCCAGGATGAAAAAAATATACCGTACTCTCTTTCGTTATTCGTCTATTTCATATAAAATGTCTATCTAGTTGGAGTAACAAGTAATTTACTATGACACTTGAATTGCTTAAAGATGCATTACCAGAAGGAGAAAAGTTGCCGAAATCCTTTTACAATACCAACAAAATTATCAAACAATTAGGACTCAATTATGAAAAAAATTCACGCATGCCTTCATGATTGTATGTTGTACTAGAAAGAAAATGAGAAACTTCGAGCGTGCATTGAATGTGGCTCATCTAGATGGAAGTCAGATGGGCATGAAGATCAAGATAGTTCAATTACTTCTTTTGTAAAAAGTCATCTTGTTCCTGTTAAAGTATTGCAATACGTCCCGTTAAAGCCTAGGCTGCAAAGGCTCTTTACGTCATCGAAGACAGCTTCGTTGATGAGATGGCATGATGAACACCGTACAAAGGATGGGCTTTTAAGGCATCCTACAGATTCAATAGTGTGGAAAGATTTTGATTCAAGATATCCGTCACTCTCCTCTAACCCCCGTAATATGAGACTAGGGTTGGCAAGTAATGGCTTTAATCCCTATACAACTATGAGCATAAAGCACAGTACTTGGCCTGTTATTTTAATGCCTTATTACTTGCCGCCTTGGTTATGCATGAAACAACCTTCATTCATATTATCTCTACTTATACTAGGTCCTACTACTCCTGGAAATATGATTGATGTGTATTTACAACCCTTGATAGATGAACTCAACCAATTGTGGGAATGTGAATTTCGCACTTATGACATCTCAACTAAGAAAAATTTTCAGATGCGGGCAACATTACTATAGACAATAAATGATTTTCCAGCTTATGAAAATTTATCCAGGTGGAGCACTAAGGGTGAAATGGCATGTCCTACTTGTAACAAACATACTTGGTCCAAATGGCTATACAATAGTAAGAAACATTGTTATATGGATCATCGTCGTTTTCTAGGTATCAACCACAAGTATAGATATGACAAGAGGTCGATGGAAAGCAAGAACGAAGTTTAGCCCCTGTTCCTCCATGTGGGTCCGAAGTATTGGCTCAGTTGTAGGGTTTTGTTTGTACTCTTGGAAAAATACATTCTATCCCAAAGAAAAGTAAAAGAAAAAGAAGAGAAACCGAAACAAACACAAATAGGTGTCCGCCTTATCATTGGAAGAAGAAAAGTATATTTTTTAAATTACCATATTGGGAGAATAACTTATTGCAACATAATTTAGATGTGATGCACATAGAGAAGAATATATGTGATAATATATTGGGGATGCTTCTAAATATTGAAGGAAAAACAAAAGATAGTGTAAAATCTCGTCTTGACATGGTGGATATGAAAATTAGAGATGATTTTCACCCACAACAAAGGGGAAATAAAATTTATTTGCCGCCTGCTTGTTTCTCAATGACGCCAAGTGAGAAGGATAGATTTTGTAAAGTGTTGAAAAATGTCAAGGTTCTAAATGGATATTCAAGAAATATATCATGATGTGTACAATAAAAGCAACGTAAAATAATTGGGCTTAAGAGTCACGACAATCACATTTTGATGGAACAACTACTTCATCTGGCTTTGCGTAGAACGCTACCAAAAGAAGTGAGTTATGTTTTGATAAAATTTTGTGATTTTTTTAGAATATTATGCTGCAAAGTAATAAGCGTACCCGAGATGGAACAACTACAACAAAATATTGCATTGATTTTATCAAATTTGGAAAGGATTTTTCCCCCATCTTTTTTTGATGTAATGGTTCATTTGGCTGTTCATTTACCATCAGAGGCAAAAGTTGCTGGGCCTGTACATTATCGATGGATGTATGGAGTTGAGAGGTATGTTAAATAAAGTTATATTGTTTTAGTATGTTTTTTTTTTTTTTTTTTTAAATTATATTTAAGATTTTAATATCTAATATGCAATGAATTTTTTGGGATCTCCAGGTTCCTTTTTACCCTAAAATCATATATGCAGAATAGGGCTTATCCAGAAGAATGTTTGATTTTTTGTTCAAGATATCTCAATGGTGTGGAGTCAAAATTAAGTCGGCCTACAAGAAATTATGAAGAAAATGATGGTGAAATACAACAAGTGCAATCTATTTTTTCGCAAGTAGGTTGACCATTAGGAAAGTCAGAATTAGTTGTGTTGGATGAGATCACGAAGATACAAGCACATAGATATGTGCTTTTCAACTTTGATCCTGTTACCCCATTTCTTGAGTATGTATTATTTTAATAATTGGATTAGTTTGTCTTCACAAATAAGTTACATGGGTTTTTCTTATGCAGGGAACACCTTACGGTGTTAAGAGAAAGAATCAAAATTTAAGATTGCGAAAAAGAGAGATTGAGCGGATTTGAAATGAAAGTTTTCATGATTGTTTTAAATCCCATGTACGTATCAAATTTGCAATGTTTAACAATTTCATATATAATTTTAATATTTTTTTAATTTATTAGTTTGAAATTATTTTATATGAGCAGGTTGCTATGTTGGACTTGGAAGGAAATGATCAAATAAGTAAAGAAAGTAAATGGCTTTCTCGTGGTCCACCTAATATGGCTAGGAGGTCTAAAGGGTTTGTTGTGAATGGGTTTAGATTCCACATGAGAGATAGGGAAAAAAAAAGAGAGAAAAACTCAAAATAATGGTATTGTTCTAACTGCTAAGACGCTTAGTTTTGCAAGTGCAAGAGATATTAATCCTGTTGATGGATATGTCACTTATTATGATATAAAAAAAGAAATCATTGAGCTGAACTATTATGAGGAATTGAAAGTGGTATTGTTTAAGTGTGATTAGGTTGACGTTCTCCAAGGTAGAGGAACAAAATAGGACGAACTTGGGTTTACTATTGTGAATCTCTCTAAGTTAATAGAGTCTGGTGAGAGACTAGGAGATGAACCTTTCGTTTTAGCATCACGAGTTCAACAAGCATTCTATATGCAAGACCCATTGGATAAATATTGGTACACTGTTATAAAGACGACTCCTGGGGACTTGTTTGATATGGGCGATGAACAACTTGATAAGGAAATGGACCCGATTTGGCAAGTTGAAGCATACAACAATGAATCCATAAGTAATGCAAGGGATGATAGTGATACATTAAGATGGGCCAGAGAAGATATGATTGGCCCTGAGATAGAAAGCCCTTTTGTTCCTGACAAGAATACTAGGAGAAGAGAGTTTATAGATGATTCTGAAGATGTTTCGACTGAATATGACATGATGTTTGATTCTTCCCTAGAATAATTTTTTTCTTTAATTAGTACGTTAATTTGTTTTTATTTTGAATTAGAGGAAAGTCCTTATTCCTTTCAATAAACTTTTGGTTTCACTCTATTGATTCCATTTGTTTTCAGCATCTTTCACTTTATCCAATATATTATTACAAAGTCTGAAGATTCTAGGTATTGAAAAATTGTCTTTACCTTTTTAGTTTTGATTATAATTCCAGGTCTAAAAATTGATTTTCTAACTTAAAACTCTGTTAATGTTACATTTTATATTAAACTGTTCACATGTTTCTTCTTGTTCTTGATATAGAAACATTTTCACATGGAGCGTTGTGAATATGAAAGTAAATCAGATGCCGATGATATATCGAATGACTCATTACCGACATCAGATAATGAGAGTTTGAATGACTCAGAAAATGGTAAATTTCCCTCTCTATATATTAAATAATTTATAGAACTTTTACTGAACTTTTAATTTTATTAGCTTGCACATGGTAAATTATATTATTGTTAAACATATTATATTTTCTTCTATATATTCTTCTAAAATGCAACTTAGAGGCTCAACACGTGCAACTGATGTGTGTAACTTACCTGAGGGGAAACGGATTAATGTTAAGCTCAATGAATTGGGACAACCCGTTGGTGAGAATTACAAAGTACTAGTTAGATTTCTTGGTACACTTGCACGGAATGGGGACTTTGCACCCATCCATCATAAAAGTTGGAAATTTGTACCAGGAAAGAGTAAGGATGAGATATAGGCATTAATTGAGGTAGTACTACTTATATTATTATTTTAATGTACTTATTTATTATGTTGTCATTGGTATGAAATTATAAACATTTTGTTGTAGAAAAAAATTGTGGTTGATCTGCGTAGTAAGAGATGGGTAATGAAATCATTAGGGAAAAAGTGGAAGGAATGGAAAGGAAACTTGAAATCTAAATATTTTGATGCGAGTGATGTTCCTAAGTGTTTTGGAAATCTACCTGAAAGGGTGTTGCAATCTCAATGGGAGAAACTAGTTCTGTATTGGAACACAGATGAAGCTAAGGTAATTACAAAAGTTTATAAATTGTAGAATTATTGCTTACTTTTTTTATGCGAGGTTACATTTGATCATAAAAAACTATTTACTTGAATTGTAGAAGCGAAGTGCTACTTATAAGAAAAATCGCTCGAAACAAAAGATTGCTCACACTGTTGGCAGAAAACGTTTTGCTCAAGTACGCGAATAGGAGGTAATTATGTATATATTGAAGTATTTTAATTATTTTTTTCTTGAAAGTTCTATTTATTTAGACTTAAAATTATTTGATCATAATAGATTACAAGACGTAGTGATGGTTCTTTACCAACTCGAGCTGACATTTTTTTAGTTACTCATAAACAAAATTCGGAGAAACGTACAAATACTAAAATATCAATTGCAATTGTATGTAAGAGTTTTTAATAGTTACGTAATATGTATGTGAAATGAGGTATATACTCTAATTGTTGCACATTGGGTTACAAGCAAACATTGAGAGTATGATGTTTCAACAAACAAAAATGTTAGAAGATAATTTAGTAGATGATGTTGTAGCTCGAGCAATTGGAAAAGATCGATATAGTCATGTGCGTACATACGGCTTAGGGCCCACTCGTTCAGTTATATGTGGCAAACAATCTAATATAGTAGATAATATTATAATATCGAATGATACGATTAACGAAGAAAATAAAAAATTACGGAAAGAGATAGACGAAATGAGATATAAGTATGTAGAGATGGAATAAAAAATAGACAACTGTATGCAATTGTTTGAAAAATTTGTTTCAAGTCAACAAGGACTAGGAGTGTAAGATGACATTATGTTAGGTATAACTGAGGTGAGTATTTATACTTATTTTATTTGTCCTATAATGTTATATGTTTGTGTATGTACTAGTAGGATATGTGTATTATACGGTGATAGGTTCAAGTCACTTCTAACACTCGGAGTACCTCAAATCAAAATTTCAAAAATCTGCAAGCTAATATCATGTTACGGACACCTAAGGTAAGTGTTTGTACTCATTTTATTTATCGTAGTTTCTCATTGTGAATTGTTTTATAACGTTTGTATTTGTATCATGTGGGATATGTGAATTATACGGTGATAGGTTCAAGCTACTTATATTCCGAATCATCCAACTTAACCTTCCAAAAATTCCGTAAGTAATTTTTACTTTGTCCTATAAGTTCAATCGGTAAATTATCGTTCAATTGGGTGATACAAAAAATTGTGCTAAAATCGTTGTGTTGAAATTTTGATTGTTTGTTGAAATCATTGTCCTGAATTGGGTGATAAAGATTTTTTTTAGAAATGCTTTGTTTCCTGTAGAAATTGTTCCAGAAGTTCTGTTCTATTTTGAAAAAAAACAATAGAACATGGTGTTTTGTTAAAACAGAACAGAAACAGAATTATGTTCTATTCATCTTCTAGAGACAGAACAGAAACTGAATAGAACAACTGTTCTATTCTGTTCCTGTTCTTGGGACAGAACATAACAGCTGTATTGTTCTGCAGACAGAATAGAACAGAACAATTATTCTGTTATGATATTCTGGTTCTGTCCACAGAATAAAACATACAGTTGTTTTGTTTTCTGTTCTGTTCTGTTATGTTTTGAATATAAAAAATTGTTGCTGATAATTTTTTATTCTGGATTTTTAAACATTTTTCGTATCTATAACTAAGTTTGAGGTTTAGTTATGTCACTTTGTGGAAACGAAAATGATTTTTCATGTTCAAGGAAGGAAATTTTAAGGAATACAAGGTAAAACAAACAAGTGTTCTGAACAGTTGAGTGATATTTTATCGATAAAATATTATTATTTTCACAATCTTTATGAATTGTTTTATAATATTTGTATTTGTATCATGTGGGATATATGAATTATACGGTGATAGATTCAAGTCACTTCTAACTCTCGGGATGCCTTAAATCAAAATTCCAAAAAGTTGTCATCGTGGAATTGTAAGTCTCAAATAGAGAAGGTATTAACACGATTAATTCAAATAATATTTTATATGTCAATGTTCGATTTTATCATTATCAATGTATCATGTTATTTATATTGACCAATGCATATATGTGAATTTATTTGATAGGTTGATGGGATTTCACAAAATACAGATACCTCAAATCAATCTCGAACAAATTTGTCTGAATATCAAATTGAGCAAGTAATGAAACAGTCAGATTTGACATCATCAAATTATGGGTCTCAAATGAGAAAGGTAACAAACTAATTAACTTGTATTTATTTCGTTACCTTATTGGTGTAATTGTCGTGCGTTTATGTTACTTTATCTTTTTAGGTTCAAGCTATTTATACTTCGAATGACTCAACTGAATCCCGCAAAAAAATTATCATAAAACTATAGGTCTCAATTAAAGAAGGTAATGAAATCATTGACTCTTATCTTATCTATTATGTTATGCTATAATTATCATGTGTATTTTTTTTTTTTACTTAATCTTGATAGGTTCAAGCCACTTATATTCCGAATGATCCAACTCAACATTCCAAAAATCCCATAAGTAATTTTTACTTTGTCCTATAAGTTCAATCGGTAAATTATCGTTCAATTGGGTGATACAAATTTTTTTGCTGAAATCATTGTGTTGAAATTTTGATTGTTTGTTGAAATCGTTGTGCTGAATTGGGTGATAAATAAATTTTCCAGAAATGCTCTGTTTCTTGTAGAAATTGTTCCAGAAGTTTTGTTCTATTTTGAAAAAAAAAAAGAATAGAACATGGTGTTTTGTTAAAACAGAATAGAAATAGAACAAAACTGTTGTTCTGTTTTGTTCCTATTCTGGGGACAGAACAGAATAACTGTTCTATTCTGTTCTTTGTTCTGTTCTATTATGTTCTGAATATAAAAAATTGTTGCTGATAATTTTTTATTCTGGATTTTTAAATATTTTCCGTATCTATAACTTAGTTTGAGGTTTAATTATGTCATTTTGTGGAAATGAAAATGATTTTTCATGTTCACAGAAGGAAATTTTATAGAATACAAGGTAAAACGAGCAACTATTCTGAACAATTGAGTGATATTTTATTGATAAAACATTATTATTTTCATAATCTTTATGGATTTGCGATTTTATTTCATTTTGAATTGTAGATGGAAAAAGCGAAGAAAAAGAGACAAGTGTTTCGTAAGTGATATAAGAGCAATCATATGGTTTTGACAATCCATACTCAAGGTATGTTCCAGTAGCCCTGGGTGGTGGGTTCCGGTTTCGTGAGTGGTGGAGTTATATATCATTTATATTGTTAATTTTGAAAATAATTGTTAAACACCACTTTGATTGTTGTGGTTGTGTTGTTTATTGTCTTGTTTGGTATTGGTTATATTTGATAGTATTATTTAGGTGACAAGTATTTTGAGAATGTTGGATAAATAAAGGGAATTATGTCGAAATTTTTGCGTGAATGCCATTTTAATATTTATGTTTATGTTTTTTTTTTCTCTGATGTTTCTATTTTCGTATACGTGCAGTTTTGTTTTTTAGCTAGTTAGGCGCTTCATGTTCGTTGTACTCTTTCAAGGGATTTCGTAGATTATTAGTTTAGATGATTGATTTATGTTAAATTAGGAGTTCATTTTAATAGTATTTCATTGATGTATTTTTTTTAGCATTGTTTGAGGATACTAGATCTACATTTTTAATTATTTGTATATATTTTCATTTGGATTTTTATTGGGGATTAATACTAAAGTTTATCTTATTTTATTGAGATTATATTATAAATATGTAGCGGCTAAATTGTTAATTGCCACTAAATATAAAAAAAGGGCATTTAAATTTACCGATATACGAAATCTAAGTTAGCCGCTAGATATCTTGTATATTTAGCGACTAAATTATTTTTTTTTTTTCACTAAATATAAAAATAAATATTTAATATTTTTTTTATGTATTTTAGTGGCATATAAATTTGTCACTATACGAAATTTAAATAGCCGCTAAATTTTTTATATTAGCGGCTAAATCGTTATTTGCCACTAAATATGTAAATAAATATTTAATACTGATTTATTTATTTATTTTTAGTGGCATTTAAATTTTTCGCTATATGAAATCTAAATAGCCGTTAAATCTTTTATATTTAGCGGCTAATTCTTAGCGGCAATTATAAATTAGCCAATATAACCTATAACGACTGTAGTATTAGCGACAGTTGTATGAATTGTCGCTAAAACTTTTAGCGGCTAAAAAATGAGTTTTTAGCGGCTATTAAAATTGCCGCTAAAACCCGTTTTTGTTGTAGTGCCTATTAATAGAGCAAAATCCAAGAAGATAAAAAAAGCACTCAATAGGCTAATTCAAGAGATTTGGAAAGAGTTTAAAACGGTGAGGCCCAAACTAGGCCTAAAGGACGATCAAGTTCGAATTCATCTTATTATGGTAAGCGAATGGGCTAGGCGTGATCCTGAATGGGCCTAGGTATGAGACCCACGAATATTTAGCCTATTTATTTTATTATTAATCTTTTAATTTTAATTTAGGGCTTTTAGTTGATGATTTGTATAACATGATTCCCAATTAAACTTTTTCTATTTTGGACTATGAGTCTTTTCCTTGTTAAACTAGGAATGAAAGGTAAGATAGAAAGTTTCATTTTCTGTTATTTCCTTTCCTTGTTAGATTAGGTTTTCTTGTATTATCTTGGCTGCCTATTTAAATAGGGTGTGTCTATGAGAAAAAAGACACATTTCTTTGATTAATACACTTGTGAAAGCTTTCTCTTAAGTTCTTCAGAGAACTTTTCCTAAACTTATCAAGAACTTCTTGTGGTGTTCAAACTCTATACCTTCAGGTCGTGATTCACTTATAATCATTGGGTTAATGTTAATTACTCTATATCTTTGGTTTGTGTTTGATTCATAAATGAATGGGTCAAGGTAATCTATCCAGCTTTTTATATTTTTGTGTTCTTCCTTTTAATTTATAAATCTCAATTTAGTTCGATCCTAGTGAAAAACCCTAAATTGGTTTCGGGTCTCACTTATTCTTGGTTATGTTCATACCATTTAGTAATTAGAGCAAGGTTCTAAATTAGGTTTCATCTATATCTTTTTGTTCATTAATATCTATTCATTCCTAATTTTTTTTCGACTAAAATATATAATCAAATCTAGTTAAATATTTTTTTAGTACTGTGTATCTTCAAATATCGATTTACAGTTACTGCATTTCAAAAAAATAAAAAATAAAAATGAAAGTAACAAAATTTTGTATACAAAAAACAAAATAAAAAAATCCAGCAGTCAAAATTTGAAATTTATTTCTTCTTGTTCTATTCCATAAACTAAGCCTTTTATTCTTCTTGTTCGCTTTGCTTTCTTTCCTAAAAATATGATTCTTTGTGAATTGATTTGTTGAGTTTTGGTACAAGGAAAATTCTGATTAGGGTTGGTTAAGTTCGATAAAGAACTAAAAGAGTAAACAAAGAGTGGAAAAAGATAAGAGAGTGTGAGCTCATAAAAAGGTAAAAGTCGAATTTGAGTGAAACATGAGTGTAAGTGTCATCAATCTTTAGGGAAACACATGAGGGATAATCAGACAATTCGAGTTTTACCTTTTTCTCCTTAGAGTAGTCAATCTTTTCCGGTGCATACTTGGAGTGGGAAAAAAAGGTGGAGTTGGTCTTTGAGTACCACAACTACTCCAAGGAGAAAAAGGTAAAACTAGCTATAATTGAGTTTATTGACTATATTATATTATGGTGGGATCAGATTGTGATAAACAAGAGGAGAAACTATGAGAGGCCTATTGAGACGTGGGCAGAAATGAAGGCTATCGTAAGAAGATGGTTTGTCCCTAGTCACTACTATAGGGACTTGTGTCAGATATTACAAAGTCTTACGCAAGGCTATCTGACCTTGGATGATTACTATAAGGAAATGGATATTGCCATGATCTGGGCTAGTGTTGAGAAAGATATAGAAGCTACAATGGTAAGGTTTTTGAATAGGTTGAATCGGGAAATTGCCAACGTGTTGGAGTTGCGACATTACTTGGAGTTGGAGGACATGGTTCACATGGCCAAACAGGTAGAATGATAGCTTAAAAGGAAAGGAAATCGGTCATTTCAAAATTTGAGCTTCTCTACTTTATGGAGGCCGAATGGGAAGAAAGAGAAAATGGTTGTTTCAAAGTCCAAAACCAAACCACCAAAAATGAGAGATGATGTGCCCAATGCCAACAAAGGTAAAATAAAAAATAAACTCATAACCCTGATATCAAATGTTTTGTTGGGAGTAGGTCACATACATTCACAAGGCCCAAATAAGAAGACCGTAATAGCCCATATTAATGGAGAGGTGGAAACCAAAAGCGAGAATGATGATGACCAGATGCTACCACTTAAGGATGCTTGTGATGATGATGTGGAGTACTTGGTGGAAGGATAGTCCCTTGTGGCAAGGCAAGGTCTAAGTGCTCAAGTTGTGGAGGATGACATGGAAAAGCAAAAGGAGAATATTTTTCATACTAGATGCCATGTCGACAACAAGGTATGTAGTATGATCATTGATGTAAGAAGTTTCACTATTGTGGCTAGCACTACTTTAGTAGAAAAACTTAATTTACTTACCTTGAAACACCCTAGACCGTATAAATTACAGTGGTTAAATGATTATGGGGAAGTTCAGGTAAATAAGAAAGTGTTAGTTTTCTTTTCAATTGGGAAGTGTAAGGATGAAGTACTTTGTGATGTTCTTCCAATGCATGTGGGTCATATAATGTTGGGCAGGCTATGACAATTTGATAAGAAGGTTACTCATGACAGGTTCAAGAATAGGCACTCATTTATTAAAGACAATAAAACCATTACTCTTGTGCCGTTGACTCCAAGACAAGTGTATGAGGATCAAATAAAATTGGAAAGAGAGAATGAGTTGTAAAAAACTTGTGAGACTGTGAGTTCAGAAAAAGATGAGAAAAGAGAGAGTGAAAAGAGAAAATAAAGTAGAAAGAAAAGAGAGAGTGAAAACAATGAGAGAAAAATAGACAAATAAGTGAGCTTTTATGCTAAGGTAAGTGATATCAAGAGTATTTTTTATGAAAACTAGTCTATATTTGTACTATTGTACAAAGAGGCGTGTTTTAGTACTAACAAACTTAATGAATTTTTACCTAGTGTTGTTGTTTCGTTGTTGCAGGAATTTGAGGACATGTTCCTTAACAACGTGCCAAGTGAATTTCCACCTATTCGAGGCATAGAACATCAAATTGAATTTGTGCCGGGTGCAACAATTCCTAACCGACCAACTTATTGGAATAATCCAAAGGAGACGAAGGAACTTCCAAGGCAAATGGAGGAGTTGCTGGCTAAAGGACACGTAAGATAGAGCATGAGTCCATGCACAGTACCAGTACTAGTGCCTAAGAAGGATAGAACTTAGCGTATGTGTGTTGGTTGTCGAGCTATTAACAACATTACGGTAAAGTATCGACATCCCATTCTTAGGCTAGATGATATGTTAGATGAGTTACATAGGTCATGTATTTTCATAAAAATTGATTTGAAAAGTGAGCATTATCAAATTAGGATGAAAGAAGGCGATGAATGGAAAAATGTCTTTAAAACTAAATATGGATTATGTAAGTGGTTGGTAATGTCTTTTGGGCTAACTAATGCGACAAGTACATTCATGAGGTTAATGAATCATGTATTGCTTGTGTTTATAGACAAGTTTGTTGTGGTTTATTTTGATGATATTTTGGTGTGTAGTAAGAGCTTAGATGAACATATTGATCATTTGCATTGTGCGTTTGATGATCTAAGAAAGGAAAAACTATATGCAAATTTAAAGAAATGTTTTTTTTACTTGGACAAAATTGTGTTTCATGGCTATGTTGTTAGCACGAAAAGGATTGCGGTGGATGAGAAAAAGGTAAAGCCTATCAAAGAATGGCCCACACCTAAGTCCATCATAGAGGTAAGAAGTTTTCATGCTTTGGATAGTTTTTATTTGCAATTTATCAAAGATTTCAGTACACTAGCCACACCACTCATCGAAATTGTTAAAAAATCAGTAGGTTTTAAATGGGGTATTGAGAGAGAACATGCATTTAATAAGATTAAAGAGAGGCTATGTGGTGTTCCTTATTAACATTACTTGATTTTTCTAAAACTTTTGAAATTGAGTGTGATGCCTCAGGAATAGGTATTGGAGCTATCTTGATGCAGGAGAAGCGACCAATAACATACATTAGCAAAAATCTAAATGGGACACCATTGAATTACCCGACATATGGCAATGAGCTTTTTGCATTGGTGAAAGAATTGGAGACTTGGCAATATTACCTGTAGCCGAGAGAGTTTGTCACACACCTACCATAAGTCCTTAAAGCACTTCAAGGGACAAGGTAAGTTGAATAGAAGGCATGCCAAGTGGATGGAATTCATTGAAACCATCCCTTATGTAATCAAATACAAATAATATAAGGAAAATATTGTGGCTGATGCACTATCTAGAAGGTATGCTCTTGTTTCTACTTCAAATGCAATGTTATTGGGGTTTGAATATGTTAAAGACTTGTATCCTAATGATGATGATTTTTCTAGTGTGTATGGAACTTCTGAGAAGACAACATTTAGTAATTTTAATACACTAGATAGGTACTTGTTTAGAGATAATAGACTTTGTGTGCCTAATAGTTCTATGCGTGTGTTGCTCGTGCGTGAAGCACATGGGGGTAGTTTGACGAGTCATTTTGGTGTAAGGAAGACTTTATACATGTTACATGAACACGTCTTTTGGCCAAAGATGAAACATGATATGGATAGAGTTTGTGCTAGATGTGTTACGTGTTGGCAAGCCAAATCTACAGTTGTACCACTTGGATTATGCATTTCTTTTCCCATACCTAGTAGGCCTTAGGTGGATATTTCCATGCACTTTGTTTTAGGCTTGCCTAGGTCAAGGAGAGCTAGGGATTCAATTTTTGTGGTTGTTGATAGGTTTTCTAAGATGACACATTTCATATCTTGTAATAAAATCGATGATGCTACCCATGTCGTTGATTTGTTCTTAAGAGAGATAGTACAGCTCCATGGTGTTCCTTGGAGTATTGTGTCTGATCGTGATGTGAAGTTCCTTAGCTATTTTTGGAAAGTCTTGTAGGGAAAGATGGGAACTAAATTATTGTTCTCAACTACTTGTTACACCTAAATGGATAGACAAACCGACTTAGTAAATCAAACTTTATTTACTTTGTTGTTTACTATAATTCAAAAAAACTTTAACAATTTGGGGGATTGTTTGCCGTTCATTGAATTTGTTTATAATCGAAGTGTTTATTCTACTACTGATTTTTCACCATTTGAGATTGTTTATGATTTTAGCCCACTAACTCCATTGGACTTATTGCTTTCACCAGTTAATGAAAGGGCTAGTTTGGATGGACAAAACAAGGTTGAGATGGCTAAGAAACTCCATGAAAGCGTATGACAACAAATAGAGAAGAAAAATGAGTAATTTGCAACCAAAGACAACAAGGCCGTAGACGAGTTATCTTTGAACCGACTGATTGGGTTTGAGTGCATATGAGAAAAGAACGATTTCCATCCCATAGGCAGTCCAAACTACAACCTGGAGGGGATGGCCAATTTCATGTCCTTGAGAAGATCAATGATAACATGTACAAGTTTGATCTTCTAGGTGAGTATAAAGTTAGTGCTACATTTAATGTTTCTGATCTTTATCCATTTGATGTAGGTGAAGATTCAAGGTCGAATTGTTTTGAAGAGAAGGGGGGATGATGAGAGCAAATAAGCACCATCAATGGATCTGCTGCATGCTCAAGTTGGGCCTATTACTAGGAAAATATCCAAGAAGATCAAATAAGCACTCAATGGGCTAAATCAAGAGATTTGAGCTTAGTCTAACAAGTTGAAGCTTAAATTTGATCTAAAAGACAATCAAGGCCTAATCTATCTCATCAAGGATAGCTAATGGGCTAGGCATGATCTTGAATGGGCCTAGGTATGAGACCCATGAATTTTTAGCCTATTTATTTTATTATTAATCTTTTAATTTTAATTTAGGGCTTTTAGTTGATGATTTGTAATGCATGATTGCCAATTAGACTTTTCCATTTTAGACTATAAGTCTTTCCTTGTTAGACTAGGAGTGAAAGGCAAGATAGAAAGTTTCCTTTTTCTTTTATTTCCTTTCATTGTTAGATTAGGTTTTCTTTCCTTGTTAGACTAGGATTTTTGTATTCCCTTGGCTGTGTATTTAAAAAAGGTTTGTCCATGAGAAAAATGACACATTTATTTAATTAATACAATTGTGAGAGCTTTCTCTTAAGTTCTTTAGAGAACTTTTTCTAAACTTATCAAGAATTTCTTATGGAGTTCAAACTCTATACCTTCGGTTCGTGATTCACTTATAATCATTGGGTCAAGGTTTGTTACTCTATATATTTGGTTCACATTTCATTCATAAACAATTGGGTCAAGGTAATCTATCAAACTTTCTATATTTTTGTGTTCTTCATTTTCATTTATAAATCTAAATTTAGTTGGATCCTAGTGGAAAAACCTCTAAATTGGTTTCGGGTCTCATTAATTCTTGGTGAGATTTGCATCATTTGGCTTGGATAAGGTCCTCTATTCTATGTCTCAACAAATTGTAACAATTGTTAGTATGGTAACCAAGTGCTCCAGAGTGATAGGTGTAGAACTGGTTAAGGTTGAAACCTAGGTTCTGAGGGTTTTTCGACTTGGAGGGATTATCTTAATCATTTTGTTTTTTATACACTCCTCGAGGATTTGATAGAGTGGAACTGGTAGAGGGGTGAATTGGCTTCTTTATTTGGCGATTCTGATTAGGGATGAACGAGGTTGGGAGAGTTAGTGCTGGAGCTTTGTAGGGAGTGGTATATGGATATAGGGTATATACTGGAGATTAAAATGGAGTGAACTAGGGTAAAACTTGTTTCTGAGTAGGGAAGTTTTAGTTTTTTGGAGGATTTAGCTGTTAATGGCTATATGGGGGTCTGATATTCTGGGGGTTTCTTTGATTGTGGACAATCATTGCTTGATCGAGTTCTTTCTTTTTGGGAGAAGTGGACTTCTTAGTTTTACGGTTAGATGGCTTTTGGATTCTTCTAGTTCGAATTTCTTTTTCTATGTATTCGCCTTGGAGTATTACATCGAAAAACGACCCACCCAATATATTAAGGACGGGCTCTTAGTACAGATGTGGTTGAGCTTGTGTAAACATTTGCACAATTTATGACTCTTTCATCAATGGTACTACTTTGTGAGCTTATTCCTCCAACAAATGACATACTCTCAGACATTTTTCTCCACTGTTCTTATCACAAGTACGGATATGTATCTTTTCGGCTGATATCATGGAGTTATAGCCATATTGGTCACAAAAGACCTTGACAATGTCAAGGAAGGTCTTCAATTTTTCTTGTTCTAAAGTTCCGTACCATCAAGCTCCTGGCCAGTTCAAAGACTGAGGGAAAATCCTGACGACTAACGCCTCATTGTGGATGTAGGCTCTCATTTCATTCTTGTATCTATAAATGTTCCAATCTAGGAATCTAAATCTTTTGTACTTGGTAAGGTTTAGGATTGTGAAGTTTTTGGGGAATTTTGTTTGAGGAATAGACGACAACCCTATGCATCTAGGGTCGACAACTGATTCTTTTTTCTTTACCTCTTTTCACTTTCTTTCCATTTGTTATAGTTTCTCAATAAGTAATGAAGTTTTTTTGGATTGTTCTTTCAATTGTTTTTTGAAGCTCTTAGTTACTTCAGGATTTGGGGTTACAAGCTTTGCAAATATAACACTTGGATTCGAATTTACAGGGGCAACTTGTGGTCCCAACACATGAAGTGACTATTTTCCCACTACCAGGCTAGGTCCTTGAGAATTGGATGGGTGTTACGATACCACTGGCTTGACTTGCTCAGAAGGTTCGGCAGAAGTTATTAGATTCTGCTGAGACTGTCATAACTGATGTAATAATTCGGTCATGTGACCAACGACTCCTTTTAACAAAACCATGTCTTTTTTGAGTTGTACTATCTCATTAGTGTTTGCAGTCTTTCCTCGATGTATTCCATAGGGACAGGCTATCAATTCTAAGCATGAGTATGGACTGAATAACAGGATTTTTTCTACGAAGAGTAAATTTTCCTTTCATGTCCAAAAATTATGTTAATATCATTTATTCACAAAACACGTTTGAGTTTAATTATGACATAGGGAAGACACAAGATTTCTATTTACCCAAAACGTTTATATAAATTACAATTGTAACGAATTTTGACATTACTTCCCCATAAACGGAGAGTACTTTGAATTACAGACTCGATGACACTTTTTTTGGGCAAAATAAAGACCTTATCTCGATTATCTTGTCATTATCAAATTCAAACTAAATAACATCCTAAATCTATACAATCATGATGTCTCTTATCCCAATGAATCGTGGCATAAACAAAGTAGGACTTCCCAATTTCTCTTTGTGATATGTTTCTTGTCATCTGGATAGGGTCCTAACTTTGAAGAAGATCAAGGGAGGAAAAGATGAATTCCTATGTTAGTGATTTTTAGGCTTTATTGGTCCTAGAGGTTTCAAGTATGTGGTTTTAGGTTGTAAAAGATAAAGTAGGATAAAGCAATAGATATATAAGCATGTCCCTCTAATCCCATGTAGTGTTATAAAAGTTAGGGTTTTGGCAACAATCTATCCTAGGCTCATTATATGGGCTTATAGCTTTTTCTTCTAACGCATCCTAAAAAGTTAAACTCCCTAATGTTCAATTTTTCGGAATCCTGAGGGAACATCCATCATTTGTTAGTGATCCAAGCGAGGTTAGTTTCGAGGCCAGATCTTGGTGGATGAGCTGCGCGGTCTAGCCCCTATTGACTTCTCTTTTCTAATCCTATATGATTTTGAAGCTAAAATCGGCGGGCAAACTACTTGATTTCAGCTCCTACTGTTGACCTTCTTGGAGGTTATGATGGGCACATAATGTGGATGCAAATGCGATTTGTTCTCGTGCCTTGGAGAGAATCACAACAAAATATATGTAGACAAAGCAATAAATAAATGAAATAACCTAAAGTAAAATATAGAATTTAAAGAATAGAAAATAAATGCAAAAATTTGAAGTAAGAGGTAAACAAGAATATGATGCAGTAATTTAAAAGTAGGAAATAAATACGCTTATGCACTAATGCACGAAAAGTGGAAAGAAGGACACCTATATTTTTTAATTTTTTTTTTAATTTCTGTTAAGGGAAAACATATTATTTTATCTAACAAAATGAAACCAAATTCTTGGAATTGGATTTAATTTTAAAATTATTTAAACACCACTAGACTTGACCCTCATTAAGTTTGCAACAGAGTCGCTAGCTGACACGCCCCAAACTGCTTGCGAATAACAACACCAACCAAGTCCTGGTGTTATATTTGAATCCCGTTCATTTTTTAAAATAATATATCTTTAAAATTCTTTTGGATATACTTCGATTTTGAAAAAAAATTAATAAAACAAGTTCAAGGGGTTTTTTTCTAGGCGTCGGTTTTGAACAAATTTACTTGGGCCCAATTTTATGAAATTTTGGAATCACCACCTAGTATTAGTTTTAAAAGGGTGTGCTAAGTCACTGAGTTTTAAATAAAAAAGTAAATAAAAGATAAAATAAACAAAGAAAAAACTTTTGAAATGACCCAAAATTTGGACTCAAAAGGTCTTAACCATAGTATTCTTTGTGTTTAGTGGTTAGTTATGCTTAAGGAAGGTGTTAGGGGTCCCAAGACACCCATTTGAAATAGTACCCAGTATCTAAGTATTTTAAATTAAACTAAATCCAAGTTTTGTTTAGTTTGATTGGTGAACATGATCTTTTCCCCTTATCTTTTCTTTTTTATTTAGTTATGCCATACATGTGAAGCAAAGATAATAAACACATAAGTAAAAACAAATCAAGTAATAAAGTAAAAAAAATAAAAATATCCACTTATAAACCACCAATCGATTATAGATGAATTGACAAGCTTGATCCCTGGGGAGGGGGGAGGGAAGGAGGGATGTTGGCCCAGTAGAATACCTAAGAAGGGGGGTGAATTAGGCAATTAAAAATATCAAAGAGAAAATACTTTAATAACTCAAATAATTAATTTTAATCCTAAATGAATTATTATCTTTATATCACAGTGGAAATATAAAATCAACTAGGTGTACACCAAACAATAAAAATAAATAAAATAAAGATTGCAGCACACCAGAAATTTATACTGGTTTACCAAGTTACTCTTGGCTAATCCAATCCTCCGATACCCACGGAGAGTTATACCCACTAATACTCAAGATCCCTTTAAAGGTAGGAACCAAACCCTCACAACGATTCTTTTACAGGCTCATAATCAACCTTTTCAAAATCCTTTTCACAGGCAAAGGAAGAACCTCTACTTTTTATAGGCTAAAAAAAATCTAATTCTTTTTAACACAAAGGCAAAAGAATCAAAACATCACCAACACTCTAA
This sequence comes from Eucommia ulmoides, assembly GCA_016647705.1. Lineage (NCBI taxonomy): Eukaryota > Viridiplantae > Streptophyta > Magnoliopsida > Garryales > Eucommiaceae > Eucommia > Eucommia ulmoides. Next base: position 35,857,360 of record CM028337.1, read on the forward strand.
ATATCATTTTACACGGTAAGGATTGAACCGTTACAAAATTCATACAAAATAATTCAATCTAGGAAGAATTACTACCTCAATCTCTTTACAGGAAGAGATTGAAACCGGCTACCCTCTGATTAAATATACCCAACAGTATTTAATCCGTCACTCAACTTACCAATAAAAATTGACAAGTGATTTTTCTCACTCAGAACTTCTACTACCCTAGATAAATTTAAACTCAATTAATATCCCAAAACTAGTGATAGAAATGTGAGATACTCAAAATTTGATTTTTAACAAAAAATGGGTAGCACGTAATTGAGCACATAATCAGATTCCAGAAATTATTTATAAAATATTTTCTTTAAAAAATCAGAAACAATTTCTAAAGATCAAATTTTAAAATTAATCAAGTAATAAAATATAGAAAGTAATTGGAAAGATCTCACCCGGAATCCACCAAAAAAATAAATAGAGCGATGTTACTTCAAATTCGGTAGCAGCAATGATTAACAGCCAATGATTCTCAAGATCGTCTCTTAGAAAAGCTCTCACAAAAACTCTGTATGATTTCTCTTAGAAAGGCTCAATGTGATCTCTTGATCTCTTAATCACTCTTCATGATATGAAAAAAAAAAACGTATGTCTTTATAGATGGGATTAAAAACAGCTGTCTAACGGCTAGTTCCCATTTATCATGACACTTAATTGCTCTCTTAGATCCCTTATATCATTATAACTTCATTTTGGTTCAATTAACTTAATTATAGCTTTTAAATCTCTCAATTAAGTCCCCCAAATATTTATTAATCTCAATTAAATAGAATTGAAACAGTTATATGTACCAAAGAGAGAAATATTCAAACTTAATGAACCAAATCAATAGGAATTAAATAATAGGTGTAGAATATCTTAAATATCATAAAATCCCTAAAATCTCTAATAAATCTCAACCAAGAAATGGCTACTTTTAGATATAAATTCGGAATTCCACAATATCCTGAAACTGACGCACCAGTCGACCGACCAAGATCAGTGATAGGTGTGATCTACCTATATATTTCTAAACCTGTTTTGTTAGTTTTAGAGTATTTTTTTATAGCGTTTTTATATGTTTTAATATGTTTTTATTTTATTTTTTTGTATAAAAATAGGTGTGTGGGGTGAAAAGGGTGGAAACTGGAGCGTAAACGATTAGATCAAACCAAAAATGGTTGAAGAATAGTGAAAAAACAAGCAAGGCGGCAAGATTCTGAAAAGAAGCTCACCGTCGTGGCATCCAGACCTTTACCGCGGTGGTGAAAATACAGAGAGGGCCATTTCTTGCTGAACGTCTACCGCCGTAGTGGTGAGATCCACCGCCGCAGCGGTGAAACTGCAAGATGGTCACCAAGTCTACCGCTGTCCTCACCGCCTTAGCGATCAACCAACCCACCTACTCAGCGCCGCGGCGGTGACCTTTGCACCAGATTAGATATTATTTAGGATATGTTTGAGATATTTATCCTATATAATCCCTTATCCTCTCTCATTTTTGGCCTCTCTTGCATGAAACCACCCTTAGAACATATTTAGGGTTGTGTAGAGGGGTTTTAGAGGGAGAGCTCACATCCCGAAGGAGAAAAATACGGTGAAGCGATCGTTGAATGGTTCTTAGCGACAAATCTTCGGACTAGGCTAAGTTATTCGATTTCTTTCTTTATTTCTTTAACTTAGGAATTTCTGAGCATGTTTAGCTCGTGCTTTATTGTAAATACGGTTATGGCCGTTAGTTAAACATGGATTGTATAGGAATTAACAATATATTTATAAATATGTGATTCGTATGATTTCGGTGTTTTTTTTTTTTATGTTTGTTCTTCGAAGTTTGATTGTTTTTGCCGTATTGTTTGTTTATTATGCTTAGATAGATATATCGAGAATTCAGGGTTTAACACTCGGAAGAGGTAAACCCGAATTCGGACTAGAGTAAACAACGCGACGGTCCAATAACCCGAGAGGGAGTTAGATTATGTGCAATCTATGACATTGGGGCAAGACTCACATGACCTAGGGTCTTTAAGACATTGAGGGGGACTTCTTCGTTGACACGAAGTCGCGTATTCCCCCGTCTTACACTTGGGAGAGGTGGCGAGGGAGTTTACGAATTGAGATTGTCGATAGGGTAAACACAACGCGACGATCTAATAACCCTGGAGAGAGTTGGATTGTGTGCAATCAATGATGTTGGGGTGAGACTCACGTGACCTAGGGTCATTAAGACGTTGAGAGAGACTTCTTCGTTGACATGAAGTCATGTTTTCCCTCGTCTTACACTCGGTAGGGGTGGTGAGGGAGTTTACGAATTGAAATTGTCAAATAGGTTGAACACTGTAAACGTAAGTCAAATGAGATCGAACACATATTTATAAACCAAGTTAATCCCTAGATAATTCTTTCCCCTAAAACATCTCATTATATTAGTATAGATAATTTAGTTAATTAGTTTAGTTTAATATAAATTTTATACATTCTTTTTAGCCTAGATAAAATTAGGTAATGACAATTACGGTACACGATAATAACCAAAACCAATCCTTGTGGATACGATAGCCGATATTTAAAGATCCAGCATACAAAAACATTGACCTCGTACACTTGCGAGTAGTCAATACGCAAGTGTGTAACAAACGCTCGCTGTACAATCAGCAGTCGACCGCTCGATTCAGGATGTAGCCAAGCCAAAGATTTTGTGCCCATCGGTCGACCTATTTGTCGACTTAGAGATTCAGAGAGTTCTATTTCTCTTCACTGGTCGACTTACCTGTCGACTTAGAGATTCAGAGAGTTCCATTTCTCTTCACCAGTCAACTTACCTATCGACTTAGAGATATAGAGAATTCACATGTTTTGTCCGGTCGACTTACCAGTCGACTTAAGGATACTGGATCTCTTTTTCTAAACTCATTTTTAATTCATTCTCATTGACGTTTTTGCCCCTTTAACTATTTTCTTTTCTTAATTAGCTACACTAAATACTTAACTCCAATTTTAATCAATTATAAATATTTATTTTTCAATTACACATAGGAGCAAATAATTTAGCTAATTAGGATCCTTTTAAAAACACACATATTTATAAAAATTATTTAAAAATATTTTTGTGTCATGTGTGATCCTAATTGGGATATTAAGAGTTGAAATTTAAACCTGAGTTGTTTTCCCTAGGTTCTTCAAATTCTTCAACCTCTTAATCCTTAATCATCTTTATCACCAAATCTTCATCATATGGAACTAATAAACTGAAACACTTAAACAAATCGTTAGTCCCACAAAAAACATCAACGTTTAATTGTCCATCAAAATCTTAGGATCGACACGGGAGTTGATTTTAGCTTAAGTTATGATAGCAAAAACGTAAGTATATAAAAAAGTAAAAAAATATAGAATTTTAAAATGAAAGACTTTCTATTAAGACAAGATTTTTATAAAATAAATTTTTCTTTAGTTAAGGAAAACAATTAAAGACCAAGAAAGACATTTTTTGTTGTTTTGTTTTATAATGAAAGTGATTAATTTTTTTTTAAAAGCAAATTAAACAAAATACACTTTTTTGTTTTAAACAATATTTCAAACAAAATAAGGGTTCCATTTCTTATGAAGAAAACTTAGGGAAAAAAAAAAAATAGTTTGTCTTCTTGTGAGAAAAAACAAACTTGTTTTAAAACTAAATGAAAGAAAAAGAGGTTTATGTTATGAAAAACATATTTTTTAAACTTACATGTTTTAACTTTTAGAAAATATTTCTTTAAGAAAACCTTTGGTCTTCTTACGAAGAAACCATTTTGGGAAAGATATTTTTTGAAGTAAAAAAAAAAATATTTAAACTTTTTGGAGAAAACAATTGGGTTTTTTTTATTTTATTTTTTTGGGAAGAAAAAACATTTTTACTTAAATATTAAAGAAAAAAACCTTAAAATTTTAAGATTTTTTTTTAGAAAAAAAAATATCCTTTTTTTTTTTTTGTTAGTGTGTGTGTGTGTTTTCTTATATAAAGAAAGACATTTATTTAAAAATAACAAATTGTTGCATAGAAAAGACTTTTTGAGTGAAAGAGAACATTTTATTTTTCAACTTTTTTGTTTTTTGGAAGAACACAAAGAGACTTAGTTTTTCTTATTTTTAGCAAGGTAAAAATTAACAAAATTTAAATATATTTCTTCCATTTACCTTAACTAAAACAACTTAGGAGAAAGATTTTTCTTAAACCTCATTTAAACTTCTCACTTAATTGAGAAACATAAAAAACGAGGTATAGATAATCACCCCTTTACGGATTTTAGCTTAGGCAATTTTTATTTATTTTTTTGATATGGAGAAAACATAAATAATATATATGTATATAATAAGTATAATAAATATGTATATATGATAAATTAGTAAATACACACACACACACATATATATATATATATATAACCCGTGCCTGAAGGCACGGGTGTAAAACATACAACATCTATTTCGTCATAACATCTATAATAACTAATAATCAAGACAACTATTTTGCACTTATTTCATTTAACAGTGGAACATCAATATAATCTAATAACATTTAAATCTTATAACAAAAGTCACCCACGACATTGCTAGAATAGGATGTCCCAAACGTCAAACAAAAAATAGACAAATTGAGACAATTATAGTTACAATTAATACTTCCGGAAAAATAATATTTGTGGTGGATAGAGATCCATATTCGGGGAGAAACACACTTAATCGATTAAATGATGTACACCTTGATAGGGCCACGTATAGTTGACCGTGACTAAAAATTGGTGTAGTCAAATCAACCCCAACAAATTTCACTGATTGTCCTTGTGATTTATTTATCGTCATAGCATACGCCAAACGAATTGGAAACTGGCGCTTTGTCATTTGAAAAGGAAATTCAGAAGACGACGACGTCAAGGATATTCTCGGAATGAATGCCAAATTTTCTAGTTTATCCCCTGTTAATATTCGAGCTTCTATTACACGTGAAGAGCATCTAACAACCATTAATCGTGTGCCATTACAAAGTCCATCATTTGGTGCGATATTTCTCAATAACATAATTGGACATCCAATTTTTAAATCTAACTTGAATGGAGGTAATCCTGGAGGATCCAAGGAATTCAAGTACTCAATAGGATAACAATTTGTAATTTGACGATTAGCTTCATCATCTTCAGACATTTTGTCCGCAGCCAGATATGTGATCGTTTCTCTCGGAAAAATATTTAAAGTGGCCGAATTAATAATACTGACATTATCATTTCTTGCAAAAATGATGGAATGTTCGGTTAGAAATTCAAGGGTAGCAATACCAGGTGTACCTAGACGTGGATAAACTGACAATATTAGTTCGTCCACATTACGGCACTTGTGTATTGTTGATGGAAGTTATACGATTTCACGCAGATCACTGCCAATCTATTTAAAAAAAACAAATGTAAATGAATAATTTAGTCTCAATGCATATATAAGTAATCTATTGCAAACGAAAGAATGCTAAAAGATGTTTAAATGAAATATTACTTGAAGTAAATATATTGAAAACTCTATATTTTCAATGTTGCTACTATTAGGCGCGTGTTTAAATTCAAAGTCAAGACATGTATATTATTCTAAAGGAACAAACGTCTCAACGACGCTGCCACAATTTGTTGATGGACACCTTTAGGTATGACATGTAGAATTTGCCGAAAGTCTCCTCCAAGAACGACTGTGATACCCCTGAATGGATTTGGATTACCGCAAATATCTCGTAGCGTGCAATCCACGAACTCAACACAATACTTATGTTGCATCAGAACTTCATCCCAAATAATTAACTTTGTCTCTCTAAACAATTCAGCATGCAACGATTGTTTCCTGAAATGACAAATTGAATTATCAAGAATGTCCATGCGAAACATAGAATGTGAAGTTTGACCTCCTTCAAGTAGTAGCGATGCAATATCGGACGATGCCACTGTAATGACAATATGACTATTGCTACGACATTTTGCTGCTATGGTATTATATAGAAACGTTTTTCCCGTACCAGCACTACCATTCAAAAAGAACATTTTTCCTAAATCTCCGAACACTGATGAAGTGATTGATTCGTATGCAACACGTTGGTCTTCATTAAGACGATAAATATTACACTGCACATTCCTTTGTTGTGCTTCACTTTGCATTTGATGATATTCCCATATCAATCTATTTCCAACTACCAAATTCCAATTCTGGACAGGTTGTGGAATCGAAGGAAAATCTACTAAGCTCTTGCCTGATTCTTGAAGTAATTGATTCAAAAGGTACAAACCGTAGTCTCTAATCTGTGCCTCGCTTGGGACGGGTATCGAAAACAACGTGCGAACTTTATGTAAGAGATCATCACATATATGCACTTTCCACTTTCTGCAACATTTGAGGTAAAACACACTTTCTATTTCCTTCTACTATTTTAAGTAGAATTTTCATTTGACTTGTCATCATTCGCCTTTTGTTTTTCTATTGCCAAATATTTTTCCTTGAAAAAATAAAAAAGAAAATATTTAAAAAAAAAATATCCAATGCAAAATAAATGATAAACTAAAATTATATTATTTGAGCTTAAAAAATAAATTATAAGATTGACATATTAATTAACGATTAACAAAAGAAAGAGAACAACAAAGACAGAAGCATATATAATATTAAATTCATTGCATTAAGACAACTTCTGTTGAATATAACAAAGTAAAACAATCAACCAACATTAAAATATACAAAATGTATATCATGAATACAAAATACATTCAAAAGATATCTTCAACAACTAAAGAGAAGAAACAAAGTTGATGTGGTAACCCTACAAAAGGAAAAGAAAGAAAAAAAATATATTAGACATAAAATATACAAAATGTATATCATGAATACAAAATACATTAAAAATTATTTATACCTTAAAAAATAGTTTAGGGTGCAACTTCATTACTTTGACTGCCAATTTCTAGCCGAACCTCGTATTGCTCCAGTGCCTTTAAGCCGATTTGGTCATCCTCAATGCTCTTTAACAAAGTTCCTAATGCTCTTAGGTCTAGGAGTTCTTTCTTTAAGGCTCTATAAACTTTAACTCTAGGCCAGGATTTCGGTAGAGTACGCACTATTACATACACCAACACTGCCCAATTTGGTTGAAATCTCTTACATCTTAGGTGGTAGTACAGACGCTCTTTTCTAAGTACATGCATTCTAATACTCTCTATTTCATTCATTTTCCCTCTTTCAAATTCTATCCACAATGGATGTACATCCCATTCAGCCTCTTCTAAAAATTATACAAATTTAAAGGCAGTAAGAGGTCGATGATTTTCAAATATTTTCTTTATCGCAACATCCCAATTTGATTGTAAACCATCAACAATTTGGTTTATTATGTCTCTCTCACTTATTTTGTACCTATAATTCTGCAAATGCCTAGCACTTGAAATTTTATTCATCCCATATTCTCTAACGGGATAACTTTCTAAATAAGGCTTCTCGTAAAAGAATTATTTTTCCTTACGCAACTTTAACCTAGTACTCGTTCTCAATACAGTAGTGGGACATACCATATTGCCTGAGATTGAAGGACATAAACAACACATAATGCAAAACAAATTTATTTGAATCTCTAAATTGAAATCCAATTAATTTTTCTAAATTTAATAAAGAAAATGTATTATACTCTCTTTTTGAGACTGGGGAAGAAATATTAACAGGAATAAAAAATTGTAACCGAAAAACCAGATCCCATGGACAAAATTCAGTATAATTTGTAACTAAACAAACAGGCATGGAAAAAAAAAATTAAACTCAACACAATATATACAGTAAAAACTAATTATATGGTGCACAATATATTGGAAAAATGCAGAAGCAGGAACAGGAACAGAAATAAAAATAGGGAACAAAAACAGGAATGGAAACAGAAACGAAAATAGAAATAGGGAATAAGAACATAAATAGAAATCGAGAACATAACAAAAACAGGTACCAGAACAGAAATAGGAATGGAAACAGGAACGGATCTTAAAATAACACAAACAAAACAAAAACAAAGTACAAACTATGAATTGAAAATGCAATTAACAAACTTACAATTAAAGTTGGATCTTCATAAGCATTCCTATCCCATGTAACTATTAAAGCTCAATGCTATTGACAAACTCAACTATTAGTCCTCATTGAATGTCGATTACACAACTGAAAACACTATAGGATATCTACCAAATCTACTAAATCAAATGATTATCTACCAAATATTAGTGTAAAAGTTGTTCCTAAATAATTTTTAATCATCTAACAATGCAAGAAACCAGTAAAAAACAAAAAAAATCAATGAAAAAGAAAAGGTTCATGTTTCCCTCTAGGATTTTATTTCCCTCGGATATGAAAAATAAAATAAAATGAAAGATAATAAAAACAACCAAAATAAAAGGGTTCACATAAAAATATATATACGTAGATGTAGATTTTTCTTCAAGAATAGACAATAAACTGAAATCTAACTAAATGTATACTAAATCTTAAAAACTTAAAGAGAAAATCAAGATGACAAATCGAAATAGCAAGAATTTTGGGAACAAAAACGGGTTTAGCAGTCGGGGAACAAAAATGTGTTTACCTAATTTTGGGAACAAAAATGTGTTTACCTAATTTTGGGAACAAAAACGTGTTTACCTAATATATACATACATTGTAAAAACAAACAGGCTTGGAAAGAAAATTAAACTCAACACAATATATACATATATAGGGAACGGAAATAGAAACAGGGAACAGAAGCAGGAATGGAAACAGAAACAGGAAACAGGAACCGAAATAGAAACAGGGAACAAAACAAAAATAGGTAGCAGAACATAAACAGGTAATAGAACAAAAGCAGGAATGGAAACAGGAACGGATCTTAAAATAACACAAACAAAACAAAAACAAAGTACAAACTATGAATTGAAAATGTAATTAACAAACTTACAATTAAATTTGAATCTTCATAAGCATCCCTATCCCATGTAACTGTTGAAGCTCAATGATATTGAAAAACTCAACTATTAGTCCTCATTGAATGTCGACTACACAACTAAAAACCTATACGACGAACATTGACAGAGTTATAGAACTCATCTAATCAACTCAAACACTAAAAAACAAACAAATTATTTAAGTTCAAATAAAATTTACGACAAAACAAATTATTTAAGTTCAAATAAAATATGTAAATAAATGTTGCTCACAATGATATCCAAATCATAAACTAAGATCTATACATACAAAATAACAAATTCAAATATTAGATTCATGGTAACTAAAACAAATGATTATCTACCCAATATTAGCGTAAAAGTTGTTCCTAAATAATTTTCAATAATCTAATAATGCAAGAAATCAGTGAAAAACAAAAAATCAATGAAAAAAAAAGGTTCATGTTTCCCTCTAGGATTTTATTTCCCTCAGATATGAAAAAAAAATAAAAATGAAAGATATTAAAAACAACCAAAATAAAAGGGTTCACATAAAAAAAAATATAAATATAGATGTAAATTTTTCTTCAAGAATAGACAATAAACTGAAATCTAACTAAATGTATACTAAAATCTTAAAAACTTGAAGAGAAAATCAAGATGACAAATCGAAATATCAAGAATTCATGCCACAATCAATATGACAAATCCTAAATTTCTAAAGGCCTGAATGCACTAATAGATAACCGAAATTATAGAATCTAGAGGATGATGGTCAATGGGTCATTGGCATGATTGCGATGGAGGTAATGGTGGATTCAACATTGGAGATCTAATTACTAATTAAAATAGAACCAAATCAGCCCAAATCACTTATTTAGTTGCAATACATGAGTAACATACCTTACATCAATAGAAAGAAGTAATCGGTGATGGCGATGCGATGCAGCAACGATTGAGGTTGGGGAGAGACGCAGGGTGGTGTGGTGGTGGCAGCGGCCTACAAAATGTTGTACGGTTGGGGTTGAACATAAACAAAAATCTGGGAACCATATTAGTGTTGGAACGTAAATAGAAATCTGGGAACCAAATGCTACCTGAGCATCTCCAATTTTTACTAAACATAGTTCAGATTTGGGAACTAAATTAGTGTTGGAACATAATAAACAAACAGAAATCTAGGAACCAAATTAGTGTTGGAACATAAACAGAAATCTGGGAACCAAAATAGTGTTAGAACAGAAACAATAAACAAAAACACGAAATTACTAACCTTCGCAGTTGATCGTCTGAAGCGAGGAACGATTGTTGTAAGGAGATCGTCTGATGTAAGGGTCTTATAGATGCGAGATGGAGGGATTCCATTAGGGCTTCGATTAGTGCACAACTGATAGGCACAGATTAAGGCAGATATTAGGGCACAATTGATGAGGGAGATGACGGCAAGGAAACCCAAAACAGTGGGAGAGGAGATGGGATGTAGATTTACCTTGAGATCTGCGAAGATTATGGAAGCAACGTAAGGCAGTGGGTTAGAGATGAATCCGATAGAGAAGAAAAAAAACCTGTGGAATTGGAGGCCATTCCCGTGAAGAAGAAGAACCCGTGGAAGCTAAGGCAGAAAAATGGAAGCTATGCTGATGGTAAGTCTTTCTATGCTGATGGTAAATCTCAAAAGAAAGTAAGTCTAAGAAGTAAGTGCAAGGCAGAAAAGTAAGTCTCGAAAGTAAGTCTCAAGTCACATGACGTTTTTATAATAATGTAAAAGTAAGTCTCTATGTTGTATAATAATATAAATTGTATAATATGTTGTATAATAATATAAAAGTAATCCCACGGCTACAAATATGTTTGATGTTTGTCTCTTGATCCAACGACCCTGTTTTTAAGTGAGCTGATTTATTATATAGATATGTATAAGTGCAAATCCTAACGATGGTAAGAAATGTGAAGCGAATCTAGAGAGGACCCCCCTTATCCGCCACTTACTTGAAATAGAGAATATGAGGTCCTCCCTTATTCAACCTTTAACTAGGGAGGACTCAACTAAAAAAATATATAAAAAAATTTAAAGCACGAAAAGGCATGGAACAATAAAGTAAAGTGCAAAAAAGTAAAAGTGTGAAAAGACGCAAAATAGGAAAATAAATGACAGTAAAGTAAATGCAAGAAATAAAAAGCGTAGAAAAATACAGAATAGAAAAGTAAATGACAATGAAAATAAATAACAGTAAAAGCAAATGCAACAAAATAAACTTGTTTTTATTGTTCTCTTTGGAATGGGGTTTGTAGAATTTGACCATTTTTTTTGTCCTTCTTTATACAAGAAAAAAAATGAAAAAATGTGTGCAAGGAGGTTTAGGACACTTACCTTGCTTGATGGAGGAAAGTTGTTCCATTTTTTTCTTCTTCTTCTTATTCTTTTTTTTTTTTTTTTCCCTTTGTATTTTGATATCTCTTTTTTTAGATATTTTTCCAGGACTTTTAAAAAACTAATTTCTAATATTTTTTAGAGGAATTTTCTAGAGAGAAAGTGATATTGTAAGTATTAGAGATCATACAAGCAAGAAGTTGTGAATGAGAAAGAAAAAATTGTTCAAAGGAACCCCTATTTATAAGGACTAGTTTCGGTGCACTCCCCAGGGTGGGCTCCCCGGAAAGTGCGCAGGCCCTTTGACCTACGGTGGTAGTTGTTCTTTGATGGACAACTACCCACTATTTCGTAAAAATGTGCAATTTAGCCCCTATTTCTGGAATTGAGTGGTTGACTTTGTTTTTTTCACTTCTTTTAGTCATACCATTAATGATAATGACGGCTAAGGTAATTTGAAATCCCAGTGCTCTATCTTACTCCCAGGATGTGCACATGAGGTGAATTTTGTGATTTTGGCATTTTTTGTCAATTAAATATTTTGTTTTTTTGGTTTTGTGAAATTGAGATGATAAAAATAGAATTAAACTATCCAATTTGATATTGGAATATTTAATTTTGAAAATAAAGACTCAATTGGTCATCAATTTGACAAAACTGGCGAGAAAAACACAGTTTTTGGGTTAAAATAAAAAGTAGCTGGAATTGGTGAAAAATAAATTTAAAGATATTCAAAGTTGTATTCTATGAAAATACACTTTTAATTTAATCAATTTGGTCCCCAATTGTCTTTTAGAAATTTTGATTTTAGCCTAAAACTGTATTTCCTTGTCAAATTTCTTTAAATTGCTGATTTTTTATATATATATATATATTTTTTTGTATTTTTCCCATTTCAAAACATTAATAAAAAATTAAATACATGAATCTAAGGCATGAATTTGTCCCTTTAAACTCAGTTTAAAGTTTTTCTTAATTTACGCTTTAGACCCGATACTTTTATAAAATGCTAAATAGGCGGAACAAAATGTAGTGCCTACTATAGTTATTTCTAAGGTTAATTACAACATGTTGAATCTAACATTGATGTTGGGCTCACTGATATCCTTCCATAGTTGTTTGTCAAAGTCTACCGACGCATGAGGGCATATTAAGCCCCACATCGCTTTTGTTACTTGATCTTGAGGTATATATAAAGCCTAGGGCAATCCTTTTCTTTCAAGGTGTATTTTTGTTATCAGAGCCAAAATTTTGGGAATTCATCACTCATTCCCTTGTAGTCAAATTATTCATACAAGCTAGGAGAAATCTTACATCACTTCTGTTACCAGATCTTGAGCTATATACAAAGTCGAGAGAAATCCTCCTTTTACAAGGCTTCTTTTGGAGTGAGTTAGGCTTGTCGAATTTTTATATGGTATCAAATCCAAACTTTTGTCTGATGTTGGACGTATTGAATCCGGCATCCATGATGGGCCCCTCAATATTCGTTCGCAGTAATTTATTAAAGTTCATGTTGTGTGTGAGGAGGCATGTTGAATCTCAAATTGATGTTGGCCCCTTTATATTGTTTAAAAATGGTTTATCAAAGTCCACCTTGTGCGTGAGGGGGCGTATTGAATTCCACATCGCTTGTGTTACCTGATCTTGAGCTACATACATAGCCTAGGGAAATCCTCCTTTTAGAAGGCATTTTCTGAAAGTAAGTTAGACCCATTGGATTTCTACACTACATATTATTTGAGAAATCTAACATTATTGTTTTCTTTTGCAGTGTTTTTTTTTTTTAGTTATTGTTGTGTGTTTGTGTGTTTTTCAGTGGAATGGAGGAGAGGGATATTTTCTTTCTACTTTTTTTTTAAAGTAGATTATCTTGAATTGCTGGGAAAAAGTTTAATTTCTAGAAATGCTGATGTTTGGGCATAGAGAACAAGATAGAGTTCTTGGAGAGTACGAAAGGTTTAATTTATTTGTTTTTCTCTTTGTTTTTGTAATAGTTTATTGAGACTATTTATTATAAAATAATATGAAATAAACGAAAAATAATTTATTGGAAAAATATTGATTGAGGATGTTGTTCTTTTTAATTTCTTTTTTCGTCATGCGACAATTTATATATTTAGGTCAAAAGTGTTTGTTTAGTGTTTTTATTTCCACAATTATATTTTATTCTATGTTTTGTTGGAAAGAAAAATATAAATCTAGAATATATATTTATATTTTAAATTAAAATTATCTTTTTTAGGATGTGCTTTCAGCATGCTTATATGCTAATTTTCCCTATAAATTATGGCGATCTGTCATTATTACAATTTTTTCATGTTAATTTGTCAAAAAATTATATTCTCTTTTTCTATTTTGCAACATGTGAGGTGTAAAAAATATGAAATTCGTTAAATGAGCATGGATTAGAGCATCTCCAATAGATGTTCTATAAGGTGTGCCAAAATATTTTACTACCAATTTGACATTTGTTGGCCCAGTGATCTACCTAAGAGGGGGGTGAATTGAGTAGTTATAAAAATAAATCAAATTATAACACTTAAAAATTCAAATAATTAATTTTATCTTAAATTAATTATTAGCTTTATAGCAGTAGATATGTGTTATGTAAACTAGGTGCACACCCAGATAACTGGAAAAAAAAAAAAAAAAGGTAAAATAGCAGTACACCAAAATTTATACTGGTTCACCAAGATACTCTTGGCTAATCCAGTCCTCCGAGCCTCACGGAGAGTCGCACCCACTAAACTCAAGATTCCTTTCCCAGGTAGAAACCAAGCCAGTACAAAATGATTCTTTTCACTAGCTTAGAATTAACCTTTATAATTTCTTTTCACAAGCTTAGGAATAACCTTATCTTTTTCCCAGGCTTAAGACTAATCTAATCCTTTCATAGTCTAAGGATCAAACCTAATTCTTTTATACCTTAGGCGAAGAATCAAACCTCACAAAAACTACTCCAAGTATCATTTTCACCAGTATGGATGGAACCATTACAATTCACACAATTTCAATTCTAATGAGGAAGAATTAACCATATCTCTTTTTACGGGCAAAAAGTAACCTAATCGTTTTATACTTTAGGAAAAGATCAATCCTCAATCTCTTTACAGGAAGATATTAAACTCAGCTACCCCTGATTAGATATTGCTAATAATATATAATCCGCACACAACTCATCAATTACAAGAAATTAATAAGTTTTTTCCACTTGGAACTTCTACCACCTCAAACTAATTTATACTCAATTAATGTCCCGATAATTACTAGATATAGAAATAAAGTGAGAATTTCAAAATATGATTCTAAATAAATAACGGGTAGCACACAATTTAGCACGTAATCATATTTTCACAAGAAATCGTTTCGAAATATTTTCAAGCAATTTAAGTTCAGAAAAAAAAAATGATTTCAAATATCTAAATTGCAAGCAATAAATTGTAATCGCAAATATATAAAAAGTTCAAGCTTGGAACGATCTCACCAGGATACCACCAAATGAATGAAAATTAGATTACAATGAAACTTTAGATCGGTGACAGCAATAATTTCCACACACTTCTTCAAGAAATTTTCTCAAATATAATCTCACAATACTCTTTAATATAATTGTAGAACAAAAACTATCAGAAAGCTGAGGAACTGAATAGCTCTTGAAAAACAATTGATTGGGATATTTTTAAATGAAAAAGCGCAGGTCTATATATAAGGATTTGAAATAAGCCCTTAAACGACTAGTTTTCACTTATCATGACACTTAATTGCTCTAATAGACCCTTTATATTGATATAACTCAATCCTGATTCAATTCACTTAATTATAACTTTTAAGTCATTCAATTTAATCACTCAAATATTTCTCAATCTCGAATAGATAGGATAAAAAGAATTAAATGTACCAATTTGAGAAATATTCAAAATATATGAACCATATCTTTAGGAACATCAAAATAGCAACCATATATCTTAAATAATATCAAATCCCCAAGATATCTCTAATATTAAAATCATAAAATGGTTAGTAACGGCTTTTTGATCAAATCCATGAAATCTTCTAAACCTGAAATAAACCTATCGGTTGACCAACCAAATGCCATAAGTCAACTGATCGATTTAGGTTGTAGCCCAAGCCAAAAATACTCGCCTATCAGTCGACCGATACTCTATAGATCAGTTAACCGATCGATTCAGGATGCTCTCTAGGGTAATTCTCGACCAGGGTCTGTCGACCGATTTTCCATGCCTTGTCGACTGATCGATTCAGAGAGTTTCACAGGTCAACCGATCCCTCTTGCTCAATACCGATCGATCTAGAGACTTCACCATTTTCTAGCCTTTATCCATCAGTTGGCCGATCCTCGCAGACCAATTGACCAATCAATGCTAGAATTACTTATTCCTTAGTTCATTTTAACTCCAACCTTCGACGTTTTTGCCCCTTTAACCAATTTTTTTCTTGGTTAACTTAATTGACACTATTAATCATTTTAAGAACTAATCTTTCTTAAGTCAATATTTCTTCTTTAATTTTACATTGGAGCAAATATGTTAACTAATTAGGATCCTAATAAAAACACACGTAAACATAAAATCATTTTTGTGTTATGTGTGATCCTAATAGGGATATATTAAGAGTAAAAATTAACTTGAATTGTTTTCTCCTAATTTCTTCAAAGTCTTCAGTCTCTTAATGCTCGTCTCTTTGTTCGTCTCTTTGCATCCTTAGCATCTTTAACCAATTCTTCATGATACTATCCTCAATGGAACTGTTACACTGAAACACTCAATAAACTTGTTAGTTCCACCAAAAATATCAATATTTAATTGTCCCTGAAAATCTTAGAATCAATAACATTTTTTTGCCAAAATTAGGGATTCGACTATAGACACTGCATTTTTCCCCCGCTCATTTAGTTTTTAAAGGTATTGGGTCTAAAGTGTAAATTTAGATAAACTTTAAATCGAGGTTTAGAGTGAACAAATTTCCACCTTAGATTACATTTGATAGTTAAAAAAAAAAAAAAAAAAAAAAAAAAAAGTTTCATAAAATCGTCAATTCGATCAAACTTCGGTACAAACAAAAAGTTTCGGGTCAATTTCAAAATTTATAAATGTTAATGGGGATTAAAATAAAAAATTAAATATGTATTTTCTCTTGATATCACTTTAAATATGTTTAATTCAGTTTCTACCCTTTAATTTGAGGAAATCTCACCAATTACCACTACTTCACGTATTGACCCCTAAAACTTTCGTTTTCACCGGTTTTGTCAAAGTGACGGAAACAAATATTTATTTAGTTTTGTGTTTAAAGTGTTAATCTACCAAATCAAGGAATACAATCTTGATTAGGAAAATGGGTGTCCCAGACACCAAGATCACTAAGAGCAAACATTCCAAGCCTAGCAACAAACATATGATTCCTCTACCAGAGTGCACTTAGCCAAATTGGGAGATTCCCAAGAAAGATAGGCATTAATGTCAAGCATTTAATGAGTATCTTATGAAAATATTTCATTCATAGAATGTCATCATTTGCTATGGAATGTTATGATACCTAAACTAGTTAAATTAGCATGCCATCATTGAAGAACATTAAATGGCATTAAATGAAGACATTAATGATGCATTAATTAAGCATATATTATTGAAATATTTGGTTTAAAAAATCTTACCATGAGAGAATCTAATTATTTCTATATGTAATTAGTGCCTAAACCTAGCCTAAGTAGCCTTTCATCATGCCAAAACCATTAAGAGCATTAATGGGCATTAAATGAAGCATTAAATAGAAATTCTTTTGGGAAGATTTTGATCAAATAAATCTCATCATTAGCAATATTTTCATGATTACCTTGCATATCTTGAAGAATCTTATCATTCCTAGCCTAAACTAGCCATCAATGGCCATAAATGATCATTTAATACAGGCTGGAAATGTCTATGCACTGGGGAATGCGTAGGCATGCCTTTTCCTATAAAAGACAACCTATTTTGTTAAGGAGCACACACTGATTAGACCATTTTTCTCTCAGGTTTCTTGATTTTTTAAGTTTTCCACCTCTTAAAAACATCCAAATTCTTCCAAAAAAAGCTCTTAAAAAAGATCTTGATACTCTTCTATAAAGTATTCAAGAAGTTTATCAAGAATAACCACATAAAATGAAAAAGAGATTAAAGAGAGAGAACAAGGAAAAATCACTAGGGAAAGACTACCCCCTAAGTTAGGTAAGTTTTTCTTAAACTTCTCTTTAGTTTTCTTTATTTATCATCCTTTGATTGTTTGCATATATTTTTCTTTTGGTTGTTTTTAGTGTCTTTGGATTTTGTACATAGTGTACATAGTTTTGTTTTGTGTTAAGAACAACAAGAACACTTGGTATACATAACATCTTTGGCCTTTGTCAAAAAATACATGAAATTAAACTCAATAAACCTAAAAAAACCCAACCGAGTATGGACTACTAACTATGGAATACTAAATATTGCGATAAGTTATGCGCTAGGAATACTCGCAAGTGTAGGAGGTCGAACAATTAATAAAGTGATCCGAAGATCAAGTATCGTCCACTGGGATTACCGTTAGAACAAGCTAAGTACCACTAGAATAACTCAATTTTATCTAGACGATCAATGATTTGAATGGTGTTTGAAATATTGAAACAAATCAAATTATAAGAATTGGAATAAATTCAATGGGAATAGATTATCTAGGGATTAACTTCGTTTACTCATACGTTTGCCTGATTTAATCTAGTTTACACTAATGGTTATCAACCTATTCAACAATCAAGATTTCTAAAGCTCTCTTACTACCTCTCCCGAGTGTCAAGTCAGTGAATATGTAACCACTTCAGAACCGATAACCCCATCTAGAGTTTAGGTGGTTACATTCATCTTGTCCCAATCTTATGGATTGCACGAGTTCTAACAATCTCCTGATCTATTAAAACTTGTATTACATTTAATCTTAGTCCGAATCTGGGATTACCTCTTCTGATTGTCAAAGTCTGTATTCTCAAACCAATCACAATATCATATACAAGTATACAATGGAAGTAATAAAACGATAAACACAATTGAATAGAGATGAATACCCATTAGCAAAACATAGATTTAATCAAACATAGCACTAGTAAACTACATTAATCCCTAGACAAAAGAAGTTTAGCTACACATTGTCATTTCCAAATACCCAACAACAAATGAAGAACACATAATCAAAACAACAAACCATGTTCTGAAAATGAGAGTAGATTAAGAGGGTAGAGATCCAAATCTGATATGTAGAATGAATCCACTTCCACAAGAACTGCTCTAAGCCCTTCAAGCTAGCTTCTCTCTCTCTAATGGTGGCCACCTTAGTTTGGTTTGAAAATGAGCTCCCAAACACATCATTTTCAAAAGAGCTCTCACCTTCTATTTATAGGTTACTCCTCTAAAACCCTAAAATGATTGAAAAACCTTATTAGTGATGAAACGGCGCTGCAGCGCAAGAAGAAGCGCGCTGCAGTGCGTAAGGAACAAAAGAGGCAGGAAACTCAAACAAGGGTGCGCCGTCTGGGCAGCCACGGTCGTTTCTTTATTCTTTGTCGTTTTTTCCCCGAGTTTTCACCGATTTTCTCGATTTGCTCCCGTTTCCACCCAAATCAACTTACCTACAAAAAACAATGAAAAAGAATTAAAAACACTAGTGGAACACTCAAAAACTATAAAATTCATAAGAGAAAAAAATGATAAATATCGATTTATCAAATACTCTCAAACTTAGAATTTTGCTAGTTCTCGAGCAAAAACACCCACACAAGAAAACAAAACAACCACAATAAAAATCACACACACAACTCTTAACAAAAATGTGTGAGTTTTGAAATTCAACTAATGACAAAAAATTACCCTTAATAGGCCCCAATCATTTTAAGTTCAAGAATAATACTACACCTTATGATGTTCTAGAATTTCAACATTCAAAATAGGTATACACCATTCTAGATCATTTCCCATGTGTGTGTGTTAAGACTCTCATCACATAACAATCCAAAGACTGGATTGAATTATCCATCAATGAAATTCGTGGCTAAAACTGATGTGGCATAGGATTTCCATAGGCTTGACTGAGTTTCACTCTCCACTAATGTAGGCTAAGTAAATCTCAGAGATCAATAGGACTTTCATCGGTTTTTAAAAATGGCCAAGGGTAAAATGGGAATGCGTTATCAGAACAAAAGATACCCAAGGCACGAAACTTGATTCTCAACCTCACTTATACCCAAAAAAGATAATCCCGAAACAACCCCAAACTCACTTTAGCATAGTAATACTCACTTGTCTAGCAGAAGCACACAAAATTATTATTATTATTATATATATATATATATATATATATCTTCTTTTTATTTTTTTTGAAAAGAGCACACCCACAAACTTATTCAATTTGCACAATTTTTTGGGAATGGCACAATGATACATTAACAAGTGAGTACTAGAAAATCGAACTAATCAAAAGATTACCCAAAACCTAATCGTGGTCTTTAATCAGCCCAAACACATACCAATGAGATGACAACTCGTCCCGTGCCTTAGGTAAAGCGATAAGGGTTTGGGAAAAAAATTATTTGGCTAGGTTCTTAGAAACGTGTTCAGAATTGAAATAGCTAAAAGACTTCAATAGGGAAAACAAGGTGTAGAATTTGTAAGGTAGGATTTGACGGGTCAAACGATTAAAATGATTGCCTAAATCATTTATCTTAAACTACCTCACCTAGGATTTCACCTTGAGTTTCCCCTAATCAGGTTATAGAATCCTTAAATGTGCCAAGAACTTGGTAAAATGGATAATTAGATTCAAATCATTTGGACGGTCAAAACATCGAGTCTAAGTGCTCGTGTAAAATCGGATCCACAATGACATAAACAATATGAGACGTCAAACACAGAGAACACACACGGATAAACATTACAATTGAACTTGGCAGACAATTAGGGGTTAGTTTCATCATCAAGTTATGGTAATCAAGAACAACAAAACTCAACACATATTGAACAACAGTTTACAAACACAACGGAACCTAAATTTAAACAAACATATAGGACAACAAACTTAACCTAACACAAATAATTATGCAAATGAAACGCAAAAACAAACAAAAATGAAAACAAAATACAGAAACCCACCCAAACTTAGAATAAGTATTGTCTTCAATGACCCACTTCAAATGCAAAATTTTCCATGGTAACATGGTGACAAAGGGGAACGAGAACACGTACCTGGGAGGCAATATGTTTAAGTCTAGCCTCCTACTGGTCTTCGCCTTGCATGTCATCCCTATTGTTGCCTTGATGGGGAGGGGCTGGTTGTTACTGTTGAGATAGAGGCACATATGATGGGCAAAGATGGGCCGGGATCTGTGGTAGCAGGGGAAAGCCACTCATGTCGTAGCCGACCACCAGTCCGCAGTATTAGAGTGCTTAAATCATAGACTGGTTGCGAGATGATAAGTGGTTTATTTAACAACAAATCAAGTACTTTTAGGTTCAAATATTTGTGTGGTTTCAAGCGTTTTTGTTAGTTTAATGTATTTTTGTTGTATTTTGTAGGATTACAAATTAATGGGAGAAATGGCGCAAAATGCGTACAGGTGCAGTAACGTCAAGACCAAGTTTGGCCATGATGAAATCTGATTTTGGAAAAACTCAAAATATTGAAGTTTTATATCTATGTCTTAGATTTATAAATCCTTTTGAATCACCCCAATAAGAGTTTGGAATAGAAAGATATGTCCAAAATACGAAACTGGTGTAGGTGTTGTCCAACGCGTGCTGTAGCGTGCTCGTGTTAGTGTTTTTGCCCTTAGCGCGCTCCCATCGGGCTGTGTCATCTTTTTACTTGAAAATACTAATTTTGGACCCCTTATAAATACCACCTTAATCGCAAACCATGGAGATGTGATTTTAGAAAAGAAAATCAACATTGGAGGTGTTTTTGGGCAAGAAAACACTGAGTGATGGCGTTTTGATGCGAGATTGAAGAAGAAAACACCATTAGTGGCACTTGGGATTGAAGATTTAGAGCTCAAATCCACAATAAGATTTTCTCTAACATTCTCGTCTCCCCAATCTTGATTGATTTTTCTATTTGTGGATATTGTGTTTAATATGTTTGCATCTACGGATTTCTTGAAAAGATTAGTTTTGAATCTATCTATGTTGTGTTCGCAATTTAATCTAGGACTTGATAAAGTCTTGTTTTGAAGCATGTTTAGACTATTTTTTTTATTGTTAGTTTTAATTCTCTTTTATATATCTCTTATACTTAATGTATTTGATTCATGTAACCAATGAATTATATGAGTTTAGGATATGAATTTTATACTCGGGAGATGTTGAATTTGTAATCAGAATTGAGAGTGCATAACTTAGGTTGTTGTGAATCCGGGAGGAAATCAACACCTAAGTAATTTAGTTGGGAATTTAGGATTTTGTGAAATCGGGAGATGATCAAGTTCTAGATTTACCAACTAGGATTTCTATTCAATTGTGTTTCACTTTATAATTCTCCCAATTTATGCTTCCACATGATATTTTAGTTAAATTGAGAACTTAGGATTTGACACTCGGGAGATGTTAAATTCGTAAACGGAATTGAGAGTACATAACTTAGGTTGTTGTGAATCTGAGAGGAAATCAACACCTAAGTAATCTAGTTGGGAATTTAGGATTTTGTGAAAGTGGGAGGTGATCAAGTTTTAGATTTACCAACTAGGTTTTCTATTCAATTGTTTTTGCCTTTATAATGCCCCCAATTTATGCTTCCACATGATATTTTGGTTGAATTGAGAACTTGGGATTTGACACTCGGGAGGGGTAATCTCGGGTTCAGACTTGGGTTAAACACAACATAAGCTTTAATAGATCGAGAGATATTTAGAGCTTGCATAATCTATAAGGTTGAGTTTAACCAATGTTTTCACCTAAATACTTGATAGGGATATCAATATTGAAGTGTTTACATATTCTTTCACTTGATGTTCGGGAGAGGTAGTGAGAGAGCAATTGCACGGGGACCTTGATTATTGAATGAACGAAATTAGCTAATAATTACTTAATAAGATACCATGGGAATAATGAGAAGCAATCAAGCCTCTAGAACATTTGTGCATAGATAATCCCTATTTTATTTTATTTTTGTATTTATATTTATTTTAGTTTATTTGTATAAAAACCCAAAAAATTGATTGTCTAAATAAAGTTAAGTTACGATAATTGCGATACTTAACGATAATTTAAAGCAATCCCTGTACATACGACAACCCTACTCTTCCTATACTATTAAAACTTGACCCATACACTTGCGGTATTGTAGCGACGACTAATTCGCTACCAAGTTTTTGGCGCCGTTGCCAGGGATTCGCATTTTAGATTGTTGTTAATGTTATGAATAAGTAACTTGATTTTAATTTAGGCATTTATTTGTTTTTCTAATTTTTGTTTTTGAGTTTGTTTATTTTGTGAGGTACTTGGAGATGGCGTGTCAACAAGTCCTCTTGAGATTTCAACAACGAGATTCTGAGCCGTTTTATTGTGCTTATGATAGATATAAGGAGTTACTCGTTTGGTTCCCCAGTCATGGTTTCCTGAAAGAATGCCAACTACTCAATTTCCTCGATGGGTTACAAGTCGCAATAAGAACTTGGGTGGAAGGGAAGAAGTTGTACCACCTCTTTCTACCAACTAACCGCAAACGAAACCTTTTGGTTATTGGAAGACATGGCAAAGTTTCAATGTCAGAGTTGGAATTATTCAACAAGCTACCAAATCTTGGGGGATAGTTCCAACATTTCGGCACCATGGATTGACACCCCAGACTAACCTGTGGAGTCTTTCCCCACCCTGGAAGAGATGTTTGCTGCATTCATGGGAAAGACTCAAGTTTTCTGGAGGAAAACTCATGAACTTCTTAATTAGCATGAGGACCGTCTTGATAATATTGATATGACCTATGTTGATGTCAACGCGACCGTAAAGTCTCTTAAAACGCAAATCGATCAACTTGTTCGCTTTATTGATGTCGAGTCAGAAACGGTGGCACTGTGAGACACACAAGTGACATCCATGTGTGAAAGCCACCAGGAGGAACCAAATACAAGTAGGAGGAGCTTGGGTATGTTCAATGACAATGATTCGAATGAGGAAGAAACCCAAAAATGGATTGACGATGAAGAATCACAAGATGACACTTGTGAATCTTCACCGTCGGAGATCGACATTGTGATGCCACTACTGAATAAAGATGACTACATCTATGAAGATCCACATGGCTTACTTGTTCTCCACCACCCCTAGCAACATTCATTCACGCCTACCAAGCATATAAGCCAGAGCCGAATCAAGTTCAGAGTACATGCCAATCATGTTCACATCTCACTAAGCTTGAGGGCATCCTAACCAGGATCCATATGTTGTGTAGTATGACACATACTATGGGCAAACACTGCTCTATGATGTGCACTTCTCCGTGTCAAACCGAGGACATTAAATTAAGTGGTTCTTGGGAGACAACCCAAGTTTTCAAAATAATGGAGCCTAAGGATACATGCTATGGAAGAAAGCCCCACACCGGTCACCTTGCCAGGAGCATCACCGCCAACCACACTAGGAGATAAGATTATCTCACCTCCTTGATACGTGTTCTTATTCCCTTATGCTTAATTTGAATACATGTTTGACTTTGAGTTTGGGGGTGGGACACATATTGGCTTATGTTAGTTTGGGTTAGGGAATGCTTGTGTGCATGTCTTTTCTTCGTATGACTTGTGGCCATGTTTTAGTTTCTTTTCTTTACGTTTTTTTGAATAAATTGTGAGTTTTGTTGAGATAAAATGACTTAAAATCGATAATGTGTATAAACACTTGATGTTCTCTTAGGTCGTTTCAAATGTATTGAATTGAGATTTCTGTGTGCTTCACTTGTGTTAATTGAAATTTTCTCTTGACTCGTTACACTTGAGCACTATGAATCACGATCACTTAGCCTTTTGGGTACTCAGAAAGCATTTATGTACTGTAGGTAGGTTTTGACATCTCGTGAACATTAGTACCCATTTGAGTGAAACTCAAGGTGAAATAGGAAGTGATGTGTTATTAGAGAAATGATTTATGTATTCTTTGGATCGTTTGAGCCTTTGAAGCTAATCCTAGAAAATGTTTTACTCCTTGTTATCCCCGTTGAGCCTCATTACCTAATTCTTTCATTACCCACATTTGTGCATCCAACCCACTACATAGCTTTCCACTTCCTAAACTCATCACTTATTGGCATTGTTGCATGGATCATTGATTGTATGGACTAGTATGGGCTCTGTTTGGAAAGTTTGTTGGTGGGTTGGGTTTTGTGTTTCATTTTGTATATGAGTTCTTTATGTAAAAAAAAAAAAAAAAAAAAAGAAAAAAAAAAGGAGAAGAGTTGTAGTATAGTGTTGAGTATCCCATTTGTCCCCTTAGTTTTTCATTGCAACATTAGGGACAATGTTGAGTTTAAGTTTGGGGGTGTGGTTCTCACCTATGTTTTTGAAAAAAAAAAAAAAGAATGTGCGTTTTTGTTTGTTTTGTCAATAATACATTGTAGGATCGATGGAAGAATACAGGTGACGAAAAAGGGAGTCGATGAAATGTTTTCCTGGAAATTGTGTAGGATCCATGAGTTGTGATACACGCTTAGGGTGATTTGCGCCTAAAAATGAAATTCTCATCTACCTTTTACACTAGCCATACATTACAACCTGTAAAGTCCTTTTGATCTCCAATGACATATGTACCTACGCAATTAGTGAACAGTGACACGAAAAATAGGTTTATGGTTGTTTTTACATTCACTACTTAGATATCGTTCAATGTCACTTTAGTACATAAATTTATTTGTGGTTCATTTGATTGAGTGAGAGTGAATGTGCACACACTTACACATCAAGAGTCTTGAGTGGCTTAAGATTGATACTTAAAGTCAAAATTCTAGATAATCTCAATGTGTGCATTTCATTTGAGTTGGAGTATTATGTGGTTGTAGAGATTCCTACACAGTTATTGATTCGAAACAAAACTCACATTTTTTATCGTTAGCATTTTTAGTACTTGATTTGTTTTGTTTTTATTTTATTTTATT
Organism: Eucommia ulmoides; assembly: GCA_016647705.1. Lineage (NCBI taxonomy): Eukaryota > Viridiplantae > Streptophyta > Magnoliopsida > Garryales > Eucommiaceae > Eucommia > Eucommia ulmoides. Next base: position 35,882,869 of record CM028337.1, read on the forward strand.
TCACTTGAGGACAAACAAACGTTTGAGTTTGGGGGTATTTGATGAGTGATTTATTTACCAACAAATCAAGTACTTTTAGATTCGAATATTTGTGTGGTTTCAAATATTTTTGTTAGTTTATTGTGTTTTTGTTGTGTTTTGTAGGATTAAAAATAAATGGGAGAAATGGTGCAAAATGCGTACAGGTGCAGTAATTTCAAGACCCATTTTTGCCACGATACAATCCGCTTTTGGAAAACCTCAAAACATGGAAGTTGTAGATCTCTGTCTTATATTTCCATAGACTTTTAAATCACCCCAATCGGAGTTTGGACAAGAACAATATGTCCAAAATACGAACCTAGTGTAGGCACTGTCCAACGCGCGCTGCATCGTGAATTTAAGTGTGCTGTAGTGCACTGAAACGCGCGCTGCAGCGTGCTCCCATTGGGTTATGATGTCTTTTTACCCAAAAATCCTAATTTTTGACCCCCTATAAATACCACCTTAAGCTCAAACCATGGGAAAAAGAAATTAACATTGGAAGTGATTTTGGGCGAGAAAACACCGGGTGATGGTGTTTTGATGGAAGATTGAAGAAGAAAACACCATTGGTGGCACTTGAGATTGAAGATTTGGAAATCAAACCCACAATAAGATTTTCTCTACCTTTCTCTTCTTCCTAATCTTGATTAATTTTTGTACTTGTGGATATTGTGTTGAATATGTTTGCATCTATGGATTTCTTGAAAAGATTAGTTTTGGATCTATTTATGTTGTGTTCGTAATTTAATCTAGAGCTTGAAGTAATCTTGTTTTGAACCATATTTAGACTATTTTGTTGATTGTTAGTTTTAATTCCATTTAATGCATCTCTTATGCTTAATGTGTTTGATTCATGTGGCCAATGAACTATATGAGTTTAGGTTACGAATTTTATACTTGAGAGAGGTGGAATTTGTAACCAGAATTTAGAGTGCATAACTTAGGTTGTTGTAAATCCGGGAGGAAATCAACACCTAAGTAATCTAGCTAGGAATTTAGGATTTTGTGAAATCGGGAGGTGATCAAGTTCTAGATTTATCAACTAGGTTTTCTATTCAATTGTGTTTGCCTTTATAATACTCCCAATTTATGCTTCCATATGATATTTTGGTTGAATTGAGAACTTGGGATTTGATACACGGGAGAGGTTAAATTCGTAACCAGAATTGAGAGTGCATAAGTTGGGTTGTTGTGAATCCGGAGAAAAATCAACACCTAAGTAATCTAGTTGGAAATTTAGGATTTTATGAAATCGGAAGGTGATAAAGTTCTAGATTTACCAACTAGATTTTCTATTCAATTGTGTTTGCCTTTATAATGCTCCTAATTTATGCTTCTACCTGATATTTTGATTCAATTGAGAACTTGAGATTTGACACTCGGGAGAGGTAATCTCAGGTTCGAACTTGGGTGAAACATAATGTAAGCTTTAATAGATCGGAAAATATTTAGAGCTCGCTTAATCTATAAGGTTGGGTTTAACGAATGTTTTCACCTAAATACTGGATAGGGATATCAGTATTGAAGTGTTTACATATTCTCTCAATTGACGCTCGGGAGAGGTAGTGAGAGAGCAATTGCATGGGACCTTAATTATTGAATGAACGGAATTAGCTAATAATTACTTAATAGGATAACATGGGAATAACAAGATGAAATCAAGCCCCTAGGATAACTTGCGGTGTCAAAGCAATAAATGATTTGCTACCAGAGGACTCTTGGTAGGCTCGGAACTCGACGTTTTTAATCCATAAAACTTTAATTTGTTCTCTTCGGTATTCTACTTTTTTATGAAGATCCTCCAAGGAAATTTTTTATTTTCTCCATTCCTCTGAACCTCGGGCTCTGGATGGCCCTACTTTATTTTCCTCTTCGCTTTCCGCTTCTTTGCTCCAAATCCTTTTCATGGCCTTGACGTCCAGAGCTCGAATAGGTAGGAAAATGTGGTTGTCCATAATGGCAACGCCCGCCGGCCAGAACAGCTCGATGAGTAAAGAGGGGAAAGGCAAGCTAACATTGATGTTCCAGTTTGTGTGGTAGATAGAGAAACTGATGAGGAATCTGGCGTTCTGCAGCTTCTTTTTCTCAATTGCAAAAAGAGCCAGTGCCCTTTCTTTTGTTATGTCCGTCAGGTGAGCTGCCGGAAACAATCTGGCCCATACGAAGTGGAACCAGACTTTCACGATGTTCTTCAAATGCTTGGACTCAAAAGTAGCCTAGTCATTCTTCGTAGGTGTCCATCGTGCACGTTCCCAACATAACACTTTCAGGACTTCATCTAGATCTTGCTTTATTTCGTCATCATCAGACTCCTCATCAGATGCATCATTACGAAACCCGAAGTGTTGGTTAATAGTTTTAAGATCGAATTTTACCCATAGAATCCGAACCTTGCTCTTGTGGCAATCGTATCCCACTGCATTGGCATAAAATTCACAAACCAAGGTAACGACATGTAATGACCCGATTTCCCAAGGCTGCTACTTAGTTCCTCCCCTTAGATAAATTAATACTAAAACCGAATAACCAATATTTTAATTTATAAAATCCCAATAAATTTTAAAATACATCGGCGATAAGTAATTAATAATTCATTTTATAAAAATATTTTAATTTACAATCCCGCAGCGATAATTATAATTATCAAATTTTTAATTTATCGATTCGATTTTATAACAGAGAATAATAAATACTACTATTACAATTTTAAATAGAAATTCCACTACAAATTCCTGGTGCTGTCTCACTTTCGTCGGCCCTGCAAATTAACACTATGGGGTTGTGAGCCAACGCTCAGTAGAACTCCATCCTCTCTAATACGTGTATTTAATTAACGTGACAAATAAAACACCTTGACATGATTTTCACATGATCACAATTATTTCATAAAATTTAAAAGTTAAAATTCAATAATAATAATAGCATAAATCACACAATAGGAAATCAAATACAAATATTAAAGAGGTAGAAATTCTACCTGAAATCCGAAGTCAAAATCTGAACCGAAATATTAATCTTGCATAAAAAACATTCAACTGGAGAATTATAACTTTCTTTTTCTTTTTATTTTTCTAACATTTTATCCTCCCCTATATTTATATATTATATGTGTATATATATAGCTAGGCAGTGAAAACAAAAGTTTCACTGCCATCGTTTTCTTTTTTTATTTTATTAATGAAACGTGTCAGGTATATATTTACACATAAACACATATTACTGTATAATGTGTTGCCTTTGTGACAGCACATAACTTATATTATTATTATTATTATTATTATTATTATTATTATTATTATTATTATTATTTACATTTACGTCCCTCTTAAAATAAATAAAATATTAATTATATCCCAAAATTTGTAAAAGTATATATTTTAAATAACACAACGGTCCCAAAACTTTTAAAAATCAATTTAGAATTACCATTTAATCTCCAAAAATTATCAAATATTATTTATACAATAAATTTACAAAATCGTCCAAAAAAATATTAAACTTATATAAAATAATATTTTTCAAAAAGTATAAATTTTCGGGGTATTACAATCTACCCCCCTTAAATAAATTTCATCCTTGAAATTTCGTTCAAAATGGTAATAATTTAGAATCGCACCGCATGGTCATGTTAGTCACACTCAATTCTATTACAATTATTCTCTATGTAGAGTCCCATAACTAAAAGTCACCCATAATTCTCATTCTTCAACATTCATTCCACTCATCGCATCATCCGCATTTGGTGTGGCCCACATTATATCCAACAACCTATGGACATGGTGCACTTTGGTCAATAACACCTAGCACAGATACCCAATTGTCAAAAAATCTTATGTTTCCAAATGTTTCCGCTGTGCTACTCTGATAAAAATAACAATAATAGTTCAGAATCGCATTGTACTGGTTACTCTCGGTTAAACAATAATAACCGAAAATCACCATCACGCTCCCGCTGTACTATTTTGATAAAAATAGTAATAAATAAAAATATATTTTTAAAATATCATGGTAGTCTCACTGTATTAGGTCTATCTCAATTCTATTAGGTATATGATCTCAATAATTTTTCCATTGGGCACGACTTTTCAAGTCCAATGCCATATCTCATAACCAACATTTACCAATTCCATCCAACATTTCAACCAACATGTTCGCAACCAACATTTTATCCATAGATAGCCCAAATCCTTATGGACTGTCCCGTGAGACTAAAAATAATCAATTCCAATATCCACATTAAAGTTTCAATAATCTGTAAACTTTGTTAATAAAATCACACAGTCCAAGTTTCAAATAATAAATTTTTCGCAATACGTATGAAACATATAAACACTTCTCAACTACGTAAATATGTCTCAAAACATCCCAATACATCTCAATCATATAATTACATTTCAAAACACCTAAATACATTAAAATCATATAAATACCTCTCAAAACATTTAAATACAACTGAACTACATAAATACATATTGGAGTACGTAAACATATCTCCACCACACAAATATGTATCAAAACACATAAATACGTAAGAATCACATAAATACGTCTCAACCTCATAAATACGTCTCAAAATACATAAATATATCCCAAACCGCATAAATATATCTAAAAACACGTAGATATGTTTCAAATACATAAATATACCTTAACCATATAAATACGTCTCAAAGCACAAGAATGTGTATCCATCACATAGATATGCCTCGAAACACATAACTACGTGTCAAACTACGAATCAAATACATCACAAATGGTCAATACCCACATAACATTTATATAAAAATACTACACATATCCCTCCAAATATTTCAACAATTACCCCACACTCCGACTCCACCTATGGTTAGCAGTGAACCAATATCTATCTGAATTATTTTTATCAGTGTACTGTCTTCATAATATAAAAAAACATTATGGATCAAATACTTTTATCAAAATCCACTTTCCAATAAAATATAGCCACCCTGGGCAGTATTCAAATCTCAACAAAAATATCACCGTAACAGAATAATCAACTTTAAATCAACTGGTCAACTCACTTGTATATAATAAAATAACATACTTCCTTGCCTGCCATAGGATCGTTTACCTTACGATCGGGAGTTACAATGGTACTGTAACCTGTCTATTTGTGCCATCTAAGGTGACAATCAGTGTTAGGGCCATTTAATATCCCCAATGGTAGGAGCAGCCACTTATAGGATTGTACTCCTAACTGGTCAACATATATCCACCCTGCAGGACTTGCTTGACATATAAATCCACATCTCGCAGGACATGCCCTCTTGACGAGAAGACAACTATGGCATAGTAGGATAATAAAAACCACCTTTCACATTTAAAAATTTACTTGATCTGCATAACGTTTTAAAATAATCTATTTTAATAAACCATTTTTTTCACATTTTAGTACGAAAATATAATTTGATAATTTACATAGAAGACAACGCGCATGCAGTCTTCATAATATAAAAAGAATTTATAGATCAAGTGTATTTATCAAACATCACTTTTCAAAATATAATATAACCGCACACCAACCCGGAATAAAATTACACTGCTATTATTGTAATAAAATAATGCATTTAAATCCACCAACCAAATTATTTTGATATATAATAAAATACTACACACATTTTTCCTACTAGCTATAGAATCATTTTACTTCACGATCAAGAGTTATGACAGTACCGTGACCTGTACAACTGTGCCATCTAAGGTGGCTATTAGTGACAGGGTCATTCAATATCCCCAATGGTAGGGGCAGTCATCTGCAGGATTTGCACTCCTAACAGGTCTCAACATATATCCACCCTACAAGACTTGCTTGACAGGTAACAACATATATCTACCATGTAGGACTTATCTAATAGGGAATAACATATCCACCCTGCAGGACTCGCCTGACAGGTAACAACATATACCCACCATGCAGGACTCACCTAACAGGTAACAACATATATCCATCTTGTAGGACTCACTTGACAGGTAACAACATATCCACCCTGCAGGACTGGCCTGACAGGTAATAACATATCCACCCTGTAGGACTTACCTGACAAGTAAATCCACATCTTATAAGACATGCTCTCCTGACGAGAAGAAAACTATGGTGTAGCAGGATAATAAAAATAATTTTTTCACCTTTCAATTTTTACTTTTGTTCCATTAATCATCGAAAAACATGCCTATTTTCATTAACATTTTTTTTTTCTATAATTTAATGCAAAAATATAATTTGGCAATTTATATAGAAGACAATAAACACCTTTTAAGCCAATATTTCCAATTCAACAACATATCCTACGGTCCATGACTAACACGACACTAACACAATCTCACTTTACTTACTATAGGTAAGTTACATTAGTCAAGTGCCACATAAGATGTTAATATGTTCAAATTAAAACCGTAGGGACCAAATTGAAATAATGGTAACCACACATGGGTGCAAAGTCTCAAACCACTGGGAAAAACATAACGGGAACGTCAATGCATGCAATCATGGACCCATTAACAATTACCCTCAACCATTAATGAATAATTTCAGCCTTGGGTATGATAATAAATTTTCAATATCCATTCTCCGACTTTTCATATTGACGGTTCACATGTAAATGTGATCCTTTCTTACCACATTATTATTACAAATAATAATTAATTTGAGGATCATATAATCATACACTAATTTAGCTTTGTACACACTACATTACATAATAGTGTAATACAAATATTACACTATATTACAGTTGAAATAATTATATAATATAGTTGCTACAACTTCAATATAACCTATCATATTATATCGTGTCTGTCACTAGTCACGATATAATAAGTGATATAAAATATTACAATAATTATATAATGACCAATATTACTATACAGTTGACATAAAATCAACTGTAGTATATAATTATAGCATTAGTGGCCATTTGCTATAATATTAATATTCTATATAATTAGTATTTATACTATAGTGTGAACATCAGGATAAAGGCATGGCATGGACTAAACACCCAAACTAGGTTAAAACCATGTGCTTTCGAGGGGGCAACACGTCTTCTTCTTCTTACTTAATGCCTACTACAACTGTATTATTATTATTTATTTTTATTTTTTATTTTTTTTACTTCATTTATTATGAGAAATAAGTACCATAACTCAAGTCTAAGACGGTCACAAATTCGCTCTGATACCACCTATAACGACCCGATTTCCCAGGGTCGCTACTTGGTTCCTCCCCTTGGAGAAATTAATGCTAAAACTGAATCACCAATATTTTATTCTATAAAATTCGATAAATTTTAAAATGTGTTAGCGACAAGTAATTAATAATTTATTTTATGAAAATATTTTAATTTACAATCCGACAATGATAATTATAAATATCAAAATTTTAATTTATCGAATTATCGATTCGATTTTACAACGGAGAATAATAAATATCCCTCTCATCGGCCTTGCAAATCAACACTATGGGGTTGTGAGTCAACGCTGAGTAGAACTCAATCCCCTCTAATACGTGCATTTAATTAACGTGACAAATAAAATATATTGGCATGATTTTTACATGATCACAATTATTTCATAAAATTTAACAGTTAAAATTTAACAACAATAATGACATAAATCACACAATAAGAAATCAAATACAAATATTAAAGAGGTAGAAATCCGAAATATTAATCATGCTAAAAAAACATTCAACTGGAGAGTTGTACTTTCTTTTTCCTTTTCTTTTTCTAACATTTTATCCACCTCTATATTTATATATTATATGTGTGTATATATAGCCAGGCGGTGAAAACAAAAGTTTCACTGCCATTGTTTTTTTTAATGATACGTGTCAGGTATATATATACACATAAACACATATTACTGTATAATGTGATGTCTTAGTGAAAACACATAACTTATTTTTATTATTATTATTATTATTGTTATTATTTTTATTATTTACATTTACATCCCTCTTAAAATAAATAAAATATTAATTATATCCCAAAATTCATAAAAGTATATATTTTAAATAAAACAACGGTCCCAAAACAACGATGCCATTTTCTCTCTCTTATCATATTTGTTATCTCAACCGGAAGATTTTTGATATCGTTGAAACCCTGTTCACGAATGTAATTTTGGGATTGTTCATGCTTATAGAAATGTTGCTCAGCCTTCTTGGAAATGAAACAGCTCGAATCAAAATCTGAGGCAGGATCCAGGGCTCTCGAACTAGACCCCTCTTCTCTTTGTCGTTTCGAAAATGATTTCGGCATGATTTTCAGAGATAAAAATGAGAAACACCCTCACCAACGCAAGAAAAACTCCCCAAGGGAAAATCCCACTAGCAGTGTACTCAAGGATTTCCAAATTCAACACAATAGTCTAGCAACCTTGGACAACACAACTTGAAAAACCAAACTCAATACCAATACTCCACCAAAATCAAAACCAATGCCAACTATAATGTAATCAGAGCATTTAACTTGAAAATCCTTCCAAAAAACACTTACTTGATGAAGTTTTGTTGGCCAAATCATGAGAGAGGAAGCCTACTTCGTCACTTGACGGACTTGAGTGAGCTTTTTCTAAAAATGGAGAGATCGGAGTTGGATTTGATGTTGGTTTACGGTGTGGATTTAGGGTTTGAGGAGAATGGGGGTTGATTTTAGAGGATTGGGGATGTTTGGTGGTATGGGATTTAGGGTTTGGGAGTTTAGGAGGAGAGAAATCACGAAAGACTAGGGTTAAAAATAGTAGGAAAATGAAAATGAATCGACTTTTTAATCCAACAGAGGGGGGGGGGGCGTTGCAGTGCGCATCTGTATTAGTGTCTGACCTTCTAGAGGGATCACACTGCAGCATGGTCCACTTCTAATGCCTTCTGCTGTAAACGCGTTGCAGGGCGTTATAGTCAATAGACCACTCATTTTAGCGCAACTCTTCTTCAACGATTTGCTATTGTTTCATTGCCATGCCACCATTTCATCTATCACAGCTGATCTCAGCAACCCCGTATGGTCTTTTCTCCTTAATTTACTCAACAATTTTGCACCGTGATCACCGAACTCCATTTGTTTTTTAAAACAAAACAAAAAAAAAATAAAATAGGTGAGAACCATACTCTTGGTTTGTTTTCAAAAAAGACGCTAAATTTAACATCCTTAGCTGGACTTAGCAACGAACCGCATCAATTATCAATAAGGAAGATACTCACCATAACTTGCTCTTCATTTTTATAATAATGCTTGATTCTCTTGCTGTTAACTCGAAATATTTGTTCATCATCACCTTCCAATTCAACAGCACCGAATGAAAATACTTGTTTAATCCGGAATGGTCCAGACCATTTGGACTTCAGTTTTCCAGGGAAAAGCCTCAGCCGAGAGTTGGAAAGTAACACTTGTTGTCCCGGGCTTGACTCTCTCCTAACGATATGCTTGTCATGCAATCTCTTGATTTTATCCTTGTATAACTTAGCTGTAAGACCTCAATCGTAGCACGTACGTCATTTTAGTTGCATTTTAGAGTAATTGGGAAAATTCAGAGTGAAATTGGGTCAATTAAAATTCAAATTAAAAATTTAGGGGTCAATTCGCAAATTTAGAAACATCAAATCCAAACTTTGGGAGGTAAATTGACATTTAACTTTTAATTAAAACTTTTAAGGGTGAAATTACCATTTTAGAAACCCATAAATGGTGAATTGAACTAAAAAAGAGAGTTATAGAAATTTGGGGGAGAAAAGAGTAATTAGATCAAAAGATTATTATATAATATATAAATATGAGTATATGGGTTTGTTACCGTGAGATTCAGCCGACGGGCAGAGGATCGGTGAAGTGGACGACGTGGCAATTGTGGATCAAAGCATCACCCACTACTTGCATGTATATATATAGGACTCACTCACGCAAGAAGGATCGAGAAGCTTAAGTAGCAGAAATTCAAAAATCTAGAGAGAGATAGAGAGAATCGGAGTTCGTATGTGGTGTTCTGATTGGCCGGCGACTGTGGGAAAGTGTGGGTATGTGCGCGTTTTGTTTGTCGTTGATGGTCGGTTATATGGTTACCGGCGGTGGGACGTCGTCAATGTATGCGTGTGCTTGTGTGAGTTGTCTGATTATTACGGTGGCGTTTTGTTCACCGGTGTATATGGGTAAGCTCTGTTTTGTTTGTGATAGTATGTGTGTATTACTGTGTATCCTGTTGATGGTATGTGTGATTGTGGAGTGCATGCGTCATCGCTGGAAGAGGGGCGTCGGTCCGATGGGTGTTTGTGACCATTGAAAGTGGGTGTGTGGTCAACCCTGTTTAGGCGTGTGTTCCTCGAATGGTTTTTGTTTACAGGTGCGAGGTTTGTTGAGTGGGTGTAGGCAGCGTTGGTCGTCGGCGGTGTGTTACCGTTCGACTGTGTGTGTGTGTGTGTGTTTTGGCGGTGTGTTACTGTTCGACTATGCATGTGTGTGTTTCGACGGTGTATTCCACCATTGATCCAGTAAGCTATGTGTGTCGATGTGTGTGTGTGTATGTTGTGTCTGCTGCTATGTGTGTGTGTGTGTATTGATCGCCGACAACCTAAAAGGGGGAGAGCTGGTGGGGCGGCGAGATTTGATCGGCGGCAAGGAACCCAACAAGCAAAACAGAATAGAAAAGAGAAAAGAAAGAAGAAGAGGATAAGAAAAGAAAAGAAAAAAAAAATTACACAAATAACCCCAACAAAATTCAATATCTATCTTGAGACCCGTGAACGATTCGGAACAGGTAAAATTTAAATAAATTACTATTTTCGTTAAATTAAATTATTAGCAAACGGGATTATAATTTTGGAATAGTTAATTCTAATAAATGTTGATACCATCCATATTAACAAATGCGTACAGTAATTATTAATGAAACGAAATTTACTGAATAATAATTTTTCATGATAAAAATGTGGGGACGGAGAAATTGTGAAACTTAGGGCCCACATTGCCTGATTAGGTTATTTTAAATAGATTATTAATTTAGGCCATATCACTATTAGGTTCGCAGGCACCGGAGTCTCGATAGAGTATAATCGATAAAGGCTTTTGGGAGCAGATCACCAGGTGAGTGTACTGTCTTCTTGCCAAACTATTTTTCTATTTTTCTATGGGTCAGGAGTATATTTAAAACGATCACTAGGGCTGGCCAATGTGTGTGTTTAAGGTGTGTGTGTGAGATGTGTGCTTGAGATGTGGTATTTTACGTATATTGGTTGATTTGATATTTATTATCATGGTGATTAGTATGATTTTTATATTAGTTGGATTTGAATGGAACTTAATTATGTCGCTTTATTTTCCCTGCTCATATACTGGGGATTTTACAAGTTATGTGGTATTTATAAACTTACGTTTGATCCATTTAGATGTTGTGGAATGAATTATTATTATAAAAATATTTTTACTAAGAAGGCAGTACACTCGCAGGTGAAGCAGCTAGGAGTCGGTCCCCCAACTGGCGCTAGGTAGAGTCCTACGATGGAGTCGTGTGGAGGGTTGAGATGAGCTTTATGAGGCAAACCTATGAGAGGATTATGGTATTATATTTTGCTGTTAGTATATTTGGGGAACGGGTGTGTTCCTACAATAGAAATATGTATAGCTTCATATAGATGATGGTTTATTTATATATGCATATTGTCGTGTAATAGATGGTTGGTTGGATGTTTTCGGTGATGTCATAATGTCGTCATGCTAGCCCAGGATATCGGCATTTCGGGACGGGTCATGACATTAGCATTCTCATATGTCTCATTTCGGAATTCTTGTAGCTCATTGAGCTATAGGAGTAATGGTTGCCTTGAAGCATTGAGATCAAAATGTAGCTTCTTAATTACCCAATAGGCACGGTGTTCCAACTCAACCGACAAGTGGCCCGCTTTTTTGAAAACCAACCAATATGGAGACATTTTAATCGGTGTTTTAAAAGTTGTGCGGTAAGCCCACAATGCATCATCAAGTTTCACCGCCCAATCTTTTTGGTTGGAGTGAATCGTCTTCTCCAAAATTTGTTTAATCTCCCGATTGGAAACTTTAGCTTGACTGTTTGTTTGGGGATGGTAAGCTAGCGCCACTTTACACCGAACTTCGTACTTGGTCAGTAGAGTATTAAAACTTTTGTTGCAAAAATGGGTTCCTTCATCTATAATAACGGCTCGATAAGTCCTGAACCTTGTTAATATGTTCTTTTGAAGAACTTTTAGAACTACTTTTGGATCGTTGGTCGGCGTGGCAACAATTTTTACCCATTTTAACACGTAGTCCACCACCAACAAAATATAGTCCTGACCAAAGGACGGAGGGAACGGTCCCATAAAATCTGTTCCCCATACATCAAAGAGTTCCTGCTCGAGAATACTTGTTAAGGGAAACTCATGCCACCTTGAGATATTGCTGACCCTCCAGCACTGATCATAGGTTTTCACAATAATATAAGAATCACGGAAGAGAGTAGGCCAGTAAAAACTTGATTAAAGTACCTTTGTGGCTGTCTATGTTGTACCAAAATGCTCTCACATGGCGATGAGTGACAATAATAGAAGATGCTTGCAATTTCTTCTTCCAAAACGTATCACCGAATGACTTGATTGGTGCAATTCTTGAACAACATAGGGTCATCCCACATATAATTCTTTACATCATTGGACGTGGCCATTTAAGACGCTCACGTCTAACTTTACTCGCAAGCGCACGAGATCAAGTTTTAGTATAGTGATCGTGAGATCGGATATCGTTCCACTGGGGATATGTAATTCAGTTGAACATCGTGAGTTTCATAGTCTTATATTATCTCAACTTTTCAAGTATTGTTTGTATTTTAATTAACAATTAAGATAAATGACAACTATTAAGTTAGTTCTAACTATATTAATTACCTAGGTATTGATTTCTTTCACGTAATACATATTTGACTTCATTTAGTTAGCTATAACGGTGTTTATCCTATCCGACAATCTCTATATCGATAACTTGCTCACTCCATCTTCCGAGTATAAAGGGAACGAATATATGAATTCGCGTTAACGCTGAGGTCCTCCTTGAACAACTTTTCGAACACATAGTCACATGAGTCGTGAACCAATGTTGTGGATTGCACACATTCTAACGCCCTCCCGGGTCGTTAGAACATCGCGTTGTGTTTACCCTAATCCGAATCTAGGGTTACCTCTCCCGAGTGTCAAATCCCGTATTCTCAATATATCGTAACAAACATAATATCAAGAATAATGGTAAACACAATCGGGTTTAGACAAATAACCATTAAAGTAACGTATATTAAATCAAACTAGCAATTACATGACTTATAACAATACCTATATAATATTTATCTAATACTACATGATCCTAGCCATATAACATACAAAATAATAGTGATTCAATATCATTAGATATGAAAAAGTAATTATAAAGATAAAAACAAGGGAAGAACGATCAAAACTGATAGTGGAATGGTCCATTGTCGCTAAGTATCGCTCCGCAAATGCTTCGTCTTCTCAAATGATGAACCTCATCTTCTTGCTCTCTCAAGAAAGGCTAAAGAACCTTAAGTAAGGTTAGGAACGTTCAACCACTGTTTCAGATGTGGGAGGGTGGTATTTATAGGTCTAAGGTTTTAAAAAGATCTAAAAATATATTCTTGTTTATGTGGAGCTCACCGCCTAGGCGGAGGTTAAGTTGGTTTTCTTACCGCCTAGGCGGTGGTTTTCTTTGCCTAGGAGATCGGCTGGCACACAAACATTCTGTTGTTCCTCCGCCTAGGCGGTGGTTTTCTTCGTCTAGGCGGTGGAGCAACACTCCAACTCTCTAACGCTTCTCCGCCTAGGCAGTGGTTTCTTCGCCTAGGTGGTAGAACTTGTTCATTTTTTGGCACATGCAGCATTCTTTACTACCTAGGCAGTGGGTTTGTTGTTCTTCAAACATTATTTTTTTCATCTTTTCTTTACCGTTTTTCCACCGTTTTGCTCGTTTGTCACTTGTTTACGTTCCTACACCTGATTTACATAAAAACAACTAAAATGAAATTAAAAAAATTAATAAAACACTTGAAAACTGGAAAATTCGACTTAGAAGTAGATAGGTAATTTACACCTATCAAATACCCCCAAACTTGAAATTTTGCTAGTCCTCAAGCAAAACACCCTAGCACTAAATTAAACTAACTACCCTAATTAACTTTCCACTAATCTAAAAATGAATAAACATTAACGAACAAAAAGTAAACACATGTGAGTTTGAAGTTCAATCGAAAAAACCAAGTGGTTCTTCCCTCAATAACCCGTAATCAGATTAAGTTTAGGAATAACACACCAGTTGGTGTTCTAGAATTTCAACACTCAATATCAGTTAAAACCATTCTAGATCCATTTGAAATGTGTGTGTGTGAGAATCAAATGTATAACTAATCAAACACCGGATTGGATTATTCAATAGCTAAGCTCATGACTTAAACTTTAAAAGATTTAGGAAAATCATACGCTTGACTAGGCTCAACTATCCACTAATGTAGATTCAGACATTCACAGAGATCAATAGGGCTTGGTTTGGCTTTAGAGAATGACCAAGGGTATCGTCGGAATAGAAAACAGAAAATCGTTATAGAATGAACGATACCCGAGGCACAAACGCTTGTCTCTATATTACTCTCTTATAGCCCCACACGTTTAAATCACAACCCTGAACGAGAATAGAAGAACTTTGTATTCACTTGTCACAAGAAACAGAATTAAAAACTATATTCACATAGTGTATTTTTTTATTTTTTTTTACAAGCACACCCCCAAACTTATTCGAATTTGTTCAATTTTTGGGCCATGAAGAAAGAACTAAGAGACTGACAAGTGAATACTTTAATACTGAACCAATAAACTTTCGTCCGAAACTCCGATCGCTCACTTCAAGTTAGCATTAGTCTATGTTACTTGATTTTACTCAATTTGAATCTTAGGCTTAGCGATAATGGTTTGGAAAGATTTTATTGGCTAAAGTACAGATATGTGTTCAGAATTGAAAAGTTTATGGCTTCAACAGGGGAACGAGGGAATAAATTTTTCAGGTTAGTTTCAAAAAGGTTCAAGCGAAAAAATTGAAGGCCTAAATCATGCCTCCGAAATTACCTCACCTATAATTTCACCTCAAGCCTCCCCCAATCAAGTTCTAGATTCCTCATTTCTGCCATGAACTTATTACTAAATAATCGGCGTCAAATCGTTCAACTGGCTATTCAATGAATCTATGCGATCGTGCAATTTTAGGATCAAAATACTTTTCACCTAATCGACATGTTAAGCACACAAAATACACATGAATGGCATTACCCTCGACCTCAATATACAATTAGGGGATAATTTACATCATCAGAACATGGTTCAAGCGAACTAAAAAACTCAACATGCACATTCAACTTCATTCATTAACATATCTACTCTAATTCTAAAAACTAGCATACATATACTAACGAAACATTACACATGCATAAACAAAAATTAAAATACATTAACAAAAACTAAACATTTCTAGTTTAATTACAAAACAAAACAAAAAGAAGTTTTCCTTAAAAAAAAAATTCATCATTCACATCATAGAAATAACAGAAAATACATGATCCGTAAAACTCAGTAAATACCCCCAAACTTGAACGAGGCAAGGTCCTCACTGTCTAGGCAGCGAACCCAATAATAGAATAGATAACTAAAAATAGAAAACTAGGTTCCGACACAAACCTAGGAGGTAAGACGTAATAGTCTAACCCCCTACCGTTCATAGGGAGGAAATGGTGGCTGCAGCTTGTCCAGCTTGAAATGTGGCACTGGCGAATAGAGAGTCATGTCGACTCCAAGATGCTCATATAAACACCATTGGTTCTGATCTTGCTACCGCGTGTACTGATCCAAGAAAATCCGCATGCAAGTAATATCATTGCGAAGATTGTCGATGTCGGATTGGAGATCTTGAATATCACAAATAGTCGGATTTGGTTGGTGGCGGCAGACTGCGAGTATCGGGGGCCTCTGATGGGCCTGCTTCTTCCTCTTCTGGACCCTCATCTCCCTCAACTTTTGGCGCAACCGGGTGTAGGGCTCCTCCCTTCCATAATTGATTA
The DNA here is from genome assembly GCA_016647705.1 of Eucommia ulmoides. Lineage (NCBI taxonomy): Eukaryota > Viridiplantae > Streptophyta > Magnoliopsida > Garryales > Eucommiaceae > Eucommia > Eucommia ulmoides. The sequence goes on from CM028337.1 coordinate 35,899,021, forward strand.
ATCATTGCATGATCGAGTAGAGCTTTAGAGGGGGCAACGGCTATCCTCTTTGATCACAACTCCGGTACCTCTGAATAGTTCGATCAAAATGAGGGAAAAGGAAGGTCAATCTTTGACAATTAAACCGCATGAAGAATTGAAGAATAGATATGCCACTCGAAGTTGATTGGGTTCCCCAATTGGATGTCGTGTAAAATAAAAGCCCTGTCCTTGGAGACGTCGGAATAATAGGATGTAGGAAGTAAGTTCCCACACACGAAGTGGTGCCAGATTTTTGGAACTAGTTTCAGATACCTCGCCTTGAATATCGCTTGACCCGACCTTGTGATTGTCCATTTAACGTTGCCCATTGTCAGGGCCCGGATTACAGTCTCCATAGATGGCGTGTAAGTCCTAAATCGATCGCGCAAGGGTTCTGGTTCCTTCAATCCCAAAATTTGGTTGAAGTGCTCCGGGCTGAATATGATTGGGCGATTCCTGACCCTTGTCCGGAAGTCAGTGGTCTCGATGATATTCACATAAAATTCTCGGACCACGGACACCTCACCCTAGGGGGGTGAACTGCAGAATTGTTCCCAACCCTGGCTCTTTATAACGTCTCTGAACTCTTCCTGAAGGTTATCCAAAGGCCCAAACCCCCTTTGGAGGATGCAAGTGTGCTTATACTTAAACTTGTTGAAGTGTTCTTCTACTGTCTTGGATACGAAGTGAGAGGACTCCTAATCTGCGGTTGAAAAGGATGCTTCCTTGCGTGGTTTTTTTGAGGCAGCATGTTTTGGCATTTTCCTATCAATTAACATCACAACACATACCAAAGCCAGAACAACAAAACAAATCATAGCAAATCATACCCACTAAACACACATTGCCATTATAACAACCGCATACCAACCAAAACCAAATCAACAATAGTTTCACAATGTAGCTTAAGATATACAATTCCCATAATGTATCTAAGCATAATAAGGAAAATCCACACCAAAAATCAACCCAAAATCCCAAAGAAAATGGAAATCGCAAAAATAGAGGTTTAAGGGTTTTGGTTACATTCCAAATCCAAGGATTTTTTTTTTTAAATAACATGCATTTTACTCAAATATTTCAACAAATAGATTAAATGTAGGATCATAAACACTTGTTGAAAATTTTTGGTCCAAACACTTAACAATGGAGAAATCGCACCGTTCGACCCTTAAACCCGAGATTTGCAAAATGAAGGACAAATCTGATATTTGGAGGAAGATTCTTGGTGGAAATCAGAATTTTAGTAAATGGAATGATGATTGTGAAGGTTTGGAACAGTTGGGAAGGAAGGGAATAGAGAGATTTGGGAGTTTTCGAAGAAACGGGACGATTTTAATCAAACAGATGGCTCACCGCCTAGGCGGTAGAGCACGTTTTTTAAAAATAAAACCAAACCTTCTGTCATTTCACCACCTAAGCGGTGGGAATCACCGGCCCGATGGTGAAACGCTTTTTCAGAAGCTGAACTCTCTGTTGTTTCACCGCCTAGGCAGTAGAATAATAACAACTTGATTTATTTTTATTTTTTTCATGTTTTCAAAGCCTTCTCCACGCTACTTACTTCCACTTCTCTATTTCAATGATTTAAAGTTCAAAACACAACCCCAAATATCTATACTCCTTAATTCTTCTCCAAACACATTCCGAGACCATTCCGGCCTCCAAAAAATAATTAATAACAAAAATTGTGAATGTTTGTTACCCTCGGTGACATATCAAAAGATTTACTTGATTTAACGTCCCTAGCTGGACTTAGCAAATTGCATGATCATTCATCAACAAGGGAGATACTCTTCACAACTCGTTTTTCATTACCGATATAGCGCTCGATCTTTTCCTCTTTACCTTCCAGTTCAACTGAACCGAAGGGAAATTTGCTTGAGCATTTTTCACCAAAATCCCTTATAGATAAGGTATTTAGGATAGAATGCTCCGTTGGATCACGATTCATGGTATTGAAGTTGGCTTCTTCTCTTTCTTCTTATCCTTTTCAACATATGCTCGATCTCATGATTAAGAGCCAAGAATTCCAAACCCCTTCTTCGTTGCATGCACTGTTTGATCACAACTCATGAAACAAATTAAACAAATAATTTAAAAGAAAATAAAAGAAAAGAATTGTCAAGATCAATATTCAACCACTTGGTCATAATATCAACCAAATTAAGTCACATCCCCGGTAACGGCGCCAAAACTTGGACGCGGCCATTTACGATGCTCACATCTAATGTTAATCGCAAGCGCACAAGGTCAAGTTTTAGTATAGTGATTGTGAGATCGGATATCGTGCCACTGGGGACATGTAATTTAGTTAAACATCGTAACTTTCACTGTCTTATATTATCTCGACTTTTCAAGAATTGTTTGTATTTTAATTAACAACTAAGATAAATGAAAACTATTAAGTTAGTTCTAACTATATTAATTACCTAGGTATTGATTTCTTTCACGTAATACATATTTGACTTCATTTAGTTAGCTATAACGATGTTTATCCTATCCGACAATCTCTATATCGATAACTTACTCACTCCATCTTCCGAGTGTAAAGCGAACGAATATATGACTTCGCGTTAACGCTGAGGTCCTCCTTGAACAACTTTTCAAACACATAGTCACATCAATCGTGAACCAACGTTGTGGATTGCACACATTCTAACGCCCTCCCGGGTCGTTAGAACGTCGCGTTATGTTTACCCTAATCCGAATCTGGGGTTACCTTTCCCGAGTGTCAAATCCCGTATTCTCAGTATATCGTAACAAACATAATATCAATAATAACGATAAACACAATTGGATTTAGACAAATAACCATTAAAGTAACGTATATTAAATCAAACTAGCAATTACATGACTTACAACAATACCTAGATAATATTTATCTAATACTACATGATCCTAGCCATATAACATACAAAACAAGAGTGATTCAATATCATTAGATATGCAAAAGTAATTACAAAGATAAAAACAAGGGAAGAATGATCAAAACTGATAGTGGAATGGTCCATTGTCACTAAGTATCGCTCCACAAATGCTTCGTCTTCTCAAATGATGAACCTCCTCTTCTTGATCTCTCAAGAATGGCTAAATAACCCTAAGCTAAGGTTACGAATGTTCAACCATTGTTTCAGACGTAGGAGAGTGGTATTTATAAGCCTAAGGTTTCAGAAAGATCAAAAATATCTTCCTGTCTGTGCAGAGCTGATCGCCTAGGAGGTGGTTTTCTCCGCCTAGGCGGAGGTTAAGTCGATTTGCTTACCACCTAGGCAGTGGTTTTCTCGGCCTAGGCGGTGGGCTGGCACACAAACAATCTGTCGTTCCTCCACTTAGGCGGTGGTTTTCTTTGCCTAGGCGGTGGAGCAGCACTCCAACTCTTTGACGCTTCTCCGCCTAGGCAGTGGTTTATTCGCCTAGGCGGTGGAACTTGTTCATTTTTTAGCACATCCATCATTCTTTACCACCTGGGCGGTGGGTTGTCAAACCCCGTATTCTCGGTATATCGTAGCAAGCATAATAAACAATACAACACGACAGACACAATCAGATAAACATGAACAACCACTAACAAAACATTGATTTTATATAAACAACGTTTTCATTAATTCAATCAAGCACTAAACAATATTTGTTTAGCTAAACATTGCTGTGGCCCTATATACAACTTGAAACAAGCTAAACATATACAAACATTCAACCAAATCTAAGAGAGAAAGAGATAAATGAAGAAACAAGCCATTTATCTGAAGATCCGACGCTAAAACCGTTCCAAGAATGCTTCCTCCTTATTTGCAACGTGATCTTCCTTTGGTCGAATGGCCTCGGAGCTCTCAAGACTTCCCAAAACGTCTAACCTTTTTGTTGGAGGAGAAGGGAGGATATATATATAGGCTCCTAAATATCCTAAATATCTTAAACTATCCGCAAAGGGACTACCTAGGTGGTGGGATTCACTGCCTAGGTAGTGAGTAAGTCGGTTAAGCTTTCGCCTAGTCGGTGGAGGAGGTGGTGAAATTGGAAAACTCTCTGTCGGATTTTCGCCTAGGCAGTGGGCTGTCAGTAGCCAAATGTGTTTTCTCTATATCTTCACCGCCTAGGCTATGGTTTGGAAGCCTAGGCGGTGGGCTTCCTTCAGATTTTTGCCTCCTTACTCATTTTTTCACAGTTCTTCCACCGTTCTTGATCTGATTTGATCGCATAAGGACCGTTTTAATCCCTTTTCACCCCAAATACCTATTTTATGGCAAAAAGAATATAAACGAATTAAAACTTAATAAAATGTACTAAACATACTCGAAAACTAACAAGTTCAGTTTGGAAATAGATAGGTAATTTACACCTATCAATCATAGAGGAACTTCTTCCTCTGAGCACTAGATAAGTCCGGGGGCAACAACTTGCAAGTGATATAATTGACTATATCAGTGAACCACGGAAGTATTACTTCGATATTGGATAGTTTCTCATCCGGGAAAACTTCTGTAATACAGGAATCATCACCAATATCTTCTAATACGAGTATTGAAAGATGATCTACAATAATATTTTTACTACCCTTTTTTTGTCGCGAATCTCGACATCAAATTCTTGAAGCAAGAGAATCCACTGGATTAAATGAGGCTTTGCGTATTTCTTTGCAAACAAGTATCTAATAGCTACGTGGTCTGTATAGACGATTACCCTGGACCCAATAATGTATGATCGAAACTTGTCACAAGCAAAGACCACCGCCAACATCTTCTTTTCCGTGGTGGTGTAATTCTCCTGTGCATCATTGAGAGTTTTTCTTGCATAGTAAATCGATTGGGAAATTTTCTCATTCTGTTGGCCCAAAATAGCCCCAACCGTATAGTCACTAACGTCACACATAATCTCAAACGACTCATTCCAATCAGGTACGACTATAATCGAAGCTCAAATCAATTTTTCCTTCATTGTATTAAATGTATCCAAACAAGAATCATCAAAAACAAATGGGGAATCTTTTTCAAGCAAATTTCACAACGACTTCACAATTTTTGAAAAAATCCTTGATAAATCTGCAGTAGAAGCCGGTGTAGCTTAGAAACCTCTGTACCCACTTTACATTGATCGATGGAGGAAGTTTCTCAACTGTCTTAATCTTTGCCCGATCCATCTCAAGTCCCTTTGAAGAGACTTGATGGCCTAAGATGATACCCTCCTTAACCATAAAATGACACTTCTCCCAATTGAGAACAAGATTTTTCTCTTTACATCGCTTTAGTACAAGTGATAGCTTGTGGGGGCAATGGTCAAAATATGAACCAAAGACTGAGAAATTGTCTATGAACATCTCCATAATCTCTTCCACCATATCTAAAAAAATCGCCATCATTTACCGTTGAAAAGTCGCTGGAGCGTTGCATAGTCAAAACACCATACGACGGTATGCAAAAGTGTTGTATGGACAAGTGAACATAGTTTTTTTTTTTTTTTTTTATCTCCCGGTGCAATGACTATTTCATTATATCCTGAATACCCATCAAGGAAGCAGTAGTAGTCATAACCGACTTGCCAGTCCAACATTTGGTCGATGAACGGGAGGGGAAAACGATCATTCCTTATGGCCTTATTCAACTTCCGATAATCAATGTGCACTCTCCATACCATGAAGGTTCGTGTGGGAATTAGATCATTCTTATCATTTTTCACAATGGTTATGCCACTTTTCTTTGGTACCACTTGCACGGGGCTTACCCACTCACTGTCCGATATCACTGAAATGATTCCGGCATTCAACAACTTTAGAACTTCAGCACAAACCACTTCATTCATCGTAGGGTTTAGCCTTTTGTGATGTTTAATTGAGGGCTTAAAGGAGTCCTCCATCAAAATTTTGTGCATACAAATGGTCGACGGATTCCCTTGATGTCAAAAATAGACCAAGCAACTTTTCTTTTTCTTCTTGACTTAATAATGATAAAATAATCACCGGATCAGTAGATTTCTCCCCCAAAAATGCATACCGAAGGTGCTCCGATAATTGCTTGAGAACCAACCCACCGTGAGGTGGATTTGAGGGGTTGGGCGAACTCTCATCTCCATCAAGAGTCTCCACTTGTACCAAATTTACCACATCACTAGGCAAAGCTTCGAGAGATAAAACACAGTCCACAACACTTTCATATTTGGTAGTTTCTTTCTCACCAAAATCCACCATAGATAGGAAATTTATGAGACTGTGCTCCAAAGGATCTTGGTGTACAATTTCATGAAAGAATTCATGTACACACGAATCTACCACTTTGCCCGATTGCAAGTCGAGCTCTCTTCTGAAAACTTCATGGTTTGAAGATGTTGAATTTCACTTCCTCGTCATTGACCCTTAAGGTCAAGTTTCCATTATGCACATCGATTAACGCCTTCCCGGTTGTGAGAAAAGACCTCCCAAGAATAATGGGAATTTCCCAGTCTTCCTCTATCTCAAACACAACAAAATCAACCGGGAAGATAAATTTGTCCACCTTCACGAGCATATCTTCAATAACGCTCTTTGGATAGGTTAAGGACCGGTTCGCAATTTAGTAGGCTTTTTTTCTCCAAGCCCCAAATTTTGAAATATGGATGAAGACATAAGATTGATACTCGCACCAAGATTGCAAAGTGCATTCTCAAAGTGAGACTTTCCAATAGTGCATGGGATGGTGAAACTTCAGGGATCCTTTAGCTTTTGCGGCAATTTCTGTTGAAGAATTGCACTACACTCATCCGTGAACGGTCTCGTACTTTTACAACATCTTCTTCTTAGTCATTTTATCGTTAAAAAAATTCCCATAATTGGGCATTTGGTCCAATGCATCAGCGAATAGGATATTGATATGGATTTTCTAAAAAATTCAAGAAACTTTGTAAATTGGCTATCCAATTTCTTCTTCTGAAACTGCTACGGATACGACAATGGTGGAGTGATCATCGATGGATTACCCAGAAATGAGATGAAATCCGGATTCACCTTTAGAACTTCTTTCTTCTTCTCATCCGAAATGGGTTCTTTTTCGCAACCTATTTTCTCCTTGGACTTATTTTCCTTTGGCTTTGTTGCTTCGATTTTCTTTCCACTTCTTAAGGTGATAGCTTTGCAATCCCTTAGGTCAGTTTGCGTATCACTTGGGAACTTCCCCGAGGTTTTCCCCTTGATGGCACAAACGAGCTGACCAATTTGCGTTTCCAAAGCCTTCATGGTTGAATTGGTGTTGGTGCACATCGTCTCGATGTTGTTAAGATGTGTCTCATGTTTGTTGAGATGATTATGCATTTCTCGCATGATATTTTGCATCTATTTGATAAATGAACAGAATAATTCTTTCAACAGTGGCTTATTTCTATCCACCAATTGTTGTTTCAAGGGATGACTTGGCTATTGTGGCGAAAAACCTTGTATTTATGAAGAATACCCTGGAGAAGGTAGCAAGGCATTATGGGTATTCGCATACGAAAAAATTTCGTGATTCTGAATCCCAGGATGATAGTGAGTTAGGATGTTGTTGGCTGGCCTAAAGGTATAGGCTTGGTTGTTGACGAAGTGACATTCCTCAAACTCATTATCAATTCCTGGTTGGGAAACACTTGCAATATTTTTCATCTCTCGACTTGATGAGGCATCTCTGGTTGTGAAGACAACAAACTATTCAGTGAGTTTCGAAACTTGAGTCGACAAGGTAGCTCGAGGATCAACCTCATGAAAACCAAATACCTTTTGTCCCATACTGCGCTTATTGGGCCATTGAAAATTATTGGCCTCCATCTCCTCCAATAGCGCTTGAGCTTCGTCAGGAGTTTTAGATAATAGAGAACCTCCAAATGTGGTGTCCATGATCGTTCTTGTCTGTCCATCCAACCCATTATAGAAGAGTTGGGTTTGAAATCAATCTTGATATCCGTGTTGGGGGCATCTTCTCAACAAGTCCTTGAATCATTCTCATGCTTCAAAGAGTGGTTCATGATGTCTTTGGCAAAATTAAGCAATCTTGCCTCTTAATTGTAATGTCTGCGATGGGGAAAATAACTTAGTGAGGAACCGTTGAGCTAGTTCCTCCCAAGTCGAGATACTCCACGGTTGGACAAATTGAAACAAACCTCATGCTCGGTCTCGAAGGGAGAATGGGAATAATTTTAGCCGAATGACATCCTCCGAGACTCCATTGATCTTTACAGTATTGCATATTTCCTACAATGTTGCTAAATAGATGTTGGGATCCTCATGTAGATTCTTGCTATATTAGTTATGTTGAACCATGTTGATCATGACAGGTTTCAACTCAAAATTATTGGTATGTGTAAGACCTCAATTGTAGCACGTACGTCATTTTAGTTGCATTTTAGAGTAATTGGAAAACAATCGGGGGAATTTGAGTCAATTAAAAATTCAAATTAAAAAATTTAGGGGTTAAATTGAAAATTTAGGAAAAACATTCTATCCAAAATTAGAATTTAACTTTTTAAATTGAAACTTAAAAGGGGTGAAATTTTAATTTTTAGAACTTTTAGAGAAGTTGATATTAGACTAAAAAGAGGATTTTAAGAATTAGGGGGGAGAAAGAGTATATATATATAAACCCACTTTGTGCGTGTGTGCTATGTGCCATGGAGACCCGCCGGAGGTTGAAAAGAATCGGGAAGTGGGAGACGTGGCATTTTTAGATCAACTGTTCAGCCTACTTGATACATGCATTATATACTTGCATGCAGACTCAATCTGAAGGGAGGAAAGGAGAAGCACGAAAAGAGATAAACAAAGAGAGAAAAAGAGAGCAGGGTCGGACAGTTGGTGTTCGTCGTCGACAGTGGGTTAGAGAGAGAGAGCTCGCCGGCAACAAAAATTCAAAACATAAAATAGAAATACAGCGTGGGTAGGTGTTCATGTTCTTCTTGTGGGTGTGTGTCGTCGTCAAATTTCAGAGAGAGAGAGAGCGGGTCGCTCCGGTGGGTATGGGATCGCCATTCGTCCGGTGGTGCGTAATCATCGCCGTCGTTCGGTAAAGTGTGTGTACGTGTTCTGTGTGGTTTGTTCAGTGTCACTGGTGTGTGATTGTTCGGTCAGATAGGTGTGTCGGTGTGGTCGCCGTCGTTGTCGGAATGGAGAGTAGAGAGAGAAGGTGTCGTTGGCCGGTGGGAGTCGTCGATTTCGTGGGTTTCTGTGTTCAGATGGTGGACGTGTGCATGTGGGTGTTCTTTAGTGTTGACAGTATGGGTGTGTTCCTTCGGTGGTGTGTGTGTCGGTCGTGTGGGTGTGTGTATGGGTGTCGCCGGTGGGTATGGACTGCCGATAATCGTGCGGCTGTGATCAGAAGTGTGGCGTCGCTGATATGTGTTTTGTCAGGTATGTGTGTGTTGTTTCTGCGGGGGGTGTGTGTGTGTGTGTGTACAGAACGGTGCAAGGTGGCCGGCGGACGGTGGCAAGAGGAGTGAGAGAGTTCGTCGGTGGAACTGAATCAGACGCAGGGAACAGGCGCGAAAAAAAAAAAAGAAAAAGAAGAAAAAAGGAAAAAAAAAAAAAAAAAAAAAGAAAAATTTTGCATAAACCACCCCACTGAAAATCAAAAACCCATCTCGTGGTCACCAAACAATTTGAAAATAGGTGAAATTTCAATCGATTATTAATTTTCGTTAAATTAAATTTTATTTAGCGTTACAAATCCTAATATCGTAATAATTTCGTAACGATTAATTAATTTTAATTACGTGGTACATAAAATAGTAACGATTCAGAATATAGGGTTTGCATTGCATGATTCAAATATTTTAGATAAGATATTAATTTAGGCACTGTCACTATTAGGCTCGCAGGCACCGGTGTCCCGATAGAGTGTGGTCAGTGAAGGTTTTGGAGAGCAGTTAACGAGGTGAGTGTACTGTCTTCTTGCCAAACTATTTATATATATATATATATGTGTGTGTGTGTGTGTGTGTGTGTATGTGTGTGATGAAATATTGGTTTACTTAAACTGTACAATTTTATAAATTATATGGATCAAGCAGGTATTTGGGTAAGTTGGTAAAATGAATTTTTGGGGTATTGTGTTGGTTTCTAAACGAGAGTGGAAAGTAATTAGTTTTCTAAGAATGTTTGGTTTTCTAAAAACTAAGGTGGGAGAAATGGTTTTTATTAAAATCGGTGTTACAAAGGTGAAAAAATGGGTTTTACTGAATTTGGTGGTACTTTTAAAAAGGAGAGTGAAAAACGTGATTTTGGAAATTCTCCACGAAAGGGGTGTGGCTTATATTCTCCCCATAAGGGGTATGGATTTTTGACGATATGGAGTGAAAATATATTTATTCCCATAAAGGATGTGGATTTTTAACTATACTGATGATTTTGACGATGCCATAGTTGTTCTCCCCGAAAGGGGTGTGGATTTTATTTTTCCCCGTAAGGGGTGTAGATTCTTCCCATGGGATGTCGATAGTTTACCCCGTAAGGGGTGTGGATTATAGTTCTCCCCAAAAGGGGTATGGATATTTCGTAGAAAGGCATTCCTACGGATGTTACGGTACCGTTACAACTCCCGATCGTGAGCTTAAAACGATCACTATGGCTAACCAGTGTGTGTTGTGGTGGAGTGGTGGTTTGAGATGTGTGTTTGAGATGTGATGTTTTACTTATATTGGGTGATTTATTATTTATTATGGTGATTTTTATTATTTTACTAGATGGGTTGGAATGGAACTTATATTTATTACTTTATTTTCACTGCTTATATTATAGAGAATTTTACTAGTTACGCGTTGTTTCTATACTCACGCTTGATCCATTTAGATGTTGTAGAATGAATTATTATTTTAAAAAATATTTTACTAAGAAGGTAGTACACTCGCAGGTAAAATAGCTAGGAGTCGATCAGTCCCCTACTAGCGCCAGATAGAGTTATGCGGGTCACGCAAAGTAGTCATTTGAAGAAAATTTTGGAGACGAAATATCATAAATAAAATCTAAGTGAGGTTCAGGGGATTTGTTTAATTGTATTTATATTCGGGACGGTGTATCCCTATCAGATGGGACTATTATATGTGTTGTATAGATTTACAATTTTGTTATTGATGTATTAAGGTTGGCTAGTCAGTTGGGCGGTGTCATGTCTATGTCACGCCGGCCCCACATGACGGGTGTTCGGGGTGGGGTGTGACAGTATGGATTGGTTGCCTCCAGATCTCTGAATAGTTGTCAAACACAACGGGTCTATAGTAATCCCGAAGGACCCGCTGTTGTTGTATTTCAGGTTCCGGTGGTTGTTGCAGTAGTGCTTGAAGCACCAATGGTTATTGTAGTACTTGGTTATTACCAACGTCATCTATTTTTTAGCTTGGTTTCTCCTTTCTCTCCTTAATCTCCTTAATGTGCGTTCAATTTCTAGATCAAGCGCAAGAAATTCCAAGTCACGGATATGTCGCATACACTGTCAATCACCACAACCAACCAAAAAAAAAAAGGGTGTCTAAATTAATATTGAGTTACTTGGTAGTAATATCAACTTGATTTCTAACTTTTAAATCCCCGGCAACGGCACCAAAAACTTGTTGCGATAAATTATGCGCTAGGAATACTTGCAACTGTATGAGGTCGTATCGTCCACTGGGATTACCGTTAAAACAAGCTAAGTATCACTATTAGAATAACTCAGTTTTATCTAGATGATCAATGATTTGAATGGTGTTCGAAATATTAAAACAAATCAAAATACAAGAATTAGAATAAATTTAATGGGAATGGATTACCTAGGGATTCACTTCGTTCACTCATACGTTTACCTGATTTAATCTAGTTTACACTAATGGTTATCAACCTATTCAACAATCAAGATTTCTAAAGCTCTCTCACTATCTCTCCAGAGTGCCGAGGAGTGAATATATAACCACTTCAAAATCGATATCCCGATCTAGAGTTTAGGTGGTTACATTCATCTTGTCCCAATCTTATGGATTGCACAAGTTCTAATTATCTCTTGATCTATTAAAACTTATTTGACGTTTAATCTTAGTCTGAATCTGGGATTACCTCTTCCTAGTGTCAAATCCCATATTCTCAAACCAACCACAATATCATATATAAGTATACAATGAAAGTAATAAAACGATAACCACAACTGAATAGAGATAAAAACATAGATTCAATCAAACATAGCACTAGTGAACTACATTAATCCCTAGATAAGAGAAGTTTAGCTACACATTGTCATTTCCAAATACCCAACAACAAATGAATAACACATAATCTAAACAACAAACTAAGATCTAAAAATAAGAGATAGATTGAGAGGGTAAAGATCCAAAACTGATATGTAGAATGAATCTATTTCCACGTAAACAACTCTAAGCCCTTCAAGTTAGTTTCTCTCTTTCTAATGGTGGCCTCCTTGGTTTGGTCAGAAAATGAGCTCCCAAAAACGTCCCTTTCAAAAGAGATTTCACTTTCTATTTATAGGATACTCCTCCAAAACCCTAAAATGACTGAAAAACCCTATTAGTGATAAAACGGCACTGCAATGCTTAAGGAACTGAAGAGGTGAGAAAATAGATGCGTGCTGCTGCACGCAATGGTCAGAAACTCAAACAAGGGCACATTGTAGCACCTTCTGGGTAGCCTCGATCATTTCTTCGTTCTTCATCGTTTCTTCACTGAATTTCCATTGATTTTCTCGATTTGCTCCCGTTTCCACCCAAATCAACTTACCCACAAAAAACAATGCAAAAGAATTAAAAAACACTAATAGAACACTCAAAAACTATAAAATTCATAAAGAAATAAATGGATAAATATTTATTTATTACTAACAACTAACTATTCATTTTTCCTATTCTATGTCTTTCCGTGCTAGCCTAGATCATGGTCTGGCCCTACATCTCAGGCTGTGGACTAGCAACCTGTATATATTACTATGTGTAGACCCTTGTGGCTAAACGGAGAAATAAAGGGAGACCATCTATCTCTTCGGGGATAAGTGTGTGTCTTCTTCAGAAACATTTCCTCCTTCTTAGTTACGAGTAGAACTGACACTTATATTTTATTTTATTTTAACTAACAAAGGTAAACAAATAACATTAAACTAGCCTAAGCAAGTAAGTTTGGTCGAAGTGTTCTTGACAAGAATCAAATGTGCATATCTTTACCATTAGTGTCATGCTTGTTCTTACTTTTCTTAAATAAACAAAAAGAACTAAAAAAGAAAGAGAGTTTCCATATAAGAAGTTTTCTACACTAAAAGTACTTTGTGTTTTACTCTAAAAAATAATATTTTTTCTAAATTATTTTCATAAACAAATGTTTTTATATACTCTGTTTTACAATAAGACTTTTACTTGTTTTTATTATGTTTTTCTTAATTAAAACATGGTTTTCGACATTCCAATAAAAATATTTCTTAAATTTATTTTTACATTTTTCTTCTATTTTAAAATGCATACTAGTTTCTCAAGTCAAGCTTTAAACAAATAAAAATCCCCCTCGAGGCTAAACTTGTTCTTCTATAATCGATAGGCGGTCTAAAAAAGATATATTTGTTCTTTATTTTTAATCTATTTTATCCATTGATGCTTTTTATAAATAATTTTTCTTATTTTTTTTTACATAAAATAAATATAAAAGACAAAAATATTTCAAAATGGGAATTAGTGTGTTAACCAAAAGCAAAGAAAATTACTTGGACTAGTTTGAACATAAAGATTTATTTAAACTTAGGTACCATCTTCGAACAGGTATCTTGGGGTGCCTAATAACTTGCCCGAGTATAACCGACCCTCGAACTTTAAAAAATTTCTGGTATAGACCAACTATTTTATAAGTCAAAATTTGGGTCATTTCTAAAATAAAATAATTTACTAAATTCCGGTGAACTAGCACAACATTTAATCTAATGCTAGGTGAAGACTACATTTTTAAAACAAATCTCAGTTCAAATAACATTTTCAAAACTGGCGCCTAGAAAATCCCTTGAAACTATTTTTTTCTAAAAAGATTTTGAGAATTTTGAGAGGGAAGAAATCAAACCTTGTTTTTCTCTTTTCTTGCTTTTTCATTTTTCCAAAATTCGGGGTGCTTCATCAACATGTGTGGTATTTGTTGTGCAAATGCCACACTCCTCTTGTCTAGGCCATATTTTCCACAACTCAAGCCTAATTGAAAATTTCGCGAGATAACTGGTGAAAGTAGTTGTTGCTCCAAGAGTTATCAAACAAAAATTAAAAAAAAATAAAAACACCAAAATAAATAAATAAAAATATATTTGGGTTAGATTATTTTGCTAATTTGATTTTATTTGTGTTAATTTTGATTTATTAATTAATGCAGGTTATCCATACTTTTCACAACTCAAGTCTAATTGAAAATTTGTAGAAGAACTTTTGGAACTAGTTGTTGCTCCAAAAATCAACAAACCAAAATTTAAGAAAAAAAAATAGCACCAATTTTTTTTTTTCTTTTTTTTTTAAATAATTAATTTTGCTTTATTTGGGTTGGATTATTTTGTTAATTTTGTTTTATTTGTGTTAATTTTAATTTATTAATTAAGTCATGTTATAATTTAATTTTGAGCTATTTTTTAGTTTAATTTAAATTCAAGTTGACCTAATTTATTTAGTTTTATTTTATACATGTCGATTCGGAATCTAATCATTAATTTGATACATGCAGATACATAATATTAATTCAAATTCAAACTACATGAAACAAAATTAAATTAAAAAATTTAAATTGAAACTAAAATTTTAAAAATTAAATCGAAATTTGACGATTAATTTAAATTTTTATTCAAGTCGATATCTATTTTTAATTTTAATATAAAATGCACTTAAAGGAATAACACACTAATTTCGGTATAACTATTGGAGTACTTACCCTAAACATGTGTCTTACCACTATTCATATGCCATATTCCACAAATGCCACACTAAATTTACCATATTTATTTGAGATGCTCTTAGAGAAAAATTTATCAAAAGCATCTAGATTAAAAGTTATCCATGTCAAAAGAAATGAGTTATTACAACTTACACCCCTTAACGTTTTCCCCGAAACCACGGAAATCCCTCATGTTACATAAAAATATTTTTTAGACCCCGATAATATTATATAAGATGACACTTATACCCCCATTAACAAAAAATTATGAATGCATTACTAATTATACCCTTTGAAGTCAACTTGTACATTATTTTCTAAAATTAACCCTATTTACTTTTGTACCTAGGCCAAAATGCCATTGTTTTTATCAAACCAATTACAAAATATATTTTTTTCTCTTTATATTCATTTGTTTTTCCTTTTTCCTATCTCTTTCTCTCATGCAAAACACAGAAGGTGCAAAGTGCACCTTCTGGCTCCAGTTTTACTAATCATGTTGGTAGAGGTGGTGTGGTATAGGGGAACTATGTTGAGAGTAGTGAGTGAGAGTGAAATGGTGGCGATGATGTCCTCTTATGGGCCAATTTTGCAAACTGCAAGGCGCTTCTCTCTCCCTTCAGTGAGTTTCGTTTCCAACGAGGTGACGCCAGAGATTGAGAATCTTTTTAGGCAGAAGATTGAATTGGAGAGTTGAAAATTGGAGAAAAACAAACATGAATCGATGGAGTGGAAATGGACGAGAATGAAACTTCAGTCGCATAGGGAAAAAACAATAGCAAGGAAGCAAAATGTGTTCGGAACCACTTGTTGCTGCGAACTTCAATCGCTGGTGTGTGACCCCGTCAGTCCCACTACAATTGTCGCAATCGTAACACCTAAAAGGGAAATCTCTAGCATCGAGCATGAGGAAATATTTGCCATAATGTGTTCCAGTGGTGAAGATGGTCGTGGTTAGTGGTGGAGGGTGGCCGACTGATACGAACCTCACTAAGAATTTGTGAGACCTGAAACCAATTTACGGTGTCCTTGCTAGGATCAATCTAAAATCCATATTTTTAAATGAAAAAAAGAACACATAAATATAGAATGTTTGATTGAAAACCTTGATCCAACGTTTATGAATGAAACGCGAACCTAAGGTATCAAATAACAAACATCGACCCAAAGATTATAATGGAATCATGAACTGAAGGTATAGAGTTTAAATGACACAAGAAATTCTTGATAAGTTCAAGAAAAAATTATATGAATAACTCAAGAGAAAACTCTCTCAATCTGATATATTATTCAAGTAATGTGTTTTTCACATAAGATAAAACTCTCTTAAATAGGAAACCAACAATAAAGAGAAACCTAGGCTAGTAGGTGACCTTTCACACTTAGGGGTAGCCAAACATAACATGAAGTCTTTAACTTTAGCACAACCTACCATAGATAGTGGGTGAACTTTCACATCTAAGAGAAGACCACATAGAACAAGAAGTCTTAGATGCATTTCACACCTACTACAAGATAAAAACAAAAAAATTAAAAATACTAATTGCCAATCATGTCTTACAAAATAACCTAAATTAAAATAAATAACTAAAATTTTGTGGGTCTAATGTCCAGGCCCATCTGAGTTCATGCCTAAATCCATTTGCTTGCCTTGATGAGATGGATTAGGTCTTGGTTGTTATTTGGGCCTCACTTGAGCTTTACCACTTTTGACTCAACCCAAATATCTTGAATTAGCTCATTAAGTATTTCTTTGATCTTCTTGGATCTTTTCGTCATAAGAGATCCAACTGGAACATGCAGTGGATCCTTTGTTGGTGCTTGTTGGTTGGCATCATCTCCCTCTCTTCAAAAGGATTCGACCTCGAATCTTTACCTACATCAAACAGAGAAAGATCAGAAACATTAAATGTAGCACTAACATTATACTCATCAGGAAGATCCAACTTGTATGCATTATCATTGATCCTCTCAAGGACTTGAAATGGACCATCCCATTTAAGATGTAGTTTGGATCATCTATGGGATAAAAATCGCTTTTTTCTCATATGCACCCAAAATCACCTAGTTCAAAGATGACTCATCTACAACCCTTATTGGCTTTGGTCGCATATTACTCATTTTTCTTCGTTATGTGTTGTTGTACACTTTCATGAAGTTTCTTCAACGTCTCAGTCTTTTTTTGTCCATCTAAACTAGCCTTCTCATTAACTGGCAAAGGCAACAAATCTAAAGAAGTTAGTGAATTATAAACATAAATAATCTCAAATGGTGAAAAATTCGTGGTAGAATGAACACTCCAATTATAAGAAAATTCAATGAACGACAAACAATCCGCCTAATTTTTCAAGTTCTTTTGAATAATAGTATGCATTAAAGTAGATAAAGTTCGATTCACCACCTCGATTTGTCCATCCGTTTGGGGGTGACAAGTAATTGAAAATAATAATTTCGTTCCAAACTTTCCCTACAAGACTTTCCAAAAATAGCTAAGGAACTTGACATCACGATCAGACACGATACTCCTAAGAACACCATGGAGCCGTATTATCTCTCTAATGAACAAATTTGCGATTTGGGTTGCATCATTGGTTTTATTACAAAATATGAAATATGCCATCTTAGAAAATCTATCAACAACCACAAAAATCAAATCGCTACCTTTCCTTGACCTAGGAAAGCCTTAAACAAAATCTATGGAAATATCTACCCAAGGCACAAAGGAGTGTATAATCCATGTCGTAAGACTCTAGATTTGGCCTGCCTACATGTAACGCATCTATTAGAAACTCTCTCCACATCATGTTTCATTTTTGGCCAAAACAAAATGTTCATGTAATACGTCTAAAGTCTTCCTCACACCAAAATGACCCATTAAACCACCCCCATATGCTCCATGCACAAGCAACTCACGCATAGAACAATTAGACACAAAATCTATTTTCTCTAAACAAGTACCAATGCATTCTATAGAACTTACCAAACGCTATCTTCTCACACGCTTCATACATACTAGCAAAGTCATCATTATTGGGATACAATTCCTTAACATATTTAAAACCCAATAACTTTGCATTTAAAGTAGAGACAAGGGCATACCTTCTCGATAATGCATCAGCCACAATATTTTTCTTACCTTGTTTATACTTGATTGCATAAGGGAAGGTTTCAATGAATTTCATCCACTTAGCATACATCCTATTCAACTTACCTTGCCCTTTCTAGTGCTTCAATGACTCGTGGTCAGTATGTATGATAAATTCTCTTGGCCACAAGTAGTGTTTCCAAGTCTCCAATTATCTTACCAACACATAAAGCTCCTTGTCATATGTCGGGTAATTCAACATTGCCCCATTTAGCTTTTCACTAAAGTATGCTATTGGCCTTTTTTCCTGAAACTCCAATACCTATTCCTAAGGCATCACACTCAATTTCAAAAGTTAAAAAAAAAAAAAAAAAAAAAAAGTAATACTAGTGAACAAGCACCACATAAACTTTCTTTAATCTCATTAAATGCTTGTTCTTACTCAATATCCCATTTAAAACCTAATGATTTTTTAACAATTTCGGTGATTGGTGCGGCTAGTGTACTGAAATCTTTACAAATCGCTGATAAAAACTAGCAAAACCATGAAAATTTCTCACCTCTGTGATTGACTTAGGTGTGGAAAATTCCTAGATAGCCTTCACCTTTTCCTCATCCACCACAATTTATTTTGCGCTAACAACATAACCAAGAAACACAATTTTGTCCAAGCAAAAAAAATATTTCTTTACATTGGCATATAGTTTTTCTTTTCTTAAAACTTTAAGAACACAATGCAAATGCTCAATATGCTTATCTAAGCTCTTGCTATACACCAAATATCATCAAAATAGACCACAAAAAATTTACCTATAAATGCACGCAATGCATGATTCATTAACCTCATGAATGTACTTGGTGCATTAGTTAGACTAAAAGCATTAACCAACTACTCATACAATCCATGTTTAGTTTTAAAGGTATTTTTTTCATTCATCACCCTCTTTCATTCTAATTTGATGATACCCACTTTTTAAATTATTTTTTATGAAAATACCTGACCCATGCAATCCATCCAACAGGTCATCTAGCCTAGGAATGGGATGTCATTACTTTACCGTAATGTTGTTAATAGCCCGACAATCAACACACATACGCCAAGTTCCATCCTTCTAAGGAATAAGTAGCACCATTACCGCGCAAGGACTCGTACTCTCTCTTACATGTCCTTTGGCCAGCAACTCCTCAACTTGTCTTTAAAGCTCCTTTGTCTCTTCCAGATTACTCCTATAGACTGGTCAGTTATGAATTGTCTTCTCTGGCACAAAATCTATTTGATGCTCTATTCCTCTAATCCGTGGCAATCCACTATGCACCTCATCAGGAAACATGTCATCATATTCTTGCAACAAAGAAACAACAATACTAGGCAAAAATTTGCTAATTTCGTTAATATTAAAACAAGTTTATTTGTACAAGAATACAAATATAGGCTGGTTTGTATAAAAAAACACTCTTGACATCACTCGCCTTAGCATAAAAACTCACTTGTTTTTCTCTTTTTCTTTCACTCTCTTTTCTCCTTTCATCATATTTTTTTGAACTCTCGATCTCATAATTTTTTTTAATTCATTCTTTCTTTTTAATTTCACTTGATCCTCTCACACTTGTCTTGGAATCAATGGTACAAGAGTAACGGTTTTATTATTTTTGACAAAGGAATGCCTATTCTTGAACCTGTCATGAGTAACCTTCTAGTCAAATTGCCATGGCCTGTCTAACAATATATGGCCCGCATGCATTGGAACAACATCACAAAGTAATTCATCCTTGTAATTACCAATTGAAAAGGAAACTAACACTTGCTTATTTACCCTAACCTCCCCACAATCGTTCAACCATTGCAACTTATATGGTCTAGGGTGTTTTAAGGTAGGTAAATTCAACGTTTCTACAATGTAGTGCTAGTTACATCAGTACAACTTCCCTTATTAATAATCATACTACATACTTTGTTGTTGATGTGATATCTAGTATGAAAAATATTCTCCCTTTGCTGTTCCATGTCATCCTATGTGACTTGGGCACTTAGAGCATGCCTTACCACAAGTGACTCTTCCTCCACCAGATACTCCATGTCATTGTTACAAGCATCCATATGCGGTGTCATTTGGTTATCATCGCTCTTACTTTTGACTTCCAGTCCTCCATCAACATGTGTTATCATGGTCCTCTTATTTGGGACTTATGAAGCTTTGTGACCTATTCCCAAACAATGAAAACTTTTAATATCACGGTTAAGAGTTTAGGTTTCGGTTTTACCTTTGTTGATATTGGGCAAATCATCTCTACTTTTTGATGGTTCAATTTTGGACTTTGAAACAACCCCATCCCCTTTCCTCCCATTTGGCCTCTATAAAGTAGAGGAGTTCGAATTTTGAAATGACTAAGTTTCTTTCCATTTAAGCTATCGTTCCACCTTTATGGCCATGTGAAATATATCCTCAAACTCCAAGTAATGTTTCAACTCCACCACGTTGGCAATTTCTCAATTCATCCCATTCTTGAACCTTTCCATGATAGCTTCTCTATCCTCCTCGACATTAGCCCTGATCATGGAGATCTCCATCTCCTTGTAGTAATCATCCAGGCTCCGATAGCCTTGCATAAGGCTTTGTAATTTATGATACAAGTCTCTATAGTAGTGACTAAGGACAAACCTCACCCTCGTGATGGCCTTCATTTCCTCTCATGTCTCAATAGGATTCTCATGGTTTCTCCTCCTGTTCATCACAAGTTGATCCCACCATATTGTAGCATAATCAACAAACTCAATTACAATAAGTTTTACCTTTTTTCTCCTCGAAGTTGTTGTGACACTTAAAGATCAACTCCATTTTCTTCTCTGACTCCAAGTATGCTTCAGGGTCATTTTTCCATTGGAACAATGGTATCTTCATTTTGATGTTCCCAAGGTTTTGGTCAACCCCATATTGCCATCTCAGATCTCTTTGGTAAACTCTACCACGCCTTTCTCCCCTCGGCACGAATCTGCTCTTACCGTTCAATGAAGATTTTTCTTCATAATTTTCAAACTCTTCCTCGGGGTCACCATCAGAATCTTTCACTTATGCATGCCTTTCTTGATTTCTAGAATTTGAGATTCCTTGGGGCTGCCTCTTACACCAATCGGCAATAGCAACGTCTTGCTTATCCATTTGATCTTGAAATTCATTAAACACCACATTCATGTGTTCAAATTGTTGTTGCATAGTCTTCAACATGAAGGGCGTCACCGCTCATCCTTCATTGTTTGATGTGTTACCTCTGGAAGACATATCTTAAAACTAAAGAGAAATATTAGAGAATAAGTCCTCACACACTCCCTCACATGTTTGCACTCAAAGTATGTCACTCAAACTCTCTTGCCTTTTTTCACTTATAGCTTCCTCTTTTATTTCTTTATTGAACTTAATCAATCCCAATCAAAATTTCTTGCAACAATCTAAACTTAATATTTCATTTCACAAAGAATGATATTTAGGAAAGAACAAACAAAGTGAACCATGAGAACAAAATAAATAAGCTACAGAATAGAATAAGAAGAAATTGATCTCAATTTTTGGTTGCTGGATTTTTATTTTTATTTTTGTTTCTGTTTTTTTTTTTTTTTTATACAGAATTTCGGTCTTTTTTTTTCCTTTTTTTTTTTAAATGATGATAATAGAAACCTTAAACAAAATCTAAATAGAATTAAAGCTTTAAATGAGATCTAAACAAAATTGAAGACTTAAACAAGATCTGAACATAATTGAAACTTTAAAATAAGATCTGAACGAAATTGAAGATGCAATTGTCAAAGAAAATAATCAATGAAAAATAAGGATAGATCCAAACTTGATTTTAGAACTGTGCTCTGATTACTAGATGATGTAAACCTCACCAAGAATTAGTGAGACTCGAAACCAATTTATGGTGTCTTTACTAGGATCGATCTAAAATCCACATTTATAAATGGAGAAAAAAAACACAAAAAAAAAAAACACAAAAATACAGAATGTTTGATAGAAAACCTTGACCCAACGTTTATGAATGAAACGCGAACCGAATGTTTCAAGTAACAAACCTTGACCTAAAGATTATAATGCAATCATGAACCGAAGGTATAGAGTTTGAACGCCACAAAAAATTCTTGATAAGTTCAAGAAAAAAAATTCAAAAAAGAACTCAAGAAAAATCTCTCTCAATCTTATATATTATTCAAATAATGTATTTTTTCCATGGGATACAACTCTCTTAAATAGGGGACCAACAATAAAGAGAAACATAGGCTAGTGGGTGGTCAAGCACAACCTACCATATATTGTGGGTGGCCTTTCACACCTAGGGGTGACCAAAGAGAACAAGAAGTGTTTAACTTTAACACAACTTATCATAGATAGTGGGTGGCTTTTCACACCTAGGGGAAGGTCAAATAGAACAAGAAGTCTTAGATGTCTTTTACACCTATTACAAGACAAAAAACCAAAAAAATAAAAATACTAATTGGCATTCATACCATACAAAATGACCGAAATTAAAATAAATAACTAAAATTTCGTAGGTCTCATATCTAGGTCTATTTGAGTGCATACCTATGCCCATGCTTGCCTTGATGAGATGGATTAGGCCCTGATTATCATTTGAGCCTCACTTGGGCTTTACCACTTTAGAATTAGCCCAAATATATTGAATTAGGCCATCAAGTGCTTCTTTGATCTTCTTGGATCTTGCCCTAGTAAGAGGCCCAACTAGAACATACAGCGGATCATTTGTTGGTGCTTGTTGGTTCGTATTACTAACGGCATAGTGGTCAAAGATGATGAACAAAAATCCTTGAAATTATTAGTGTTGATGTTTTTATGGAACTAATGGTTTTACCAAGTGTTTCGGATTTAAAGTTCCATATACTTGATTGAGATGAGAAATCATCGAATAAAATGTAATAGGTGCAAGATGGAAATGATGAAGACATAAAGAGTTTTGAAATCATGGAAGAAAACTAGGTGAAAATAACTATTTACCTATATACTCTTAATACAACCTGAATTAGAATTGTTGGCCTAGTGAGCTACCCAAGAGGGAGGTGAATTGAGTAGTATTAAAAATATCAGAGTTTATAACACTTCAAAAATCAAACAATTAACTTTATCCTAAAATTAATTATTATCCTTATAGCATCGAATATGTGTTATCAATTCGGTGCACACCAAACAACAATATAAGTAAAATAAATAAAGCAGCACACCACGATATATTCTGGTTCACCAAGCTACTCTTAGCTAATCCAGTCCTTCGAGCCCCACAGAGATTCGCACCCACTAAACTCAAGATCCTTGTAAAGGTAAGAACCAAACCCTCACAAAGATTATTTTCACAGGCTTAGAATCAACCTTTACAAATTCCTTTTTTCCAGACTCAGGAATAACCTCTACTTTTTATAGGCTCAAGAATAACCTATACTTTTTATAGGCTCAAGAATAACCTAATTATTTTTATACCTTAGGCTAAAGAATCAAAACCTCACAGAAACACTCCAATTATCCTTTTCTCAGGTAAGGATGGAACCTTTACAAAATTACTCACAAACTCAATCAAGGAAGAATTAACATCTCAATCTCTTTATCGGAAGACATTGAAACCCAGCTACCCATGATTAGATACTTCCAATAGTTTCTAATCCACACACAACTCACCAATTATAAGAAATTGATAATTTCTTCCCACTCGGAGCTTCTACCACCTCAAAACAATTTAAACTCGATTAATATCCCGATAATTACTAGTGATAAAATTAAGTGAGAAAACAAAAATCTAATTATAAAAATAATGTGGGTAGCACAAAATTGAGCACGTAATCAAATTATCTCACAAATCGTTTTAAAAGAATTTTTATGCTTTTAAAGTTCAAAAACGATTTCCCATACAATCAATTAACCAAGCAAGCAATGATAGCAATAGACTCAATAAAGAATGTTCGTGGAACACTTTCAACAAGAATATATAAAAATCTGATTATGATAAATATAAATAGCACACAAATAAGTATGTGATCAGATTTTCACCAAAAATTGTTTTAAAATATTTTTATTCAATTTAAAGTTAAGAAAATAATTTTATCAAGATCTTATCAACCAAACAAATATAGAAAAATAAATATGCAGTAAAGATTAATAGCTTGGAAAGATCTCACCAGAATAACATCGAAGAATTATAGATTGGAACGCTAGAGAGCTCAACTCAATAACGCTTACACAATCAGCATTTTAACTCAAGAACTCTTTAATAATTGATCTCACAATTTGATCTCTCAAAATAATATAAGAATGACTACTCTTATGAAAGTTTATGAACTTAATAGTTCTTGATATAGTATCTCTTAACATATGAAATCCGCAGGTCTATTTATAACCACTTGAAACAAACCTTATAACGGTTAGTTTCCACAAGATAAGTATCTAAAAAGCACCTATAGACTCCATATATTGATTCCTTTCATTTTAGGTATATTTGACTTAATTATGGCTTTCAAAACATTCAAATTAGTCCCTCAACTATTTCTCAAACTCAAATCAATAGGATAGAAAGAATTAAAAGTAACAATTTGAGAATTACTTAAAATATATATACTATATCAATAGGGATATTCAAATAGAAGTATCATATGTTCAAAATATCCTTATCCCTAAAATCTCTCAATCAAGTAAACAAATAATGGTTAGTTAACAACTAGTATTTAAATCAAAATCCACAAAATCCTCAAAATCTGAAACTGGCCAACGGTCGACAGACACACATCCATCGGTCAACCGCCTAATTCAGGATGTAGCCCAAGCCAAAATTCCATCATCATAAGTTGACTTACCTATCGACCTATCAATACAAAGAGTTCATATTTTAAGCATATGTTAACCTACTTGTTGACCGGGATATTCAGAGACTTCTTCTTTTAAGCACAAGTCAACTTATCTATTGACTGCCCATGCTGGAACTCTTCTCCTTAATTATTTTCTTTGACATTTTTACCCCTTTAACCGATTTAGTTTCTCAGTTAACTCCATTAAAATCTTAAAATCAAATTTAATCAATTATCTTTATTTCTTTTTTAATTATACATAGGAGAAAATAATTTCACTAATTAGGATCCTATCAAAACACACATAAACATAAAATCATTTTCGTATCGTGTGTGATCTTAATCGGGATACATTAAGAGTAAAAATAGATTAGAGTTGCTTTCACCTAGATTCTTCAGAATCTTCAATCTCTTAGTATCTGTCTCTGCATCCTTCACAATTTCTTATGATGTTATCATCTTTCCATTATCTCTGCATTCTTTATAATTATTTCATGATATAGTCTGGAACTCTTTAAACTGAAACACTTAATAAAAATATTAATTGCATAAAAAATATCAATATTTAATTGTTCATCAAAATCTTAGGATCAGCAATCTCCCCATTTTTTATGATAATAATTAGCTTTGATGTTTTCTTCAAAGTAATAATGTAACCACACTCCCTCTAAATCCAAGGACGGGTTCTTTAACTCGTTAAAGTAAAGTAATGAAGATAATCATGAGATTTTCAACAAAGAAAAAAAATAATATATAATAAACTCCCCCATAAGATATTCAATAAAACATCAACAAATTCTCCCCCTTTGTCATTGATAGCGCGTGAATACGCCACTACTTTCACTCGCAAGTATATGTGGTCAAATTTTAGTATAGATCGGGACATTTAGAGTTATTGTGTCCACAGGGACTGGTTTTGACCATTATTGAGTACCACGTTTATCATGACCTAACTTTATCTAGGCGAAAATAAATGTGTTTAAAATTAATAATACTAATACTAAGTTAATTAATCTAATTAAATTAACTAAACTAATATTACTATGAGATGATTTAGGGAAAGTATTGCCTAGGGATTAACTTTTGTTTACAAAAACATGTTCGGCCTCGTTTTAGTTTACGTTAACGACTTATCCGACAATCTCAATTCATAAACTCCCTCGCCACCTCTCCCAAGTGTAAGACGAGGGATATAATGCGACTTCGTGTCAACGAATAAGTCCCCTTCAATGTCTTAACAACCCTAGGTCATGTAAGTCTCGCCCCAACGTCATTGATTACACACAATCCAACTCCTGACCGGGTCATTGGATCATCGTGTTGTGTTTACCCTATCGACAATATCAATTTTAAAACTTCACCGCTACCTCTCTCGAGTGTAAGACGGAAAAATTCATGACCGAGTCAACGAAGAAATTCCCCTCAACGTCTTAACGACCCTAGGTCACGTGAGTCTTGACTCAACGTCATTGATTGTCCACAATCCAAACCCCGACCGGGTTATAGAATCGTGGAGTTTGTTTATTCTAGTCTGAATCTGGGATTTGTTAAACCCCGTATTCTCAATATGTAAATCTAAGCATAATAAACGAACAATACGGCAAACACAATTAAAATAACGAAGAACAACCACTAACCAAACACAAACTCAACAAAACAACATTTTCATAAATATATTAATCCCTAGACAAAAACTCGTTTAGCTCATGGCCATAGCTGATTATACAATGAAAACTAAGCTAAACATGCTCAAATAATAATCCTAAGTTAAGAAATAAAAGAAGGAACAAGAGAAACTTAGCCTAGTCCGAAGATTTATTACTAAAAATGTTCTGAGAACGCTCCTCCTTCGTTGCAACATGATCTTCTCCTTAGGATTTGAATGAGCACTCCCAAAACCTCTCAATCTAACCTCCTAAAGTCTATGGAGGTCCCTTCACCGAATGGAGAGGAGGGGAGGAGAAAATAGAGATCAAAATATCCTAAAATATCTAAAATAGTATCTAAATTGGCGCAGAAGTGACCGCCTAGGCGGTGGAATATCTGCCTAGGTGGTGGAATATCCGCCTAGGTGGTGGAATATCAGCTTAGGCGGTGGAAAAGTAGTGAGTTTATGCTTGATTCTGCACTTTTACTACTTAGGCAGTGACACACTTTCTTGTTTTGGATGTAACTTCTTCGTCCGAGCTCCGATTGAGATGATTCAAAAACCAATGGAAAGCTAAGAGCAATATATACAACTTACACGTTTTGAGTTTTACCAAAATCGGATTTAATCATAGTCAAAATAGCCTTGAAGTTACAGAAACTGTATCGGCTTTGCACATTTCCATCATTTTTCCACCATTCATGATCCGATTTGATCGTTTTTTATCCGTTTACATACATTTTCACCTCAAACACCTAATTTGGACAAAAACACATAAAAACATATTAAAACGTACTAAACATACTCAAAAACTAACAATGTTCGGATTGGAAATAGATAGGTAATTTACACCTATCAAGTACCTCCAAACTCGGAATTTTGCTAGTCCTCGAACAAAACACCCATGCAAAAAAATAAAAGATAACAACTAAAAATGAAAAATGAAAAACAAATATGTGCAAGTTTTGAATATCATCTATCGGCCAAACGAAATATCCCTCATCGGCCCCCAATCCTATCGAGTTTAGGCATAAAACACACCATGTAATGTTCTAGAATTTCAATATTTATAATAGTAAATGTCGTTATAGATCCTGCTAAAGTGTGTGTGTGTGTGTTTAAAACTCAAATATATAACTGTCCGTTAATCAGATTGGATTATCCACCATATAAGTACATGATAGAAAAAACCTGAAGGTATAGGGAATCCATAGGCTTAACCCGGGATCTATTCTCCACTAATGTAGGCTCAGAAGTTCAAAAAGATTAATAGGTCTTGGTTCGGTTTAGGACAAATTGCCAAGGGTAATTTTGAAAGAGAAAACGAGTTAACGTCGTTAACTTGATGTTACCCAAGGCATATTGCTTGGCACTCTCTCACTCAAAACCCCATAGATAAATTTGAAACAACCGTAAACATATATTAAGAACGACATACTCTCTTGTCAAAAAGAAACAAAAATAAAAACCATATTTACATTTGATTCTTTTTTTTTTCAACTAACATACCCCCAAACTTATTTGATTTTTACAATTGAATGGGTGTGTGAAGTACAAACGAAAAACGACAAGTGAGTACTCAAATACTGAACCAATTAATAGTTCGCCCAAAACCCAACCGCTCACATCAAGTAGCATTTGCAATCTACTACCTTGATTCTCTTATATTGTGCCTTCAGTTTAGCAATGTAGGTTTAGAAAGAAGTTTTATCGGTCAAATGGTATTTGTTAAGTGTTCAGAATTGAAACAGTATTTAGGTTTCGACAGAATAACGAGGGATAATAATATATCAGGGTAAGCTTAAAAGGCTCACGTGAGAAAATGAATGCCTAAATCATATCTTCCGAACTACCTCGCCTAGGATTTCGCCTCGAATTTCCCTCGAATCAAGTTCTAAAAACCCTAATGTCATGAATTTAGGTGACAGATAATCGTTTTCAAATCAATTACACGGTTATATAATGAGTTTTCGTGCTCGTGCAAGTAAGATCTATAAAAACTATTACTAAAATATAACATTGAGCACATAGAACATATATGCATGAGTTTTATACTCAAGCTCAATAAACAACCAGGGGACAGACTCATCATCGGGTAATGGCCCAGATGACATCAAAACTCAATACATAACACAACAACTATCCTAAATAGACATGCACACATAGAAACAATAAAACATACTAACTAAAACACATACTAAAAACATACCACACATCACACCCGACTCAAACAGGAAATGCCCATCATAACCTAGTCAGTGATCTTAATGACATAATAAAGTATTATAATGAATACTAGGGTTTAGAACACGTACCTAGGAGGCAAGAGACTCTCACCTCCGAATCAAATCGGTTATAACAGATCTAACTTATTCTTTTCCTTGGGTTACCTCCCAATAAGGGATTGCTTTATGGTCGTCAGACTAACACGCTGAAGTGCTCGTCAAAAGAGCGGTTTCTGCCCGTAGTACGTGTCAAATAACAGTATAAATGGATCTTGGTTATCAACGCACTCAAGCTTGGTGAGATAAGGCTCTATTCGGCTCGATCTTTCAATAGGATGCTCCACCGTCTCATGTACTTGGTGGGCATGGAAGAACGTTGCTAATGGAAGCGAGGGACAAGTGAGTCACATCGGATCCTCGTAAATATGATCGTCTGAGATCGATGGCGATATCACTAATTGGATCTCAAATGTTGACGAATCACAATCGTCGATCCAGGCTTGGGTTCCCGTCTCATTCGGATAGGCATAGTTGAACGCTCTCAAGCTCCTCCTGCTTGTCTCCGGCTTCTCACGGTGGCTTTCACTGAATGGGGCTTCTGAATCTCCGGGTGCCACTACGTCTGACTTGGCCTCAATCAAGAAGATTAGCTGATCGATTTGCATCTGAAGAGACGTTACAGTCGCATCAATTTCAGTGCAAATCGTCCCAATGTTATCGAGATAATCCTCGTGCTCATTTAACCGGTCATTCATCTCCCTCCAAAACGTCTGAGTTTCCCCAATAAAATCAGCGAGTATTTCCTCCAGGATGGGGGAAGACTCAACGTATTGGTTCGGGGTGTCAATCCATAGCGCCGTAGAATTAAAACTTTGATAATCAAAGGCCGCCATGTCTTCTAACATCCAATGGGCTTCGTCCACGGTTAGTTGGTCAAAAGAGGTGGTATCGTTTCTTCTTTCAACCCACATTCTGGTTGCGTCTTGTAACCCGTTAAGGAAGTTCAGTAGTTGACACTTCCTCGAGAATCTATGATTTGGAAACCGGAGTAGCAAATCCTTGTATCGATTCCAAGCACTATAAAATGGCTCGGAATCTCGTTGAAAGAATCGCAAAAGCACTTGTTGATCTAGCATCTTCAAGAACCCTGCGGGAAAAGAAGAAAAAAACTACCAAACAAAAAAGTTATAAACAAAATAAATGCCTAAAGTAAAATTCAATCATTTACTCAGAATATCAATAATAACCAAATCCACCAATCCCCGGCAACGGCACCAAAAACTTGGTAGCACGTGAATATGCCACTACTTTCACTCGCAAGTATACGAGGTTAAGTTTTAGTATAGATACCATGTCCACAGTGATTGGTTTTGACTATTATTGAGTACCGCGTTTATCATGACCTAACTTTATCTAGGTGAAAATGAATGTGTTTAAAATTAATAATACTAATACTAAGTTAATTAATCTAATGAAATTAACTATACTAATATTACTATGAGATGATTTAGGGAAAGTATTGCCTAGGGATTAACTTTTGTTTACAAAAACGTGTTTGGTCTCGTTTTAGTTTACGTTAACGGTGTTCGACTTATCCGACAATCTCAGTTCCTAAACTCTCTCGCCACCTCTCCCGACTATAAGACAAGAGATATAACGCGACTTTGTGTCAAGAAGAAGTCCCCCTCAACATCTTAACGACCCTAGGTCACGTGAGTCTCGCCCCAACGTCATTGATTGCACACAATCCAACTCCCGACCGGGTCATTAGATTGTCGTGTTGTGTTTACCCCATCGACAATCTCAGTTCTAAAATTCTATCGCCACCTCTCCTGAGTGTAAGATGGGAGAATACATGACTTCGAGTCAATGAAGAAGTCCTCCTCAACATCTTAAGGACCCTAGGTCACATGAGTCTTTCCCCAATGTCATTGATTGTCCACAATCCAAACCCCGACCAGGCTATAGAATCATGGCGTTTGTTTATTCTAGTCCGAATCCGGGATTTTTCAAACCCCATATTCTCGATATGTAAATCTAAGCATAACAAACAAATAATACAGCAAACACAATCAAAATAACGAAGAATAACCACTAAACAAACACAACTCAACAAAACAACATTTTCATAAATATATTAATCCTTAGACAAAAACCTGTTTAGCACATGGCCATAGCCGATTATACAATGAAAACTAAGCTAAACATGCTCAAATAATAATCCTAAGTGAAGAAATAAAAGAAGGAACAAGAGAAACTTAGCCTAGGCTGAAGATTTATCGCTAAAAACGTTCCGAGATCACTCCTCCTTCGTTGCAACGTGATCTTCTCCTTAGGATTTGAATGAGTACTCCCAAAATCTCTCAATCTAACCTCCTAAAGTCTATGAAGGTCCCTTTGCCAAATGGAGAGGAGAGGAGAAGAAAATAGGAATAAAAATATCCAAAATTATCTAAAATAATATCTAAATTGGTACAGAGGTGACCGCCTAGGTGGTGGAATATCCGCCTAGGCGGTGAAACAACAGTGAGTTCATGCTTGATTCTATACTTTTACTGCCTAGGCGGTGACACACTTTCTTATTTTGGCTGTAACTTCTTTGTCCGAGCTTCGATTGAGGTAATTCAAAATCCAATGGAAAGATAAAAGAAAGATATACAACTTCCACGTTTTGAGTTTTTCCAAAATCGGATTTTATCGTAGTCAAAAATAGCGTTGATGTTACAACACCTGTACCGGCTTTGCACATTTCCACCTTTTTTCTACCATTCTTGATCCGATTTGATCGTTTTTTATCCGTTTACATACCTTTTTTGCCTCAAACACCTAATTTAGACATATAATCGGAGCATGACTAGTCTAGATCATATAAATCAATATACACTATCATGCATTTTAATAATTTAAGGTGAGCTCAATTCAACCTAATTCATTTTCTAAATCACGTAACATGTTTCAAAATCAAACACATGATAACTACTCGATATAAGCACATTATAAAAATATGCTAATATACTTTAACTAAATATGATTCCCATAATCACCATGTAATGTTTCTAAGACAACAAGTAACTCATAATTTAAAATAAGTCTTTGAAAACCATTACCAACTTACCTATTTGGCAAGTCAGGAATCTCCCCATCATACCCCACCCCGAGCACCCGTCACCCGAGGCCAAGCGTGATGTTGATTTGACACTACTGAATCCATCAACGAATATTCATCCATATATATATATATATATATATATATATATATATATATATATATATATATATATATATATATACATACATACACACACACATACACTACTACAATGTTTTTTCCAAAAAAAATACATATATCTATTTCAACATTTGGGAATATACCAGTTCCAAATATTCACAACAAAAATTAAAAAAAGGTTGAACCTCCCACGGTTCGCATCTGACCGGCCCACCTCCAAAATGACACTACCTCCAGACTCTACCTAGTGCCAGTAGTGGACCCACTCCTAGTTGCGGCACCTGAAATCAAGTATTTTATCGGTGTACTGTCTTTATAATATAAAAACATTTTATGGATCAAGCACAATTATCAAATACCACGTTTCAAAATATAATATCATATAACCGCATACCAGGCTAGAACTCAATTTCCACTGTCACCAATGCCATAAAATAATATATTTATGTCAACTCACATAAAATATTATATTTAAGTCAATCAATCCAGGCAATTCATCATATAATAAAATACCCCACACATCGTTTCCTACTAACCATATAATCATTTTTACCTCACAATCGGGAGTTACGACGGTACCGTAACCTATACAACTGTACCAACTAACATGACTATCAGTGCTAGGGCCATTTATTATCCCCAATGGTAGGGGTACCACCCACAGGATTTGCACTCCTAACGGGTCAATCAACCACCTACAGGTCTAATCCTCCTAACAAGTCATAATATCAACAACCACCTGCAAGAATAATTCTCCTAACAGGTCATAATATCACCAACCACCTGCCGAACTAATTATCCTGACAAGTCATAATATCAACAACCACTTTCAAGACTAATCCTCTTGACAAGTCATAATATTATCAACCATATGTAGGACGAGCACTCCTGGCAAGTCATAATATATTACAACATAATCAACTACCTGTAGGACGTGCCCTCCTAACAGGCCAATACCATCCCGCAGGACATGCCCTCCTGACGAGATCAATTATGGCATAGTAGGACAAAAATCACTTTCCACATTTAAAATCTATTTGATCCACATAAGTCATAAAATCGTCCAATTTTAATAAACACTTTTTTTTTTCACAATTTATACAAAAATATAATTTGTAAATTTACATAGAAGACAGTACACTCACCTCGATTTTCGCACTGCAAAAATACCAACATAAAAAATTATCGGGACGCTGGTGCCTGTGAACCTAACAGCGATAGGGCCTAAATTAATATTTTTATTTAAAATAACCCTAATATGCAATACATGGCCCTAAAATACATAATTTCTCATTCTCCACATTTAATTATGCAAAATTATTATTTACTCCATTCCGTTATGTTAATATTCATTGTACAAAATTATTAAAATTAGTAGTTACGAAAATTATTATTACAATTACAAAACTTTACTGTTAATAATTTAATTTGACAAAAATAATAATCAACTGAAATTTTACCTGTTCCGAATTTTTCGCCGGTCAAGAGATGAGTTTTTGGGTTTTATTTTGGTTTGTGGTTTTTTTTTTTTTTTTTTTCCTTTTCTGCTTCTGTTTCTGGTTTCAACTGAAAACACACACACACAAACCCTTACCACCGATCAACACACACACCCCGCCCGCAACCAAAAAGCCAAACGCACACACACACACAACAAACCGGCGATGACGACCGAACGACACCCACACACATGACCGACGATGACACACACACACAAAATCATCGACAACGCACGCACACGAAGTCGACGGAACACACACCCACCAATACACACACAATCGATGACTGAACGACCGACACCGAACACACATATACCTGCAACCGTCTGAACGAACACACATACACACACACACTCGACCGATCACACAGACTCCATCTGTACACACACACACACAGTACAAACACACCGGCAATGACAACACACACATAATCACAACCGATGACACACACACACCCCCACCATTGACAACCAACCGAACACGCACGCACCGTCACAGATCACACACACACATGCCACTCACACATACACCCTGTCGGAGGAACACATACGCACCGACTGAACGGACGGCCACACACACACAATCACCGGCAACCCACAACTGACTGAATGGACACACCGCCAGCCCACTCTCTCGTTTTTTATTTTTTTCCTTCTTTTTAGGTTGTGTGCATAGGTATATATATATATATATATATGGTCATGTGAAATGATCTCCCCCCCCCCCCCCCCCCTTAATTTATTTATTTAATATTTTGTATTACATTAATTCCCCTCAATTATCTTTAAGTTATTAGTTAAACCCAAAATCTAAAATTAATATTTTTAAAATTGCTAATTAACCCCTAATTTTTTTAAATAAATATGATTTGACACAATTTATCCCGTTATTTTCTAAATGTTCTAGAATGCAACTAAAATTATGCGTATGCAAAAATTAGGGTCTTACACTTCCTCTTTAACAAATTTAATAAATTTAAACTGCGAGAGATTAGGAGTGCCTTTTATATCTTTTGGGATGACTTTACTTTTTACCTCATTTATACTTTTGATTGCTTTCGGTGCATAATACTTCTTGACTTGTCCGTGTCCTCTCAGCCTTTTATTATTGTCATTTGATTCACTAATACTTCTATTTGCTTCTGTCACTTGTGGCTTCCTGGTGATATCGCATCTTAGCTTTGACAATCATTTTCTAATTGCATGTTTCACTTGTTGCTTCTTTGTAATTTCACATTTTGTCTTTGGTGCATGTTTTCGCTTTGCATGCGTTGCTTGTGGATATTTGGTGACTTCCTATTTTAGTTTTGATATAACTTCTTTGTTTGTTCCTTCAGATCTACTTCCGACATTATGTAATTCTGCACAAGACATTTCAATAGTTCTCTTCGGTATCCATTTCATTTTGGATCCGTCCTCGTTAGAGATAAACTTAGGATTCTGAAATGGACATGATACTCTAAAATGCCCAACCCTATTACAATAATAACATCTCAAATCCAATTTACAATAGAAAGCATGATATGAAAAACAAGAATCATTTTTAACAATACCAACAAAACTATCACTGGCTTGTGATGAAGGATGAGACGATGAAGCACATCCACTTTGCCTAGAAAATCATTCTCAGAATCTCTTAAAACAGTCTTAAGGTCGAATTTTTATTTTTCAAAATTTTTCTTAAGTAAATCGATTTTAGAAACAAGATCTGACCTTTGCCTAGAAATCATATCAAAATTATTTTTTAAAACTCTGTTTTGATTTTCAAGAGAATCCACTTTTGAGAGCAAATTATTAATTTCAAAAATAACATCCGAAAATTCTTTTGTAACACAATAATCATCCAAATGTACTTTAGATTTTCGGACACCTTTTCCACTATTTAAAAAAAAATCAATTTTTCTTTTTAAACTCAAGCTCTCTTTAGCAAAAAGTATTGTGAAAAAAAAAAAAATTCAAAACAATATGAACATTTTCATTATCATCATCTCCATCACTACCACAAGAATCACAAAAATCATAAACCACATTTTTATATACTAATTTACCACTATCAAAAGAGGATACACAAAACACATCATCTATGATGTGTGCATGTGACCAGTTTAGCTAGGATGTTAAGCCTAATTGAGCTAAAACCAGCACTGATACCAATAGTTGGCCTTGTGAGCTACCCAAGAGGGAGGGTGAATTGGGTAGTATTAAAAATATCAGAGTTTATAACACTTCAAAAATCAAACAATTAATTTTATCCTAAAATTAATTATTATCTTTATAGCAGTGGATATGTGTTATCAACTAGGTGCACATCAAACACCAATATAAGTAAAATGAATAAAGCAACACACCACGATATATCCTGGTTCACCAAGCTACTCTTGGCTAATCTAGTCCTTCGAGCCCCACGGAGATTCGCACCCACTAAACTCAAGATCCCTTTAAAGGTAGGAACCAAACCCTCACAAAGATTATTTTATAGGCTCAGAATCAACCTTTACAAATTGTTTTTCCCAGGTTTAGGAATAACCTCTACTTTTTACAAGTTCAAGAATAACCTATACTTTTTACAAGCTCAAGAATAACCTAATTCTTTTTATTTCTTAGGTTAAATAATCAAAACCTCATAGAAACACTCCAACTATCATTTTCCCAAGTAAGGATGAAACCTTTACAAAATCACTCATAAATTCAATCAAGGAAGAATTAACACCTTAATCGTTTTATCGGAAGAGATTGAAACTCAACTACCCCTGATTAGATACTCCCAATAGTTTCTAATCCACACACAACTCACCAATTACAGAAAATTGATAAGTTCTTCCCACTCAGAACTTCTACTACCTCAAATTAATTTAAACTCAATTAATGTATCGATAATTACTAGTGATAGAATTAAGTGAGGAAACAAAAATCTGATTATAAAAATAATGTGGGTAGCACAAAATTGAGCACATAATCAGATTATCTCATAAATCGTTTTAAAAGAATTTTTATGTTTTTAAAGTTCAAAAACGATTTTTCATACAATCAATTAACCAAGCAAGTAATAGTAGCGATAGAATCAATAAAGAATATGCTTGGAATACTTTCACCAAGAATATATAAAAATTTGATTATGATAAATATAAATAGCACAGAAATATGTATATAATCAGATTTTCACCAAAAATCGTTTTAAAATATTTTTATATAATTTAAAGTTAAGAAAACGATTTTATCAAGATCTTATTGACCAAGCAAATATAGAAAAATAAATATGCGATAAAGATTAATAGCTTTGAA
Source organism: Eucommia ulmoides (assembly GCA_016647705.1). Classification (NCBI taxonomy): domain Eukaryota; kingdom Viridiplantae; phylum Streptophyta; class Magnoliopsida; order Garryales; family Eucommiaceae; genus Eucommia; species Eucommia ulmoides. Next base: position 35,935,698 of record CM028337.1, read on the forward strand.
ATATCTCACTCGGATAACACCAAAGAATTATAAATGGGAACGCTAGAGAGCTCAACTCAATGATGCTTACATAATCAAGGGTTTAACTCAAGAACTCCTTAATAATTGATCTCACAATTTGATCTCTCAAAATTCTGAACATGTGAAATCCACAGGTTTATTTATAGCCACTTGAAACAAGCCCTATAACGACTAGTTTCTACAAGATAAGTTTCTAAAAAGCACCTATAGACCCCATATATTGATTCATTTCATTTTAGGTATATTTGACTTAATTATGGCTTTCAAAATATTCAAATTAGTCCCTCAAATATTTTTCAAACTCAAATCAATAGGATAGAAAGAATTATATGTACCAATTTGAGAAATACTTAAAATATATATACCATGTCAATAGGGATATTCGAATAGGAGTATCATATCTTTAAAATATCCATATCCCTAAAATCTCTCAAACAAGTAAACAAATGATGGCTAGTATTTAAATTAAAATCCACAAAATCCTCAAAATCCGAAACTGGCCAATAGTCAACAGACACACATCCATCGGTCGACCGCCCAATTCAAGATGTTGCCCAAGCAAAAATTCCATCATCATAAGTCGACAGGTAGGTCGACCTATCGATACAGAGAGTTCATCTTTTAAGCATAGGTCGACCTACCTGTCGACTGGGAGATTCAAAAACTTCTTCTTTTATGCACAAGTCGACTTATCTGTCGACTGCCCATGCTGGAACTCTTCTCCTTAATTATTTTCTTTGACATTTTCACCCCCTTAACTGATTTATTTTCTCGGTTAGCTCCACTAAAATCTTAAAATCAATTTTAATCAATTATCTTTATTTTTTTTTCAATTACACAAAGAAGAAAATAATTTCACTAATTAGGATCGTATCAAAATACACATAAACATAAAATCCTTTTCGTTTCATGTGTGATCCTAATCGGGATATATTAAGAGTAAAAATAGATTAGAGTTGTTTTTACCTATATTATTCGGAATCTTCAATCTCTCAGTATCCGTCTATGCATCCTTTACAATTTCTTATGATGTTATCTTCTTTGCATTGTCTTTACATCCTTTACAATTATTTCATGATGTAGTTTGGAACTCTATAAACTGAAACACTTAATAAACATATTAGTTCCACCAAAACATCAACATTTAATTATTCATCAAAATCTTAGGATCAACAAGAATCACGTGCAGTACTTTAAATGAATTAATCTTACATGTGTCTAGTAAGAAGTGATAAGTTTAAGATCCTAAAATGTGATTTTTCATGTGCTGCATATGTGAAATGGTTTTGGTTATTGATCTAAGTGAAAAATGGGTTTTAAAGCATAAATTGTTATGTTTTCGGGTCAATTCGATCAACTAGAAAAAAGGGTCAATCAATTTATCAAAACAGTGTGTTTTAGAAGAAGAATGGGAGACATTCTAATCCAATCGGTCAATTGAGAACAAGAGTCGGTTAACCAATAGAAACAGTGACCAAAGTACGTAAAACGAGTAAGCCTCTGATCACGTCGGTTAATCGACAGGTTTAGATCGGTTAACCAAATAAAACAGTAGCCGAATTGGAAAAATTAGAAAGGGATAATAATCCTATCGATCAATCGATAGTGGGGGTTGGTCAACCGATAAGGTTAAGGCCAATAGCTAGAAATGGCCTTTGGCATGGGGTGGTAAACTTAGGCATATGGTCGTTCAATTGACTAATTCAGTTAGAATTTTAACTGTTTCGGTTTCTTGGTCAAATCATTTCTTTTTTGATGATTCCAAGAGAGGCTTTTGAGGGATATGAATGTATTTCAGATATACAAGATATATTTTAATAGGTCCATTTAACTAATATTTTTTTTTTTTAATTAAAGAGCTTTAATACTTCCAATTTGATGGATTTCAAATTGAAAACATTTTAAGGACCAAAATGAGTTTTTCCAAGAGTATTTTAAAATGAAATGTCTCTATTTTGAATATATGCAATATATGTGGTCTTGAATGTCATTTAATGACATATCTTTTGAAAATTAGCTATTGGAGGCCTAGTTCTAGATCTATTTATATAAACCTGCGGGATTAAGTTTAATATATCAAGAACTATCGGATTTGAGCTTTCTAAGAGTAATACTATTGTTGAGATTTCTACAAGTAATTACTTTCAAGTTCTTGATTTAAAGCGCTTGCTATTTGCATTACTAGTTTGTGTTCTTATTGCAAAATCAATCTAGCTTTCGGTGAATCCTAGTGAGATCCTTCTAGGCTCTTTTATTTGGTTTCTAAGATTATATATTATTCATTGCTTGGTTAAGGGGAATTAGAAAATCGTTTTTGAACTTAATTCCTGAAAATCTTTTAAACAGTTTTTTGATTGACCATCTGATTATGTACTACTTTTGTGCTACCCACTTATTTTTATAATCAGATTTATTTATCTTATATTGTATCTATCACATACTTTTTATTTAGGTCATTAATCGTGTATATTTGTATTGAGGTAGTAGAAACTCCTTGTGGAAAGAAACTTGATATTTTATTTTTTTTTGGCGAGTTTGAGTGGATTAGACATATTTAGGTTGAAGTCTAATCAAGGTAGCCAGAGTTTCAAAAAAAAAATTCGTGAAAAATATCAGGGTTTGATCTTTGTCTTAGAAAAATATTAGGTTATTCTTTTTCCTTGAAAAGAACTAGGTTTTGATTCTTTCGGTAATAGAATTGAGTGATTCTTTCGATATTTCCATTTCATTACTCTAAATCATTTATTTTAACAAAATATTGAAACCAAATTTACAACCTCTTATCCAACCAACAATATTCAATAATTTCATTAACCGAATATTCAATACATTAAAAATTGGAAGAAATATTTTACATCAACTACGATAATTATAATTATCGTTTTCGCCGATTATAACAATAAATAATAATTACAATTTATACAACTAGAAATTTTAATAATTTATCTCCTCATTGTTTCCTTCCGGCCGACCCTGCAACCAAGCACTGTGGGGTTATGAGCTTACGTTCAGTAGAACTTCAACCCCTCTAATACGTGCATTTAATTAATATATATCATATAAATCACATAAACATGCCCGTCACATAAATCTAACACATAAACCACATTTGCATGCTCATCACATAAATCCCGCATCGTTCAAATCATATCATGTAATTCCACATGTAAATTTTCCAACAATATATTAAATAATTTCATAATCACCCACGAGACAATTAAATTCAATTAAATACATATATTAGTAGAGTTCGGAATTCTACCTGTCTCGAATCATCCGCCTTTCGAGAGATTGGATGTTAGATTTTTGTTTTTTTCTTCATTTTTATAATTTCCTGCATCCAACCCCACTGCCGAGGCGAAGGAATCACCGTCGAGGCGAACTTCTTCATTTTTACTTTGTTATGGCGCACTGGCCCTCCACCGCTTAGGCGAAGGAAATCACCGCCTAGGCGAACACGCTGCAAATTTGGTTCTTGATTCACTGACTTCTCACCACCGAGGCGAACGCGCTCCCCTTTCTTTCTGTTCTGCTCCCTGAAGCTTCACCGCTGTGGCGAACGCCTTAGAGATTCAATTCTGCTACACTGACTACTCACTGCGGCGGCGGCGATGGCGATGGTCCTATTTTTCTGCTCTGTTTTCTAATTCAGCCCGATTGTGTCTGTCTCTCTCCTCACCAATTCCGACGATCACCCCCGTCACTCTTCATCAACGATCCGAGCACACAGAAAACTCACACACACACCCTCGATCACATACCCACACTAAACACACATATACACAACCGAAACAATCACCATCGAACCAACCGAACAACGGCACACACACAACCCACCGGCGACAACTAAACAATGGCACACACAACACACACACTGTAACAGAACAGAGCATACCCATATACATACCGGTGAACAAAACACCATCGAAAATCAGACAACACACACATACCCACTTCTTTCTCTCTCTATCTCTCACTTACACTTACCGCCGGCCAAACTAACCGACAGCGACACACCCACAACCCACAACTCCCTCACCACGAACAAAACACTGCCAAACCAAGCAATTAAACAGAACAACAACCACAAACACATACATGGCAACACACACACACACAACGAACACATAAACTTACCGCCGGCGAACCCTACACGATTGACAAGAGAATAGCTCACCGGCGGAACATCCACCCCGTTGTTTTCAAATGTTCCAACATACAACTTAAATTATGCGTATAAAAAAAAAAAAAAAAAAAAATCAAGGTCTTACAGTATACAAGGTGTAAAGATGTGGACAATGCACAAGACTTATTCAATCAAATGATTTTAAAAGATTCAACTACATTTAATGTGATGATTGATACTTTTGTAAAACAAGGAGGCATAAAGTCTGCTTAGAGTTTGTTTGATGAGATACCAGTAAAGAATGTTGTCTCTTGGACTAGTATGATTTATGGGTATTGTAATGATGGAGATGTGGATTCTACATCTGTCCCTCTACAATCTCACCAGCAGTTTTCAGTTATTGCTCATCCACCACCTTCGCATGGATTCTCTGCCATTCTTATCATTGTGGAACGCCTCACTAAATCGGCACATTTTAGAGCTCTTTTTTTTGTATTTTACCGCCACACTAAATCGGCACTTGGATTGTATCATGGACTTACTTAAATCGTGTGTCTCTTTTCTATGTTGGGCTCATCCTGATCTCCACCTTTAGGACAAGGTGGTTTTTCAAGACTTGGGGAATGATACGACCCTGCCCATACATCATCATCATCTCATGGCTTCCATTCATGTTCTTAGAATCTTCAAGTCTATTTGATTTGTTAGTTTATTATACGGTTATAGTGGGTTGTTAGTTGTTATTTTTAATTGTTAGTTGAGTTGTTATGTTGTTAGTTTAGTTACCAAGAGGCTATAAATACTATAGCTCTTGTGTTCATAAGGGGATAATGAGAAATTGATAGATCTTCTTCCTCTAGTTCTTCTTCTTCCTCTCTAATTCTCTCCGTATTCCCCTATGTTCTTCCCTCTTTTATGCAAATTCTTATTATTTATGCAGCTAACACTTGCTCGAAGAGTGTTTATCAACACTAACCGTGTTTGTGCAGACAGGTTGGGGTATCACCAACGCTCCGCTCAACCACATCGTGATGCCATCGCCGATGCCGTCCATCCTTGCGTTCGATCACTTCCTCACCCAAAACTTGTCCTCTCCCTTGCGCTCATCGTTTATTTTTTGCAGGCTACCGCCACCACCAAACCACCGCAACCATTGTTTAATATGTTCACTCTAATTTCTACATATTGGTGTTTACTCTAATTTCTACATATTGGTGTTCATCTATTTTGTTTTCCTTACATTTGTTTTGTAAAACAACCTTGGCCACTCCGATCTACATCTGCCGCTCGCCATTACCTTTGCCTTCGCCTCACCATAGCCGTTAATTGGGCTTAGTCTTATTTTTTCAATTTCTAATCTATATTTATCATTGATCTGTTTTTTTTTTTTTTAAAGGAAAAATTAAGATTGGTTATATATAGATGATTTCAAGGTTGAACAAGAGATCCGACCCGATTTCCCTTGCCTGTTTTGCTATGAGGATTTCGATATCAGGTCCCTCTACCCCCATTCATTTGGATCCAAAGTCACCGTGAGTCTCTCTAATTAAATCAACAATATATACAAATACATATATATATATATATATATATATATATATATATATATATATATATATATATATATATATATATATATATATATATATATATATATATTAAGGATTTTTTATTTATTTTTCTGTGATTTTTTTTCTTTGTTATTCCTTCTGTTCCCAGTTTTTAGGAACAGAAACACCAACAAAAAGCAACCCCTAGAAACTTGATTGCATTCATTTGTTGCATGGATTTCAAATAATTGGTGTCTTATCTCTGTGTTCACTTGATGTCATTTGCAGGTTTTGAACTAAATTGTATGTGAATTCCCATAAGATAATTTTCTTTTTCATTTGTCCATTCTTGCTCCAATTAGTTTTTTGGCAGAGAACATAGACCGGATAAGGGTTCGTTTAACATTTTTGTTCTCATATTTCTGTTTGTTTAACATTTTTGTTCCCATATTTCTACTCAATTAGCATTTTTGTTCTCATATTTCTGTTCGTAAAATCAGAACCTTGCTTAAACTGGACTGGCATGCTTAAACTGGTCGCCGAAACTCTAAATTTGCTTTTGGAGTCCTTCACCGCTTTTAGGTACGATTCCCAACTGGGTTTGTTTATTTTTAGGTTGTTTTTTGCTTTAATACGTATGTGTCATAGAATCGGAAGATGATTTTTGTAATGGGATATTTTAATTTTAATTCTTGCTCCAATTAGTTTTCTTGCAGAGAACTCAGACCGAATAAGTGTTCTTTTAACATTTTTGTTCTCATATTTCTATTCATTTAACATTTTTGTTCCCATATTTCTGCTCAACTAGCATTTGTGTTCTCATATTTCGGTTTGTTTAGCATTTTTGTTCACATATTTTGGTTCCACTATTTTTTCATATATATATATATATATATATAGATGCACTAATATTATATGCATTCAATTTTTTTTATTTTTTTTTTTCATGACATACTCTGTAATTTTTTCAAATACATGGATGCACTAAAATCTCTGTAATTTCACTAGGTTTTAGGGATTATACCAAGGCATATACTCATTTCGAGTTTGTGGAATTGCTAGAGAGATGTTGGCATAGACCTAATCTTGAGGGTGAAATTTTATGAAATTATTAAAAGTTTGGAAAAATATGACCAAGAAGGTATCACATTGATTAGTAATTTTGTCCACAATTACTACAACTTTTCTTAAATTAACCTTGATGCTTCAATTGTTTGATGACCTTTGGTGGTCAAGTTATTGTTCATATTGTATTTAATTCATGATTCTTTTTTGAATTTTTGTATTTTAAGCAATTTAAAATAAATCTAAACAAAAGAGAAATAGAAACACTATGGTGGCATTTTTTCAGGCCCCGTTTGGTAACCCATCCCATCCTAGAAATTCCCATTCAATTCCCAGATTTTTGGGAATTCTGTTTGGTAATAACGTTTGGTAATTTTTGTTTCTGTTTCTATTTCATTCCCATTTGAGAATTGTGCCCACTTTTTTCTTAAGAAATGAGAAACAAAAAAAAGTTGTTTCTCATTATTCTCATTCCATTCCCAAAATCCATGGTCACTATTCACCTACCGGCCGACCACCGCCCGCCGTCGCCGGTCATCTCTGGCGACCGTCGCCGGTCACCGTCTGACCGGAAATTTTCCAGCCACTTCCGGCGGTCGCCGGAGATGGTGCCATTGTCTTCCGGCCGGCGTCGCCGGCGCCACCGCCGTCTCCGACGCCGGAGAACCGCCGGCGGCCGTTGCCGGAGCGCCGGCTGGCCGGTGACGGCGCCACCGCCGTCAGGCCAAAACAGAAAAGAAAAGAAAAGAAAAAAAAAAAAATTTAGGATAAAATCGTTACCAAACACAATTCCCTTCCCAAAACAAAAAAAAAAATTATCGTTACCAAACGCGATTCTACTCCCAAAAAGAAAACAAAATTCTCATCCCATCCCATCCCATCCCATTCCCATCCCACTGTTGAAATGGAAAAAGAAACGGTTACCAAAAGTCACCTCAGTGTTCCCAGAGTTTTTGGTTTTTAAACAAAATTATGTTCTTTTGTTAACTATAATTTTTTGGCCTGTGCTATTATTGTACATGTTTCTTCAGTCAATTTTGCTCATTTTACTTTACTCTTTTTTTTTTTTTAAATAATGGTAGTACGGGTACTAAGATTCGCCATCAGATCCTTGCTCCTGCAGAACTGGTAACGTGAACTCGAAGGCCTGTTTGTTTAGTGTTTATTTCCTATTTCTCTGTTTTTGTTCTAATACTAGATATTTTGGATTTTTTTTTTTTGTTAGCAGAAAACATTTTTCCCAGATTTGTTTTTTTTATTTCAAGTTCTTCGGGTAGTAGAAACAAAAATATAGAACATATTTATGTTTCTATTGTATAGTTGTTTTCACTTCATTAATTATGTTTCTTCACATAAGTCGGTCGATTTGTGTCATTTGGTCCTTTTTTCGAAACATTTGACTTTTTTTAAATGTCTATTTAATTTAATTAAATGTTGTTCATGGTTTCAAACTCTATACAATTTCGTAGTTTCGCATGTGTTTGTAGATGATGATATTTAAATGATTATTGTTGATTTTAATAAAACAGATATAAAATATTATATAAGTAAATATGATTATATATATATATATATATATATTGTCTGCACGAATTATACGCTAATTTATTTATATGTTTGGTCAAGTACTTACTAACTTATTTCAACTTATTTTTTAATTTTGATAAATATTTTAATTAACATTAAGTATGATATTAAATATAAATTTCACATATTAATTTAATATAACTAGTATTAACACAAGGACTAAAACCTTTCTTGAAAACTAAAAAAATACAAATTGATGATAAAAATTGTGAGTGACTTTTTTCAAAGAATTTAATAATTTTCCGTTTTATTGATTAAATTAAATAACAAAAAATCATTGCCCATTTTAAACACTAGTAAATTTACATATAATCATTAAATAATAATTACAAATTCAAGTCGGGAGCTCATCACCTTCCCTGCTTTAACAACTCTTTGAACTCCTCATCGGAGCTCTTCAGCAACAATGGCAGCGGAACCTCCACCCTACGCTCCACAATCTCCATGTGCCTCAGTTTTATCCTCTTCTCCAAACTAAACGTGAAGAACTGAGGAAACTCCTTCAATTCCTCCAATTTCCCCTTCATTTCCTCTGTAAAATACTGGAATTTCGGCTTGAAATTGTTCTCCACGCTGAACGTCAACAGCCCCGGACACCTGAGAACCATGGCGATGACCTCGTCTTTCGAAAACCCTAAGGTCACGAGATAATCGAGCTTCGGAATCAGGGTTTTCTCCACGCTGGAGACCAGAAGAATCGGATCCTGATAAGCCAGAGCCGTTAAATTTCTAAACCCTAATCGCCGGAGATAGAAAAGGGCCGGTTTCAGCTGGTCCCGGACGCTCGAAGCGAGCAGTCTTGGGCACTTGTTGATGACTTTTCTGAAATCCTGTTCCGGGACTTTGAGATCGAATCGGAGGAAATTGCAGACCGGAATGAGCTCCGATTTGATGTCCGCGGTGAGGATTTTGGGGCACATTCCGAAGATTCGGCCGAGGTCCTTCTGGTGGATGCCCTTCGATTGGAGGAAAGTGACGACGGATTGGATGGATTCGAGGGTGGCGGACCGGAGCGGAGGGTTCTGGGAGAGGGCTTTGCCGGAATCGACGCCCATTATCTCGAGGCAGAGGATTTTCTCCTTGAATTGGAGGGAGACATTGGCGTGGGTTGGGGTGTAGAGCGGGTGCTTTTGGAGGAGGCTTTTGGGTTTTGGGAGGGTGTCGGGTGGTTGGGAAGTCGCCGGCGACGGAGACGGAGACGGTGTTGGCTTGTGGGAGGAGAAGCCGAGGGAAGAGTGTATTGCTACTCTTGTTGCGGTCATTGTTGGAGGAGAGAGCAACTGTGAAAATATGAAATATCAGATTGTTTAATAAATTTATTGTGGTTGTGGTATGACACGTGTCAATTTGGATGAATTTTATTGGAAGAGGCAAGATTATATCAGATTTGAATTGGATGGATGGAAAACATCTGCATATCCATGTAGATCCATGCTCAATGCCTCCAAAAGAAAAAAACTATTTCCCTTTTTTATCTATTTCCAAAAATAATTAGGAGGGATCATCGGGCAAAAGAAACATAAGAACCTTTATAAGCTTCGTAATAATATGTAAACTGGCGTTCGGTAATCGTTTCGTGTCCATCCCATATAGCGGAATGAGAATGAGATGGAATATGATGGGATATGATGAGAATTTTGTTTCTCTCTTGGGAACATAATTACTTTTGGTAACGATAATTTTTTTTTATTCGGGAACAGAATCATGTTTGGTAACAAATTTTATCTAAAAAATCAGGAATAAATAACCACAATCAAGAAATCATTATGCAATCAAATCCTAAATTCCAATCGAAATCGAAATCCTAAAATTCATCGAAATCGAAATTGAAATCCTAAACCCCAATCGAAATCGAAATCCTAAAATCCAATTGAAATTGGAATAAAAAATATTTCAACAATCGAAATTCGATTTGGGTTCCGAAATGGAAATCGAAATCCGAAATCGATTTTCAATTTCGAAATGGAAATCGAAATCAAAATCCAAAAACGATTTCTATTTCGAAATGGAAATGGAAACGAAATCCGAAATCAATTCCGAACTGGAAATCGAAATCATTTCGAAATCAAAATAGGGTTTCGATTTCAATTTTGAAACCCTATAAGCACCGGACGAAGACGACAATGAAGGAGGCCAGACAAGGACGATGATGGACGGAGGTTCGATTTCGAAGCAAAGGAGGACGAGGACGAAGGTGACGCAAATGACGATGACGAACGAAGACGAACCATAGAAGACGACGACGACGACGAATGTGCTAGAGATTAACCATGGAGGACGACGATCCAAAGTGAAAGTAATGAACACAGCTAAACGAAGTGATGAACACGGTTGATCTTGATTTTTTTTTTTTTTTTTTTTATTTTTTTTGTTCAACTGTTTTTTGGGTTGGGAATAAGATGGGAAATCTTGGGCACATTTTCTTTTTTTTGTTTCTCAAGCTAATATAAAAAAATGGGTATAATTCTGAGATGAGAATGGAATGGTAACGAAAACAAAAAAAAAGAGGATAAATTACCAAACGCTATGCTCAAAACTTAATCCCAAAAAAGTAGGAATGGGATGAGAATAATTGGGATGGGAGTGGTTATAATTACCTCTATGTTTATAAAAACTTATTTTTGACGGTTTCAAAATAATAATAATAATAATAATAATAATAATAATATATATTTTATTTATATATATATATATATATATATATACACACACGTACGATTGATTGTTTAATTTATATTTGATATATTTTATTACAGCATACAAAAATAAATTTAATAATGAGAAATAAAAATAAAATTGCACATAGAAAATTATGTCAACTTCTAAAACTTTAAATTAACTAGTTTTTTACCCGCACATTGCGTAGTCGAATTTTTTTCGCCATAAATCCACTCTTAAAATAAAATAAATTTTAAAGAACCCGATAAATAAAACATTGTTTATAAAAAAAAATTTGAAAAATAAAATTAGCACCAACCCTCCTAATATTTTCTCATGATAAAATTACCCATCAATTTCTTTTCCAAACAACCATTCATTTCAATAATACTCCAACCCTAAAATTCCCCTCACTCTCGCAGCAACAATCCATCGCCATTGCCACATCAATCTCGTTCCCACCACCATATTGCTCCGGTCGTCGTCACCATCACCACCTCTGCTTCCTTTGCCGCCACCAATTTGTGCTTTCTTCATCCATCATTGGCACCACCACATGTCCTTCCCTTGCTACAATCACATGTAGTTCATTTTCTCTATCCATCACCACTGCCGCCACCACGCTCACTTCTTTAGCGCCGCCACTACAACCAAAGACTGATTGATTAACTTTTTATTTTTGATATTTATTTACTATTTTCAATTTTGTACTTGTTTTTATTTTTATTTTTATTTTTATTCATCTTTATTTTTTGATTTTTGATTTTTTGAAATTCAATGATTTCAATTGAATTCAATGAATTTGGGTTCTCCAATTTTAGATTTCAATTGATTTACTCATGAGAATATGGTTATGTAAAGGCTTGTTTGATGTTGGTTCAATTTCTAATGTAGCTGAAAACTCTCAACACGTGCAATTAGCTTTTCAAGTGCCAAAAACCTCTTTAACTTTATCTTCAACCTAGGAAACCGATTAGTTCTTAAGGGGGACACCAGTGTGATGTCGGCCAAAGAACCTCTGGCATGAGAATAAGTTAATCTGATTATAAAGAAGGTTAAAGCACTCAAATCAGTCGTAAAGAATAAATAATGATACCTTTCCTTTATATAGGCTTAGTAAATCTCTGTCGTTTCATTGGTGAGGTCGCTCATTATGTGATCTCCTTCTAACATCATAGGGAATAATCGTGATCTTCTCCATTAAACCAGGAGAAGATACCTATAACGTGCTCCCATCAAATATGGGCTATTACAGTTAATAGGTTGTAACGCTTCGCATACATATGGGACATGGTCATCATGGGCTGACCTGTTCGTTCTTCACTTTATTACTGTGGGTTCTAATTACCCATTAATGGGACTTCTTGTGAGGCCTGATTTGTCTATATATTGGACCCCTAAGATTTTCTTCCCAGTGGGCCTAATGGGCTCAACCCAATTCATGTATCGGGTTTATGTTTTTCAGGTTGCAGCATTGACCCGATCCAACCTATTAAAGCCCTCAAACCTTTAACACTCATGAGTGAGAGTTTTCATATCATTTTCCCTCCAGACTTTCTTGACGATTTAGAGAAAAGAGACAAAAAATCACTTTCTCCATTTGCTTAAGTTTTTATCTTCCTCAAATCTTTTGATTGTGCTGCTTTACTTCACGCTCTTCCTTTTGATTTTCTTAAGATGTTGTTGAGTCAATCAAACAGTCCTACTGAGGTTGGTTCGTCGTCGAATCTTCTCGCGAAGCAAACGACAACAACCCAGGCTACTCAGTTCACCAATCCCCCAGTCTGCTAAGAAGATCATGGTACAAGCTCACTACAAGAAAAATGGCATTTAGCTGCAAAACAAATTTGTAGCCAAAGCTCTAATTTTGTAGCTTAAACGTTTTAGCGATGAAAAAATTACTATTCCGATTTCGTAGCCTATGTGCCATAGTATAAGGTTTTTGGCGACGAATTTTACTTTCGTCGCGCAAGATTGCTATTTCGCGACAAATTATTTCATAGCTAAATTTGTAACTAATAAATTCATTTTGTAGCCAAAAAGTGATTAAAAATGGTGGGAATAATATTTTTGGCGACAAAAATGTTCGTTACCAAAAATAAACTGAAATGGCAGAAAAACAATTTGGCGACGAAATTATTTTGTCGCCAAAAATATGTAAAGGTAGGAAACAATCGGCGACGATTCTTTTTTTGTTGCCAAAACAAGATTGTAAATTGGCGGAAAAACATTCTACGACGAAAATTTTTTGTAGCCAAAAAACAATTTTTCTTCAAGAAAAGTATTGGCTACAAAAATAAATTTTGTAGCAAAATTCATTTGCTTAAAGCTATGAATGTCAATTTATAGCCACAACCAATCAACAAAAGGCAAATAAAACCATACAACTGCGTTAAAAACAAAATAGTCAAAAGTATAAGGTAAACAAAACCATACAACTACATGAAAAATCAAATAGTCAAAATAACAAAACCATACAACTGCATGAAAAACCAAATAGTCAAAATATACTAACTTACCAATATACTTAAACACTAAGATGACAAAAATAAAATGTCTTACGAAACATCATTAAGAAATAACCAAGAAACAAACGATAGATGATAAGAGATCAACATCATCAATTCCATAATATGTCAAATCTACAAATTGTTAAAAAAAAATAGAACTTAGAATAAATCAGGAACAAATATGCTGACAGTAGAATTTAGATTAATTACACAAATCTCACCGTCAAATCAAGTTAAGAACATTCCTCAATTATAAGCGATGCCCACAAGGCATTACTGTTGGCATAACCTTTCAAAGAGTGACTCGTTCCACCAACATGATCAAGCTGATAATAGAAAAAAGACATATGCAGAATAACTTCTAAGGTTCTAAAAAATCAGAATAAATAATTAAGAAAGAAAATCAGAAACCATGATGAACCGAAAATCACCAGAAAACAAAAGAGGCTTAGAATTAAAATGAAGGAAACAGATGTATAGAAATATAAGAAAATAAAGATGCATTGAAGATGAACCACATTTCCTAAAGAGGAACAAAAAGTTTCTACACAAAACAAAAAAAGAAAAAAAAAAAAAAAAACTCTACACTAAATATGGTATAGCCACATCTAGATATTATATATGCTATTATTTCACACTCATATCAGTCATATGATATGTTTGAGTTTGGAATAAGATATTTTTCATAACATGAGCTATTGCGAAATGTCACACCTCAGCACTCAGTATAATCAACAACCATCAAATAGCCTTCCTAATACTGAGGGTTCTCATTAAGGTTCATTTTATATGCATGAAGATCTAATTGCTGATATATAGAGGGCTTTATGGAAATGCAAAACATCTATAGCACGACTAATAATAGTTGCATGGTTTAATGCATGAATTATGTAGTGATATTATGCAAATATATATATATATATATAACTCAGAATTTTTTTTATCAAGTGTTGCTGGACATATCGTGTAATTAGAAATAGCCGAAGTAGGTGAAAGCCTGATACAAAACTGATGGAAACATGAAACATCTATTTGCAAGGAAAGGTAGGAATCAAAAGGTGACATTCAGCTGGCTTCCATAAAAAGTGCTACAAGAAAAGGCAAAAATTGAGAAAAACACCCTTCACCCTAAAAAACTAAGGATCAAAATTTTTGTACGGAAGAAAAATTACCTGGATAAAGAGGATACCAGTTCCACAGGATCACCAAAAAGATCGCTTCAACCCAATGACAGAGCACTCATGCATACCTACGAAATCATAGCAAAATTATAGATCATCTGGAAAGTATAGACATAAATTAGTTCATTAACATGATTCAATATGTTACAGGATTTTTCATAGAACATTATAGTGAAAGAGAAACAAAGCAACAAGATAGCTGGATAGGGAGAGAAAAGTTTACCAAGATGATATGACATTTAGAATGTAATGTTGACCAACTCAATTTAGGGCATATTTAAGCTAAGATAAAATCCTCACGACAGGTTCGGCGAAAAGGAAAAGCTGGGGAAAACCCATTTGGAGACAAAAGGTGAAATTAGCAAGGGTATATAAAAAAATATCAGACAAATAAATCAACTCAATCACGCAAATTAAATTTTTACCATTTGTAATTTTTTATTCTCAACCATGCTGAACTTTATACGGGTAGAGTTGAAAAATATTTTGCAGAAATCCTCAATGTGCATGTGCAACAAAGAGTGATGTCTCACCTAAAAAAACATAATAATTATTTGGTAAGAAAAAAATGTCATAGTAATGCTGAATACACAAATAATTTTGTCCCCTTACATCATCTTAAAGTGGATTTATAACCATGCCTAAATTTACAAAGTAAAGAGGTAGAGTGAATCAAAATATCAACTTATCCCTAATGAGTGGATACATGAAAGCACAAGGTCTAAACACAGACGACATTCTAATGGAAAATTACTCAAATGAGGGGTCATATGTACCTAGTAGAGAGTTGACTCAAATGTGTGATCCTAAGAAAAATATGCCAACTTTTAATTTTTGCAAGAAATATTCAATCAAAATAATAAAAGACTTGTTAAAAGAGAGAATTATTACATATCAATCATGAGTTCCATGGCCTGAGTTGATGTGCCATGTTCATCCTGCAGGTATACTCTCCAACCCTAGTATTCCAAATGTCAGATTAGTGGTGCATAGCTAGTCTATGGGCTATTTTAATAAGCAACCGTTTGGAAAGCATAAGAGCATAATACTCACTGAAATAAACGAAGAAACAAGTTGGAAACAAGAACAAATAGTCTTACTAAAATGCTAGGCTTATAGCCCTAATAACTGTTACACGCATACCGTTAGTGGGCAGATAGAAAAACCATTGCTGATGGCGATGCCAGTGCAGGACATTCCCAAGTTTGACCTAAGCCTTGGGTTTATAGATATAGGTTTGACCTCATAACATATGGCTTCCAAAACGTACACATTAATGATAATTTTTTAGTACTCGTTTACAAATTCCATGGATAACCACAACCTTAATATTAATGCATAAACAGAAATAGGAACAGAGAACAAATAACAGAAATGGACATATTTTTTTTTTATCAAATTATGGGAGAAAAATAGAAACAATTTATAACAAAATTAACAATTTTACTTTTTATAACAATTATATAAATGAAAACTACAGAACAAAACTTTAAACACAATCAAGAACTGATGAACAAAATCATCCCTAAACACATTAATTTAAACAAATTAAATAAATAACAATCAAGAAGAACAAAATCATCCAAATTTCATACAATAACAATACCTTGATTATGGCACGGAGCTTGTTAATAATGAGTATTACCAAAGCTTCACGCTTTATATCCTTAGTAACAATCAACAGAGACTTGTGTCTTAGAAAGAATAATAATCTCAGTTTAGATAACACATGATATAAGCATATAGTAGTTGATAGAATAAAATTTTACCTTCAAGGATAACTCTAGAACTCTAACCTCAATATTTAAGCTTGAATTCTTTTTTCAAAATCAGTGGATCTTCTAATTCCTGCACCCAAAAGAGTGAAGAAATGTGTAGAGAGAGTGATCAACGCTGCAAATGGAGAACAAGAGGGAAAAGGGACAAGGGGAACCACATTTCAACAATTCAGAACCCCAAACCCCATTGAAGATTGAAGAACCAAATAGGAGAAACGCGAACTTGGATAAACATTCAATTCACATTCCAATCCAAATCCCTAGTCTGCGACTATTTTCGAAACGTGAAAACTACAAAAACCAATTAAAATAGATGAGAAATTATTACCTTATAATAATGAAACGAAGAATCTGAGAACAAATTAGCCATTAGATTTGTCAATCTGATCTCTCAGATCCAGCTACTGAAGCCCCGAGATTAGCCCAGAGAATTGTCTATCTGATTTGTCCAACCCTAGATTTGTTGATCAAATCTTTCAGATCCAGCTACTAGATTTGAACAAAACACAGCCCCGAGCCCTAAATTTGTCCAACCCTAGATTTGAACGAAGCACAGCTGCACAAGGTCTCGACAAAACAACCCCAAGCCTATGTTGCGCAAATCGATGGGCCTCCTATTGGTGACTATCGAAAGAAGAACGACGAGTAGATGAAATAAACACCACCACCAACATCGAGGGCTGAGATTGAGAGAAAGGGCTAAGGCCTAAGGTGATTTCGTCGGCGATAGAGTGATGGATAGGAAAAATAAGAAGAACGAAAGGGTTTGGGGTGGGTATGACCGGGATGAGGGTTTAGGGATTTTTTTCAACTTTTTTTTTTCTTTCCAGCAAATGTGTGAGGGAGAGAGAGTGTGCCAAAACCAAAATCACATCATTTTGCTATCAAATAAGGACTAAGAGTGTAAGTATAGGAGAAAACAATTCGCGACGAAACTGGCTCGTCGCCGAATGTTAAATATAGGCCATCACATTGGCAAAGAACCCATTTCATCGCCCATACATTTGAAATGACAAATCATGACAAAAGGGATTCGTCGCCAAATAAAAAATATCTCGTAACACATTGGCCACGAAATGTTTCCGTCCCCAATACGCTAGCAAGAATTTTTTTTCCTTTCTTTGTTTGGCGCCAAGAATTGGTCGGACCAATAGCGATGAATTCTATAATTTCGTCACAATATTCATTATATTTGGCTACAAATTTGTACTTCATCGCCAAAGAAGATCACATTTAGCTACAACTGTGCATTTCATAGCCAATAGACACATTTGGCGACAATTATTGTGTCGTCGCCAAAAAAATTCATAGCAGAATCCCATTTTTCTTGTAGTGGCACTTTTCCATAGGAATGGCTTGAGCTGTTTCGAGAAGAGTACGACATTCCTTCGTCTGTGTTGAATTAGGGTTCCATCTGAGGATGAACGCCCTTACGATGTTAAAGAGAGTGAAATATGCCTCTTCGTTTGGATGTTTGAGCATGGATTCAATCTTTCATTAACTTATTTCCTTCATAATCTCTTCTATCAACTAGAAATAACCCCTGCTTAGTTAACCCCCAATGGTTTCTGTTAGATCATGGGAGCCATTTCTCTTTCTAGTGTAAATAATGTCCTCCTTACTGTAGATATAATTAGGAGTATAGGTTCCCTCACATTTATTTTTGATCTTGGGAGATTTTATTATTCCTTCCCCAAGAAGTTCTCATTCCTTACCAACCTTCCTGCTAAGGTAAGAGGAGATTGGCAAAAATGGTACCTCTTCTTCAAGGGTGATTAGTAATTTTCTCTTGAAGAAATTGGGCAGCCTTCTGTTGTGCTGAGGCATTTCAATTTCCTGAGTAACTTTTTTTACTTATTGCTTTCTTTGCAATTTGAGTTTTTGGAATTCTGCAACAATAGCCTTGATGTTCTTTTGGGTTATCTGATGTAGATGGGGAATCTTGCAAAAGTATCGGCCTTACAACCAAGGTTGAGGAAGAGCTAAAGAAGTTGTTGGTCTCAGTAAGACGGTCCTGCAAGGTCTACGCTTACCACCTCTTCATTTAACCAAAAATTGATGTATCTCAATTCAATCAATTGGAAAAGCTGCAAATTGGGAAAGAAGAGGAAGAGACTTGTAAATATGTCCTCCAAGACAGCAGGGTAGTCTTCAGCTCAGCCTGTTTTCCCTACCGTTTCCAGGTCTGCAACTCATCCTACTGCTCAAGAAGTAGCTAGTCCATCAGCTCAGCCATCAACGGCTTCTCATCCCCAACATACTCTTCTTTTTGGTTCTTAGTCCGATGACAACTCTCAGCCCATGAGCATTTTCAAGTGCAAGGTCATTTCTATGGCAATTCCTACAACTCAAGTTCCTATTCCCATAGAGATTAAGGGCTTGGAACACGCCACCCACGCAACTGGTGTTCCTACTAGTCGCGCCGTTGCTGAGCCCATCTTTGCAAGTCGCTAACCTCTTCTAACAACTGCTTCTATCCAAAGGGCTTCAAGTAGTCATGGAATGTCTTGATAATATATGTTCCAATTGATCAAGGTGGTTGGGCCCTCAGTCCAAGGCCGCCAGGAGATCTTCGATAATTCGATCAAGTTCCTATATAAGGAGTCTTGGAGCAAAGGTAAGAAAAAGACTGGAGGCCGTAGCAAAACTGAACTTTTCTAAATGCTTATCTGTGCACTTTTTATGGTAATCATAATTATTTTTAACAAGTATTTTGACTTTCTAAGTTATTTATATTAGTCCCTAATTAACTGCTCTTGTTTTGCAGAGCATTCATGTATCTTTTGCGCTGGATGGAAGCTTTGATGACGTGAGTGAGTTAGACACTCAGCTTATGCATCAGTTGATTGAGTCCAGTCGGTTAGAAGAAGACCTATGTATCCTCCAGGAGAAGAAAGTCTCTCTTGAGTTATACTTAGTATTGGCGAGGTCATCTTAAGAGAGGTTTGGAACAGAGTTGCACTCTGCTAACCATCAGCGTGAAATACTGTAGAGGAGCAACGAGCTTTACTGCACAGAGAAGAATAGGCTTCAGGTAGAGAACACTGCTTTGAGAGGAGAGGGCTCAACATTGAGGGAAGAGATCTTTTCTTTGAAGGGAGAGATTAGCTCATCACACTTAGAGGCGAACCACTTGAGAGGTGATCTTCAGATTAAGGATGTTGCCCTCCAGACAAAAGAGAATGCTCTCTAGCACCTTCAGAATGAAAGAGATTGACTCTCGACTGAGTTGGACCAAGAGAAACCGAGGTCTACTGATCAAGCATAGAGGGTGCAAAGGTTGAAGGCAGAGCTGGCGGCAAAGGGAGAAGATGCTGTTGATGAAAATGAAGTAAATGCCAAAGGTGAAGAGCTTCCATATACATTAGCTGCTAAGGTGCCCGCAGACAACTTAACACCAAACCCTTTTTGTCAACTTGCCCTAAGTTCAGATCATGGTCCCACTCAAGCTCTGCCTAGTTATGAGGCTTTTCTACAGATCTCTAGTCAGCCAAATGTTGCTGATCAGAGCGCAACTCTTTGATTTGACCTTTTCTTTTAATATTTTGTATGTAATTAATTTTTTTGCAATGACTACATTTTTTGTAATCATGACTTGATTAAAACAGTAGCCTTCGATTAAGTCTTGGGAATACACTGTCATAATTATAGTACATATCTCGCCAGCACACGTCACTTGCATATTAATGCACACTTTTTGATGTTTCATTTTCCTTTGTTTTCATTAGTTTGGCTATTTAAAGACAAACCAAGCATTATGTTTTTCACAAATTTAAACGCTTTCTCTTCATCTGCTTTAAGTTTTTATAGAGTTTTTCTTCATTTTCTTCTTTTAATTTCTTTGCAACCATGTCGTGGCCATCCTCTTCCTTCTTTGAGGAGGTCCAATTTGAGAGGCAATGAGAGATCGAGCTGGGTAAGAACTTTCGTGCCCTGATAACAATAGCCAAACCTCTTACCGACGAGCATCATCGTCTTTGAGCTTTAGAGGATGCCTATGCTGTCTTCTATGCTATGGAGACAACCCACTTTCGTGCCATCTCGCAACTCCATGAACTCAGAGAACAGTTGAAGAAATTTGAGAGGATAAGCGTGATTTGGTCGTTGACTTTCACTTCTATAAAGTGTTCGTCGATTCCATAAAAGTGAAATGACACAAGATCTTGGAGAAGAATGAGGTGAAGAAGGCCAAGATTTGAGAGTTAGTCTATAAGATCAACCAATATGAAGAGCATGGTGTCTACCACTCCAACTTGGATTATGAAGGTTTGGGTTCCTCTCTTTCTCCTAGGTTGGAATGATGCTACCCAATCAACCCTGGTTTATCAGAAGAAGTTATGGACTTTTTATTTTTATTTTGAAGTAAATAATTTTTTGTTCTTTTTTCTTCTTTTTGTATGACGAACAGTCTTCTGTTCTGTCTCTCCTTCATTTTTGTTTTTTGCAACAATGTACCCCCTTCTCTTTTTGTTAATATAAAGAGATGAGTTTTGATATATGTATAATTATTTGTACTGCCTCTGTGTTGTTCATTTATTCCTCTTTTTCCTGCCCTCCTTCATAATTTGGTTAGTATGCTAAGCTAGTTATGAATTAATTTAGGTTTTTAGTAGTAAATAAGGCATTTAAACACAAACATAATCACAGTAAGCAAAGTCACAACATGAAGTTAAATCAGATTTTACAATCACAGGAATCCTTCCAATGATAATTTCTCTTTCACCTTGTTCTATAACATCTTTCTCAAGATATTGTCAAGTCTTGAATTTATCATTTCTTATCATGGAGTTAGTGTAGACAAAAAAGTGTTCTGGACTTTAATCTTGACTGAATAAGTTATGTGTTGAAGACGAGATACCACATTTGATTGAGTCTTTGTAGGAGTTTATTTTGTGACTAATAAGTCTACATTAGCCTCCCTTAATTTTGAAAACTAGAAGCTACAAACAGTGAACTGATCTGTTCTTCCACACACTAAGTTGTTTTGTCCATGGCTAGGCTGATCTACCCAGTTATCATTGAGTGAGCTGACCTGGCCTCCTCACTTTGTAACTAAGTGTTTTATGAGTAAGCTAATCTACTCTACTCATTTGTGAATGAGTAAGCTGATCTTATCTGCTCACATCTAAGCTGATCTGTTCAGTTAGTTTGTTTTACACTTAGTTTTTATACTAAGTGTTTTATGAGTAAGTTGATCTGCTCTGCTCATTTGTGAATGAGTAAGTTGATCTGCTCTACTCATGTCTTAGTGAGCTCTTTAGTTAGTTTGTTTTAGACTTTGCACTAAATGTTTTATGAGTAAGTTGATATTCTCTGCTCATTTGTGAATGAGTAAATTGATCTACTCTACTTATGTCTGAGCTAAGTTAGTTTGTTTTACACTTAGTTATGTCCTATGTGTTCTATGAGTAAGTTGATATGCTCTGCTCATGCCTGAGCTGAGCTGCTCAGTGGCTTTACACTTGGTTCCAGTGCCAAATTCTTTTTATACACTTAGTTTCAATTCACTAAATGTTTCTGATATGTGATTTATATCAAGCATCACAATAATAAGTGTTTGCAAAAGTTGATGAAGAGAACTTTTATTTTCTTTATTTGAACAATGTCTCACATAAGAGAATAAGAAATTTCAAATATTAAAAAAAAAGACATGAAATGTAAGAAGAGAAGAAATATCATACCAAGTACTTTCGTAAGTGAGAGATGTTCCAAGGTCTTGGGATTTCTACGCCATCCAGATCTTACAGTCAGTAGGTCCCTGGCTTGTTTACTCTTGTTACTTGGTAGGCCTTCCTAGTTAGGGGCTAGTTTTCCCAAACGAGCCTCTGGGCAATGTGGCATTACCCTTCTGAGTACCAAATTTCCAACTACAAAATGTATAAGACGTAATGCATGGTTGAACATCCTTGCCATCCTTAACTTATAGGCGACCATCCACATTGTTGCCTTGTTACGTCTCTCTTCCAGCTAGTCTATCTCCTGTCATATGACTTCTTCATTCTCCACAAGGTTGATTATGCCATCTTATCTTGATGGAAACCCAATCTCCACTGGAACAACAACTTCAGTTCCATAAGTCATGGAGAAGGGCGTTTCTCCTGTAGTAGATGTAGGTATGATTCAGTAAGCCCACAATACTCTACGTAGCTATTCCACCTACATGCCTTTGGCATCATCCAGTCATTTCTTGAGTGTTTCCTTGATAAAACGGTTTGTCACCTAAGCTTGTCCATTGGCTTGCAAGTACGCTGGGCTAGACGTACGATGTTGTATTTTCAGTTCGTCGTACATCTATGTAACTTTGTCACTGGTAAAAGGTGTTCCGTTATCATATATGAGTATCGTGGGGATGCCGAAATGACATATCACATTCTTCCAAAGGAAGTTCTTCATTTCATTCTCACCAACTGTTATGAAGGCTTCAGCTTCAACCCACTTGGTGAAATAGTTAATTACCACTAGCCAGTATTTTTTTTCCCAGTGCTGGGGTAAATGGTCCTAGCACATCCATCCCCCATTGATAAAAAGTCCATGGGCTGGTTATTGGTGTCTACTATTGAGCTGGGACCTTGATATCATTGGAGAACTGATGGCACTTGTCATATCTCTTGACATATTCTTGCGCATTAAGGCGCATTGTTAGCTAGTAGTATCCAACTCTTAGCGCTTTGTTAACCAAGGTTCTTCCTCCTTGACGATTTCTGCAAACCACTCATGGATTTCTTGTAGGAAATCGGTGGCTTCCTTTGGTCCTAAACAAAGTAACAAAGGTTGGGGAAAAGATTTCCTATACTGTTTATCATTGGTCAACACATACCTTGATACTTTGTATCAGATTTTTCTGGCTAAATCCTTATCATTTGGTAGAATTATTTCTTTTAGATATTGAACTAAATATGCTCTCCAATCTTCTTCTTGATCTATCTGGCCTATGCATGCACAATAGTTAGCTGCTACTACTATGGATGGCTACTCAAGGAATTCCACCAGTTCAGATCGCTGATCAAGTCCAAATGAAGAAACGAGTACTGACAATATATTCGCCTTCTTATTTTCAGCTCTTAAAACAATTTCAAATTTGCAGCTCTATAGTAGGGAGATTAGATATTTCATATTTTCCACATAAAGGCGCAATATTTTTTCATTTACAGTGTATACTCTATTTATCTGGTTAACCACCAGTTGGGAATCTGATCTCACCTCTAGATTCTAGGCTTCCAATTCTTTGGTGAAGGTTAGCCCAATAATTACTACTTCATATTTTGCTTCAGTGTTGGAGATTCGAAAACCAAGTTGTACTGCCCTTTCGAGCTGATCTCCGCTAGGTGTTTTTAGGACTATGCTTACAACACATTCCTTTATGTTTGAAGCTCCATTAACCCACAACTTCCATGGTGTAGCAGACTGATCAGGGCACTCTCCATCTATTATGGTTTTCCCTATAAGAGTCAGCTATGCAGTAAAGTCTACTAGGGCTTACCCTTTGATTGTAGTTATGGGTTTTTACTTGATGAAGAACTCACCAAGCTCTACTGCCTACTTTATAAGATGTCCGAAAGCCTCTGGTCTGTGCATTACATCACAGAAAGTGTAAAAGGTTAGCACATTTATATTATGTGCTTGAAAATATTGTCTGAGCTTCCGTGCTGAAGTCACTAGAGCGAGGGCTAGCTTCTCCAATTTAGTATAGCGAGTCTCTACTGGGAGTAATAACTTCCTGATGTAATAAACTGGTCTCTACCCTCCTTGATGATTTTTCACCAGTGCTGCACTCACTGCAACTGAGGTCACCACCAAGTATAGATATAGCTCATCTCTTGGGTTTACTTTAGCCAGCATCTCAACTGAGCCAGGTTGTTCTTGATGGACTGCAGTGCTTGTTCACAGTCTTTATCCCAGTAAAAGTTTTTTCTACCCTTTAAGATTTTGAAGAAAAGGGTACACCTATCAGTAAATTTGGAGATAAATTTGTTTAGGGCCGCCAACCTCTCTGTCAGCACTTGGACTTCTCTTATAGTTGTAGGAGACTAGTTTATCCTTGGCATTAGCTAGCAGTCCTTTGGGCATGTCTGGTTGAGGTCAATGAAGTCCACGCACATTCTCCACTTCCCATTCTTCTTCTTGATGAGGACTGGGTTAGCCAACCATTTTGGGTATACCACTTCCCTTATGTGGCTAATCGAGAGCGACCTCTTCACCTCATATTTAATCATTTTTTTTTCAGGACCGAATGTTCTCCTCTTCTACCTGATCGGTGGGTAAGACTTAGAAATGTCAAGGCAGTAAACTGCCACATAGGGTTGATGCCCTTCATGTGTTCTATTTAAGCAGTTTCTGATCTCCTCTACTTTAGTCTGGGTTAGGGATCCCCCTATTATTAGCTTCTGAGATCTTTTGTTGAAAGTAACCTCTTGTACTTACTTAATAGGTTGGAGAACGCTCGGGTGTTCTTTTAAATCATTAATTTCATGAGTTGAGCTATTTAAAAAAGCTTCTAACTGCTCCAACTTTAATTTCTATAAGGTATTTGATAGGTGTAAATTACCTATATATTTCCAAACCAAATTTGTTAGTTTTTTAGTACGTTTAATACGTTTTTGTTAAGTTTTAATATATTTTTATTCTTTTTGTATTAAAACAGGTTTGTGGGGTGAAAATGTATGAAATCGAAGCATAAAAAATCAAATCGTATCAAGAACGGTCAGAGAACTGTGGAAAAGTGAGCAAGGAGACAATATTGTGAAAGAAGCCCACTGCCACGCCAAAACCTCCGCCGCGGCGGTGAAGATGCAGAGAGACCCCATTCCTGCTAAATACCCAGCGTCGCGGCGGTGAAACATCAGGATAGTCCTTATTCCAGTGCCTTCTCCACCACCGCGGTGAACTTTAAACCGACATACCCACCGCCTAGGCGGTGGCCTCTGCATAGTTTTAGATATTTATTTTAGATATTTTGCCTATTTAAACCCCTCTCCTCCCTTCTCCTTGATCACTCTCTGGCCATTACAAACCTTAGGGCTTAATATAGATTATATAGAGAGTATGGGGAGTGCTTAAACAAATCCGAATAAGAAGATTACCACACAGAGAAGGAGAATCGATCGGTGGACGGTTTTAGCAGCTAATCTTCGGATATCGGCTAAGTTCATCCCTTTTTCCTTTTATTTCTTAACTTCTATGTTTGTTTGAGCATGTTTAGTTTTGTTTTAATTATATAAATGGCTATGGCTACAGGCTAAACATAGATTATGTATGGGATTAATATCGTTTTTAAAAAACATAGTTTTGGTTGAGTTGTGTTTATTTAATGATTATTTTTCGTAGTATGATTGTGTATGTCATATTGTTTGGTTATCATGCTTAGATAGATATAACAAGAATATGAGGTTTGAGAAATCCCAGATTCGGATTAGAATAAACAAACGCCACGATCCAATAACTCGGTCGGGGTTAGGATTGTGGACAATCTATGACGTTGGGGCAAGACTCACATGACCTAGGGTCGTTAAGACATTGAGGGGGACTTTTCCATTGACACGAAGTCGCGTATTCCCCCGTCTTACACTCGGGAGAGGTGACGGGGGAGTTTTAGAACTGAGATTGTGGATAGTGTAAAGGCAACGCATGAAATCAATGACGTTGGGGCAAGACTCACATGATCTAGGGTCATGAAGTCATTGAGGGGGACTTTTTCGTTGATAAGAAGTCACATTATATCTCTTGTCTTGTACTTGGGAGAGGTGACATGGGAGTTTACGAATTGAGGTTTTGTGTGCAATCGATGACGTTGGGGCAAGACTCACACAACCTAGGTCTGTTAAGACGTTGAGGGGAACTTCTTCGTTAACATGAAGTTATGTATTCCCCCCGTCTTACACTTGGGAGAGTTGGCGGAGGATTTTTATATACCGAGATTGTTGAATCGGTTGAACACCATTATTGTAGACTAAATGAAATCAAACACGTTTAAGTAAATAAAATTAATCCCTAGATAATCCATCCCATAACTATCTTGTATTAGTAATTAGTATAGTAAATTAGTATTTTAGTATTAGTATTAATTAATTTAATATCATTTTTATCGCCTAGATAAAATTAGGTTATGACAATTGTCGTACTCGATAGTAATCTCAACCAATCCCTGTGGATACGATACCCGACCGAAAGGTCCATTCTACTAAAACTTGATCCGTACGCTTACGGTGAAAGTGGCAGTGCTTAAATTAGCGACCACCAAGTTTTTGGGTCTTCTTCCTTCTCTTCATAGCTATTGCGAAGCACTGCCTTGATGCCACCTAGTCCCCACATATCACTACCACCATGCTATCATTTGCATACTTGATGCACTAGTGGTATGTTGACACTATTGCATTCATTGCATGTAGCCATGGTCATCCCAATATTTCATTGTAGGGAGATGAAGAGTCCATTATCATGAACTCTGTGGCCTTTGTGTAGTCTCTCTCCTATTTGTTAACTGTGACTAACAAAGTGGTCTTTCATTTTAGAGAATTGAGGTCTTCATTGAAACCCACCATAACAGTCTGAGTTGAATTAACATTTGAGCTGGGCACTCCCATCTATTTTAGTGTGTCCACAAAAATAATATTAGCAGAACTGCAGGTATCAACCCAGATTCGCCTTACCTCGAAACTAGAGATCTAGAGAGTGATGACCAGGGCATCTTCATGGGGGTACACTATCCCTTTGCAATCGTCATCATAGAAAGTAATGATAGGCCCTGGCTGAGCTGTAATACCCCAAACATTTATATTTTTTAAAATATTATTTTATATGAGTGTAATATTTTTGTGTTGATTTATATATTATGGTAATTTATAATAAATATTTGATAATTTTGGGGAGATAAGAGTAATTATTGGGTTTAATATGAATTACTTTATAATTATGGGGTGTTAAATATAATTTTTCAAAACTTAACTCTTAAGCATTCCGTTAGTGGCTATAAAAATTAAAATAAATAAATAAATAAAAGAGGAGAATTTGTTAACCACATATTTATATAGGAAGATAACATAACATGCGCAATGGGAAGGGAAGTGATCATCATGTTTATATAGATAATATTATATATAGAGATTAGGGGATAATATGGATAGAAGGATTTTGATCATATAAGAACATATAGGTATTATGAAAGGAAAGTGAGAGTTTATATACATAATGTTTTTGAGAGAGAATAGGATATGAAGGTTAAAAATAATTTCGGCTCATATTTTAGGTAAAATTTTTAACTCTTTTAATATATGTATTTAATTTTTCTATTGTGAGATTTATATTATTACTGTTTGTCGAATTTTAACTGTTAAGTTTTATGAAATAATTATGATTATGTGGAAACTATGTGTAATACATGTTTATATGTTTATTTGATGCATTAAATTAGATACATGTATTAGAGGAGTTGAAATTCTATTGAGCGTTGGCTCACAACCCTACAGTTTTTATTGTAGGGCCGGGGAGAACAAAACGGCGACATGAATAATATTAGAAATCCTATGTAATTTATAGTAATTGTATTTATTATTTACTGTCGTGAAATTAACTCAATAAACCGATATTTATAATTATCATCGTAATTGATGTTTATTATAATTATAATTTAATTTAAGGTTATGCCTTTATTGGTTAAGTTGGACAAGCTGATTGATAAAACCATAAAAAAGGTGTAGTAGTAAAATTGAGGGTCCAATTTTGATGCTTGGTACTTGTGAAGTTTGACAGGTATTTCGTTTTGGTCATTTTGGTTTCAGAATGAATATATTAGCACTTTAGTAAATTAATTGACTCGATAAAATTGGGATTAGATTTTTTTATTTTTTTTTTGTAATAAAATATTCGTGAATTTGTGATAATTCGATAATTATAATTATCCCTGTATTTGTAGAATTTCTCATATTTTTGTTTTAAATAAATATCGATTATTATGTTATATTATAAAATTCACCAATATCAAATGTCCAATATATATATATATATATATATAAACTAGATAGGTGGTGTTTGGTAGCATGGAATTGGAATTTAAAATAAAAATGTTATGAATTTCTCAGATTTTTAATAAATAAAATATTAATTATTTAGTTTTGGTATTGATGGTTATTAATTTATTAGGTAATCGAATTATAATTATTACTGTAGCCTAGTAAAAATTTTCTAGTTTTATAAAATGAAATATGGATTGTTCAGTTTAGTGTTAAATTCTCCGAGGGAGAAACCACGTGGTAGCCCTAGGAAATCGGGTCGTTACATGAGCAGTTATTGACATTACTTCTCCATCGTAGTTCTCCAATGTTGCCTCACGGACTTTCCTCTTTCGTTCACGATTGGTTTCTCTAGTAGCAGGTCCAGTAGTGTTTGTCATGAAGATAACCTCACGATTACTATTGGGACAATCCTCTTTGCGTTCCTTGCCATGATTTTCGTGATAGCTTTCGCTTCTAGACCTCTTCATGTCCCTTGAGCGCTCTCGCAAATAGCCACGTAACTGACCCACGTCAATTAGTCGATTGATTTCATTTTTAAGCTCCCAGCAGTCGTCTGTGTCATGACAATGGTCCCTATAGAAATCGCAGTACTTGGACTTGTTCTTCCTGTTGGACTTGGTATTATGCTTGGGGGGGCCATTGAACCACCTCAGATAACTGGATTTCATGCAAAATCCTAGAGATTAGCATCTGTAGGCCTGGGAGGTTTGGTTCCTAACGAGCATCCGGTCTGGAACCTGAACTTCTAGGACTATCTTTCTGCCTGTCTAAGTTGCTTCTCTTTGCTCTGCTATAATCCTTGTCGCTTTGCCTAGGGTGATTGGTAGCAATTATTTTGCTACACCACAAGTGTATGGGTTAAGTTTTAATAATATAGGATGAGTAGAGTATCATATTCACAGGGATTGGTCTAAATCGTTGCTAAGTATCGCGATTATCGTAACCTAACTTTATTTACACATCCAAATTTAAGGTATGTAAAAATAAAACTAAAACAAATATAGAATTAAAAGTAAATTAAAATATGGACATCCTATGCACAATTGTTCTTGGGGGTTTGACAACACTTTGCTAATCGATGTTAATCCAATTCAAACTCGTTAATTAAATTCATGCTTAATTATTAACCATGGGTATCTAAATTAACCTCACTTCCACCTCTCGAATGTCAAGTAAGATAATTTGTATAATTATTCGAATTAATATCTCTATTCAACTCAACTAATTATCTAATCTTTAAGTCTCACCCATCAAATGGCTAGTAAGATTATATTAGCCTCTAGCACTCAATATAATACAGGTTGTATTTCTCTGGTCTCAATATGTAAGATTATCATTTCAAATGCCTAATCTTACACATCTATGATATCTAATTTATCTTTCGCATAAATTAGCAAATACGCATAAAGAAATACAAATGATCAAAACATGAAATTCAATTAACAAAATCTTAATGTCTCAAGGCATAATTAATACAAAGCTATTCGAATCCCCCTAGATTGAAACTTTAACTCAAAATAATAGAATCTATGTTAATCTTTTCAAGAAATTCATAAATGCAAACATGTTTAACACAAGATCACAATTACAAAATTCAATAAAGATTAAGGTGAGAGAAAGGATTATAAAACTCTTTTTGTCAGAGATGAGTGATAGGTATAATTTATCTAAATATTCCCTAGTCGACGTTGGTAGTTTTTGAATATTATTACAATTTTTTAATATGTTTTAATTCATTTTTATTTGTTTGTATGTAAAACAGGTGTTTGGGACGAAAAAGAATGAAAACAGTCGATAAACGAGCAATTTGATGGAATGACTGTGGAAGAACAGTGGAAAAACAAACAAAAACGCAAGTTCAGGACTGTAGGCCCACCACTGCAGCGATCAATCGAACAAAAACCTTTTTGCCTGATCACTACTGCATCGGTCATCCAGTAGTGGCTAACTGACGTCTCCACCACTGTAGCGGTGCTTCCCGCCACTGCAGCGATCCGACATCAGATGTTTTAAATATTTTGTTGATATTTTGGATCCCTTTTTATCCTCCCTTCTTCCCAACACATTGAGGATGTTTTTGGGACTAATTTTGGAGCTCTAAACCCTATCAACCAAGAGAATATCACAAAGCCAAGAAGAGGAAACGATCTCGGAGCAGTTTTAGCATCGGTTCCTCGGATAACATCTAGTCTTCTTATTTCTCTCTTTATTTCTTAGTTTTAGTTGATAGTTTTGCTTATGTTTAGCTTGTGTATTGCTGAATATAGGGTTATGACCATGTGTGGCTAAACATATATTGTCTATGGAGCGATTTGTTTATAAAAACGTTGTTTGTTTGATCTTTGTTTCGTTATCGATTTTTCATCCATATTCGATTTTGTTTACCATTTTATTACAATCATTATATGCTTGTTATGGTATTGTGGTTGGTTTTGAGAATACGGGGTTTGACACTCGGGAGAGGTAACCCCGAATTCATACTAGGGTTTAAACACAATGTGACGATCTAATGACCTGGGAGGTTATTAGAAAGTGTGCAATCCGTGAGGTTGGGATGAGACTCATGTGACCAAGTGTCGTATCGACGCTAGAGGAGGACTTCGGTGTTGATGCAAAGTCGCAATCGGATAGATTTCAATGTTGTTAATGTAAACTAGATTGAAACGAACATATTTAAGTGAACTAAGTTAATCCCTAGACAATATACTCCCTTAAACGTTATTTTAGTATAATTAGTTTAGTTAACTTAGTTTAGTATATTTTATTAACAAAAACTATAAATTGAGTCGCGTAGATAAAATTAGGTTATGACAATTGTGGTACTTAAGGACAATTTGAATCCAATCCCTGTGGATACGAAAACACTACTCTTCTAATTATTCTAATACTTGACCCATACACTTGCGGTGAAAGTAGTGACATAATATTCCACTACCAAGTTTTTGGCGCCGTTGCCGAGGATTGACTTTTAGATTGTTGTTTATATTGTGAGCAAATAAGTTGATTTTAATTTAGGCATTTATTTTGTTTATAATTTTTATTTGTAGTTTGTTTTTCCTGCAGGGTACTTGAAGATGTTAGATCAACAAGTATTGTTGCATTTCTTTCAACGAGATTCTGAGCCATTTTATTGTGCTTGGGATTGATACAATGAGTTACTTATTCAGTTTCCGAACCATCGTTTCCCGAGGGAGTGTCAACTACTGAACTTCCTCAATAGGTTACTAGCAGCAACAAAATTAGGCTGAAGGAGGAAATGGTACCACCTCTTTCGACCAACTAACTGTGGACGAAACCTATCGGTTGTTGAAGACATATTGGAGTTTGATTTTTAAAGTTGGAATTATTCAACAAGCTACCAAAGCTTGGGGGTAATTCCACCATTTTGACGCCATGGATTGGCACCCCAGACCAATAGGATGAGTCTTCCCCCACCCTGGATAAAATGTTCGTTGAATTTATGGGAGAGACTCAGGCTTTCTGGAGAGATACGAATGATCGTCTCAATGAGCATGAGGTTTGTCTTGACAATAGTGAGATGACCTGCGCTGAAATTGATACGATCATAACGTCTATTCAGACATAAATCGGTCAGCTTATTTACTTCATTGAGACCAAGTCAGAAAATGGTGGCACTGCGAGACACACAAGTCACATCTGAATATGAAATCCACTGTGTGGAATCAAATGCAAGCGGGAGGAACTTAGGTTCATGTGATGTTGATGATTTTAATGAGATGGGAACCCTAGCGTGGGTCGACGACTGTGATTCTTCATCATTTGAGATCTACCTTGTGATTCCACCACCGATCCAAGACGATCATATCTACGAGGATCCGATGTGGCTCACTTTTCCTCCATCGCCTCTTGCTCCGTTCATTTATGCCAACCGAGCAAATGAAATGGAGATGAGTTTTATTGAAAGTTCGAGCCAAGCAATGCCACATTTTGCCAAGCTTGAGGGCGTTTTGAATCAAGACCCATATGTGGTGTTGTATGACACTTACTATGGGCGGAAGCCACTCTTTGACTAGCATTTCTCTATGTCAAGCCGAGGACATTAAACCAGGCGTTTTTTTGGAGGCAACCCAAGTTTTCAAAATAAATTAGATCATCACCGCTGACTTCACTTGGAGGTGAGATTGTCTCACCTCCCAGGTACGTGTTCTAAACCCCCTTCATCACTATAATGCATGCTAAATGTTGAGATCGATGATTGGGTCATTGTGGACACTGTTCGGTTTAAGTTTGGAGGTGATGTTTAGTATTTTAATATGTTTTCTTTTGTTACTTGTGTAGTTAAGTTAAATTGTTTTCCTGTATACATTTTTGTTTGTTTGTGTAGTATGTTTGTGTTGGTTGTTCTTTTTGTGTGTTGAGTTTTTGAGTTCATCTGGACCATTACCCAAGGATGAAATTATCCCCTAGTTCTTTTTCGAGGTCAAGGGTAATACCCATTCATGTGTGTTCTGTGTACTTGGCATATCGTTTTGGTAAAAGTTATTGTGGATCTTAATTCGCACGAGCACGTAGACTCAATGTATAACTATTCAATTGATTTGAGGCCAATTATCCATTAGCCAAATTCATGATAATTTTAAGGATTCTAGAACCTGATTGGGGAAAACTTGAGGCAAAATCCTAGGCGAGGTAGTTCAGGAGATATGATTTAGGCCTTCATTTTGTCGCTTGAGCCTTTGAAGATTACCTTGTAATATGTTTATCCCTCTTTACCCCGTTGAAGCCTATAAGCCATTTCAATTCTGAACACGTAACAAATACCCTGGCCAATAATTTTTTTTTTTCCAAACCTAAGTCGCTAAATCGAAGGCACAATTTGAGTAAAATCAAGTTAGCATTTGTTTATGCTACTTGAAGTGAGCGGTTCGGTTTTGGGCGAACTATTCATTGGTTCAGTATTCGAGTACTCACTTGTCATTTTTCTTTCATTTTAACCACACTCGTGAAATTGTAATAATTGAATAAGTTTGGGGGTGTGGTTTGATAAAAAAAAATAAAAAATAAAAAAAAAATAAAAAATAAAAATCATATGTAAATATAGTTCTATTATAGTTTCTTTTGACAAGTGAGTACGAAGTTCTTAAATGTATGTTTAGGGTTGTTTCGAATTTATCTATGGGGGTTCGAGTATGATTGCGTGCCAAACGTTGTGCCTTGGATATTATTGAGTTCATGACATTAACTTGTTTTATATTCCCGATATACCCTTGGTCAAATGTTACAAACCGAACCAAGTCCTATTGATCTATTTGAATTTCCAAGCCTACATTAGTGGAGAGTGGAACTCTATCAGGCATATAGATATCCTAATCCTTTATGGTATAAGTCGTGAGTTTCGTTGGTGGATAATTCAATCTGATTTTTGAATAGTTTTATAATTGAGTTTTTGCACACACACTTGAGCAGGATCTAGAATGGAGTTTACCGATATCGAATGTTGAAATTCTAGAACACCACATGGTGCGGTTTTATTTTCGAACTTGATATGATTGGGGGCCGTTGAGGGAACACATTTTGATCGGTATAGTTGAATTTCAAAACTCGCATCTCGTTACGTTTAGGTAGTTTGTGTTTTTATTCGTGTTTAATTTTTGTGTTAATTATTTCACTATGTTGTTTATTTTAGTATGAGGGTTTTCCTCGAGGACTAGCAAAATTCAAAGTTTGGGGGTATTTGATAGGTGTAATTTATCTAAATATTCCCAAGCCGGTTTTGGTAGTTTTCAAGTATTATTATAATGTTTTAATACGTTTTAATTCATTTTTATTTGTTTGTATGTAAAACAGGTGTTTGGGACGAAAAGAGATGAAAACAGTTTTTAAATTAGCAATTCGGTAGAACGTACGTGGAAGAACGGTAGAAAAATATGCAAAAAGGCAAGTTCAGGACTACAAGGACACTGCTGCAGTGATCAATCAATTAGAAACCTTTCTACCTGACCACCGCTGCAGTGATCATCCAACAGTGGCCTACGAACTTCTCCACCGTTGCAGCAGTCCGACACTAGATGTTTTAAATATTTTGGGATGTTTTAAATATTTTGTTATATTTTGTTGATATTTTGGATCCCTCTTTAACCTTCCTTCTTCCTAACACATTGAGCACGTTTTTTGGACTAATTTTGGAGCTCCAAACCCTATTAACCAAGAGAAGATCACAAAGTGAAGAAGAGAAAAAGAGCTTGGAGCGGTTTTAGCGTCGGTTATTCGGATAACAGCTAGTCTCCTTATTTCTCTATTTATTTCTTAGTTTTGGTTAATAGTTTTGCTTATGTTTAGCTTGTGTATTGTTGAATATAGGGCTATAGCCATGTGTAGCTAAACTTATATTGTCTAGGGAACGATTTGTTTATAAAAACATTTTTTGTTTAATCTTTGTTTCGTTATCGTTTTTTCATCCATATTCGATTATGTTTACCGTTTTATTACAATCATTATATGCTTGTTATGGTATTGTGGTTGGTTTGAGAACATGGGGTTTGATACTCAGGAGAGGTAACCCCAAATTCAAACTATGGTTTAAACACAACGCGATGATCTAATGACCCGTGAGGGTATGAAAAAGTGTGCAGTATATGAGGTTTAGGAGAGACTCATGTGACCAAATGTCATATAGATGCTAGAGGGGGACTTTAGCATTGACACGAAGTCGCATATTCATTCACTTTACACTCGGAAAAGGTAGTGAGTTTTCGATACCTAGATTGTCGGATAGATTGAAATGCCGTTAATCTAAACTAGATTAAAATAAACACGTTTAAGTGAACGAAGTTAATCCCTAGACAATATACTCCCTTAAATGCCATATTAGTATAATTAGTTTAATTAACTTAGTTTAGTGTATTTTATTAACAAAAACTATAAATTGAGTCGCCTAGATAAAATTAGGTTATGATAATCGCGGTACTTAATGACAATTCTAATTCAATCCATGTGAATATAACAACCCTACTCTTCTCATTATATTAAAATTTGACCCATACACTAGCGGTGAAAGTACCGACATAATATTCCGCTACCAATGAGCTTCAAATCTTCAATAATATTCAATAAACTTAAATTTAAACTCCCTCTCTAGGACTTATAAGCTTCCAATGGTGTTCTCTTGTCCAAAAATCTCTCAAAATTGCTCCACCAATGGTGTTTTCTCTCCTAAATTCACCACCCCTAGGATTTTAGGCATAAGATTGTATAAATAGGGCTCAAAATAGTTCTTGTCCGCATTTTGGGGGTGTAGCGAGACTTTTTCACTACTGCAGTATGAAGTTTTTGTTATTTTGGGGCAGAACTTCGGCGCTACAGTGCGAAACACGCACTGCAACTTGAGTTTTCTCTCTACAACATGCAACTTTGGACCTTTTTCTATAACTTTCTCTTTTCAACTTTGATTGAGGTGATTAAAATGTCTCTAGAAAGGTAAGAAAGAGATCTACAACTTCCATGGTTTGAGTGTTTTCAAAATCGAATTGGAGCATGGTCAATATTGATCTTGAAGTTATTGCACCTGCACTACTGACGAACCATTCCAACCCTATTCACCTTATTTTACCATATTTTCACCTTTTCACCCAATTGTATATGAATTCTACAAAATAACACAAAAAAACATTAAACTAACAAAAAATATTGAAAACTCATAAATATTTGAATCTAAAAGTACTTGATTTATTGATAAATAAACCACTCATCAATGATCTTTGGTTGATCCCCTTCTTTCCCTCGCAAGTTTGATATTTTCCAGTTTCATGTAAGGCTTACATTTCTCTATCAGTTCAGACATGCTCTTAGGGTTGTGATAGGTGTGATCTACCTACGTATTTCCAAACCAAATTAAGTTAGTTTTCGTGCGTTTATATAGTATTTTATTATGTTTTAATTAGTTTTTCTCTTTTTGTATTAAATCAGGTGTGTAGGGCAAAAAGACAGGAAATTGGAGCAAAAACAATGAGATCGAACCAAAGGCAGTTGAAGTTACAGTGGATAAACAAGTAAGAAGTCAAGAATATGAAAGAAGCCTACCGCCTAGGCATCCAAACCTCCGCCTAGGCAGTGAAGATGCTGAGAATGACAAAAGGCTACTGACAGCCCACCGCCTAGGCAAGAAATTCCTCCGCCTAGGTGGAAACCCCAGTAGAAATATTTCAAAGTCCACCGCCTACTTCTTCGCCTAGGCGATCACCAAACCTGCAAAGCCGGTACAGGTGCTGTAACTTCAATTCTATTTTGGACTCTGATTCAATCCGATTTTGGAAACACTCAAAACATAGAAGTTCTGGATCTTTTTCTTAGATTTCCATAGGTTTTTTAATCACCTCAATCGGAGTTCGGATGAAGAAGTTATAGTCAAAACAAAATTACAAACCTGTAGTAACTTCGCCAAGGCGAAAATCCTGCAGCACAGCCTTGATATTTCTTAGATATTTTGAGATATTTTGCCTATAAATACCCCTCTCCTCCCCCTTCTCCGGACTCTATTGGTTTTGTGAGCACCTTAGCCTATATTTAAACCTAGGTTTAGGAGTTTTAGAGGTGGAGCTCACATCCCAAAGTGGAAAAGATGGCGAATCGATCGTTGAGCATTCTTAGCGGTTTATCTTCGGACGAGGCTAAGTTCTTCAATTGTTTTTCCTTATTTCTTTATATTAGGATCATGTGAGCATGTTTAGCTCGTTATTTCATTGTATATGCGGCTATGGCCATGAGTTAAATATGGATTGTAGTAGGGATTAACATATAATTTATAAATACGTTGTTTGGATGATTTCGGTGTTTCGTTTATGATTGTTCTTCGTAGTTTGATTGTGTTTATCATATTGTTTGTTTATTATGCTTAAAATGGTAAATGAATAATACGGGGTTTTGACAAACCCCAGATTCGGATTAGGGTAAATAAACGCCATGATTCTATAACCCGATTGGGGTGAGAATCGTGGACAATCGATGACGTGGGGCAAGACACACGCTACCTAGGGTCGTTAAGACGTTGAGGGGGACTTTTTCGTTGACTCGAAGTTGCGTTATATCCCTCGTCTTACACTCGGGAGAGGTGGCGAGAGAGTTTTAGAACAAAGATTGTCGATAGGGTAAATACAACGCGATGATCCAATAACCCGGGAGGGAGTTGGATTTTGTGCAATCAATGACGCTGAGTGAGACTCACGTGACCTAGGATCGTTAAGACATTGAGGGGGACTTCTTCGTTGACTCGAAGTCATGTATTCCCCCGTTTTACACTCGGGAGAGGTGGCGGTGGAGTTTACGTACCGAGATTGTCAAATAGGTCGAACACTGTAAACATGAGTAAATCGAGATCGAACACGTATTTGTAAACACGTTAATCCCTAGGAGATTCTTTACCCTAAAACATATTAGCATATTAGGGTAGTTAATTTAGGTTATATTAGTATTAGCTTAATTAATTAATTACATTTGTTTTTCGCCTTGATAAAATTAGGTCACGACAAACGCGGTATTCGATAGTAATGACACCAATCCTTGTGGATACGATAACTTGATCTTTCACGATCACACTATACTAAAACTTAGACCTTGTATACTTGCGAGTGTAAGTAGCGGCGTATTTCACGCCCTACCAGGTTGTGCTTAGTTTGAGAGTCTTGGAATCTGCCATGGCGTAACCCTAAAGTAAATGCACTGATGATAAGGTTTGAATCACACCCCTCAATGCATGTCAACTCTTAATTGAATCGGTTCATGTACTAGAACAATGAGTCTCCTTTTTTGTTGTTGTAAAGCCAGTAGATAATCAAGTCCCTTCATCAAACTCTAACAGGTTTTGAAGCGATTGATGAACATCTTCCCAAAGTCTTTGAACAATGAGATGGAATTAGATGGAAGCTTTTGTAACCACTCCAGGGCAGAGCCCTTTAAGGTCGTGGCGAAAGCTTTGCATAGGAATGAGTCGCCTGCCGTATACAAGGCTATGACATGCCTGAATTAGCAGATGTGGTCAACAAGTTTTGATTTCTAGTCATACTTCTCGAACTTTGTGGGGTCTAACTTCTCAGAGAGTGGCACAACCAAGATGTTTGAGGTGAATGACATCTCAATTCCCTTCAGCAACGTATCCAGCTCATCTAAGTACAGATCTCTCTCCTCCCTACTTCTTGTCTGCTGATGTAAATTAACAGTTTCAGTTCTGCTAAACACCCTTCTCTCTGGTAGTTGGTTACGGGTATCGCCCAGAACAGTTTTTTCCCCTTGGGATTGTGGGTCTGCAGACCTTGGAGACTCTGTTTCTTTCCCCAAACCATTATCAATGCTAGGAGGTTATAGTCTATTTTTGGTGATCAGCTCTGCCATATACTTGATCATGACCATCTCTGATATTTTCCCGTTAATGGCGTCGATCTTTGCAACAATCCTCTACACTTTCGGTGGAAGATCGGCATGAACCTCCTCAAATCTTCCTATATGAACTTCATTATCAGCTGGTGGTGGCAAGTCATTGCTTTGACAAGGTTCTACTTCTCTTGCTCGTGGTTGCCTCATTGTTGCAACGGAAAGCTTTTCTGTAGGCGTTTCCTACAAACAGTGCCAAATGATGTAGCAAAAAATTCTCAAAATGTGCAATCAGCTTCTCATGTGCCAAAAACCTCTTCAACTTTACTTTTAGCCTATGAAACCGATTAGTTCTTAAGGGGGACACCGGTATAGTGTCTGCCAAAACCTCCGGCATGAGAATAAGTTAATCTAACTATAGAGAAGGCTAAAACACTCAAATAAGTCATAAAGAATAGATAATGATATCTTCTCTTTATATAGGCTCAGTAAATCTCTATCGCTTCTTTGGTGAGGTCGCTCGTTACATGATTTCCTCCTAACGTCGTGGGGAATAACCATGATCTTTTTCATTGAACCAGGGGAAGATCTTTGTAACGTGCTCCCATCAAATATGGGTTGTTACAGTTAATAAGTTGTAATGCTACACATATATAGGGGACATGGTCATCATGGACTGACCTGTTCGTTCTTGGACTTGTTACCATTGGTTCTAATTACCCACTAATGGGCCTTCTTGTGACGCCTGATTTGTTTGTATGATAGACCACTAAGGTCTTCTTCCTGGTGGGCCTAATGTGCTCAACCCAATTCATGTATCGGTTTTACGTTTTTTGGGTTAGATTATTGACCTGATTTGACCCATTAAGGCCCTCAAATCTTTAACAGTCACAAGCAGGAGTTTTCCCATATCAATATCTAAATTCTTCTAGTCAGAATCTATGTTTTAGGGTTCTATAATTTTTAGTAGAATTTCATTTGATTTTTTAGTGGATTTCCATTTAATTATTATGCTGATTTATGTAAGTAATTTTTTACTTTCGTTACTTGAATGTTTTATGAAAGTTTTATTTTTGAATTTAGATTTATGTAGATGATGATATATGAGTTTTTTTTTTCGTAATTTTTTAGAATCGTTTATTTTTCTTATATTTAGTGAAATTATTAATAGTCAATAAAATTATAAAATTTTAGTGGAACTGTTAATATTCAGAAGAATTATAGAAAATCGTAGGAATAATGTTTATTGATTTTTGACAATGTTTTGGTATTTAATTTATTTATAAATATAATTTTTAATAAATAATTTTATTTTGTTGAAAATTTAGTACTTTTTTATATTTTAGATTTTTTTAATATAATGTTATAAAAATTAAAATTTAACTGTACACATGTAAGGGTGGTAGCTTAAACACATTGTATATTTTGAATATTAAATAAAATTAAATGGATTGTTTTTTGTAAAATTAAAATTCAATGGAATTACAAAAAAAAATAAAAAAATCAGTGGAAAATTATTTTTTCCACAAATATAAAGTGGGGGAAATTTTGTAATAAAATTCTTTTTATACTTTTGTCATGAGTTTAATTTGGATAATCATTAAAAATTAAAACTTTAGGAACCCTAAAAAAATATCCCTCCAAAATAAAATTTATTTTAGTAGATTTGATTCTCTATAGTATATTTATATTAATAGATTTGATTTCTATATCTATATTTATAGTATATATAAAAGAGACAGTGATCTACTTCAACAGCTTAATTGAGTGGCAATGTCGTAAATAGCTTTCCAATTTCGTCCATTTTTTTGAGTGGTAAACTTCTAAAGAGCTTCCCTTCTTCAGAATATGCGGTATAGCTTGGCGTTCCGGCTTCATTCCACCTGAAATCGAAATCGAAGAAGACGAGAATGCAGTTATCGTAGTCAGACCGTTCAAAGGAAGCGAAAAAAGAGATATTACGATAAGGACCCAGAATTCCCTGAAATTCTCGGGAGTTGTCTCAACGATCCTAATAAAACTCGGCCCAAAGTAAGCTTAAATTTCACGAAACCCTTTCGATAATTGGAAAATTTCTAATTTCTATGTTCTTCTCTGTCTTGTCGTTCATCACATTGTTCAATCCTCATGGATATTAAGTATTTTCAGTGAATAGTGAAGGGTTTTGTGTTGCTTATTTGTTCATTGAACACTTTAGATGGAGAAGAGATTTAGGAAGAAAAGGAACAAAATTCTGCTCACTAACACTACTTCTGCATGAAAGTTACATTCAGCAAGTTTAATAGAAGTAGAGATGTCTGCTTATGCTATGAATTTTGACATGAAACTATCTTTTTCTGGTAAGATATCAGTAGAAATCTCGGGCAATAAAAGCATGCTCGATTACTTTATTCATCTTTTCGAGTGACTTGCATTATTAGTCACACATATGAAGTATGTACCGAAAGGATTGGATATAGATCCCCCCGAGAACACAATGTATAAATTATTTATTTTGGCCTATGGGTATGAAGCAATAGTAGTAGTATGTGTTGCTGCAGAAAATAATAAAGAACGAGTTTACCGAATTAGCTTGGGTTGAATCGCGGCTCTGCCCAAGAAGCGTGCAAGCAGAATATTAGCCCCGTCGTCCCCAGGATAGAACAGCCCAGAAATCTTCTCTGTCTAGGACGTTTTTTGCACTGTAGAAGTCCCGAAAATCAAACACCCCACACACTGTTCGCAAAACGAACAAACTGCTCGGAAAACAATTTTGAACCGAAGAAACAAAACCGGAACAAATTCTTGCAGATCGGAACAGAACAGAACCAAACCGGAACACTGTACTGTTTCGGAACAAATCAAATCTGATGAGAACAGAAGAGAACAAAACTGAAGAACAATGTACTGTTTTCGGAACAAATCAGATCTGATGCAATGTACTGTTTCGGAAAACGAAGAATAGAACAATTTCGGAAAGCCAAAGAACTGTTTGGAAAAACGAAGAACAGAACACTGTTTCAGGAACGAGAACAATTTCAGAGAAACGAAGAAACTGTTTCGGAAACAGATCTGAAGAAAAAGAATCTGGGTTTTTTTTAAGAGAACGAACTTCATCCCTCTGATATGAAAATCATCTGAATTTATAGAAGAAATTCAGATCTGAAATCAGTTAGAATTGTGGAGAGATCTTAGGAAAACGTGGGAGCAAAAATCGCAAAAAAAATGGGAACAGAAAAACGGTTTTTTTTTACCAAGTCAAAAAAACTAATTCTGAAAAATTCTTTTAAATAAATTAAGTGTCACCTCACCACACGCTCGACTCGACTCGACTCGACTCGGCAAGGCCGGACAGACGGCGGCGGCGGCGCGCGCGTGTGTGTTAAATTAGTAGGGATGTAACTCCTCTCCCCTCCACAAAATGTGGGTATCCCTTGGGGTACACCCCAAGTGTCTCACATACCACTAGTTATACACCTCAATTCAACCTCTCCCAACCGATGTGGGATATAAGGTTTTGAGGGAAAAAACCATTTGACACAAAACATTTTTTCAAAATTAATTTGCTCCAACAATCACCCACTTGAATTTTTAAATTTTTTTTTTTTCCTCGAGCAGTTTTAACAATATAAGATTGAGTATAAGCAAAGGTGTCTATCGACTTGAACCTTTACATAGTGAAAATGTTTTAGATTATACTAGAGTAACTCGTAGTTTTGAACTCTATCTCTAACAACATCACACGCACAACCTTATCAGGGTGTAGTCCAAAAGCCCGTGCTTTACGGCCATGCACGTATATCCCAGTATAGTGAATGCTCTAGAGAATTTGCCCAAAATTCCATAGGAAGCGGCCGCACTTCCACATTCACATAGGTGAGTCTATCAAGAGTACTCCTGTAGCTAGGTACTCCACTCCAAATAGAGTATAGATCTCATTAAGAGTTAACAAAAGAAAACTCAACATTCTATCGCTTCAGGATGTCATACTACAAACAACACATATTTGGAATAGAACTCAAAATTATTATTATAGTATGTTTTTCTTCATATCACTTCATAAGTTGTTATTACCCTTTGAACCTATTTCTTGGGATCTCCAGTCTATAGGTTGGGTTTCCCTCACAAGTGACTCGTCAATCCATGGGCTTGAGTCCCATTCTTTTCGAGGTTTTGTAAATCTTTTCTCGTTCTAATCCTTTCGTCAAAGGATCGGCTAAGTTGTTATCAGACCGTACATGATCTACTCTCACAACCCCTGTAGAGATATACTCCCTAATAGTGTTGTGTTTGCGACGTATTTGTCGCCTTTTTCTGTTATAGTAACGGTTCTGAATTTTTGCAATAGCCGCGGTACTATCGCAATGGATCAAGACAGCTGGAATCGGTCTCTCCCATAAAGGGGTATCAGAAAGCAGGCTCCTTAACCACCCTACTTCCTCACTAGCCGAAGCTAGTGCAATCATCTCAGACTCCATAGTAGATTGAGCCAAAATAGTCTGTTTCTTAGACTTCCAAGAAACAGCTCCACCAGCTATACTAAATATATAGCCGCTAATTGCCTTGGAGTCATCTGAAAGGGTATTTCAATCAGCATCGCTATATCCTTCTAGAACAGTGGAAAACTTCTGATAATGTAATCCAAGGTTCATAGTTCTTTTTAGGTATCTCATGATCCTATCAATAGCATGCCAATGCTCAATACAAGGTCTACTTTTAAACCTACATAGTAATTCCACAGCATACGCTATGTCGGGCCTAGTACAGTCAGTGGCATATCGAAGACTGCCTATGATGCTCGCATACTCAGTTTGTCTAACACCGTCACCGGTGTTCTTGAACAACTTCACACTAGGGTCATAAGGAGTACATGCTGGTTTACAATCAAAATAATTATATTTCTTTAGAATCTTTTCTATATAATGAGATTGATCCAAAGAAATTCCATATTTAGACCTAGTTATTTTAATACCAAGAATTACATTTGCTTCACCAAGATCTTTCATGTCAAAATTAGCACATAACATGGTTTTCACATTATTCACAACATGAATGTTAGAACCAAAAATCAACAAGTCATCCACATAAAGACATATAATAGTGCAAACATCATTTTCAGATTTATAGTAAATGCATTTGTCACTTTTATTAACTTTAAAACCATGTGAAATGACTAGATTATCAAATTTCTCATGCCATTGCTTAGGTGCTTGTTTCAAACCATAAAGAGATTTATCTAGTTTGCATACTTTGTATTATTGACCAGGAATAACAAAACCTTCAGGTTGGTCCATATAAATCTCTTCTTCTAATTCACTATTTAAAAAAGCAGTTTTAACATCCATTTGGTGCACAACGAGATTATGAATAGCAGCAAGTGATAAAAGCACACGAATAGAAGTAATTCTAGAGACAG
Organism: Eucommia ulmoides; assembly: GCA_016647705.1. NCBI lineage: Eukaryota > Viridiplantae > Streptophyta > Magnoliopsida > Garryales > Eucommiaceae > Eucommia > Eucommia ulmoides. The sequence continues at coordinate 35,979,900 of CM028337.1, forward strand.
GTGAGAATGTATCAAGGAAATCTACATTCTCTCTTTATCTAAACCCTTTGGCTACAAGACGAGCCTTATATTTTTCAATGGTTCCATCGGGTTTTAATTTCTTCTTTAGAATCCATTTACATCCTATTGTTTTACAACCAGGAGGTAAATCTACTAAATGCCAAGTTCTATTTGACTCGAGAGAGTCCATTTCATCATCTATAACCTCTTGCCACAAATTGGCATCTATAGAGGACAATACCTCTTGGAGGGTGTGCGGATCCTTCTCTAAAGTGTATGCAAAGAAATCTGAACCATAATCCTTAGCAGTACGAGTCCGTTTACTTTTCCTAGGTTCAAATTCTAATTCATTAGCAGACTCATTAATTCTAATGATAGGCATATTACTAGATGTCGAGCCCCCACTATTCTTCAATTTAAACAGAAATCTATGTTCATAAAAATCAGCATCATTAGATTCTATAATAACATGATCATGCAAGTCGTAAAATCTATAAGCTTTACTATACACAGCATAACCAACAAAAACACATTCATATGCTCTACTTGCAAGTTTTCTCCTTTTTGGATCAGGAATCCGAACATATGCCAAACAACCCCAAGTTTTAAAATAAGACAAATTTGGTTTCTTATTTTTGAAAACTTCATACGATGAAATTTTACTATGCGATTTGGGAACCCTATTAAGCACGTAACAAACAGTCAACAAAATCTCACCCCACCAGTGAGAAACAGCACTAGAGTTAAGTAAAATAGCAACTACGGATTCAGCAAAAGTTCTATTTTTCCTTTCAGCCTTACCATTCATTTCAAGAGAATATGGTGCAGTTCTTTCATGAATTATCCCATGAGAATTATAAAATTCAATAAACATATCAGAATCATATTCGGTACCTCTATCACTACGCAACCTTTTAATTTTCTTATTGCACTGATTTTCAATTTCAGTCACAAACAATTTAAACATATCAAGTGCTTCACTTTTATTTTTCATGAGATAAACATAAGTAAAATCAGAACAATCATCTATGAATGTAATAAAATAGCGTTTACCATTCCTAGTCAAGACACCATCAAGTTCACAAATATCAGAGTGTATCAAGTCAAGAGATTCAGATTCTCTAATTACTGATTTATGAGGGGTTTTGGTTATTTTAGCTTGACTACAAAATTCACATTTTTCAAAATCATTTAAAGACAATTTAGGAATTAGTTCTAAGTTACTTAAGTTTTTAATGATGCGTTTGTTAACGTGACAAAGTCTAGCATACCAAATATTAAAAGAACACAACATATAAGCAGAAGAAGAAATTTTATTCGCATCAACATTCAGTTTGAACATTCCATCAGTTGCATAACCCTTCCCAACAAAAACATTATTTTTGGTTAAGGTGTACAAATCAGCCCCGATAGTTTGAGTGAACCCCGCCTTGTTAAGAAGATAACTCGAAACCAAAATCTTTCTTATCTCTGGGGTATGCAGAACATCCTTAAGAATGACCGTCTTTCCAGAGGTAAACTTCAATTCCACGTCACCAGAACCAGCGACAATAGTGGAGTGGGAATCACCCAGCAGCACTTTCTTATGTTCACTTTCAGAATAAGTTTTGAACATAGCACGATCAAAGCAGACATGGCGTGAAGCACCCGTGTCTACCCACCACCCTTCGGATCCACCAACTATGTTGATTTCAGAAATCATAGCAATAAGTTGGTCCTCGGTAAGATTCGCCTATGGAGCAGGACGACGTCTTTGCCGGCAGTTCCGAGCCATATGGCCCTCATTTCCACTGTTGAAGCAAGTAAACTGTTCAGATGTCTTTCTTGAAGGGGGTTTAAACTTATTCTGATTTTGATGTGCATTTCTGTTCTGGTTGTTGTGGTGGCGATTCTGATTCTGATTCTTCATATTTTTTCTTTTGGGTTTCAGAATTGCAGAGGATGATTTTCTGTGAGCGTTATTGGACACAACGAGCACTTCATCTTTTTGATCTTGTTTTCAGGCTTCCCTCTCAATCCGAAGACGAGTGATCAAGTTTTCTAAAGAAAACTCTTTTGTTTTGTGCCTGAGAGCATTCTTCAAATCTTTCCAAGAAAAGGGTAATTTGTCAATTAAAACAGCAACTTGAAATTGTTCATCAAGGGACATACCTTCAGCAATTATTTCATGAGCAATTTTCTGAAGTTCATGAGACTGAGCTTCCACAGATTTGTTATCGGTCATTTGATATTTCAGATATCGACTTACAACATATTTCTTCGTTCCAGCCTCCTCAGTGTTGTATTTCTTTGAAAGAGCATCCCATATTTCCTTGGCAGTTTGGTTAGAACAATAATAATCATACAGGTCATCAGACACACCATTAATAATAAAATTCTTACAACGAAAATCATTTTTAGCCCATGTCTTATCTTCCTGAATTTGGGCATCGGTAGGATCTTTCGGTAAAACAGGTTTTTCAGTGGTACAGACATATGCTACTTTTTCGATAGTTAGAAAAAATAACATCTTCTGTCTGCATCTTTTAAAATGAAACCCTTCGAAACGAAAGGGCTTGTTGAGATCGACAGCAGACATTGTAGTAGATAATTGGCAGAATTAATCGTCTTAAAATTGTTGCTGCAGAAAATAATAAAGAACGAGTTTACCGAATTAGCTTGGGTTGAGTCGCGGACTAGGTCGCTTTCTTCAAGACGTTTTGCGGCTCTGCCCAAGAAGCGTGCAAGCAGAATATTAGCCCCGTCGTCCCCAGGATAAAACAGCCCCGAAATCTTCTCTATCTAGGACGTTCTTTGCACTGTAGAAGTCCCGAAAACCAAACACCCCCACACACTGTTCGCAAAATGAACAAACTGCTCGGAAAACAATTTTGAACCGAAAAAACAAAACCGAAACAAATTCTTACAAATTGGAACAGAACAGAACCAAACCGGAACACTGTACTGTTTCGGAACAAATCAAATCTGATGAGAACAGAAGAGAACAAAACTGAAGAACAATGTACTTTTTTCGGAACAAATCAGATCTGATGCAATGTACTGTTTCGGAAAATGAAGAACAAAACAATTTCGGAAAACCAAAGAACTGTTTCAGAAAACGAAGAATAGAACACTGTTTCAGGAACGAGAACAATTTCAGAGAAACGAAGAAACTGTTTCGGAAACAGATCTGAAGAAGAAGAATCTGGTTTTTTTTTAAGAGAACGAACTTCATCCCTCTGATCTGAAAATCGCCTAAATTTATAGAAGAAATTCAGATCTGAAATCAATTAGAATCGTGGAGAGATCTTAGGAAAACGTAGGAGCAAAAATCGCAAAAAAATGGGAACAGAAAAACGGTTTTTTTTACCAAGTCAAAAAAACTGATTCTGAAAAATTCTTTTAAATAAATTATAATTATTTAAATAAATTTTGTCCAAAAAAAATTAAGTGCCACCTCACCACACGCGCGACTCGGCACGGCCGGACGGCGGCGGCGGCGCGCGTGTGTTAAACCAGTAGGGATGTAACTCCTCTCCCCTCCATAAAATGTGAGTACCCCTTGAGGCACACCCCAAGTGTCTCACATACCACTAGTTATACACCTCAATTCAACCTCTCCCAACCGATGTGGGATATAAGGTTTTGAGGAAAAAACCATTTTACACAAAACAGTTTTTCAAAATTAATTTGCTCCAACAGTATGCATGCTAGAACTTTTATGAAATGTGCAAATATCATGAACAAGCTTATCATTTTATTTCCAATTTAGAAACGGTATATTTACCACTTTTGTTCCAAATTTGGGTATGATTTCAGTCGGTGACACTTGCCTATTTAATCATTTTCAAGTTTCATTTACTACGACCTATTTTCCTTCATCTCTTCATAATTAATTGTGACACTTTGCTCCACAATTCAGACACTGCTAGGAACTGCTATTGGGATTTCGCTTTAAGCCTTTTAGCCCTCTACTGAAAATATTTTGCTGAATGGGAAATAAGTGAGTTTTCTATGGGACATCATTTTGTTTTTCTCCATGTTTGCTTATTCTGTTAATATATATCAATAGTTGTTTGCTAGCTTTGACGGTGATTTTCACTCCTACATATGCAGGGCTCAACTGATGAATAAGTTAGAGAGCGGTTGTGAATACAGTGAATCTTTGCATCATATGTTTGTAACAAAACAACTTCTCCACTTGTTATTAGTTTCCATATTTTCTTATATTAAACCAAAATTATGGAAATCAGCATGTCCTTGTGATTCATATCTTTATACAATCTTATGTCGTTTATACTCGTTTTTATTCTCTTATGTTCTACTATATCAAATACAACTTCTTTATGTTCTATTGATAGCTTTTCTTCTTTTCTTTTCTTCAGATATTTTGGCTTTTAATGAGCTAACTCTTTGTTTTTGTTCATTTATATTCCATTCACACACAATATGCATGCATAAAATCAATGTTACGTTGCATTTCTTGCTTCCTCCAGGTTCAGCGATACTTTATATGATGGAGTACATAGATAAAGACTGGATGGATTTGCAAGTATGAGGCAAACAAACACTCATTTTCTATATCATTTTCATCTACCAAAGTTATATATCAGTGGTTTTGCCCCTTCTCACATGTTATTTAATCAAATTTCAGTTGGTTGTGTCACCATAATAATAGTTCACATTTCACATCATGTTTTTATTTAATCCAATTTCAGTTGATTGGGTCCCTGGAATAATAGTTCACATTTCACAAATTCCAGGTTTACCTATTTCATGACACGGTAGTGTTTTCCAATGGAGAGTTAAAAGTGTTGGCCCAGTAGAATACCCAAGAGGGGGGGTGAATTGGGTAATTAAAAAATAATTAGAATATAACTTGAATAAATCAAATAATTAATTTACTTCCTAAATTAATTATTATCTTTATATTACAGCGGAATAAATCAATTAATTAGGTGCACACCCAAATAACAAAAATAACAAAGTAATAATGCAGCACACCAAAATATATCCTGGTTCACCAAGCTACCCTTGGCTAGTCCAGTCCTCCGAGCCCCACGGAGATTCACACCCACTAATTCTCAAGATCACTTTAAAGGTAGGAACCAAATCCGTACACCAATTCTTTTACAAGCTCAGAATGAACCTTTATAATATCATTTTCTCAGGTTACGGAATAACCTCTACTTTTTACAAGCTCAAGAATAACCTATATTTTTACAGGCTAAAGATTAACATAATTCTTTTTTATCACTACGGCTCAAGAATAAAAACCTCACACAACACTCCAAGTATCATTTTCATAGGTAAGGATGAAACCTTTACAATTCACTCACAACGCAATTCTTATTCAGGAAGAATCACTACCTCAATCTCTTTACAGGAAGAGACTGAAATCCGACTACCCTTGATTAAATATCCCAAACGATATTTAACCCGTCACACTACTTACCAATACAAAATGATAAGTAGGAAATCTCACTCGGAGCTTCTACCACCCTAGATAACTAATAACTCAATTAATATCCCAACTAGTGATAGAAAAACGTGAGAAACAAAATCTGATTTTAACATGATATAGGTAGCAAATTAGAGCACGTAATCAGATTTAAGAAATTGTTTATAAAAAATATTTTCTTAAAAAATCAGAAACAATTTCTAAGATCAATTTTCAAACAATAAACAAATAATGCAATGAAAGAATATAATTGGAAAGATCTCACCCGGAATCCACAGAAAGAATAGATAAAACAATGTAACTTCAGATCCGGTAGCAGCACAAATTAATAGTAGTTGATCGTCAAGATTGTCTCTCAGAAAAGCTCACAATATTTCAGATGGATAACTCTTATAAATGCTCACAATATGATATGATATAATTTCTCTCTTGTTTACTGTTTTTTTAAAACATAAATTCGCAGGTCTATATATAGGGATATGTAATCAGACTTCCAACGGTTAGTTTACAAGTGTCATGACAATTAAATGCTCCTATAGACCCATTATATTATAAGGACTTCATTTAGGTTTAATTTCACTTAAAAATAACTTTCAGATCTTTTAATTAAATCCCCAAAGTATTTCTCAATCTCAATTAATAAGAATAGAAACTATTTCAAGTACCAAATTGAGAAACAATAATATTTAATGTACCAAATCAATAAGATTTAATTAATATATGAACCATATCTTAAATATCACCAAATCCCTTAAATCTCTCTCAAATCTTAACAAAAAATGGCTACTTTTAGATATGATTTCGGATCAAACATTATCCTGAAACAGAGCACTCAGTCAACTGCTGATAGGTGTGAAAAACCTATCTATTTCCAATCCGAAGTTGTTAGTTTTTGAATATGTTTATAGTTATTTTTATTATGTTTTAATTAGTTTTCATACTTTTTGTATAACTCAGGTGTGTGGGGTAAAAAGATAGGAAACTGGAGCTAAAACGATGAGATCGAACCAAAGCGGTTCGAAGTTACGGTGGATAAACAAGCTCGGAGGCTAAAAGATGAAACAGGCCCACCGCTTAGGCGTCCAGATCACCGCCTAAGCGGTGAAGATACAGAGAAGAGCAAAATGTTACTGACGGACGACCGCCTAGGCAAAAATTCTATCGCCTAGGCGAAAATCCAGCATAAGACGAAGAAGGGCTACTGACAGCCGCTCGCCTAGGCGAAGTTTTCTTCACCTAGGCAGAATTTCAATAGAATGTTCTCCCAGTCGACCACCTACTTCACCGCCTAGGCGATCAGACCGAACTGACCTAACTCTGCCTAGGCGCAATTTCCATCGCTTAGGCGGATTTGCCATGCACAGTCTTGAGATATTTTTAGATATTTTTGAGATATTTTTGCTATAAATATCCCCTCTCCTCCCCCTTGGCCGGTAATTCTTTTCCCTTTCTTGAATTTTTGAGCCCTTTAGGCTATAGTTAAGCCTAGGGTTAGGAATTTTAGTGGTGGAGCTCGCATCCCGAAGTGGAGAAGACGATGAATCGATTGTGGAGCGTTCTTAGCGGTTTATCTTCGTACGAGGCTAAGTTCTTCGATCGTTTTTCCTTATTTCTTTATCTTAGGAGTATGTGAGCATATTTAGTTCGTTATTTCATTGTATATGCGGCTATGGCCCCGAGTTAAATATAGATTGTAGTAGGGATTAACCTATAATTTATAAATACGTTGTTTGGATGATTTCAGTATTGCATCTATGTTTGTTTTTCGTAGTTTGATTGTATTTATCGTATTGTTTGTTTATTATGCTTGGATTGATAAATGGAGAATATGGGATTTTGACAAACCCCGAATTCGTATTAAGGTAAACAAACTCCACGATTCTATAACCCGGTCGGGGTTTGAATCGTGGACAATCGATGAGGTGGGGCAAGATACACGATACCTAGGATCGTTAAGACGTTGAGGGGGACTTCTTCATTGGCTCAAAGTTGCGTTATATCCCTCGTCTTACACTCGGAAGAGGTGGCGAGGGAGTTTTAGAATGGAGATTGTCGATAGGGTAAATACAACGCGACGATCCAATAACCCGAGAGGGAGTTAGATTATGTGCAATCAATGACGTTGGGCGAGACTCACGTGACCTAGGGACGTTAAGACGTTGAGGGGGATTTCTTCGTTGACTCGAAGTCATGTATTCCCCCGTCTTACACTTGGAATAGGTAGCGGTGGAGTTTACGTACCGAGATTGTCAAATAGGTAGAACAACGGAAACGTGAGTAAATCGAGATCGAACACATATTTGTAAGCACGTTAATCCCTATGCAATTCTTTATCCTAAAACATATTAGGATATTAGTGTAGTTAATTTAGATTATATTAGTATTAGTTTAATTAATTAAATACATTTGTTTTTCGCCTAGATAAACTTAGGTCACGACAAACGCGATATTCGATAGTAACGACAACAATCCCTATGGATACGATAACTCGATCTTAACGATCACACTATATTAAAACTTAGACCTCGTATACTTGCGAGTGTAAGTAGCGGCGTGTCATTTCCCGTGCTACCAAGTTTTTGACTGCCCAGTCGACTGGAAGATTCTGGAAGTAGCCTGTTGCGTTCATCGGTCGATCGCGTAGTGGACTCGCAGATTCAGAGAGTTTGTCAAGCTTCCACCGGTTGACCGCTCGGTCGACTCGCAGATTCAGAGAGTTCAGCCACCATATGCTGGTCGACTCCTCGGTCAACTTTTTCCTTCTAAATCTTTTCTCTGATCTTGTTTTATACTCTTTCTCTTTTACATTTTCACCCCTTTAACTAATTTCTTTTCTCAATTAGCTCCACTAACTTTCTCAAATTCCATTTTAACCATTTATAAATATTTCTTTTCAAATACACAAATGAGCAAATAAATTCATCTTATCAAAACACAAATAAATCAAAAAAAATAAAATAAAATTGTGACGTGTGTGTTCCTAAATGAGATATTAAGAGTTGAAATTTATCTGGGCTATTTTCCCTAATTTCTTCAAACTCTTAAATTTTCAACTTCAACATTTAGCATCCATTTAATTTGATCTTCAGTATCTTCAACTTCATCATTTAGTATCCATTTAATTTGATCTTCCATATCTTCAACTTCATCACTGGAACTTTAAATCATTGAAACATTCAATTAACATATTAGTTCCACCAAAACATCAATACTTAATTGTTCATCAAAATCTTAGGATTAACAAAAAGTGCAATTGAACTCTTCACTATCAAAGGTAAATATCATTATTGTTGGCCCAGTGAAATACCCAAGAGGGGGGTGAATTAGGTAATTAAAAAATATCAGAGAAAAAATATTTTAATAACTCAAATAATTAATTTTAATCGTAAATTAATTATTATCTTTATATCACAACAAAAATATAAAATCAACCAGGTGCACACCAAATAACAAAAATAAATAAAGTGAAGATTGCAGCACACCAGAAATTTATACTGGTTCACCAAATTACTCTTGGCTAATCTAGTCCTCCAAGCCTCACAGAGAGTCGCACCCACTAAACTGAAGATTCATTTAAAGGTAGGAACCAAACCCTCACAAAGATTCTTTTACAGACTCAGACTCAACCTTTACAAAATTTCATTTTCACAAGCTAAGGAATGACCTCTACTTTTTACAGGGTCAAGAATAACCTAATTCTTTTTAACACAAAGGCTAAAAAATTAAAACCTCACAAAACACTCCAAATATCCTTTTACCCAGTAAGGATTGAACCGTAACAAAATCTACACAAAATAATTCAATTCAAGAAGAATTACTATCTTAATATCTTTACAGGAAGAGACTGAAACCAGCTACCATTTGATTAAATACACCCAATAGTATTTAATTCGCCACTCAACTTTCCAATTAAAAATTGACAAGCGATTTTTCTCACTCGGAGCTTCTGTCACCCCAGATAAATTAAAACTCAATTAATATCCCAAAACTAGTGATAGAAAAATGAGAAATTCAAAATCTGATTTTAAACAAAAATGGGTAGCACGTAATTGAGCACGTAATCAGATTAATTCAAGAAATTGTTTAAAAAATATTTTTCAATAAAAAAAAATAAAAATTCTAAATATCAAATTCCAAAAATTAATCAAGCAATACTATATAGAAAGTAATTTGGAAAGATCTCACCCGGAATCCACCGAAAAATAATTAGAGTGATGTTACTTCAGATTCGGTAGCAGCAATGATTCTCAGCAAATAATTCTCAAGAATGTCTCTTAGAAAAACTCTCACAAAAAACTCAATATGATTTCTCTTAGAAAAGCTCAATATGAGCTATTGATTTCTCTTAACCACTCTTAATGATATAAAAAACGCAGGTCTATATAAATGAGATTAAAATCAGCTCTCTAATGGCTAGTTCCCATTTTTCATGACACTTAATTACTCTTTTAGACCCCTTATATCATTAAGACTTCATTTAGGTCTAATTCACCTAATTATAACTTTTAAATTTCTTAATTAAGTCCTCCAAATATTTCTCATTCACAATTAAATAGAATAGAAACAATTATATGTAACAAATTGAGAAATATTCAAACTTAATGAACCAAATCAATAATGATAACATAATATGTGTAGCATATCTTAATTAAAATTAAATCCCTAAAATCTCTCATAAATCCTAACTAAAAAACAGTTAGTAATTGCTACTTTTAGATTAAAATTTGGAATTCCATAATATCCTGAAACAGACACACAAGTCGATTGATCAAGATCAGCAATCAACTTCTCGATTCAGGATGTAGCCAAGCTAAAGATTCCGTGCCCATCGGTCGACCTATCTATCGACTTAGAGATTCACAGAGTTCTATTTTCTTTTCACAAGTCGATCGCTCTGTCTACTTAGAGATTCAGAGAGTTTCATTTCTCTTCACAGGTCGATTGCTCTATCGACTTACAGATACAGAGAGTCCATTTTTAAATATAGGTCGACCTACCTGTAGACCGAGAGATACAAAGAGTTTTTCTTCTTTGTCCGGTCGACTTACCTGTCGACTTATGGATGTTGGATCACTTTTCTAAACTCTTTTTTAATTCATTCTTATTGACATTTTCTCCGCTTTAACCAATTTCGTTTCTTGGTTAGCTTCACTAAATACTTAAATTTAATTTTAATTAATTATAAATATTTCTTTTTCAATTACACATAAGAGCAAATAATTTATCTAATTAGAATCCTATTAAAAATACACATATTTATAAAAATTATTTAAAAATCTTTTTGTGTCGTGTGTGATCTTAATTGGGATATTAAGAGTTGAAATTTAAACCTGAGAGATTTTTCCTAGGTTCTTCAAATTCTTCAACCTCTTAATCCTTCATCATCTTTATCATCATACCTTCATCATTTGAATCTAATAAATAGAAACACTTAATCAAACCGTTAGTTCCACAAAAAATATCAATATTTAATTGTCCATCAAAATCTTAGGATCAACAATTACTATTTGTAATATCTAATTTGTTCACTTGCTTTTATATGGTAACTTGAAAAAAAATAAACTCATACCAACACTACTACTACAAAAAAGCACATCAAACCACAAATACGTTTTTCGCGTGTTTAAAATCACCTGATGATCTATTTCTTGCTTCTTGGGAATTTTACTAAATTAGAATCAAAATGAAAAAACTAAAATTCTTGCTAAAAATTTGCATTGGTTGGTGTAGGTTACGAGAAATAGTAAAAGGATGAGAAAAAACACTAGCATTTATTTCATTATTGCAATGACACCTAATTTTGTGGTCTTATTTTTTGTGCTTACTGTGATGCATAGTACAATGAACCCCGGCTTCGATTGTAAGGATTTATGCCATAAAACTGCACGGATATGGAAGACAATCATAAAATACTGAGAAAGAGATTGTCTACATATCAGAGAAAATTATTGTGCTACCTTGATAACCATGGTCTAATATGTGGTTACGAGGTATGGTTGAATAATCGAAACCTTTGATCTCAAAACAGGGTATGTTATCTAAATGAAACCTGTCATATTTCATTGCTGCTATTAAGCCTATTAACAGCAATTTCTACATTTTTTTTTACAGTTTCTTTCAATACTTTGCATTCTGTAGATAGGTAACTTGCTAGGCATTTGGAAAGTTGTTTTGCCATATATAGATGCTATTTGAAGACATTGTGATTTATAGCGCATAAATATGTCACTACTTTCACTTACAAGTATACGAGGTGAAGTTTTAGTATAGATCGGGAGAGTAAGGGTATCGTGTCCACAGGGATTGGTTGTGATTATTATCGAGTACCGTGTTTATCATGATTTAACTTTATCTAGGCGAAAATAAATATGTTTAATTAATTAATACTAACACTAAGTTAATTAATCTAATTCAATTAACTTATATTAATACTAATATGAGATGGTTAAGGGAAGATATTGCCCAGGGATTAACTTTGTTTATAAAAATGTGTTTGGTCTCATTTTAATTTACGTTAATGGCGTTCGGGTATCCGACAATCTCGGTTCGTAAACTCACTTGTCACCTCTCCTGAGTGTAAGACTAGTGAATACATGATTTCGCATCAATGAAGAAGTCCCTCAACGTCTTAACGACGCTAGGTCACGTGAGTCTCACCCCAACGTCATTGATTGCACACTTTCTAACGCCCTCTCGGGTCGTTAGATTATCATGTTGTGTTTACCCTAGTCCAAATTCGGGGTTATCTCTCCCAAGTGTCAAACCCCGTATTCTCTAACTATCTAAACAAGCATAATAACATGACAACACGGAAAACACAATCGAAATTATTATAAAACACACATTAACGAAACACAAACTCAAACGAAAAACACTTTTATAAATTATATTAATTCCTAGACAAAAACTCGTTTAGCTCATGGCCATAGCCGGTTATACAATTAAAAATGAGTTAAACATGCTCAAATAATAATCCTAAGTTAAGAAATAAAGAAAGGAATGAGAGAAACTTAGCCGAGTCCAAAGATTTGTGGCTAAAAACATTTCGAGATTGCTCTCCCTTCCTTGCAATGTGATCTTCTCCTTAGGAATTGCTTGAGCACTTCCTAAACCTCTCTCTAAAATATCCTAAGTCTATTAGGGCTCTCATCGCCAGAGGAGAGGAAGGGGTATAAATAGGGAAAATATCTAAATCTGTGTAGAGGTGACCGTCGCGGCGGTGGGTAAGTTAGTTCATTGATCGCCAAGGCGGTGGATTCAGGGACTATCCTGTATTTTCAATACCGCGGCGTTGGATCTCACCACTGCGGCAGTGGATGTTCAGCAAGAAAAGTACCTCTCTGCATTTTCACCACGGCGGCGGTGGTTTAGACGCCGCGATGGTGGGCTTCTTTTTAGAATTTTGCCTCCGAGCTTGTTTTTCCACCGTTCTCGATCCGATATCATCGTTTAACATCCGTTTTCATACCGTTTCACCCCCACACATCTGATTTAGTACAAAAAGAATAAAAAAACATTAACATATATTAAAACGTAATAAACGTACTAAAAAACTAACAATTTTTGTATAGAAATATATAAGTAATTTACACCTATCAGTAATCTTCAATTATAAGAGACCAGAAGCAATGCCAGAAGAGAACATAGAATTGTTAACTTTCATTTTTGTTTTAATTTACATTTCCACATTATTGTTGATAAAACTATTATAAACCATTTTTCTGTGTATCTTGATTTCTTCATTGCTATAGTTAAACTATGGCCTCTAACGGGCACGTGCAACATAGGCTCCATCCCCTAGTTACACATAAAACACAATAGATCTTTTGTAATTTTTTATTTAATATATTTTTTGAAAGGGTTTGTAATTTTATAAACGTCTATTGCTAGTAATTAAAATAGGGGGAAAAAAAATAGGTAAACAGATTCATAATTTTGGTTAACTTTGTTTTTTTGTTTTTTTTAACTAAGTAATGTGATTTCAAAATCGAGTTTAAACAATTTATGGTTTACAAATTAGTTTTGAGTTTAATATTTTTTAAAGGCTTTGACTTTGTTTTCTATTGAAACAAAACTAAATCTAGTCTATTGTCATATCTTGCCATCAATGTGAAGAAATAATCACTAAAAGAAATATGCCATAAACACAAAGACAAAAGTAAATATAAGTCTAAAAAGTATTGGCCCAGTGATCTACCCAAGAGGGGGGTGAATTGGGTAGTTATAAAAATTAAATCAAATTCTTATATTTCAACACTTAAATATTCAAATAATTAATTTAATCCTAAATTAATTGTTATCTTTATATAGCAGCGAATAAGTGTATAAATCTAGGTGTACACCCAAATAACAAAAATATAAATAATGTAAATCAATGCAGCACACAAGGATATATCTTGGTTCACTAAGCTATACTTGACTAATCCAGTCCTCCGAGCCCCACGGAGATTCGCACCCACTAAACTCAAGATTCATTCAATAGGTAGGAACCAAACCCTTACACCAATTCTTTTACCAGGCTTTGAATCAATATTTGCAATTATCCTTTTTACAGGCTAAGGAAGAACTCAATCTTTTTACTAGGCTAAAGACTAACCTAATTCTATTAAGGAAGAATCGCCACCTAATCCTTTTCTCAGGTGTAGAAATAACCTTATCCTTTTACTAGACTCAAAATTAACCTAATGTTTTCATAGGCTAAGGATCGAACCTAATTCTTTTATACCTTAGGCTAAGAATCAAACCTCACCAAAAACACTTCAAATATCCTTTTCCCAGGTAAATATGGAATCTTTACAAATCACTCCAAATAATTCTAATCAGGAACAATCAAGCCTAATTCTTTTCAAGGGAAAAGAATAACCTAACATTTTTATCTACTATTTAAAGATCAAACCTCAATATTTTTCTGAAAAAGATTGAAACCCAAGATACCCCTGACTAGATACTTCCAACAGTATTTATTCAGCACAAACTCACCAATTACAAGAATCAATAAGTTTCTTTCCCCTTGGAGCTTCTATCACCTCAAATCAATTAAACTCAATTAATGTCCTGAAATTAGTAGTGATAGAATTTTACGTGAGAAATTCAAAATCTGATTATAAAATATGTGGGTAGCATAAAAATAATCACGTCATCAGATTATCACAAAAGGTCGTTTTAAAATAATTTTTATGCTCTTTAAAGTTCAAAAACGATTTCACAACGATCTTATAACCAAACAAGCAATGATAATGTAAATTCACAATTAAAAACAAAAGTTTGGAAAAATCTCACCAGTATAACATCAAAAGATTAAAAATTGAATCGCTTAGACAGCTCAGATTGGTGATGTCAACACACTTAGTGCTTTAACTCAAGAACTTTTCTCGAATAATTGAACTCCCAATTGATCTCTTGATATAATCTCAAAATAATAACTCTTAGAAAGTTCAGGAACTGAAAGTTCTTGATAGATATGATGTCTTGGTATGTGAAAAACGCAAATCTATATAAACTTATTTGAAACAGGTCTTCTAACGGTTAGTTCCCACAAGATATAACACTTAAATGCACATATAAACCCCATATATCAATACCATTTAACCCTGGTCCAATTCAATTAAATATAGCTTTTAAAACATTAAATTAAGTCCCCTAAATAATTCTCAATCTCAAATTAAACTAGATAGGAAATATTAAATGTACCAATTTGAGAAACACTATAATTTCATATACCATATCTATAGGAATATCCAAATAACAATAATATATTTATAACATGTTCAAATCCCCATAATATCGCCAAAATATTAGCCCAAAAAAGGGCTAGTAACGACTAGTTTTAGATTAGATCCCAAAAATCCTCAAAATCTGAAACAGCTCAGTCGGTTGACCGATTATAGGCCATCAGTCGACTGATCATTTCAAGTTGTAGCCCAAGACATTTCTCAAACAACAGTTAGTTGACCGATCTCCCATAGGTCGGTTAACCGATCGATTCAGGATGCTTTTCTAAGCCATTATTCAGCCTTGGTCGGTTGACCGATCATCGATGGTCGGTTGACTGATCGATACAGAGAGTTCACCTTTCAGCTATCGATTGACTGATCTCCCTAGGTTGGTTAACCAATCGATTCAGAGACTCACCAATTCTCCAGCCCTTACCCATCAGTTGACCGATCCTTTTTGGCTGGTCGATCGATTGCTGATGGAACCACTTCTCCATAAATTATTTCAACTCCAATCTTCAACGTTTTGTACCCTTTAACCGATTTCTTTTCTTGGTTAGCTAAATTGACACTATTAATCAATTTTAAACACTAATCTTGCTTAGGTTAATTTTTCTTATTAATTTAACATTAGAGCAAATATTTGAGCTTAATTAGGACATTAATAAAAATACACATAAATATAAATCTTTTAATTTGACATTAGAGCAAATATTTGAGTTGTTTTCACCTAGATTCTTCGGAATCTTAAATCTCTTAATGTCTATCCCTGTATCCTTTACAATTACTTCATGATGTCATCCTGATTGGAACTCTTTAAACTGAAACACTCAATGAAAACATTAGTTCCACAAAAAAAAAATCAATACTTAATTGTTCATCAAAATCTCAGGATCAACAAAAAGAATTAAAATCAAGAATAAAAAAGTTATATCAAAATTTTGAATATCCTAAAGATTTAAGAATCAAATTTTGTAATAACTCAAGTCAATAAAGGTAAGAGTTTTATCTTTTGAAGTAAACATAGAGAATAAACTTGTTCCTACTTTCTTGATCAAAGTACTATTTCAAATGTATCATTAAAATTTAAAAACAAATTAAATTAAAAATCTCAAATAGTTTACACCACACAAATATAAAAATAATAAAACATCATAGTTCTAAATCTTGTCTTTCTTTTAATTTTTACTAAAAACTTGTCATTGTCAATCCACCATAATACTTTCTTGTAAACTAATGTAGAAACAAAAATAGATGCATATCTTTCAGATTTGAAAGACATGTTTACAACTTGTTCTTCATTTCTTCTCTCATTGTAGACACTACATTTTGTCCCACCCAGTCAGTGTCAAATTGAGAGTATAAGTTCAGATAGACTTTAAACTGAGGTTTCCTTAGATCACACTAGATAATACAAATATATATATATATATATATATATATATATATATATATATATGTATATGTATATGTATATATATATATATATAAACTGTCAAATTTGACTGAATTTGGTTATGTAAACGTTTTGGGTCAATCTCGAAATTCTTAAAGTTAAGGGGAACTAAGATGACATTATTAAATGTTTATTTTCATCAAATCACCTTTAATAAGAATAAAAATTAGTTACTATCCTTCAACTATAGGACATTTCACCAATTTACCTCTATCACCTATTTTGACCCCTGAAACATTTACTATCACCGATTTCGTCTATTTAACGCCAAAAATATTTTTTTAAATATTTGTTTGAAGTACTAATATCTATTAAAACAATCCAAATACCTTAATCAAGATAATAAATTACCACAACAAGTTCAAGTTACCGAAAGTAGCTAAGGATTAGGACTTGATTCAAAATTAACCAAACCGAAGTCATCATGACTTGCAGTCAAAGCCCATCAAATCAAGGGCCCTACCAATTATTTAATGACTCTTTAATGAGCAGTAAATTTCCAATATATTTGCTACAAAATATCTAAGGAATAGAACCAAGTCACTTAAGAAGTAACTAACGGTTATCAAATCCAACCGATCCGATTCACTGCCAAGCATGCATATAATGAGACATTAAATGTCCATCACATCAATAATTAAATGCTTGGGATGACATGTAAAGACTACATTCAAGTCACCTAGATATTTTGATCAAAATATCTTCGGAAAACCGAATTACTTGAAATGTGACTACACCGTTACAAGGCAAGCGGAACCAAATCAATTCCATTGGAGAGCATTAAATGTCCATCACATCAAGTTTAATTATAAAGTAGTAAATGACAAATGACACTTGGATACAAGATTCAATGCACCTCCGAAACATTAACGGTAACTAAACCGAAATAATTTGATTAACTAATACTTAGCCACCAAACCAAACCGGAAAGGGTCACATCAAGAAGTTATTACCCCATGTGAAATCAAATCATATGTAATCATTGCTAATGATGACTAGATTTCCAATCATGAGTAATGATTGGCAATCATTACCTTATATATTTGTAGATTTGGTAATCATTATCAAATCTTTGAAAATCCTATAAAATCTTCAAGATTTGTCCAAAACCATCAAACCTCAAGGAATAGAAGGATGAACCCTAAGAAAAAAAAAACCTAAGGAGCAGGCTAGGTTACGCTGCGCATTGGCCAATGCGCAGGGTGCCCAGCTTATAAATAGCTGCCGAGATCCTTGTGGCTAAAAATTTGGGATATAGGGAGAACCTCTATTCCTTCGAAAATATGTGTGCACCTTCTTAAAAATGTTTTTATTTTTCTTAGTTATGAGTAGGACTGACTGATAGGTGTGAATTACCTATCAATTTCCAAATCGAACTTGTCAGTTTTCGAGTATGTTTAGTATATTTTATTATGTTTTAATTTGTTTATATTATTTTTGCCACAAAATAAGTATTTGGGGGTGAAAATGGACTAAAACGGTCCTTAAGTGGTCAAATTAGAGCAATTATGATGGAAAAGCAAGCACAGAGGCAAAATTCAGAAAAGAAGGCCACCGCCGCGGTGTCCAAACCACTGTCGCGGTGGTGAAAATACAGAGAGGGCCTAATCTTGTTGGACATCCACTACCACAGTGGTGAGATCCATCACTGTGGCGGTGAAACTATAGGATGGTCCATGAATCCACCACTGACTCCACCGCTCAAGCAAAGATTAAACCAACATACTCATCGCCGCGGCGGTCACTCGTGGATATGTTAGGATATTTAGGATATTTTGTGATACTTTTGAACCTATATCTATCCTCCCTTATACTCCATTTCAAGGGTTATATGTTTTGGGAAGTCTTGAGAGCTCTGAGGCCACTCAACCAAGGTAAAATCACATTGTGAAGAAGGAGGAAGCATTCTCGGAACGGTTTTAGTGTCGGATCTTTGGATAAACGGCTAGTTTCCTCGTTTATCTCTTTCTCTCTTAGATTTGGTTGAATATTTGTATATGTTTAGCTTGTTTCTAGTTGTATATAGGGCTATAGCCATGTTTAGCTTAACATATGTTGTCTAGGGCTTGATTGAATTTATGAAAACATTGTTTATATAAAATTGATATTTGTTAGTGTTTGTTCTTGTTTATTTGATTGTGTTTGCCGTGTTGTATTGTTTATTATGCTTGTTACAATATACTGAGAATACGGGGTTTGACACTCGGGAGAGGTAACCCCAAATTCGGATTAGGGTAAATACAACGTGACGATCCAATAACTCGGGAGGGAGTTAGAAAGTGTGCAATCAATGACGTTGGGATGAGACTCACATGACCTAGGGTCATTAATACGTTCAGGGGGACTTCTTCATTGACACAAAGTCACGTATTCCTCCATCTTACACTCGGGAGAGGTGACAAGGAAGTTTATGAACTGAGATTGTTAGATAGGATGAACACCATTAATGAAAATAGATTGAAATGAACATGTTTAAGTGAACGATATTAATCCCTAAGAAATAATTCCCATAAACGTCCTACCAATATATTGGTATAATTAGATTAATTAATTTAGTATTAGTATTAATTAATTATAAATACCATTTTTGTCACCTAGATAAAGTCGAGTTATGATAATTACGGTACTCGACAATATTCTCAACCAATCCCTGTGGAACGATATCCGACCGAAAGGCCCACTGTATTAAAACTTGACCTCGTGCACTTGCGAGTAAAATTAACCAGTGGGCGAATGAATTCACCCTGGTCACTGGCATATATACTATATATTTTATCGTTGTATGATTCTTGTCATTGTCATTAATTAAAGTAAAAAAAAAATCAATATTATCTTACATAAATGAACTATGTCATGACCTGATGCTCAACAATCTGATATACGTAGGTAACTCACGTACGGGTTTGGTCACTTATCTAAATAATAATCAGTTCATCCTAAACAAATGAATTATGTGATGATTTGATTATCAACGATCTGAGATACGTAGGAAACCCACGTACAGGTTCGGTCACCACCTATCTAAATAAAAATCAGTTCATCTATGAACAAATGAACTACGTTTCGACTTGATTCCTCGTGATAACTGGGATATGTAGGCAACCTTTACAAGGTTTGGTCGTCAAAAAATACAAAAATATATTTTTCATTTTCAATCTTTCTTATCTGTTGTTGCTGATAGATAGTTAATTTATTTGCTTTCCATACATAAAAAAAAATGCATAAAAAGACAAAAATGTAAAAATGAGAATTATTTTGTTGAGCAAAACCAAATAAAATTACTTGGAGTTTGTTTAAATGTGAATATCTATTTAGACTGAGGTACCATCTTTAGATAGGTGTCTTGGGGTACTTAAAACATTCCTTGAGAATAACCAACCCCCGACCTTAAAGAAATTTCTGGTACAAGACCTTTACGAGTCAAAACACTAGCCATTTCAAACTAAAAAATGATTTTCTAAAACTTTCTGTGACCTAGCATACCATTTTACCCATACTAGGTGGCGACTCCTTTTCAAACATAAATCTCAGTCCAAAGAACATTTTCAAAATCGGCGTCTACAAAAGCCTTGAAATCCATTTTTTAAAACGAACGAATTTTGAGGATTTCGAGAGGGAGGAATGAAATTTTTTTTCTTTCTTTTTCCCGATCTCTATTTCCTCTGTTTTAAAAAAAATTGGGGTGCGTCACTCATTGGCAAGAAAACTACTACTAGAGTATTTTTCTATAATATCTGTTGAATCCAAGATTTTGATGAACAATTAAGTATTAATATTTTTGGTGGAACTAATGGTTTTATCGAGTGTTTCAAATTTATAGTTCCATACATGTTATTAAGAAAAAAACCTCATGAAGAAAACATAAAGGGTGCAAGATAGGCGTAATGAAGATGTGAAGAGTTTTGAAGACCTTGCAGAAAAATAGGTGGAAACAACTCTCTACTTATATACTCTTAATGCAACCCAAATTAGGATCATACACGACACTTTTAATGAATTCATTATATGTGTGTTATGATAAGAAGTGATAAGTTCAAGATCTTAAAATGAGATATTGTATGTGCTCCTTATGTGAAATGAAATTGATAAGTAACCTAATTGGAAAATATGTTTTAAAGTATAAAAACTTGAATTTTCTTGTAAATTAGGTCAATCGAGAAAAACAAATGGTTAACCAAATCAAACAATGAGTTTTTGAAATTGGTCGATCAATCTTGGTTAAAATGAGGTAATATAGACCTATGAGAATTGAGTTGAATACATCAAGAACAATTAGTTTGAGCTATTCTAAGAGTGATATTTACGTTGAGATTTTTGTGAGAGGTTTATTTTAAGTTCTTGATTTAAAGTGCTTGTGGTTTGGTGTCACCGACTTTAGTTCTATTACTATTCTGTCATTATCTTTGGTGTTTCCCAGTGGGATCTATCCAATATTTATTATTTACTTTGAAGTTATATTTTTATTAATTGATTGGTATAGTATTGATTAGAAAACTGTTTTAAACTTAAAATCTTGAAAATCTTTTTTTAATTTTTATTTTTTTTTATTTTCTAATTATGTGCTTAAATTATACTACCAACTTTATTAATATTCCAGATTTTATTTGTCTCACATTGTATTTGTCACATAGTAATTATTTGGGTTATTAATTGAGCATATTTGTATTGAGGTGGTAAAAGCTCTTTGTGGAAAGGAACTTGTATTTTTTTATTTCATTTTTTTTTTGTGAGTTTGAGTGGTTAAGACATGTTTAGTACAGTGTCCAATCAGGGTAGCTAGGTTTTGATCTTTTAGCCTAGTAAAAAGATAGGGTTCATCATTGGCCTGGGCAAAGGGTAATTTGTAAAGGTTGATTCTATGCATGTAAAAGAATCATTATAAGAGTTTGGTTTGTACCTAGTAAAAGGATCAAAGGGTTTAGTGGATTGTGAATCTCTGTGGAGCTCGAGGGACTAGACAAAGGCAAGACTAGCTTGACCGAACCAGGATATATGGTTGTGTGTTGCATTGTTTATTTTCTTATATTGTGTTTAGGTGTGCACTTAGTATTAAACACATATTCGTTGTGTGACAAAGATAATAATTAATTTAGGAGAATTGATTATTTAACATCAAGTGTTTAAAAGAATTAATTGTTTAATTTTTGTAACTACCCAATTTATCCTCCTCTTAGGTAGTTTTTTGGACCAACAATATCCACACACTCACTAACCAAGGCCACTCATATTTCATATAATTTGATGAGATTAGAAACCTCAGAGGTATCAATGCCTATTTATAGAGAAAATCTCAAAGGGTTTGTCCTTTCCAATACCATAGGTGTCTACTAAATAAACGTGATCCTTAAGACCAAGAGGTGCATCCATTCACATGATGGCTATTCATGGAACTTGGGGCCCATATGGACGCTCCATGGGTTAATTGATCCACTCTACAATCCAAGCTTTCTAAAACAAACCAGAAAGAGAAAAATTAAAAAAAAGAAAAACTCAAATGTGTATTGGAGAAAATAAGAAAGTTCATTTCTAGATCTTGATCCTTAAATCAACTTCACACTTAGCATTAAAAATAGTGAGCTATGGGGGTGTGCCCTTTTGGAAGAAAATTCATGAATGAATTTGCATATCATTCTAATCCCCATTTTTTGTTTCTCTTGTCCTATCCATCTTCACCACCAACAATGTATCAAGTAGAACCTTCACGACTATCGCGTCCTCCATTTTTTCCCTCTTAAATCCTTACATGACAAAGAAGAATAAAAATCATACCAATGTTGACAAAACTTAGGAGAGAGAAACATATGAATGAGGAGGAGAGGAAGGTCTGATGAATTACAAATCCCACAAATTACTAGAGGATATTTTAGGACCCATTATGAAATCTTTCCAAAATTCCAAACCATAATAAAGTCTTTACAAATTCTAAGTTGTGCTGAAATTTGAACTTCAAATGATACATGCAAGTAGATGTACAATTAAGATGCAAAATGAGTTGGTGTGTTATAGAAGGAAGAGGAAGAGATAATAAACAAGTAAAACACAATTTTAAAAACTAAATTAAATTAGTGAAATTATGACAATGAATTAATTACTAGAATTTTGACAATGAAATTAATTAAAAATATTCTTAATAATTTAAATATACTCAAAATCTTGAGAAAGAAAAAAAATAGTTTTGGTGAGCTTTCAATGAGTTGGAATGTTAGAGAATGAAGAGAAAGAGACAATAACAATTAAAATTAAATTTAATTAATAGAATTATGACAATGAATTAATTAGTGAAATTATGAAAATAAAATTAATTAAAAAAAAATTCTTAATAATTTAAATATATTGAAAATCTTGAGAAAGAAGAAAATTAGTGTTGGAAAGCTCTCATTCATTTCAAGGCTAGAGTTTCCACTTTTTGGTTTTCTTATATGATATGATGTTTATTGCTCATATTAGGCTTGATGTTTATTGCTCATATTTTTGTAAAAAAGTAATAAATAATAAGTAAATAAATTCGTATTAACAAACTGATTTACGTGGTCTCTTTATATGGTATAAAGCAATTGAATTTTTGGATTTAGGGTTTACTTTTTGGCATACAAAATTGGAACTTCGAGTGAGTTGTTCAATGTATGGACAGAGAATTTTGTCCAATCAATTAAAGCAGATGATAAGTGATTTGTGACAGTTATACACTCCTCCTGAGGTTTGTATGTTTCTTCTTGACAAACATTAGCTCAAGTCATTTTCAATTTCGAGTTAATTTTCGTTTGAATTCTGTTTTTGTTGTTCTTGAGATGATTCCTTGCTTATATCTAGAATTTAGCTTATTTTTTATTCCTTTTTTTTTTTAAATAAAAAATAAAAAAATAAACACAACTCAATCATCTGTATACCCTATTGTTGTCATCAGTTACAATGCTCACAATTATTCACTTAATAAAAGATTGGAAATTGAAATACTTTATTGATGATGGTCCGGTGAAATGTAAGCCCGTGCATGTTGAAAAACCACTGGTTAGTTCCAAGAGTCTCGATTGCATTTTCAATTCAGTATGTAGTTGTTGTACCATCCCCCAGCCACCTCCTAATTTCACCTTCGCTTTGAAACTTGCATTTTCCTTTTCATCCAGGTTTTGATTAACTGACTACATAACCATTTACATCATTCATTTTATTTAAAAATTCAAATGAATGATGAATCTCCATTTGCGTAATTGACTTACATATCTCATTTTAACCACATAATTGTTAATGTTTCTATCATAGCTCTTCATTCTCAATTTATACATGCATTTTCAGTGAATAAAACTAGTTTTATCTCTGCCTTCAATTTTAGGTAGTGTTTAGAAGTATAAAATTGGGGCTTTGAAATTGGAATTAGAAGTGAATGCACGAAAAAGAAAAACTAAACGCATTCCTTTCTAATTCATTTTTTTGTTTTTGGGATATGATTTTTTCATGCAATTAATGGAATTATGAAGTCATTTGAGACTTGTATAAGTAGAAAAATTGGTTTATTATGCGTGTCAACATTAATTGTATTGACATTCATAAATTTTGAAATAAAAATTTAGAATTGTATTTCAACTAATTACATTCATGTCTTTAGGCATAGGGAATAACTAGTAATTAAAAAACTGAACATAAATTTTGTTGGGATGAAGTTTTTTATTCTAACAGAAGAGTTTTTTGTTATGTTTTTGTTCTGAACAGGAACATAACAGAAATAGTTGTATTTTGTTTTTGTTTTGTTTATGTTCCAAAATAGAAGTAGATAAAAATTGTTTCTGTTCCAAAGCAGAACAAAAGTAGTAACAAGTTTGTTCTATTTCCGAACTATTTATGTCATGTTTATAGAAGCATAACTGTTTCTATTCTAAAATAGAAACTAAACATAATTATTTTTGTTTTGTTTATGTTTCTGTTCCAAACGGAACAAAGCAGGAACCAAAATAAAAAACAAAACAATTCAGAATCTCATCAGGTGGAATTGGTATTTGTTGGGCTAAATTTACGAATATTAGTACTTTATGCAAAGGACAATTAGTGATTTGCTTAGGGTTTCTATTGTTTCACTTTTGTGCTTTCTGTTTTTGTTTTCTTCTAGCAAGTTTGTCTCTCCCATAATTATGTTTAAGTTTTAATAATATTAGGTGCCTAGTTAATATATAATTAATATGCTATTTCATTTTGGATTGTAGATGGAAATGTCGAAAAGAAAGAGACAAGTGCTTCCTCGTAAATGATGTTTAGTGTATGCTTGTGTGCTAGATTTCAGCCATGTCCGAAAGAATCGCATCTAACAACTGTCAAGCGAATCTTTCGATATTTGAAAGGGATAAGTGATCTAGGATTATAGTATCTTAGGGAGAGTGACTTTAAGTTAATTAGTTACTTCGATGTTGATTTTGCTAGAAGCAAAGTTGAGGGTAAAAACACAAACAGTTCACGACACTTTTAGGACATGCCTTGGTGACACACCTCGTATTTTGATAGCGGAAGAAATAGAGATCGGGAAGAAGAGGAAACAAGTTTCATTCTTCCCTCCCTAATTCGTCTGAATGTTTTCATCTTGAAAATGGTTTTTCAAGGGTTTTTCTAGGCGTCGATTTTGAAAAACTTATTGGGTCGGGATTTATGTAGAAAACAAAGTTGCCACCTAACATAAGGTTAAATGGTGTGCTAGGTTACCAAGAGTTTTAGAAATTCATTTTACTTTGAAATATCTCGTATTTTGACTTCATAAAGGTCTATGTACCAGAGATATTTTTAAAGTTCAGGGGTCGATTATACTCAGGGAAGGTTTGATGCACCCCAAGACATTCGTCCGTAAATGGTACCTTGGTCTAAATGAATATTCATTGTTAAACAACACACGAGTGACTTCCTTTGATTTACTTAAACATAAGAATTCATTTTTTAAAGTTTTTCCTTTTTATTTATTATTGACATGATTAAAGCTAGTAAATGGTTTGATTATCCATATGAAACTATGACTAAAAAAGATTTAAATGAAAATATTTTCTTATTTTTTGACATAATGAAAGTAGTAAACTATAATAATCTATACTATTTTAGGCAGCGACAACCCAATAAAAGTTTATAAGAAACATAAATATAACCGATTGAAACTTATGTAGACTTACTACGTATCTCTGTTTGCATAGGGAATCAGGTCGACATGTAGTTCTAACATAGAAGCCATACTAAATAAAATGTTTTTGTATTTTTTAATAGACCAAACCTTATACATGTTGCCTACATATCCTTGTTTTCACAAGGAATCAGGTTAACATGTAGTTCTAGCATGCAAATTAGACTTGATTATTTGGATATGTGACTGAACCCGCACGTGGGTTGCCTACGTATCTCGGATTAATGAGAATCAAGTCTTTACATAGTTCGTTTAGGTGATTACTAGTTGGTTGGATTTTAGTTGATTTTAGTTAATAAACAAAACATGAATCACAACATGATATGTACATAATCTCTTTGATTTTGTCAAGAACACCTTAATCGAGAACTCTTTTGTTTCGGTTAGTCAGTGTTAGCATATGAGTTGTTAGTTGAAAATGAAAAGGAATACCATATATTTGTGCTAGTCCTATTCATAATTAAGAAAAACGGGAAGGTTTCTGAAGAAGAATCACAAAGGTCTGTTGGTGTAGTGTGTGTGTATATATATAGGTGCCAGTCCACTAGCCTACCAGGTTGTGATCTTAATATTTAGCAAAAAGTAAATTGATTATTAGAAGTTATATAGTTAGTATTAATAGTTAGTAAAGAGTCAGTTTGAAGTGTTCTTGAGAGAATCATAGTGGTTATGCACAACTCATGGTGTAATAGATGTTTTGTTTGAATCTTGATATGTTCTTAACATGTTCTTGGATGATTTGGGACCTCACGTGTTATTAACATGTTCTCGGACATTCTTGATGTTCTTGAGATAGTTTTGTATGATTTGGACATGGTTTGATGATCATAACAACAATTATACATTATTTGGTTGATTATGGTTTATGTGTATTATATACATAAAAGTAAAACATAGATACTACATGATTCTAATATGTACAAGAAGATATATGAATTTAGAACAATATTGAAGGATCCTCGAGACACATGCCAAGTTTAGGGGAGTGGTCTTTCCCTAAACAAATAGCTTTCTATCATTCTTTTATCTTCTTGGCTTGAACTCGATCGATCACCTTCAACTTCTTGAGTTCTAGCTCCAAGAACCTCAAGACCATCCTCTGGGACCAAATTTCAGAAGAATAACAGCGTGTTATTGGTAGTGGAATATTACGTCGCTACTTTAGTGTACAGGTTAAGTTTTAGTAGAATGGAAAGAGTAGGGGTTGTCATATCTACAGAGATTGGATTAGATGGTCATCGAGTACCGCGATTATCATAACCTAACTGTATCTGGGCAACTCAAATTTATATTTTTGTTTTATAAATAATATACTAACCTAATTAAATAATTAAACTAATTAACCTAATATACTAATATTGATGCTTAAGGGAGTAAATTATCTAGGGATTAACTTCATTCATTTAAACGTGTTCAATTCAATATAGTTTACATTAACGGCATTCACATTATCCAACAATCTAGGTATCGAAATCTCACTCACTACTTCTCCCAAGTGTAAAGTGAATGAATATGTGACTTCGCATCAATGACGAAGTCTCCCTCGAGCGTCTACACGACACTTGGTCACATAAGTCTCGCCCCAACCTTACGGATTGTATACTTTCTAACGCCATCTCGGGTCATTAGATTAACACGTTGTGTTTAAACCTTAGTCCGAATCTGAGGTTACCTCTCCCGAGTGTCAAACCCCATATTCTCAAACCAACCACAATACCATAACAAGCATATAATGATTGTAATAAAATAGTAAACACAATCGGATAAAGAAAAGAAAAAAAAAATCGATAACGAAACAAAGATCAAACAAACATCATTTTTTATAAACAAATCGCTCCCTAGACAATATATGTTTAGTTTCTCATGACCATAACCACATATACAACAATATACAAGCTAAACATATACAAAACTATCAACCAAAACTAAGAAATAAAGATAGAAACAAGGAGACTAGCCATTATCCGAAGAACTGACGCTAAAACTACTCCGAGAACGTTTCCACTTCTTGGCTTTGTGATCATCTCTTGGTTGATAGGCTTTGGAGCTCTCAAAATACTCCTAAAAACATGATAAGTGTTTAGGGAGAAGAGGGGATATATAAGGGATCAAAAATATCCCAAAATATCATTGCAATCTGGTGTCGGACTGCTATAGCGGTGGGAAGTCAGTAGGCTTTCTGCTAGATGACCGTTGTAGCGGTGGAGCCACAGTTGCAGCGGTGAGGTTCACGGCTACAACAATGATCAAGCAGAAGGTTTCTGCTTGATCTTGTTGTTTGACCACTGCAGTTGTAGGATAGCCTTTTTTCTTGCTTTTTCCACTGCTCTTCTACTGACGCCCAACCGATTTGCTCGTTTATAGACTGTTTTTATCTCTTTTTGTTCCAAACACCTGATTTATAACAAAACAAATAAAAACGTATTAAAACATATTAAAACACTATAATAACACTCAAAAACTACCAAAACTGTTTTTGGAATCTCAAATACCCCCAAACTTAGAATTTTGCTAGTCCTCGAGCAAAACACTCACACTAAAATAAAAAAACACAGCAAAATTAACTAACACAAATACTAAACAATGAATAAAAACACAAACTACCTAAACACAAACAACCTAAACATAACGATATGTGACTTTTGAATTCAACTATCGACCAAAACATTTTTTCCCTCATCAGCCTCCAATCATATTGAGTTCAGGAGTAAAATACACCATGTAATATTCTAGAATTTCAACATTCAATAATGGTAAACACCATTATAGATCCATTCAAAGTATGTGTGCGAAACTCAAAAATATAACTATCTAACAACAGGATTGGATTATCCACCAGTGAAGTTCATGACTTAAACCATAAAGGATTAGGATATCCATAATGCCTGATTGCATTCTACTCTCTACTAATGTAGGCTTGGAAATTCAAAAAGATCAATAGAACTTGGTTTGATTTCGAACATTTGGCCAAGGGTATATTGGGAATATAAAATAAGTTAACGTTATTAACTTAACGATACCCAAGGCACAACGCTTGGCACACAATCACTCTCAAACCCCCACAGATTAATTCGAAGCAACCCTGAACATACATTTAAGAACTTCGTACTCACTTGTCAAAAGAAATGAAAATAGAACGATATTTACATATGTTTTTTTTATAACATGAACCACAACCCCAAACTTATTTGATTATTACAATTTCACGGGTATGATTAAAACGAAAGAAAAATGACAAGTGAGTACTCGAATACTGAACCAATGAAAAGTTCATCAAAAATCCAACCGCTCACTTCAAATATCATAAACGAATGCTAACTTGATTCACTCAAATTGTGCCTTTGGTTTAGCGATATAGCTTTGGAAAGAATTCAATTAGCCAGGGTGTTTGTTACATGTTCAGAATTGAAACGGCTTATAGGCTTCGACAGGGTAACGAGAGATAAACATATTACAAGGTAAGCTTCAAAGGCTCAAGCTAATTAAATGAATGCCTAGATCATATCTCCTGAACTACCTCGCCTAGGATTTCACCTCAAGTTTTTCCCAATCAGGTTCTAGAATCCCTTAAATTGTCATGAATTTGGCTAATGAATAATTGGCCTCAAATCAATTAGATAGCTATACATTGAGTCTACGTGCTCATGCAAATTAGGATCCACAATAACTTTTACCAAAATGACATACCAAGCACAATTTAACTCATCGTCGGGTAATGGCCTAGAAGAATGCACAACTCAGCACATGCACAACAACTACAACAAACACAAACATACTACACAAACATGCAAACAATTTAACTAAAACTACACAACTAACAACAATTAAATTTAAACTACATAACTAACAAAAGAAAACATACTAGCATACTACACATCACCCCCAAACTTAAAACGGTTAGTGTCCACAATAACCCAACATCAAACTCAACAATAGAAATAAAGCATGACGACGAAGGGGGTTTAGAACACGTACCTGGGAGGCAAGACAATCTTGCCTTCGAATGAAGTCGACGGTGATAGATCTAATTTATTCTGGAAACTTGGGTTGCCTCCCAAGAAGCATTTGGTGTAATGTTCTCGGCTTGACATGGAGAAGTACTCGTCAAAGAGCGGCTTCTGCCCATATTAAGTGTTGTACAACACCACATATAGGTCTTGATTTTGAATGCCCCCAAGCTTGGCGAGATGTGGTATTGTTTGACTTGAACTCTCAAAAAGACTCATTTCCGTCTCATGCGCTTGGTTGGCATGAAAGAACGTTGCAAAAGGCAATGGAGGACAATTGAGACACATTGGATCCTCATAGATGTGATCATCTTGGATCGGAGGCAACATCAATATTTGGATTTCAAGAGGTGAGGAATCACAATTGTTAACATGTAATTCTTCATTGGCAATCCACACTTGGGTTTTCGCCTCAGTAGAATAATCGTCAACGAACTTACCTAAGCTCCTCCCGCTTGTATCTGGTTCCTCACGGTGGCTTTCACATTCATATGTGACTTATGTGTCTCTCATTGCCACTGCTTTTGACTCGGCCTCAATGAAGCAAAGAAGCTGATAGGTTGAAATATACCTATCTACTTCTAAGCCGAATTTAGTAGTTTTCGAATGTATTAGTAAAATTTAATTGCGTTTTAGTTTATTTTTGTATAAATCAGGTGTAGGGATGTTAACGAGCTATAAACGAGCAAAACGGTGGGAAAACGATGAAGAAATGGTAAAAAAAAAAGGTTTTAAGAACAACAGACCCACCGTCGTGGTGGTGAGAATGCTGGGAGATGCTAAAATACAGAAGTCTCACCGCCTAGGCAGTGAATGTACAGAGAGTTTGGAGCCTGTTCTATCGCCTAGGTGGTGAAAGATCAGAGTGCATGCCAACATGCCCACTACCGTAGTAGTGATCCCCACCGCCGCAGCGGTCAGCTCTACACAAAATTAAGATATTTTCAGATATTTTTGGACCCTTTCACCTATAAAACTTGTTCTCCCAGAACCAAAAGAGGACTCTAGACGTCCCTAACAATAGAACTTGATCCTTCGCCATTCTTGAAGAGCTCAAAGAAGAGATTAATCATTCGGAGAAGAGAAAACACTAGCAGATCGATCTTTAGCGATAGTGGACCACTCCACTTTAAGATTTTATCTTTCTTTGTTTCTCTCTTTGTAACTTAATGTTTCATTGTGAATGATGTTGAATCCCTCTTAGTTTAATGTTTCAATGGCTAAGATCATGGTAGATTAGATAAATATTAGCTAGGGATTATTGTAACTTATGTATATACTAGTTTGATGGAATATATGTTTCTTTAACCGTTGTTTGTCTAAATCCGATTGTGGTTATCGTTCTATTACAATTTTAATATGTTTTTTAAGGTATTAGGGTTGGTTTTGAGAATACGGGGTTTGACACTCGGGAGAGGTAACTTTGGATTCGGATTAGGGTAAACACATCGAAATTTCTAACGACCCAGGGGAGCGTTAGAAAGTCTGTAATCCATGACGTTGGGTCAAGACTCATGTGACTATGTGTTCAAAAAGACGTTCGAGGGGGACTTCAATGTCAACGCGAAGTCACGTATTCATTCACTAAACATTCGGGAAAGGGAGTGAATGAGTTTAAGATATAGAGATTATTGATAGGTGTAAATTACCTTTATATTTCTAAACCAAAATTGTTAGTTTTTTAGCACGTTTATTACGTTTTAATATATTTTAATGTGTTTTTATTATTTTTGTACCAAATTAGGTGTGTGGGGTGAAACGTTATGAAAATGGATGCTAAACGATGATATCAAATCGAGAACGATGGAAAAACGGTATAAAACAAGCTCCGAGGCAAAATTCTGAGAAGAAGCCCACCGCCGCAGCGTCCAGACCACTGTCGCAGTAGTGAAAATACAGAGTGTTGAGTTCTTACTGAACATCCACCACCGCAGTGGTGAGATCCACCGTCGTGGCGGTGAAAATACAGGATAGTCCCTAAATCTACCGCCAACTCCATGCCTAGGCAATCAATAAAATGACTTATTCACCGCCATGGTGGTCACCTCTGCATAGATTTAGATATTTTCCCTATTTATACCCGTCATCTCCTCTCCTTCGGCCATTAGAGCTCTATTAGGGATAGTATATTTTAGAGAGAGGTTTTGGGAGTGCTCATTCAAATCCTTGGAAGAAATATTCGTCACAATTATGAGGGAGACTCAGACATTTTTGCGAGAAACACGTGATCAACTTAACGAGCACGAGGATCATCTTGACAATATTGAGATAGACTACGCCAAAATTGATGCGACCGTAATGTCTCTTCAGACGCAAATCAGTTAGCTTATCTGCTATGTTGAGGCCAAGTCCGAAGTAGTGGCACTGAGAGAAGCAAATATCACATTCGTATGTGAAATCCATCGGAAGGAACTGAATGCAAGAGGGATGAACTTGGGCAAGATCGAAGACGATCATGCTAATATTGAGATAACCCAAGTATGGATTGGCGATGAAGAATCACATGTTAATAGTTGTAATTTTTCACCGTTTGAATTCCAATTGTTGATAATGCCCCCGATCTAAGACAATCACATTTATAAGGATCTGATGCTGCTCACCTATCCTACCCCCGTTTCCATCTCAGTATATTCAAGCTCCTGAGACACAAAATCTAAAGAAGAATCGAGTTGAAAGATCGAGCCGAACAAAGCCAAATCTCACCAGTGTTAAGGGTGTACAAAATCAAGACTCATACGTAGTGTTGTATAACACTTACTATGGGCGGACTTGAGGCAACCCAAGGTTTCAAAAAATAAATTAGATCCGTCACTGCCGACTTGATTTGGAGGAGAGAGAATCTGGCCTCACAGGTACGTGTTCTAAACCCCCTTCATCAGCATGCTTTATTTCAAATAATGAGATTGATGATTAGGTCGCTGTGGGCACTATCTGTTTTAAGTTTGGGGGTGATGTATAGTATGTTATTATGTTTTAATTGTTTTATTGTATTGCATGTTTGTTTAGTGTAGGATGTGTTTGTATGTTGTTGTTGCATGGTGAATTTTGCATTCATCTGGGCCATTACCCGATGATGATATTACCCCCTGGTTATTTTTCGAGATCAAGGGTAATGCCCATTCATGTGTGTTCTATGTGCTTGGCATGTCGTTTAGGTGAAAGTTATTGTGGAACCTAATTTGCACGAGCACACAGACTCAATGTATAGTTATTCAATTGATTTGAGGATAATTATCCATTAGCCAAACTCATGACAATCTAAGGATTCTAGAACCTGATTTAGGGGAAATTTGAGGCGAAATCCTAGGCGAGGTAGTTCAGGAGATATGATTTAGGCATTCATTTGATTCACTTGAGCCTTTGAAGCTTACCTTGCTAAATGTTTATCCCTCGTTACCTTGTTAAAGCCTATATGCCATTTCAATTCTGAATATGTAACAAATACCCTAGCTAATTGAACTTTTTCTAAACCTATATTGTTATACCAAAGGCACAATTTGAGTGAATCAAGTTAGCATTCTTGTATGCTACTTGAAGTGAGGGGTTGGGTTTAGGGAGAATTTTTTATTGGTTCAGTATTCGAGTACTCACTTGTCATTTTTCTCGTTTTAACCACACCCATGAAATTAAAAAAAATTGAATAAGTTTAGGGGTGTGGTATGTTAAAAAAAAAAACATATGTAAATATAGTTAAATTTTTGTTTCTCTTGACAAGTGAGTACGTCGGCCTTAAATGATTATTCAGGGTTGTTTCCAATTTATCTATAGGAGTTCGAGAGTGATTTTGTGCCAAGCGTTGTGCCTTGGGTATTGTTATGTTAACTACGTTAACCTACTTTATATTTCCAATAGACCCTTGGCCATGTTCCAAACCAAACCAAGTCCTATTGATTTTTTCGAACTTCCAAGCCTATATTAGTGGAAAGTGGAACCCAATCAGGCATATGGATAACCTAGTCCTTTATGGTATAAGTCGTAAGCTTTGTTGGTGAATAATCCAATCCGGTCGTTGGATAGTTATATTATTGAGTTTCGCTCACACACATTGAAAGGATCTAGAATGGCGTTTACCTTTATTGAATATCGAAATTCTAGAACATCACATGGTATATTTTACTCCTGAACTCGATATGATTAGGGGTTGTTGAGGGAAAAATATTTTGGTCGATAGCTGAATTCAAAACTCGCATATGGTTGTGTTTAGATTGTTTGTGTTTAGGTTGTTTGTGTTAAGTTATTTAGTTATGTTTTTTCTTATTTTAGTGTGGGTGTTTTGCTCTAGGACTAACAAAATTCTATGTTTGGGGGTATTTGATAGGTGTAATTTTATCTATTTATTTCCAAGTCGGTTTTGGTAGTTTTCTAGTACTTTTATAAGCGTTTTATTATGTTTTAACACATTTTTAATTATTTTTTTATAAATTAGGTATTTGGGGTGAAAATGGACTAAAATGGTCTATAAACTATCAAAGCAGTAGAAGAACGGTAGAGAAAAATGACAAAAAGGTCATATTTAAAGTCTGCAGCGGTGAAAATATAGAGAATTTGTTGAAGCTCCATCGTTGCAGTAGTCAAGACAACACTACAGTGGTTAAAATGTAGAGATTTCCACCGCTGTAGCGGTCACCCGCTAGAATCCTACTGCCCTATCCACCGCTGCAGCGATCAAGTGCCCGATATTTTAGGATATTTTAGATATTTTGAGATATTTTAAATTCTATAAATATTGTCCCTCTTCTCCCCAAATGAAAGGTAGACGT
Source organism: Eucommia ulmoides (assembly GCA_016647705.1). Classification (NCBI taxonomy): domain Eukaryota; kingdom Viridiplantae; phylum Streptophyta; class Magnoliopsida; order Garryales; family Eucommiaceae; genus Eucommia; species Eucommia ulmoides. The sequence continues at coordinate 36,014,424 of CM028337.1, forward strand.
TTTTAGGAGTTTTGAGAGCTCTAAGGCTATTCAACCAATAGAAGATCACAACGCGAAGAAAGAGGAAGCGTTCTCGGAGTGGTTTTAGCGTCGGATCTTCGGATAATGGCTAGTCTCCTTGTTTCTCTCTTTCTCTCATAGATTGGTTGAATATTTTTATATGTTTAGCTTGTATTTAGTTTTATTTAGGGCTACGCCCATGTGTAGCTAAACATATATTTTCTAGGGATCGATGTATTTCATGAAAACGTTATTTATATGAAGTCTATATTTTGTTAATGATTGTTCATGTTTATCTGATTGTGTTTACTATTATTCAACGTTTATATGCTTGTTCAGATATACTGAGAATACAGGGTTTGACACTTGGGAGAGGTAACTCCGGATTTGGACTAGGGTTTAAACACAACGCAACGAACTAATAACCTGGGAGAGAGTTAGAAAGTGTGTAATCCATGACATTAGGGCAAGACTCATTTGACCAAGTGTTGTATAGATGCTCGAGGAGAACTTCAGCGTTGACGCGAAGTCACATATTCATTCACTTTACACTCGGGAGAGGTAGTGAATGACATTTCGATAACGAGATTATCGGATAAGATGAACGTCGTTAATGTAAATTAGATCAAAACGAACATGTTTAAGTGAACGAAGTTAATCCCTAGGCAATAATTTCCCATAAACGTCACACTTCTATATTAGTATATTAGATTAATTAGTTTAATTAGATAATTAATTTAGTATATTTATAATAAAAAAACTACATTTTTATCGCCTACATAAAGTTAGGTTATGACAATTACGGTACTCAACGATAATCTACACCAATCTCTATGGACATGACAACCCTTACTCTTCTCACTCTTTTAAAACTTGACCCGTATACCTGTGGTGAAAGTAGCAACGTATCAACACTCTACCAATGGGCAACATAGACGCATGTTGGTAAAGCATGTCGGAAATGGTTTTCGTGGGGTGTCACGGGACCAACAGAAGACCTTGGTATGATACCAAGGCAAAACAGCGTAAACGCTATGTTGTGGGCAGAGTCATGTACAGGGAATGATGTATCATTGGGCGGCGGCGCATTCTGATACTGAAAATATATACGAACGTTGGCAAGTCATTGGGCGCAATAATGCAGCAGATGCAACGGAACAGTAGAAATGTGCTTAGCAGCCAGGGCTTAGCTGATGGGTGGATTTTAGCTAAAAGAAGCAGTTTCACGACATGTGCTGATCATGTGGGTCAGTTATAAAGCAGTTTTGGTGGCTAGACACAAAACTGCCCGTGCAAACTTTTATGCCAAGTGTCCAGATTCTGTGGGACTATTTTGCCTAGCATTTAGTTAACTAATGTTTTTATCTATAAATTCTATAATTTTGGATTCGTTAGGTAGAGTAGTGAGTTATGATGCTCCTACCACCCTTAGGCCAGAATTATGTATGTACGTTTCCTTGTTCTGACTGAGTAATAAAATGAGATTGGTTGCAACTGTAAACGTTGTGTTTTATACTCTTTTCTGGGACATACAAGGGCTTTTGGGTGGGTATGACAGTGGGCTATCTGGGAACCGTACGAGCGGCTAACTACTTGTCGGTGCAACTAGGCCATCACTCTGTTAGAAAATTCGTGGTGAAAATTCTACCGTCTGACAATGGGTATCTGATTAAGGCTACGAGTGGCCACTACATTAGCATATAAGCGTCCCATATCATTGGAGGAACGACGAGGCATTGGACCGAGCTGTTGGGCGTGCGTCGACACTATGTTGTTGGTGAACAACGGACAGACCGGAAGCGAACTAAAATCCTCTATGTGATGCTAATTTGCAAATGGGCATTTTACATCGTTGGAGGAATAAGGATATATTGGACCAAGCTGTTAGGCACACGTTATCACTATATTGTCAGTGGACAACAATCGAACTAGGTGCGATCTAAAATCAGGTAAGTGGTGATGCCTGATTTGGGACATGAAATTTTGAAACCATCCTATGCTCCGTGTTAAAATATGCCTAGAGGTGACTGGTTATTGTGAGATTTCTAAACTTGGTTTGTTGTGGTAGCAAACGGACTGGTGGTCAGTCCGGTCACAGAAGACATTCTGTGCCCAACACGTTGCAACGAGTTGTAACAGAATTGTGGAAACACTATGGAAAGAATGAGAAGACTGTGGAAGTATCATCAGCATAGGTATATTCCAAATTCAGTCACTGTGGTAGCAACGGGTTGGTGGTCAGTCCGGTCACGAAAGGCGTTCTGTGGCATACACGTTGTAGGGAGGTGCAACGGACATAAGACAAGTCTGCGGGTAGGTTGAGTAGACTGTGGCAGATGAAATTAACAAACACGTTGTAATAAGTTACAACGAATTGACAAAAGGCTACTGGCAGATTGAGAAGACTGTAGCAGTAACGTTTGCAAAGGTGTATGCCAAATCTAGTAGGTCGCAAGAAGATAATCTGATGAGGACATCGAATTATTTTGGTGGGGGTGGTTTGTTAGCCCCTAACAAGGATGGAAGACCAGTTTGCATGGATATAGTGCACTTTGCTACTGGACGTGGTGCGGACGGCACAAACGAAGGCGTTGACCACAAATGCACGAACCTGGTGCAACTCAGTAGACAGCGTTGTGGCACAACACCAGTAGGTATTGGACATTGTGTTGGGCGATCCGAGGTGTAATTCTAGGATCGGTGCTATGTGGGTGTATGGAAATAAGCAAGACCTTGGCACTCGGCCAAGGCAACGAGGGCCAAGATCCGACAGCATGCGTTGGATGAGTGGGGAGGCGTTGGACCAAGTTGTTGGGCACATGTTAGCAAAACAATGCGTTGTTGGGAAATGTGGACGCACGTTGGCAACTTTGGCAGAGGATGCCGGAAATGGTTTTTGTGGGGAGTTATGGGACCAACGGTACAACACTGCATTGTGGGCAGAGTCATGTGCAGGACATGACGCACCATTGGACGATGGTGCATTCTGGTGCTAAAAATGTATATGGACGTTGCAAGTCATTAGGCGCAACGATGTAGTAGATGCAATAGAACAGCATAATTGTGTTGGGTAGCTGGGGCTTAGCTGATGGGCGGATTCATTTAAGGAAAGCAGTTTTAGGGCATGTGTTGATCATATGGGTAAGTTATGGAGCAGTTATGGTGGGTAGACACATAACTGCCTGTGCAAACTTCTGTGCCAAGTGTTCAGATTCTTTAGACAGTTTTGTCTTGTAGTTAGGGGCTGTTAACTGTTGTTTTTGTCTATAAATGCTGTAATTTTTTATTTGTTGGGTAAAGAAGTGAATTATGATGTTCCTACCACCCTTAGGCCAAAATTATGTATGTGCGTTTTCTTATTTTGACTGAGTAATAAAATGAGGTTGGTTGTGGTTGTAAACATTGTGTTTTATACTATTTTTTGGGACGTGAGAGCATGTCTAGGTGGGTATGGAAGTGGGCTGTCCGGGAACCGTACAAGCGGCTGACTAGTTGTCGGTACTACTTAGCCATCACTCAGTTAGAAAATTTGTGGTGAAAATTCGACCATGTGAGAGCTGCACATAACATATATTCCTTGAATAATGTTTTTCATCCTCCGCCCCCACTTTTTGAGATGATAAAAAGGGAGAAGTTTATGTTTAGGAAGTTAGTTTGCCTAAACATTGCATTCTTAAGGGGGACAAATTATACGGTGGTTATATTGAAATTTTTTAATTTTTATGTTATGTTTTCACTAACGTGCTTAAATGAGTTTAAATATCCATCCTTAGATTTAGGGGGAGTGTGGTTACATTACATTATTGAGAAAATATCAAAATTAATTGTCAATATAAAAGAGGGGGAGATTGTTGAATCTAAGGTTTTGATGAACAATCAAGTGGGGATGTTTTTTGTGAAGCTAATGATTTTATTGAGTGTTTCAGATTTAAAGTTCCATTTTTTTTTTTTATTAAGAACAAGAATCATTGAAGAAAATGTAATGGGTGCAAGATGGAAATTATGTAGGCGTAAATAATTTTGAAGACGTTAAAGAAAATTAGGTGAAAATAACTTTTTACCTATATACTCTTAATGCAACCCAAATTTGGATCACGCGCGACACTTAAAATGAATTAATCTTGTGTGTGTCTTAGTAAAAAGTAATAAGTTTAAGATCATAAAATGTGATTTTTTATGTGTTCCATATGTGAAATGGTTTTGATAAATGAGCTAAGTGAAAAATATGTTTTAAAGCATAAAATGTTAAGTTTTCGGGTCAATTTGGTCAATCGGCAAAAAGGGTCAGTCGAGTTATCAAAATAGCATGTTTTGGGAGTAAAAATAGAGACATTCTAATCCAATCGGTCAACTGAGAAAAAAAATTTGTTAACCGATTGAAACAATGACCAAATCGAGTGAAGGAGTAAAGCCTTTGATACTATTGGTCAACCGATGGGTTTTTGTTGGTCAACTAAATCAAACAATAGCCTAATTAAATAAAATTAGAGAGGTTAGTGATCCTATCAGTCAACTGACAGGATATAGGCCAACAACTATTTTTAGCCTTTGGCACAAAGCGGTCAACCGAAGCATGGATCTGGTTAACCGATAAATTCAGTCAACAAATTGACTGTTTTGGTTTCTTGGTCAAATCATCCCATTTTTTATGATTCCAAGAGAGGCTTTTGAGGGATTTGGGTCTATTTCTATTATACTTGACATATTTTGCGATCCCTATTAATTTGGTCTATTTAATTAAATATTCTTTTAATTAAAGTGCTTTAATACTTCCTATTTTGATGGATTTCAAATTGAAAAAGTTTTAAGGACCAAAATGAGTTTTTCCAAGCACATTTTTAAATGAAACATACCAATTTTGAGTATATGGAATATATGGGATCTTGGGATGTTATTTAATTGCATATTTTTTAAAAACTAGCCATTGAAGGTCTAGTTGTGGGTTTATTAATAGAGACATGCGAGATTGAGTTAAAACACATCAAGCACAATTTGTTCTGCGCTTTTTAAGATTAAAAATATTATTGAGATTTCTATAATAGATTATCTTCAAAGTTCTTGATCTAAAGTGCTTATTATTTGCGTCACTGGTTTGTGTTCGTATTGCAAAATCATTCTAGTCTTCAGTAAATCCCGGTGAGATTCTTCCAAGTCTTTTTATTTTCTTTGTAAGATTTATATATTGTTGCTTGCTTCATTAAAGATTGTTTGAAAATCATTTTTGAACTTGAAGTCTTGAAAATCTTTTAAACGATTTTAGTTCGATTATATGATTACGTACTTATTGTGTGTTACCCAATCAATATTTAATCATATTTAATTTTTCTCACATTGTATTTATCACGTTGTAATTATTCGAGCTTTTAATTAAGTATATTTGTATTGAGGTGGTAGAAGCTCATTGTGGGAAGAAACTTACAATTTTTTGTATTTGTGAGTTTGAGCAGATGAGACATGTTTGGGATAGTATCTAGTCAGGTAGCTAGGGTTTTGGTCTTTTTCCTACGAAAAAGATTGGGGTTTGATCTTTATTCTGCAAAACGGTTAGGTTATTCTTTTTCCTTGAAAAGAACTAGGTTTTGATTTATCCTAATTGAATTAAAGAGTGATTGTAAAGGTTCGTCCTAAACCAGTAAAAAGGATAAGTGATAGAGTGATAGGTTGATTCTCAGCCTCTTTGTAAAGATTGATTATGAGCCTGTGAAAAGAATTGAGAATTGTAAGGGTTTGGTTCTTATCTGGTAAAAGAATAAAGGGCTTTAGTGGATTGTGAATCTTCATGGAGCTTGGGGGACTGGACGTAGGTACGAGTAGCCTGTCGAACCAAAATAAATTCTTGTGTGTTGCATTAATTGTTTTCCTATATTGTGTTTGGGTATGTATTTAGAATTAAACATATTTCCACTGCGTAACAAGATAATAATATATTTAGAAAATTCGATTATTTGTGTTTAAAATATTTAATTGTTTGACTTTTGTAACTACCCAATTCATCTTCCCCCTCTTGGATAGCTCTTTGGGTCTATAGTCTTTTGTTTATAGTTTCTTATATAGATAGTAAAACAATGGAATGTCAATTTTGTAAAAATATGGTTTATTAATAATTAATGGTCAATTAAGTTATTTGAAAAAAAAAAATCTCATTTTACCTTTAAACATTTGTCACAAACCAACCTTATTATACAAAACTAATTAGTTAATTTCTTTATAAAATATTCGTCAGCAATAGTTTTCATTCTTTTTTTTTAGCTCGATATCTATATATAATATTGTTTTTAACATATTAATTGTAGTATAAAAAATTGTGTGTATAAATATATTTTAATACAAAACTAGAGATTCCCCGTGACTAAAGATACTATATTGATGGTCTAATTTATAAATATAAAAAATAAAAATAATAAAATAAATAATCAATTAAATACAAACATAATACTTAAAGGTTACAAAATAATTTTATTTAACCGTCATATAGTTGGGGTGTGAAATTTGTGTATGAGATATTTTGGTATAGGTTCTTAGTTTGTTAGAAAAGCTATATGATGCAAGATTATAAGAATTTAAAATGGTGTTTAATTTGAACCGTTTTATCTAAAGCTGATCCAAAAATTGAAAATGTACAAAGTGTAAATATTTCTTGATTTATAAAATAGACTAGCTTATAACCCCTGCCTGAAAGCACAATTGTTAAAAAATGAACATAAAAAATTGACATAATCTCTTCTATTTATACAAAATTCTACACATGTTCTATTAACAAAGAGAAAAAAATGAAAAAAAAAAAAAAAAAATCACCATGCAATTGCACTAATCAACCTTGTTCAACATAAATCCATTTTAGTTGGACATTGGTTTTGTAACAGCCTCCAGATCGACATAAAATTGACAAAACAAAGTAAAAATGGTAAAGACAAATAAATCTTTTAACAACCACTTTGAACCCCTCATTATCTGTGTCACTGAATAGGTATATGACAAATAGTTGTGTATGATTAATGTGTTAATACATAATATTTTAAACGGCATGTGTTTTGTGTTCCTATTTCTCTTTTTCTTATATATGTTCCCATAAAATCATAACATAATTGACTAACACAAAGGACGTAAACGTCTTGGGATTATATTCAACCAAAACATACAGAAATGGATAAATTAAGAACATAAAAAGAATGGTAAACAATGAAAATCCAACTGACCTGCAATGCCAGTGACGTCCCCTTAACAAAATGATTTTTTATTCGTAATTAAACCATTGGGTTGGCTTCGCGGTAGGCCTGGAGACAAATCGATTCTCTAAGATTAGGATCCAAATCCAATGCAATAAGCTAAAGATATCTAGAAATCATTGCCAAAGCTATAGATTACTATTATATGTAACAATCAAAATCATTGCAGAAAATCCCAGATTTAAAAGTTAATCAAAATTTATGTGTAACAATCAATCCAATTACCCAAGACATAATCAAAAGTAAAAATAATCGATACAAACCACAAAGAGATAGTCAAAAGCAAAAAAAAAAAATCCAAACAAAAAAACTCATGTGGGTCATTTCAGACCAAGCATCTTGGGAAATCAACAAATTATCATATACCTAAATACGATCGAGCTCATTTCAAAGCAAAAAATCAAAAATTGGTAGCCAAATACTAAACTATATATCAAAGAATCAAGTGAAGAACCAAGAAAAAAAAATATCATACCTGAGCGATGGATACAGAGCATCAGTGGGGAAAGAAAAGGATCAATTGGATCTGCAATTATAAGAAAGAAATCACAATACGAAAGAAAAAAAAAAAAAAAAAAAAAAAAAAAGAATTAACACAAAAACAGAAAATCAAAACAGAAAATTGGTGAGCTAGGGCAGAATATCAAAACCAAAATTGCAATATAAAAGAAAAAAAAAATCATACTTGGGTGATGGAGGTAGCATTGGTAGGGGGATAGAGAGGGGATTAGGCCAAAGTATGAGATTAGTGATAATAGACACCGAAAGCAAGACAAATGGCATCGAGGTTCAAAGGTGGAGGGAGAGAGAACGCATTATTTTCCAAAACAATCTTTCAAAATTTGGAGGCAAAAATATAGTTTTCATATGGGTATTTACGACTTACCTCTTCTGTTATTGTTCTTAAAACTACAAAACTCCCCTTTCATTTACAAAATACCCGTCAACCCTTTGTCATTTTTTATCAAAGACCATTTAGTTCTACCATAGGTTAAAAATTGCTGAATTTTTTTATTGTAATTACTATTTTACTCTTAATAATTTAAAAATAATTAAAATGTAAACTACATAAATATCCCTTTAAGTTTTTTTAATATATTTTTTACCTTTACTTTTCTACACTAACATCCCTATGAAAATATATTTTCTCACCTCTTTATTTTTGCACAAAAAAAAAATATATTGTCCCCACCCCAAATCCTGAGTGGTTCTTATATTTTCTTCTCTCTCTTTTTCTCTCTCCACGAATTTGGTGCAGATCTATGCTCGGAATGCACATATCCGTGTTAGATCTCTAGGGGAATAGAGAGATAGAGATCAACGAAGGTAGGGGTGGGGGTAGTGGCGGTGGTTTTGTAGGAAATGGTAGTGGTAAAAGTAATTTTTAAAAATTGTGGTGCAACTGAATTTTTCAAATAAAAGATAAAAAAAAAAATACATTTTTTTTAAATAACATAAGGGTATTTGTGTCTTTTTGCCAAAAAATAAGTCAAAGGAGTTGACTGGTATTTAGTAAATAACAAATAAGGTTTGTGGTTTTAAGTAAAATAATAGGAAAAATAAGTGGTAAATACATGTTTTCATATTTATATGTAACTAATTTAAATTAATAAATTATACAAGAATAAAAAAATATTTTGTTTTTAATTTCATTAAGATTTCTTTAAATAATCTCTCAAAATATGGAGGTAAAATATGTAGGCAAAAATTAATTTTAATATTTTCATATAATTAATTTTAATTAAAAAATTATTAAAAATAAAAATTATTGTTATTATTATTAATGTAAATAGAATTTCATTAAATAGTTGCCTAAAATATGGAGGCAAAATATGTAGGTGAAAACGTACAAGTTGATTTTATAAATAGATTAGCATATAACCCATGTCTAAAAAATGATTTTAAAAATTAACCTTAATGAAATAATCCTAAGTTTTTTTTTTTTTTTTAAATTGTTGCTTTAGGCACAGGTTATACTCAAGTTATAAAATGAAAAGAAAGAATAGAAAATCATAATTAATGCACGTATACTCAAGAACTAAAAATAAAATTCCAAAAATGTAGTCTAATTGAAAAAAAAAATACAATTTGAGAAGTACATAAAAAAAAATTACTAATCTTTTTTGTTGTCAATGGCAATACATACACCCAAAAGGGAGTTACGATCCTTATTGATCACTTGTAAAAAAAAACACAAAAGAATTAGTGTTTTTTAGAAAGGAAAAAAGATTAAAGTAAATCAAGTAAAGCATAAAATTGAAGTAATTCATAATTAAAAGAACCTTTAATATCATAACACATAAAAGACTTAATATCAAACACAGTAAAAAAATAATTTTGAATCAAGTAAACTAAACATACATAAGTGCAGAGCACAAATAAATTACTTAATATTTATTTGAAAAACGAAATAAAATAGACAAAATTTAAAACTACATAATAAAGAACCTTCTATTTATATGATCATCATCACAAAATGTCATAGCCGAAGTCAATTGATAGTTATTTGAATACAAGAAGCCAAATCCAAAATATAACAAAAGCTATATAGTATTTTCGATTACATCGTGCCACATTGAGATTATATGTATGTTTATTGGGCTAAAGAATCTTTCTATGTCAATTAGTTTCGGCAATATTAACTTCAGTTGGGCTAAATTTAAATAAAATAAACTTTAACAAAAATATAAGATGGTGAATAATGGCCCCACAACAACCATACCCCTAAATATTATATAGACTATTATTAAAATTAAAATCAAGAAGCTAAAAGATGTAGGGCTCAAAATAGTGGAACTGATAAAACGTAATCAAAATAACGAACAAATCTTTCACCACGTAATGTTAAAATAGCATATTTATACAATCAAATTCTGATAAATGTGCCTAGTCTTTACCTCTAAATAGAGAAAAATAAAAGTCATGGTATCTTATTGAAAGAATTTTTCCATGGCAATCCTAATTTTAAGATTAACTTATTTATCAAAAAAATATTTTCACTCCTACAAAAAATAATAATAATAATAATAATAATAATAATAATAATAAAATTATTGTATTATAAATTGGAAACTTCAAAAATTAACAATTAATGATTAGAAGTTCTCAGGTAACCCTTAATTGAAAAGCATAAATTAGAAGAACCAAAATTATCCATACTTTTTGGGTAGAGATTACTTGAGAGTGACACAATTTCTCACTATATTGCTAAGAAATTATCTAATTATATCACTCATGGATAAATCTCTCACTTATTCTCTAAAAAACAAAATTAATGTAATCTATCACCAGCTCTATTAAAACCAACAAATAATCTATTACAAATTCTATTCCAACTTGCCTTTAATTTGGTACAATTGAATATTTTGTCAAGAAATTGAATGAAATAAATTACTTTGGGATATTTTCGTCTCGCTTTCCTCTTTTTTTCTTTTTTAGTTATAAGAAGTTATGTTTCTCCCCAAACCTATTCTTATACTCGTACATCTCTAATTATTGAGACAGAAAAAATTTAATCTATATTTCAACGAAAATTCAATTAAAATTCTTATATAAATCCCTTTTGATTTTTATAAATCTTGTATTTAGTTACAAAAAATGAAGATTTTTACCCACATATTTTAATAAAAAATCAATTAAAATTCTTAAATTTTTATATGAACCCCTCTTGATTTTATAAATGTATTGTTATATTTTTAAGATTTTTTATTGAATTTTCATTTAAATATAGAGGTAAAAAATTTTGTTCTTTATAATTATGAGATGCATTAGTGCAAAAGAATATTTGGGACAAAAAATAACTTCTTATACATTCGAAAAGAGAGATAGATGCGAAAAATTATGAAAATATCCCCAAATTAATGGAATTCGTCTAATTTTCATAACAAAAATTTTAGTTAGACCAAATTAAAGATGAATTACAATATAAAGGACCACATTTTCACCTCTAAAAACCTAATTGTCCATTTAAAAACCCACTCAAAGGCAAAAATTGACAAAAATATCCCTATATTAATGTCATTTCATCCAATTTCGTTAACGAAATATGCAATTGGACCAGACTGAAATAAAAATGAAACTTAAGGGACAAGTGTGCAACTTTGTAAATCTTAGGAACCACATAAACACTCACCCCAAACTTTAGGGATTGAAAATATAATTTTTCCTTAATTACCTATTAATTATTACCTATAATTTTTATATTTTTCATAATTAAAACTTAATTATTAAATGAACACTAAACATAATCTATTAACAAATTTAATTAAGGGAAAAATACCAAAAAATTCAATTAAAAGATTAAATCTAAAAGATGGCCCAACACATTTTTTTGTTTTGCACCTAATAATCCGTTAAAAAGTGTCAGTTTACACCAAATAGTCATTTTTTTTAAAAAAATGACAATTTTAACCTTTCTTCACTACTTCTTCTTATTCCCTTGTGTCTTGGTGTAAGACACCTCTAAACCAGAACTTCTCATCTCTTCAATCTTATTATTCTTTTTATATAATGGTCTGAAGAAGGATTTATCATCCTGAATCTGCAAAGGGAGGTATGATCTTGCAAAAAATCGATTCGACTAATAGAACAATCTAAAATCTCTCATCTCTTTCTCTACGGATTTTACTACTGGGTAGATAGATCGTAGATCGCCATTTGTAAAGAGTTGAATTTTAGGTTAGAGAAATGGAGTAGAGGTCAATACCGGCGCCGTATTTTATAAAGATGTATTAGTTGGTGGATGATAGGAGTACCGACGACGTCATATTATGGAACAAAAGCGGCAACACCTTCATCGTCTGCAAAAGGATTGATTGGATGGATGAGTGATTTCTAGGGTTAGGATTTGACCTATCAAGGTTTTGGTCCAAGAAACCAAAATGAAGCATAAATAGCCATGTAATTGGCATCGAAGATACATGTGACAAGGTGTTGAGCTACTTTAATGGAGTTTAATGATGAAGAATCTGCAAATTGAAAACCAATTTCACCAAGACTGTAAGAGAAGTCTCTGTGTTTCTCCATTAAAACATTTTGAAATATGATTCAAAGAAATCTAGTAAGTTATGAACCAATCTATTGTATTCTTCGCTGCGTGCCAGTCTCTACTTTGTGTCTCCATCAACCATACAAATAAGGCACGAATTTTTCCATCCGTCATGGCTCCTTGGCTATCAGTATCACTTACCTCATGCTACGAAAACTGTTTCTATTTTTCGGTGAGCTTTCACTTCCAAATCTCCGACGAGTAGAATGATGTCTAAATTTAAAACGATTTTGAACCCATTTGCTTTGGAGAATATCCATGGCTTGATTTTGGTTTCGAATTACTTCAAACACAACAATTTCTAGAAAAAGATCCCAAATTGGTATTTTCTAGGGTTTAGATTGATTTGGTTGATTTGAATGGTGAAATTGATATATATATATATATATATATATATATATATATATAGTGTGTGTGTGTGTGTGTGTGTGTGTGAGTGTGTGTATGTGCATGTATGTGTGTGTGGAATTTAGGGTTCATTTGGTTGGATTGATTTCATTTGTATTGGTAAAAATCAACCATATGAATGTAGAGAAAAAAATTTTAATTTGAATAAAAAAAATTAGAATATAACACAATAGACGACGGCCCCGAAATCATCGCCCTAAACAAATGTGAGAGAGAGAGAGAGAAGGGACTTGGTCTATGCAGCTGGTGGAGTTGAGTTTATGTTGGGTATATTGTATAGTTATTTTGGTGAGATAGAATGGGTAAGACAACTTGATAAAATTTGAACATTAATGAAAGTAGAATATAACACGATCTTGTGTTATATTCAACACGAGATCAACATGAGATCATGTTGAATATCTCGTGTTATATTGAACACGATCTCGTGTTGAATATAACACGAGGGATAAAATCATTACAAAAAGACAAAAATATTATTTTATAACATGTTTTTGAAAAATGTGTATTAGATAGTTTTGTCCTCAAATGAAGACCTCTTGGTAACTTCCCCCTTTACTTAGGGTTAAAGAGTAAAAATACTTTTCAATAATGTTAAATTTACTGAGTATTTTTGTAAATAATCCGTAAAAAAATATTGCAAAATATGTAAAGTAAAATGCATATTGTCTTGTTTTAAATAATTTTTTGGGTTTTAAGGTAAGGTGTTGTCCAGACCAGCTTACGCACACCTCGACTAATCACCTCCCCAGGCGATCTTAATGGTGCACTCCCCCATAGCGGTCTGGTGCATTTAGGATTAAATTCAAGTGTTGGCTCAAAGAGCTACCCAAGAAGGGGGGTGAATTAGGTAATTACAAAAATTTTAACAATTAAATCAAACATAAATAATCAATTTCCCTAAATCAATTATTATCTTATTACGCAGTACCCAATGATATATCTTGGTTTGGTAAGCTACTTTTACCTACATCCAGTACTCCGAGCTCCACAGAGATTCGCAATCCACTAAACCCCTGATTTATTTACTAGGTAAAAACCAACCTGTTGATGTCGAATTTTGGTCGACACCAGCGGTATGGTCAGGTCAGCCTCGGAGGGTGTGGGAAAAACCTAAAATGGAGGTCTTTGGTTTGTGTAGCTTCTAATCCGTTGAGAAACCTCTGTCCGGGAAAGGGAAGACCGATATCGGGAAGGGCCTGACAACCTTCTGTGTCGGGAGGAGAAGGAGTTGAATACATAGTGATCTCTGGAGAGATAAATCAAAACTTTGAATAGAACCATTCCGGGAAAAATGAGCCCCTGGAAACCTGGACAAACGACTTGCTGGGGTTCTCCCAGCGTGTCCCCTCCGACAAGAGAATCAATGTACGGGGAGAAGAATTTATAATTTGATTGCTGAGAAGAGCAAAGAGTAAGTAGTGAGTAAAGTTCATCTACCTTTGAGAAATTGTATGCTCTCCTTTTTATAGGCAAGGTGGAGATTAGTTTAGGGGCTAAGCATAGGTTAATGTCTCCTCAAGATAACACCATGGTGCTAATTTGGTATGCAGCCAATGGAAATGTGCCAAGGGGCCCTTAATTTGGCCATGTTTAGGAGATATTTGGAGATATTTTGGTTAGGGAAGAGAGCCACAATGATGCTTTGGGATATTTTAGAGATATTTTAGGATATTTTGGGAGATAGGGAACTATGTCGATCTTATAAGCTGAGGAAGACACAACCCTACTGTGGCCGGGATGGAGAGCTTGGCCCTTACCCTTCGTGGATAGCCAGTGATGGGAAAGAAAATGATATGAAGCCTCTTTGCCTTACCCTTCTCAGATAATTGGAGACGAGGAGGGGGGGCTTCATCTGGAGAGTTGTTTGACTTCAGTTCACGTGGGGAGTATTGTCGCAATAAGAAACTCCGAGATGAGTAACGGTCGCCCATCCTGACAATGACTTGTTGGTCACCCTAGAGAGTGTTGAATCATTTGGGGCGACTGGTGTAGTAGGAGGCATTTCTCTTCTGGGTAGGTTTTTCATACTTAGTCTTTGTCGTGCTTCAAATTCTGCAGGGAGTTGCGGACGTGTGGTGGTCTTTAATTGGCTGCGTCGGAGTAACCTTTTTTACACTCATTACAAGTCATTACAATCTCAATTCTTTTCACAGGCCCAGAATCAACCTTTACAACCCTGATTCTTTTCATAGGTTAAAAATCAACATTTACAACCCCTAATTCTTTTCATAGGCTCAGAATCAACCTACCACTATATCTTTTTCACAGGTTTAGGATGAACCTTTACAATCACACTTAATTCAATTACTCGATGAATCAAAATCTAGTTCTTTTCAAGTGAAAATAATAACCTAACCTTTTTGCAAATAAAATATCAAACCCTAATATTTTTCACATGAAAAAGATCAAAACTCTAGCTACCCTGATTACACACTGGCCCAAACATGTCTAACCCTCTCAAACTCGCAAATATGAAAAATGCAAAGTTTCTTCCATAAGGAGCTTCTACCACCTCAATACAAATATACTCGATTAATGGTCCAAATAAATACTACGTAATAGATACAATGTGAGGAAAATTAAATATGATTAAATGAATAAGCGAGTAGCACACAAGAAGCATGTAATTAGATAATCAATCAAAAAAAAATGAAAAGATTTTCATGACATAAACCATTTTCTAATAATACTTAATCTGGCAATCAATAATATATATTATCTTAGAAAGCAAATAAAAAGACTTTGAAGGATCTTACCGGAATTCATCGAAGGTTATAATAATTTCACAATAAGAACACAAATCAGTGATACAAGAACTTGAAAGTAATCTCTCGTAGAAATCTGAGCAACAATCTCACTCTTAGAAAGCTCGAAATTAATAATTCTTAATGTCTTTAGACTCAATCCCACAGCTCTCCATAAATAAACTTAAAAGTAGACCTCCAACGGATAGTTTTCAAAAGATATATTGTTAATTGACATCTCAAGACCCCATAAATCCCATATACTCAAAATAGGTATGTTTCATTTAAAAATATTCTTGGGAAAACTCATTTTGGTCCTTCAAAACTTTTTCAATTCAAAATCCATCAAAATATGAAGTATTAAAGCACTTTAATTAAAATAATATTTTATAAATAAGCCAATTTAATAGGGATCATAAAATATATCATGTATATTTGAAATACATCCAAATCCCTCAAAAACCTATCTTGGAATCATAAAAAAATGAGATGATTTGACCAAAAAACCGAAACAATCAAAAATATTGATGGAATCAGTCGGTTGACCACTGTAATCCCTCGATTGACTGCCCCACACCAAAGGTTAAATTTAACTATTGGTCTTAACCCAATCGGTTGGAAGTCGGTTGATCAATAGGATTAGTAGCCTATTCCAATTTCTCCATTTCAGTTACTGTTTCATTTTGGTTGACCGACTCAATCATATCGGTTGACTGACTTCTTCTCTTGGTTGATATAAAAACAACTAAGTTTTATGCTTATTTGTTGACTTTGTGATGAGTGATTTATTTACCAACAAATCAAGTACTTTTAGGTTCAAATATTTGTGTGTTTTCAAACATTTTTGTTAGTTTAATATATGTTTATGTTGTTTTGTAGGTTTATAAATAAATGGGAGAAGCAATGCAAAATACGTGAAAGTGTTGTAACTTCAAGGCCATTTGTGACCATGAAGTGATCCGATTTGGAAAATATCAAAACATAGAAGTTGTAGATCTACATCTTATATGTTCAAAGGTTTTTGAATCACCTCAATCGAAGGTTTTACGAGAAAGTTACAACAAAAATATAAATTAGGCGCCAGATACTGCCCCTATCTCGCTGCAGCGATAATTTGATCACTGCAGCGAGCGTCCGGCAATATGTTTTCTGCCCCTTAGTCATTGCAGCGACCAGACACCAGCTGACAATGATATTTTCAAATATTTTAGGATATTTTGGTGTTTTAATTGATATCCACTCATTCCCCCCTTATACCTAGAACATTTTTGGTAGTTTTTTGAGAGGTCAAGATCATACCAAGTAAGAGAGCTCATCAATTGGAGAAGAGGAAATAAGATCAAAACGGATTTTATAGACGTGGAACCATCCATTCTTCATATATATGCTATTCTCCCTTGTTTCTCTCTTTATTTCTAAACTTTTGTTGGTTGTTTGATCATGTATATATCATTTTTAGTTGAATATTTGGTTATGGCCATGAGCTAAATGTTTACTGTCTAGGGATTGATGTAGTTCACTAGTATACATGTTTGAGTAAATTGTCGTTTCATTATCGGTTCCTCATCCCTATTCGATTGTGTTTATCGTTCTTTTACTTCCATATTATGCTTGTTATGATATTGTAGTTGATTTTAGAATATGGAGTTTGACACTCGGGAAAGGTAACCCTAGATTCGGACTAGGGTTTAAACACATCACAACATTCTAATATTTTGGGAGATTATTAGAACATGTGCAATCCGTGAGGTTGGGGTAAGACTCATGTAATCAGTTAGAGGCTAGATAGGGATATCGATGTTGACACGATTGCATATTCATTCACTTTACACTCAGAAGAGGTAGTAAGTGAGTTTTAGACACCTAGATTGTCGAATAGATTAATGATCGTTAATGTAAACTAGAATGAATCAAACACGTTTAAGTGAACGAAGTTAATCCCTAGATAATCTATTCCCATAGAATTAATTCTTAGTAATTTAGTTTAATTAGTTTAGTTTAGTTTTATATTTTTACAAAAACCAAAAATTGGAACACCTAAATAAAGTTCGGTTACGATAATCGCGGTACTTAGTGACAATTTAATCCAATCCCTATGGATACTACAACCCCTCAGTTCCTATACTATTAAAACTTGACATCGTGAACTTGCGAGTAAAATCAAAGTGTATAAAATATTGCAATACTTTGAAATTCATATTTCTCCCCCAACTCAATTTTATTCAATCCACATTTCGTTCATCTTCCTACGAAACAAATGATGAGGCTCTATTTGATGGATATTTTGAAAAGTAACTTATTATTTTCCCAATGACTCAAAATATTTTCAAAAACAAATAATAATCATCTTTTATCTCTTCATACTTTGATTTTGTTTCATTTTCTCTCTTTTAATCTCTATTTTTATTCTAGTTAATCTTTTTGCTTTTTTAAATATGTTTAGAATGCATCATGGAAACATCTATTTTGTTAAATGGTATATTTGAAAATTTTAAAAAGGGGGTTTTGCACTTTGTGCCCTTGAAGTTTCGGAGAAATTTCACTCAAGTCCCTATACTTTTCATTTCAACACATTAAACCTTGAAGTATTCAAATTGTGTCAAGTCAGTTCAAATCGGTAACTCCATCATTTTTTATGATGAAAATCAGTCACGTGTCAAATACGGAATCACCAATGTGAGTGAATTCTGTCATAAAAAATAACAGAAGAATTGACTTGACACAATTTGTATTTCTCTAATATCTTTTCCCAACTCCTCTCTTTCTACATCTTTTCAAATACTACAATCTTCATATCCGAGCAAAATTTGATGAACTCGTATCTATATATATATATAAAAAGAGCACCAAATTTCTCTCTCTCACCCTCATCCTCATCTACTTTCACTTTCACTCTCTAAACCTCCTTTCAAAAAAATGTTAGTTTTCAATCTCTATTCTTTCTTTCTTTTTTCTCTTCCTCCAAACTAAAAAAATACATCACAACCACCACCAAATTGTCACTCTCTAGACTAACTCTTACCATCTATAATATAAATCGAGACAGTGTCTCATACCCCACCTCGGACCCCAACGCCCAAGGTCAGGCATGACCTTAACTTGATGTTACTCAACCAACCACAAATATACACTACTATCAATTGATAAAGATTTCTCAAAATATTTACCAACCCAAAATTCAGTGGTTATACAAAATTGATTATTCGGTAAAAAAAAACTACAAAAAAGTTCAAACCACTCACTCCCCACAGTTTACCTGACGACCACCAAAATAAAACCCACAACATCCTTTGACTCTACCTAGCGCCAGTAGTGGACCTTTCTCAAGTTGAGATACCTGAGATAAAATATTTTATCGGTGTACGGACTTCATAATATAAAAATAATTTATGGATCAAGCATAAATACTCAAACACCACTTTTCGAAACAAAATATAAATATAATCACATACTAAGCCGAAATAAAATTTCACAGCTATCATCACAATAAAACAAATGCAGTTAAATCAACTAATCAAATTACTTCTATATATAATGAAATAGTATACACATATTTCCTTACTAGCCATAGGATCGTTTCACCTCACGATAGAGAGTTATAATGGTACCGTAACCTATACAACTTTGCCATCTAAGGTTGTCATCAATGTCAGGGTCATTTAATATCTCTAATGGTAGGAGCCTATATCTGGTATAAACCACCATATCATCAACATATTCAACCCCATCATATTCATAATCAATATCATATTCGACTCAACCGTATTAATAGTCAACAACAACAACAACCACCTACAAGACTTGTCTTCCTGTTCGGTCACAACACAAATGTCCTACAGGATAGGACCAACAACATCCCGCAGAACATACCCTCATGTCGGGATCACACTATGGCATAGTCGAATAATAAATAAAATTATTTTTCATACTTAAAAATTTACTCGATTCACGTAACATTATAAAATCGCCCTTTTTAATAAATGTTTTCATTTTCACAATTTAGTACAAAAATATAATTTAACAATTTACATCGAAAACAGTACACTTACCTCGATAATTATGCTACTTTTCACGCTACTGTCGAATTGACGGGGTCGGCCTCGCATGAGAACCTAACAACAACAAGGCCAAAACTAAGAATTTAACTAAATAAATCTAAAATATGCAATGCGTGATACTCAAATGCATTTTTCTCATTCTCAAACTTTCTTGATTATATTAAAATCTTTAAAACTAAACATTATATTTTCTCAATCTAATATTAATTTTACAATTAAAATATTATAGTTACATTTATAAAATTTATCAATTAATAATTTAATTACAGATAAAAATATTAACTAACTATTAACAATATTACTAGGCAATGAAATACCCAAAAATATCATTCTAATAAAATATATAATAATATTTTTTTTAGAATAAAAATATTTACAATTTAAATATACATTTGATATCTGTACGTATATATATATATATATACTTAAACTTGTATAGTTTATATATACACAATAAAGATAAAATAAGGAAGGAAAAAAACAGAGAGTATTACCTGGAATTTGATACCTAAATGTGTTGGGAATAAAGTGTAGAGAGAGGGAGAGAGTAATGAGAGAAAGAAAACTAATGAGATTAATACCTTTTTTTCCTCTTATATCTATACAGGTCTAGGCAGTTCAAAAGGCCATCATTTTACTTTCTTTTTTTCTTTTTCTTTTTTTTTTTAATAATGAAACGTGTCCAACATGACAAATCTATCTTTCCTTTTTTATTTTTTACTTTTTCTCTAAGTCTTATCCATCTATGGTTAATCGAAATCAAATAATAATAAAAATAAATTACATACACCCCCCTTGAATTTATAAAATATCATTTTAAGCCCATTAGTTAAAATTAACATGTTAAAATAGTAATTGACCCCTCAATTTTAAAATTCACATTAACTTATTAACTCCAAAATTCTTGAAACTAAATTTTTAAAAAGCATAATGACCCCTCAATTTTATAAATATTCCAAATTGCAATTAAAAATATGTCAATGTAAAAATTGGGTCTTACAATCCTTCTCTCCTAAAAGAAATTTCGTCCAGAAATTTACTTACCTTAAACGAATAACTACAGATATTTAATTTTCATCTCCTCTTATTTTTTCCACGTTGCCTCTTCTACGAAGTGACTGCGCCATAGCACTTTTACCAATGGAATTATTTTTGTTCGCACTACTTGATCTTTATGGTTTAAAATATGCACTTACTCCTCAACGTATAATAAGTTTTCCTTTAATTCGATTGGTTGAGAAGTCAACACATGTGAAGGGTCTGACAGATATTTTCAGTGCATCAAAACGTGAAAAACATGATGCAATCTAGACAATACTGGTGGTAAGGCTAATCGACAGCCCGTTGTACCGACGCTTTCTAGAATCTCGTACAGTCCGATGTATCTTGGACTTAACTTTCCCTTTTTTCCAAAACCTCATGATGCCTTTCCACAGAGATATACGTAAAAATACGTAATCACAAACCTCAAAGTCTAACTCATGTCTACGCTTGTCGGCATAGCTCTTTTGTCAACTCTGAGCAATTTTCAGCCTTTCCTGAATCACTTTTACCTTTTTCGCTGTCATTTGAGCAATGTCAGGCATGAAAAAAATTTGTTTTCCAACTTCAGTCTAACAGACTAGAGTTTTACATCTTCTATCATACAATACTTCATATAGTATTATTTCAATTATCGAATGGTAGCTACTGTTATAGGCCAACTCCATCAGCGTCAAATGATCATCCCAGTTACCAGAAAATTCAAGAACGTAACCTCTCAACATATTCTCTAGTGTTTGAATTGTATATTCTGATTGGCCATCTGTCTAAGGATGAAAAACTGTATTGTGTTTTAACTTGTTACCTAGAACAGCCTGAAGACTCGGCCAAAATTTCGATGTGAATTTAAGATCTCTATCCGACATTATGGAAACCGACGCACCATGCAATCTAACAATCTCATTAATATAAAATTTTGTATATTTGTCCATGGAGTATGTGGTTTTTATAGCCAGAAAATGAACAGACTTTGTAAGTCTATTAATAATCACCCAAATAGAATTATGCCCCTTTGAGTATGGGGAAATCCAGCAACAAAATCCATTGTTATGTGTTCCCACTTCCATTTTGGGATGGGTAAAGGCTGCAACAATCCTCCTGGACGTTGGTGCTCGATCTTGACTTGCTGACAAATAAGACACCTGGCAATAAATTATGCAATTTCTTGTTTCATTCCATTCCATTAATAGTGTTCTCACAAATCTTAATACACTTTACTACTGCTTGGATGCATTGCATACGCTGAGTTGTGCTCTTCTTCCAAAATATCTTTCTTCAAATCGACATTATTACGCACACAAAATCTGTTATCTAGTATTAAGGCTTCATCATTATCTTTAACGCGATAATCGGTTCGCTGACCAATTTTCACTTTATCTTTGATCTTTCCCAATTGGGCATCTGACTTCTACGCTTCTTTAATATGGTCAATTAACGTTAGTCTCAAGGTCAAAGTAGCAAGTAACGATACAGTCTGAATAACTGCCTACTAGACTTGCAGGGATCTCAATTCGGCATATCGGTTAGTATAAACAACTCGAAGGTGTGCAACCGAACCCACCGATTTTTGACTTAATGCATCAACTACAATATTAGCCTTTCTAAGATGATATTGGATAGTACGATTATAATCTTTAATCTATTTTATCCAATGCCTTTGTCTCAAATTTAGTTCCTTATGAGTAAACAAATATTTAAAACTCTAGTGATCAATGTATATCTCATAGGCCTCGCCATACAGATAATGACTCCAGAGTTTCAGGGCAAACACAATCGCCGCCAACTCCAAATCATGCATCAGGTAGTTACGCTCATGATTCTTTAATTGTCGAGAGACATATGCAATCACATGGCCATGTTGTATCAGTACACAACTTGGGCCTTAGTGTGAAGCATCACTGTATATCACAAAACCACTACCTTCTATCGGGAGAGAAAGTATTGGCGGTGATATGAATCTATTTTTCAGCTCCTAAAAACTCTATTTACATTTGTCAGTCCACTCAAATTTACCTTCCTTGTGGGTCAAACGAGTCAACGTGGCAGCTATAACAGAAAATCCCTATATAAACCGACAATAATAACCCACCAATCCCAAGAAGCTCCGAATTTTTGTTATATTTTTTTGCCTTTACCACTGAACAACGGTTTCAACTTTCTTTGGTTCGACTTGTATACCATCACCAGAAATAACATGCTGCAAAAATATAACTCTATCCAGCCACAACTCACATTTACTGAACTTTGCATACAATTGTTTTTCTCTCAAAATATGTAACACAATTTTAAGATGCTATACATGCTCTTCTTTATTCTGGGAGTAAATCATTATATCATCGATGAACACTATGATAAACTGATCTAAGTAAGGCTAGAAAATCCGATTAATCAGATCCATAAATACAGTTGGGGTATTCGTCAATCCAAATGGCCTAACTAGAAATTCATAATGTTTATACCTCGTACAAAATGCCATCTTCGACACGTCACTATCTCTGATTTTCAACTGGTAATATCCTGATCGAAGGTCTATTTTTGAAAATACTCTGGCCTTCTACAATTGATCGAACAAATCATTAATTCTAGGCAATGGGTATTTATTATAAATAGTCACCTTGTTCAATTGTTGATAACGATGCACATCCTCAGAGTATCATATTTCTTTCATACAAACAACACTAGAGTTCCCTACGAAGAAATACTAGGTCTGATAAATCGACGGTCTAACAGATCTTGCAACTGAATTTTTAGTTTTCTCAGCTCAGTAGGTACCATACAATAGGGTGGAATTGATATAGTAGAAGTACCACGGAAGTAATTCGATAATGAATTCAATTTTCCTATCCACTGGTAATCCTAGCAATTCTTCTAGAAACACATTGGGATAATCCCCAACCATTGGGATACCTGCCAATTGTACATCATTCTGACTAGTGTCAATCACATGAGGAAGGTACCCCTTGCATCCCTACTTTAAATATTTTCTTGCCTCTGCGACTGAATCAAACTGACAAGGATAATGATTCTATCCTCTGAAAACACAAACTCTGACTCACCAAGGATTCGAAGAGTAACTTCCTTTTTAAAATAGTTGACTGTGGCATGATAGTCAGATAACCAATCCATACCCACTATCACATCATAATCGTGAATACTTAGGAGTAGATCCATAGACAATTCTCTATCACCAATGCGAAGCAGACTATTTTTGTAAACACTATCTATCAACATTGACTCGCCCACAGGGGTAGAGATAATAATACCATATGACAAAGAAGTAGAAAATTTCCTTAAATGCATCATAAAGGTCATCGAGACAAATAAATGAGTAGAACCTGAATCAATAATTATATGTGCATCTCTATCATATAAAAACATGATACATGTAACCACATCTGGGGTAGCCTAAGCAGCCTGCAGGGTAGTGGTAAATACACGCTCCTGAGTTGGAGATCTACCTACCGATCCTCGGCCTTGACCCTGAACACCACTAGGGCCAACACTGCCCCTACTACTTGTGGAAAATATAGGTGTAGCAGCAGGTTCCGGACAATATGAAGACGTGTGACCTGGCTCATGACAACAAAAATATATTGGGCCTTCCATAAGACAACCTCTAATAAAGTGATCCGGTGATCAATATTAATAGCATACGGCTGTCCCAATTCGGCTAACCTTTTGGCCCCTACCCTGCCTTTGCTGACTTGAACTCTGTCCAGGTACAATATGTCGTCGCCCTAAATATGACTATCGTGGGCCAAGGCTCCTAGCCGACTAATCGGCTGTTGTAGCCCAAGGAAGTTGCGGTCGAGGGATAGATCTCCGAGAGATGCCGCCTGGATATCTGCTAGATGGCTCGAATTTTCTCTTCTTGTATTATTCACGATTCTTAGAGGATTCCCGCACATCTTTCTCTATTAATTCTGTTGTGTTCACAGTTTCGCATAACTTTTGATCTGTCGGGTAATCAACCTTGAATGTATTTGCAAATATAACCCTTTTTGAAATCATCTACATCTCGTTTCCTCGGTCTTTACCAAATCAGGAGCGAATCGAAACAAGGCATCAAATTTGATTTCATACCGCAGAACAAACATCTTTTGCATGTTTCAGTAATATGAATTCCTCCTCCATCTCAAATTGATAAGATTTAGGGAAATACTTTTCATTAAATACGGCAACAAATTGATCCCAAGTGATCTCCTGGTCTGAAATTGAAATTAGTCTCTTTATTTGCTCCCACCAATGTTCCAATTCCCCTTTCAGTTGGAAGGTGGCCAGAGGAACTTGACCGTCATCGATAATGCCCATTGCCTCAAATACGTGCCCTATGTTCCGCAACCAATTTTCAGCATCAGCATAACCCACAGTTCCCATAAAAGTTGGGGGGTCCAACTCCTTGAATCTTTTCAAGAGAATAGTCTGAGGATTAGCTATTTCGGTTTGGGTCCTCTGGCATCCATCATCTTTTCCTACTGCTCTGTTAGTTATGCAGTAACCTATAATATTCATTCGACAACATCTAAGGTTTCGTGCCCTACCCCTTTTTTCTTTGGGGTCAGGAATTCCCACTACTTTCATTTGCACAATCTATATTCAAGATCTGAAATGAAATTTAATAAATAAAAAGGCCAACAATGAAACAAATAGTGCATGATACAAATGTACTATTTAATGAAATAAAATAACTACCACTCATGTGCCGAACCAGCCTATCAACACCCTATCTTACGGTCCTCTACTAACGAGACAATCTGATGCATCTACAGAACTTATAACCTAAGCTCTGATACCAAAAATTGTCATACCTACCCCGGGCCCTAACACCCCAGGTAAGGCATAACCTCGACTTGATGTTGCTCAACCAACCACAAATATACACTACTATTAATTGCTATAGATTTCTCAAAATATTTTCCAACTCAAAATTCAGCGGTTATACATAACCGACTGTTCGGTAACAAAACTATGAAAAAGTTTAAACCACTCACTCCTCATAGTTGACTTGACAACCTTCAAAATAAAACCCACTACATCCTCTGACTCTACCTAATGTCAGTAGTGGACCTGTCTGATAACAACCAACAAGCACCATCAAAGGATCTGCTGCATGTTCCCATCGGGCCAATTACTAGGGCAAGATCCAAGAAGATCAAATAAACACTCAATAGGCTAATTCAAGAGATTTGAGCTAAGTCTAAAATGGTAAAGCCCAAATTAAACCCAAATGATGATCAAGGCCTAGTTTATCTCATCAAGCGAATGGGCTTAGGCTTGAACTTGAATGGGCCTAAGCAGGAAAGCCACGAAATTCTCAGCATATTTATTTTATTTGTTAGTAATTTCATTTTAATTTAGGTTATTTATTTGATAATTTGTAAGGCATGATTGCCAATTTAGCCTTTTCCTTTTTAGATTAAAAATTAGTCTTTTCCTTTTTAAATTAGGAGAAGGGTTTCCTTGTTTCTCGAGAATTCCTTTCTCCTCTAGGGTTTTCTCTTATTTTTTATTGTGGCTGCACTATTCATGTGGTACTGTTCACGGATGCACTATTCATTAGCCTAGGACTTTCTTTTATTGTAGGTCACCAATTACCCAAGACATAATCAAAAGTAAAAATAATCAATACGAACCACAAAGATAAAAGCAAAAGCAAAAAAATCAAGAAAAAAAAACTCATCTGGGCCATTTCAGACCAAGCGTCTTGGGAAATCAGCAAATTATCACATACCTAAATAAGATCGAGCTCATTTCAAAGCAAAAATTGAAAATTGCTAGCCAAATACTAGACTATATCAAAGAATCAAGTGAAAAATAAAGTAAAAAAAAAAATCGTACCTGAGCGATGGACACAGAGCATTAGTGGGGAAAGAGAAGGATAAATTGGATCTGCAATTGTAAGAAATAAATCACAATATGAAAGAAAAAAAATTAACACAAAAATAGAAAATCAAAATAGAAAATTGGTGAGCTAGGACAGAATATCAAAACCAAAATCACAATATAAAAGAAAAGAAAAAATCATACTTGGGTGATGGAGGTAGCATTGGTAGGGGGATAGAGAGGGGATTAGGCCAAAGTATGATATCAGTGGCAACAGACACCAAAAGCAAGACAAATGGCATTGGGGTTCAATGGTGGAGGGCGGTGATAAACACCCAAAGAAAGGGAAATGGCAGTAGTGATAGACACCCAAAGAAAGAGAAATGGTGGTAGCGATAGACACCCAAAACGAAAGAAATGGCGGTGGCGTTAAACACCCAAAGAGAGATCTGGTTTGAGAGATGGAGTGGTGTAAAATGTCTGAACAACAGAAACATATGGGGATAGGCCTGTGCTCGGGAAGAAGGGGCTGGAATGAAATTAGGGTGAGGGGGAGTAGTGAATTTTGTAGTTGGAGGGAATAACGAATGAGGAAGCAAGAATTATGAATTACCGAATATATATATATATATATGTCCTTATATATACCAACTATATATAACCTGTTTTCTATAAATCAAAAATATTTTTATATATATAAGTTGATTTCCTTTTCAACAAACCTAATTTCATTTATTGGTCCTTAAAATATGTCTAACAAATGTGTTAGGAAAAATGTCTCTCAAAAATGTCTTTCCTTCCCATTTTATATATAATAGACAAAAGTATAACCTCTGCTTGAAGGCATGAACTAAAAAAATAACCTTAATTTGAAAAAAAAAAATAATAACCTTTAACTTTATTATTTAGAAAATGGAACAAAAAATATCAATTTTAATATTCAACAGAGTATTATATACAAAATATCTTTTGCGAGTATACTTAGAATATATATCCTTTCATATTCTATTGTATAAATACGTAATAAACTGTTTTACTACTTCTCAAAAAGAAAATTAACCACTTCGCATAAACTATTTTGCAATTTGCTAGAAGAAATATAATAATTATATACCAACCAATGCCAAATAAATTTTCAAAAAATAAATATAATAATGATATGATATTTTGTCTGTCGAACAAAAATTTAAAATAAAATTGGTGGTGATGCTATTGTGAAGTCTCCTATGTAGTATTTTACATTTTCTTTTTCTTTTTTTTTTTTTAGATCAACTTATTTTTTATTCTTTTTCAATTTACTTTTTAAGATATAGTTGACATTAAATTTAAGAGTGAATTTCAATTAGACCATATATCTATTTCAAAAAAAATAGTAAAAAAAAAAGAGGGGTTTGAAAATTAAAGAAAAGAAAAATAGAGAGAGAGAGACAATGGAAGGTTATGAGAAATGGTAAGGGAGAGAGAACACAATATTTTTCAAAACAATCTCTCAAAATATGGAGGCAAAAATATAGTTTTAATATAGGTATTTACGACTTACCTCTTCTATTATTGTGCTTAAAACTACAAAACTCCCCTTTCATTTACAAAATACCCGTGAACCGCTTGTCATTTTTTGTCAAAGACCATTTAGTTCTACCATAGGTTAAAAATTGCTGACTTTTTTTTTATTGTAATTACTATTTTACTCTTAATAATTTAAATATAATTCAAATGTAAACTACATAAATATCCCTTTAAGTTTTTTTAATATATTTTTTTCCTTTTCCTTTTTACACTAACATCCCTATGAAAATATATTTTCTCACCTCTTTATTTTTGCACAAAAATAAATGAACTATTGTCCCCCACCCCAAATCCGCCAAGTGGTTCTTATATTTTCTTCTCTCTCTTTTTATCTCTCCACAAATTTGGCACGAATCTATGCTCGGCATGCACATATCCATGGTAGATCTCTAGGGGAAGAGAGAGAGAGAGAGATCAACGGAGGTAGGGTGGGGGTAGTGGCGGTGGTTTTGTAGAAATGGTGGCGGTAAAAGTAATTTCTAAAAAGTGTTGGAGTAAATTATAAATTTTTAAAAATTGTGGTACAACTGAATTTTTGAAATAAAAGATAAAAAAAAAAAAAATCATTTCTTTTAAATAACATAAGGGTATTTGTGTCTTTTTGCCAAAAAAAATAGGTCAAAGGAGTTGATTGGTATTTACTAAATAACGAAGGAGGTTTGTGGTTTTAAGTAAAATAATATGGAAAATAAGTGGTAAATACACGTTTTCAAATTTACATGTAATTAATTTAAATTAATAAATTTTACAAGAATAAAAAATATTTTGTTTTTAATTTAATTAAGATTTCTTTAAATTGTTTCTCAAAATATGGAGGTAAAATATGTAGGCAAAAATTAATTTTCATATAATTAATTTTAATTAATAAAGTATTAAAAATAAAAATTATTGTTATTATTATTAATTTAAATAGAATTTCATTAAATAGTTGCCTAAAATATGGAGGCAAAATATGTTGGTGAAAACATACGAGTTGATTTTATGAATAGATTCGCGTATAACCCATGTCTAAAAGATAATTTTAAAAATTAACCGTAATGAAATAATCCTAAGTTTATTTTTTAAAATTGTTTCTATAGGCACAGGTTATACTCTAGTTACAATATGAAAAGAAAGAATATAAAATCATAATTAATGCACGTATACTCAAGAACTAAAAATAAAATTCCAAATATGTAGTCTAATTGAAAAAAAAATACAATTTGAGAAGTACATGAAAAAAATTTACTAATCTTTTTTGTTGTCGATGCCAATACATACACCAAAAAGGGAGTAACGATCCTTATTGATCACTTGTAAAAAAAACACTAAAGAATTAGTATTTTTTAGAATGGAAAAAAGATTAAAGTAAATCAAGTAAAGCATAAAATTGAAGTAGTTCATAATTAAAAGAACCTCTAATATCAAACACGGTAAAAAAATAATTTTGAATTAAGTAAACTATACATACATCAGTGCAGAGCACAAATAAATTATTTAATATTTATTTGAAAAATGAAATAAAATAGACAAAATTTAAACTACAAAACAAAGAACCTTCCATTTATATGATCATCATCTCAAAATATCATAGCCGAAGTCAATTGATAGTTGTTTAAATACAAGAAGTCAAATCCAAAATATAACAAAAGCTATAGTATTTTCGATTACATCGTGCCTCATTGAGATTATATGTGCATTTATTGTGCCAAAGATCTTTTCTATATTAATTAGTTTCGACAATATTAACTTCAGTTAGGCTAAATTATTATAAAAGAAACTTTAAAAAAAGCTATAAGCTGGTGAATAATGACCCCAGAACAATCATACCCCTAAATATTATATAGACTATTATTAAAATTTAAATCAAGAAACTAAAAGATGTAGGGCTCAAAATACTAGAACTAATAAAACGTAATCAAAACAACAAACAAATCTTGCACCACGTAATGTTAAAATAACATAGTTATACAATCAAATTCTGATAAATATGCCTAGTCTTTACCTCCAAATAGAGAAAAATAAAAGTCATGGTATCTCATTGAAATAATTTTTCCATGGCAATCCTAATTCTAAGATTAACTTATTTATCAAAAACATATTTTCACTCCTACGAAAAATAATAATAATAAAATTATTGTATTATAAATTGGAAAGTTCTAAAATTAACAATTAAAGAATAGAAGTTCTCATGTAACCCTTAATTGAAATGCATAAATTAGAAGAACCAAAATTACCCATACTTTTTGGGTAGAGATTACTTAAGAGTAACACAATTTTTCACTATATTGCTAAGAAATTACCCAATTATATCACTCATGGATAAATCTCTCCCTCATTCTCTAAAAAACAAAATTAATGTAATCTATCACTAGCTCTATTAAAACCAACAAATAATCTATTACAAATTCTATTCCAACTTTCCTTCAATTTGGTACAATTGAATATGTTAATCCTAAGATTTTGATGGACAATTAAATGTTGATATTTTTTTGTGGAACTAATGAATTTATTGAGTGTTTCAGTTTATAAGACCCAATGAAGATATTATCATGAAGAAAATTAATGCTGAAGAGACTAACAAAGATGATGGATGTTAAGAGACTGAAGAAAATGAAGAACCTAGGAAAAACAACTCAGGTTAAATTTTTACTCTTAATGTATTCCGATTAAGATCACACACGACACAAAATATTTTTCAAAATTATGTGTGTTTTTATAGGTTCCTAATTAGTTAAATTATTTGCTCCTATGTGTAATTGAAAAACAAATAAAAATAATTGATTAAAATTGAATTTAAGATTTTAGTGGAGCTAACCGAGAAAAGAAATCTGTTAAAGGGGTGAAAACATCGAAGAAAATGAATTAAAATCGGATTAAAGAAAGATGTTCCAGCTTGAGCAGTCGACTGGTTGGTTAACAGATACTTAAAAAGAGAATTTGCTGGATCGTTCGGTCGACATGTAAGTCGACCAATGGCCAAAGATGAAGTCTCTGAATCTTCCGGTCGACAGGTGAGTCGGCTTGTGTAACTCTCTGAATCGCCCAGTCGACAGATGAAGTATGGGCGGTCGACGGATGGGCGATGGATTTTTGGCTTGGCTACATCCTGAATCGGGCGGTCGACAGACGAGTCTTGGTCGGTCGATAGATGGATCTGTTCAAGATTTGTGAAATTTCGGGATTTATTCCAATACTAGCCGTTTTATGGTTAGGATATGAGAGATATCTTAGAGATCTAAACTTAATTGAGATATAATTTATCTATTCTATTATCCCTATTAATTTGGTCTATTTAATTAAATGTTCTTTTAAGTAAAGTGCTTTAATACTTTTTGTTTTGATGAGTTTCTATTTAAAAATGTTTAAGGACCAAAATGAGATTTTTCAAGAATATTTTTTAAATGAAAAAGATCTATTTTGATTATATATGATGTATGGGGTCTTGGGTGTCATTTAATAACATATATTTGAAAAGTAATTGTTATAAGATATATTTGAAATTCCTATATTTAAACTTGTGAATTTTGAGTTTAAATATTGTTATTTTGGTCGAGAATGTTTTGGGCCTAAAATATGGGAGAGATTTAAGAGATTTTATTTTGATCAGACGATTTAGTTCATATATTTAAATATAATTTTTTTTTATACTTTCATTTATTAAGATCGAATTATTTTGGGGACTAAATTGAGAGGTTTAGAAGTTATATTATTAAGTTAAATATACCAGAATTGAAATGAATCAATATATGGGGTCTATAGGTGATTTTAAATGACATATTTTGTGGAAACTAGTCGTTATACGGCTTATTTCAAGTGACTTTAAATAAACCTGCGGATTTCACATAAAACACACAATATCAAGATCTATTCAAATCTTAAGCTTTTCAAAGAGTCATCATTATGATATTATTTTGAGAGATCAATTGTGAGATCTATTATTAAGAAATTCTTGAGTTAAAACGTTATTTGAGTTAGCGTCACCGATCTAAGCTGTCTTGCGATACTACGTGCAATTTATTCGGTGTTTTACTGGTGAGATCGTTCCAAGCTTATTCTTTAATTGAGTATTTTTTTATTATTATTTTCTTGGTGAATTGATCTTTTTGAGAAATCATTTTTGAACTTTAAAAGCATAAAAATATTTTAAAAACAATTTGTGTGTTAATCTTATTACGTGCTTAATTGTGCTACCCGCATTCTTTATTACAATCAGATTTTGTTTCCTCACTTTATTTCTATCACTAGTTTCGGGATATTAATTAAGTATTTATTAATCTGGGGTGATAGAATTTATGAGTGGGAAAAAGCTTATCAATTCTGTAATTGGTGAGTTCTGTGCGGATTAGATATTATTGGGAATATCTAATCAGGGGTAGTTTTGGGTTTCAATCTCTTCCTGTAAAGAGATTGAGGTTTGATCTTTACCTAGAGTATAAAAATGTTAGGTTACTCTTTTCCCTTGAAAAGTTCTTAGGTGTGATTCTTTCTAATTAGGATCAATTATGAGTGAATTGTTGTAAAGGTTCCATCCTTACCTGAAAAAATGATACTTGGAGTAGTTATGAGATTTAATTCTTTAGCCTAAGGTATAAAAAGAATTAGGCTGTGATTCTCCCTGTAATAGAATTAGGTTAGTTTTGAGCCTAAAAAAAGATAAGGTTATTCTTGAGTCTGGGAAAAAGAAAATGTTATTCTTGAACCTGGGAAAAAGAAGAGGTTATTCTTGAACCTGAAAAAAAGAATTTGTAAAGGTTGATTCTGAGGCTGTGAAAAGAATCATTTTTGTAAAGGTTTGGTTCCTACTTGGTTAAATGAATCTTAGTGATTAGCGGGTGCTAATCTCTGTGGGGCTTGGAGGACTGGATTAACAAAGAGTAGCTTGGTGAACCAGGTTATATCATGGTGTGTTATTTTATTTACCTTACTTATATATTGTTGTTTGGTGTACACCTAATTGATAATATGTTTACGCTGCTATAAAGAGATAATAATTAATTTAGAATTAAATTAATTATTTGATTTTTTGAAGTATTATTATTTTGATTAAATTTTATCACTACCTAATTCCCCCTCCCCCCCCCCCCCCCCAATCTCTTGGGTAGCTCACTGGGCCAACAATTGGCATTAGAGCTGGTTTACCTCGACATATTTAGCTAACAAAGATCCCATGGCACACATAATAGGCACACTAGCTGAGGGGCAGTCTATGCACCGACTACCGTTATTTGCAGGTGAAAATTATTCATTTAGGAAAGACAGAATGATAGTCTTTCTTCAGACTACAAATTATGATGTGTGGCTAACAATTGAGGATGGTCCGTTTATTCCAGTGGAAAATGGAGTCGAGAAGACGAAAGAGCAACTGACTGCTTCTGATAAGCAGAAACTTTCTATGAACTCTCAAGCTAATAATATTTTATTTTGTTCTTTAGATGCTACTGAATACTCGAGAGTTTCAAGTAGTAAATCATCAAAAGAGATGTGGGACAAGCTACAAGTTACCCACGAAGGGATAAGTCAAGTGAAGCAATCGAAAATCAATGCTCTTATGAGGAAATTTGAATTGTTCATAATGGAAGAAACTGAATCGATTCAAGAGATGTACACTCGATTCAATATCATTTGCAATCACTTGAGTCAACTTGGAAAGTCGTACTCCATGGAGGATAGAGTTCGAAAGGTCATAAGATCTTTAACAAAAATATGAGAGCCGAAGGTGACTGTAATTGAGGAAGTTAAGAATCTTGCAAAATACGAAATTGATGGCCTCATCGACAACTTGATGATGCATAAAACGGCGATTCGACGATATGAGAAAGACACCGTAAATAACGAAAAGAAATCCTTGGCGCTAAAGGCTCAGAAAACTGAAGAAGAGGATGACAGTGATGATATAAGTCTTGACAGTGAGCAAGAGAAAGATGTGGCGCTTCTCATGAAAAATTTTAAAAAAAATGACCCATCGTACATTCCGTGGAAGAAGGAATTTCAATATGAATAATGTGGAATGTTACAACTGTCATAAGACTAGCCACCTCCGAACCAAATGCCCCGACCTGAAGAAAGACAAAAAGATAAGAAAAGAGAAGAGAAGAAGAAGAAGAAGAAGAAGAAGAAGAAGAAGAAGAAGAAGAAAAATAAAGTGAAGAAGAGTACGAAAAAATCAACAAAAGTCACATGGGATGACTCAAAGTTGAGTAGCTCAGAAAAATTGTGCAGTAATGACTCGTCTAAGCTTGCTTTGATGGCCACTGAATTTGAGGTACCAAAATGTTCAAGTTCTTGCCTTTTAGATTTTGATGAATTATTTGATGTTTATTAAGAGCTTTCGCATAATTATAAAACTCAATGTTAAAAAATTAATACCCTTCAAAGTACAATTAACACAGTAAACAAGCAAGTGATGGATTATGAATCTAAAAACGTTGAATTAAAATCCAAGATATCGGATTCACATTCAATAGTTCTCAAATTCACTGGCAGTGAGAATAATTTGAAAATACTTTTGAAAAGTTAACACGGTATCTTTAATAAAACCGATATTGGATTTCAGAAAATCTTAAGCAAAAACGTTTTCATAAATTCTTTTCTGAAACCAAGAATTTTATTAGATGTTTTAAATGTAATGTTGTGGGGCATACCATTAGTAAATATTTTTTAAGAATATCTAATTGCAAGCAAGTTTGGGTTCCCAAGGGAACTAAAATTGTCCTGACTAACAAGATCGAACCCACATAGATTAGGTACCACCTAGGAACTCTTTGAGGTGCTTCTTGTAGGTTATCAAATAAACATCTATTTGCAAGGACAAATTGTTCCTAAGAAGTAGCTATTATCAACACGTGACAGGGAATAAAGTAAAAATTTACGTCTTTAACACCTAAAGATGAAAGTCGTATGATTTCTAGAAACCATGTCATGAGTAAAAAAGTTAGTTTAAATGAGTTGGTAAAAATTTCTAAGACCCATGTTGGTTTACATATTTTCTTGTTGTCTTAGAATTATTGCATGTTTATTAGAAAATTTTACATACTTAGTTTTTATTTTTCTCCTTAGAATGAATTAGATTGTTTACACTTATATTGTGGGAGATTCAATGCTAAAAATTGATGTTTTTGGTTCCCCTTCCCCAATTTTTTTTTGAGAAGACAAAGAGGGGGAATTTATTGATGTTTTATTGAATATCTTAAGGGGGAACTTGAATTATTTTGATAAATATCTTAGGGGGGAGTTTATTATATTTTGAAATTTGTACTTTGTTGAATATCTAATGATTATCTTCTTTACTATGCTTTAATGAATTATAAAACATGTCCTCGGATTCAAGGAGAGTGTGGTTACATATTATTTTGAAGAAAATATCAAAGTTAATTGTCATTATCAAAAAGGGGGAGATTGTTGATCCTAAGATTTTGATGAATAATTAAATGTTGATATTTTTTGTAGAACTAATGGATTTATTGAGTGTTTCAGTGTATAAGTTTTAGTGAAGATATTATTATGAAGAAAATAAATGTTGAAGAAACTGACAAAGATTATGGACATTAAGAGACCGAAGAAAATGAAGAACCTAGGAAAAATAACTCAGGTTAAATTTTTACTCAAAATGTATCCCGATTAGGATCACACACGACACAAAATATTTTTCAAATTTATAAGTGTTTTTATAAGATCCTAATTAGTTAAATTATTTGTTCCTATGTGTAATTGAAAAACAAATAAAAATAATTGATTAAAATTGAATTTAAGATTTTAGTGGAGCTAACCGAGAAAAGAAATCGGTTAAATGGGTGAAAACGTTGAAAAAAATGAATTAAAATCGGATTAAGGAGAGATG
The DNA here is from genome assembly GCA_016647705.1 of Eucommia ulmoides. Lineage (NCBI taxonomy): Eukaryota > Viridiplantae > Streptophyta > Magnoliopsida > Garryales > Eucommiaceae > Eucommia > Eucommia ulmoides. The sequence goes on from CM028337.1 coordinate 36,050,159, forward strand.
TTCCAACTTGAGCAGTCGACTGGTTGGTCGACAGATGCTTAAAAAGAAAATTTGCTGGATCGTTCGGTCGACAGGTAAGTCGACCTATGGCCAAAAGATGAAATCTCTAAATCTTCCGGTCGATAGGTGACTCAACTTGTGTAACTCTCTAAATCGTCACGGTCGACAAATGAAGTATGGGCGGTCGACCGATGGGCGATGTATTTTTGGCTTGGCTACATCCTGAATCGGGCGGTCGACAAATGAGTCTTGGTCGGTCGACAGATGGATCTATTTTAGGATTTGTGGAATTTTGGGATTTATTCCAATACTAGCCGTTTTATGGTTAGGATATGAGATATATATTAGGGATCTAAACTTAATTGAGATATGATCTATCTATTATATTATCCCTATTAATTTGGTCTATTTAATTAAATGTTCTTTTAATTAAAGTGTTTTAATATTTTCTATTTTGATGAATTTCGATTTAAAAATGTTTAAGGACCAAAATGAGATTTTTCAAGAATATTTTTTAAATGAAAAAGATTTATTTTGATTATATATGATGTATGGAGTCTTGGTGTGTTATTTAATGACATAATATTTGAAAAGTAGTTGTTATAAGATATCTTTGAAATTCCTATATTTAAACCTGCGAATTTTGAGTTTAAATATTGATATTTTGGTAGAGAATATTTTGGGTCTAAAATATGGGAGAGATTTAAGGGATTTTATTTTAATCTTACGATTTAGTTCATATATTTAAATATAATTATTTCTATACTTTCATTGATTAAGATCAAATTATTTTGGGGACTAAATTGAGATGTTTAGAAGTTATATTATTAAGTTAAATATACCATGATTGAAAGGAATTAATATATGGGGTCTATAGGTGATTTTAAATGACATATTTTGTGAAAACTAGTCATTATACGGCTTATTTCAAGTGGCTTTAAATAGACCTACGGATTTCACATAAAACACATAATATCAAGAACTATTCAAATCCTAAGTTTTTCTAAGAGTCATCATTCTGATACTATTTTGAGAGATCGATTATGAGATCTATTATTAAGAAGTTCTTGAGCTAAAACGTTATTTGAGTTAGCGTCACCGATCTAAGTTGTCTTGCGATACTACGTGCAATCTATTCGATGTTTTGCTGGTGAGATCGTTCCAAACTTATTCTTTAATTGAGTATTTTATTATTATTATTTGATTGGCAAATTGATCTTTTTGAGAAATCATTTTTGAACTTTAAAAGCATAAAAATATTTTAAAAACAATTTGTGTGTTAATCTTATGACGTGCTTAATTGTGCTACCAGCATTCTTTATTACAATCAGATTTTGTTTCCTCACTTTATTTCTATCACTAGTTTTGGGATATTAATTAAGTATTTATCAATGTGGAGTGGTAGAAGTTATGAGTGAGAAAAAACTTATCAATTCTGTAATTGGTGAGTTGTGTGCGGATTAGATATTATTGGGAATATCTAATCAGAGGTAACTTTGGGTTTTGATCTCTTCCTATAAAGAGATTGAGGTTTGATCTTTACCTAGAGTATAAAAAGATTAGGTTACTCTTTTCTCTTGAAAAGAGCTTATGTGTAATTCTTCCTAATTAGGATCAATTGTGAGTGAATTGTAAAGGTTTCATCCTTACCTGGGAAAATGATACTTGGAGTGGTTATGAGATTTAATTCTTGAGCCTAAGGTACAAAAAGAATTAGGTTGTGATTCTTCCTGTAATAAAATTAGGTTAGTCTTGAGCCTGAAAAAAGATAAGATTATTCTTGGGCCTGAGAAAAAGAAAAGGTTGTTCTTGAGCTTGGGAAAAAAAAAAAATAGGGTATTCCTAAGCCTAGGAAATGGAATTTGTAAAGGTTGATTCTGAGATTGTGAAAAGAATCATTTTTGTAAATGTTTGGTTCCTACCTGTTTAAATGAATCTTAGTGATTAGTGGGTGCAAATCTCTGTGAGGCTCGGTAGACTAGATTAGCCAACAGTAGCTTGGTGAACCAGGATATATTATAGTGTGTTGTTTTATTTATTTTACTTATTTATTGTTTGTTAGTGTGTACCTAGTTGATAATATATTCCCACTGCTATAAAGAGATAATAATTAATTTAGAATTAAATTAATTATTTAATGTTTTGAAGTATTATTATTTGGATTAAAATTTATCACTACCCAATTTACCCCCCCTTCTTGGGTAGCTCACTTGGCCAACAGAATATTTTGTAAAGAAATTGAATGAAATAAATTTCTTTGGGATATTTTCCTGTCGCTTTCCTCTCTTTTTTTTTTCTTTATTTTTTTTTTTTTTTTGGTAGTTATAAGAAGTTATGTTTCTCCCCAAACCTATTCTCGCACTCGTACATATCTAAATTATTGAGAGAGAAAACATTTACTCTATATATCAACAAAAATTCAATTAAAATTCCTATATAAATCCCTTCTGATTTTTATAAATCTTGTATTAAGTTACAAAAAATGAAGATTTTTACCCACATATTTTAATAAAAAATCAATTAAAATTCTTACATTTTTATATGAACCCCTCTTGATTTTTATAAATGTTTTGTTATATTTTTAAGATTTTTAATTGAATTTTCATTTAAATATAGGGGTAAAAATTTTTGTTCTCCATAATTATGAGATGCATTAGTGCAAAAGTAGATTTGGGAAAAAAATCACTTTTTATACATTTGAAAAGAGAGGCAGACGGGAAAAATTATGAAAATATCCCCAAAATAATGAAATCAATCCAATTTTCAAAACAAAAATTTTGGTTAGACCAAATTAAAGATGAATTACAATATAAAGGACAAAATTTGCCACATCTAAAAACCTAATTGTCCATTTAAATGCCCACTCAAAGGCAAAAATTGACAAAATATCCCTGTACTAATGGCATTTTATCTGATTTCGTTAACGAAATTTGCAATTGGACCAGACTGAAAGAAAAATAAAACTTAAGGGACTAAGTGTGCAACTTTGTAAATCTTAGGAACCACATAAACACTTACCCCAAACTTTAGGGATTGAAAATATAATTTTTCCTTAAATAACTATTAATTATTACCTATAATTTGTATACTTTTCATAATTAATACTTAATTATTAAATGAAAACTAAATATAATCGATTAACAAATTTAATTAAGAAAAAAATACCAAAAAATCTATTTAAAAGACTAAATCTACAAGATGGCTCAACTTTTTTTTTTTTTTCACTTCTCCTAATAATCCTTTAAAAAGCGTCAGTTTACACCAAATAGTCTGATTTTTTTTAAATGACAATTTTAACTTTCCTCCACTACTTCTTCTTCTTCCCTTGTGTCTTGGTGTAAGACGCCTCTAAAACGGAACTTATCCTCTCTTCAATCTTCTTATTCCGTTTATATAATGGCCTGAAGAAGGATTTATCTTCCTGAATCTGCAAGGGGAGTTATGATCTTGCGACAAATCGATTCTACTAATGGAACAATCTAAAATCTCTCATCTCTTTCTCTACGGATTTTACTGCTGGGTAGATAGATCGTAGATCGTCGTTTGTAGAGAGTTGAATTTTAGGTTAGAGAATAGTGATCTGTGGAATATCGAAGGGGGAGAGAAATGGCGTAGAGGTCGGTACCGGCGCCGTTTTTTACGAAGACGTATTAGTTGGTGGATGATCGGAGCACCGACGACGTCATATCGTGGAACGAGAGCGACAACACCTTCGTCGTCTACAAAGGGATTGATTGAATGAATGAGTGATTTCTAGGGTTAAGATTTGACCCATCAAGTTTTTGGTCCAAGCAACTGAAATGAAGCATGAATATCCATGTAATTGGCATCGAAGATACCAGTGACAAGGTGTTGAGCTACTTTAATAGAGTTTAATGATGAAGAATCTGCAAATTGGAAACCAATTTCACCAAGACAGTAAGGGAAGTCTCTGTGTTTCTCTATTAAAACCTCTTGAAATCTGATTCAAAGAAATCTAGTAACTCATGTACCGATCTGCTGTATTCTTCGCCGCGTGCCAGTCTCTACTTTGTGTCTCCATCAACTGTACAAATGAGGCACGAATTTTGCCATCCGTCGTGGCTCCTCGGCTATCAGTATCACTTACCTCGTGCTACGAAACGAAAACAATTTCTTTTTTTCGGCGAGTTTCCTTTTCCAAATCTCCGACGAGTGGAATGATGTTTGAATTTTAAACGATTTTGAACCCGTTCGCTTTGGAGAATATCCATGGCTTGATTTCGGTTCCGAATTACTTCAAACACAACAATTTCTAGAAAAAGATCTCAAATTGGTATTTTCTAGGGTTTGTATTGATTTGGTAGAATTGATTTGGTTGATTTAAATGATGAATTTGATATATATATATATATATATATGGAATTTAGGGTTGAATTGGTTTGATTGATTTGGTTTATATTGGTAAAAATCAACCATATGAATGTAGAAAAAGAATTATTAATTTGAATAAAAAAAAAATTAGAATATAACATAATGGCCTGTGGCCCCGAAATCATCGCCCTAAACAAATGTGTGTGAGAGAGAGAGAGAAAAAAAAAAAAAGGGGGGGGGGGAGACTTGGTTTATGTAGCTAGTAGAGTGAAGTTTATGTTGAGTATATTGTAAGGTTGTTTTGGTGAGATGGAAAGAATAAAACGACTTGATAAAATTTGAACAGTAATGAAAGTGGAATATAACATGATCTCGTGTTATATTTAATATGAGATCAATACAAGATCACGTTGAATATCTCGTGTTATATTAAACACGATCTCGTGTCGAATATAACCAAGGAATAAAATCGTCACAAAAAGACAAAATGACTATTTTGTAACATATTTTTGAAAAATGTGTTTTTGGTAGTTTTGTCCTCATATGAGGACCTCTTGATAACTGCACCATTTAATTAGGGTTATAGAGTAAAAATACTTTTCATTAATGTTAAATTTACTGAGTATTTTTGTGAATAATCCATAAAAAAAATATTGCAAAATATGTAAAGCAAAATGCATATTGTCTTGTTTTAAATATTTTTTTTTGGGTTTTAAGGTAAGGTGTTGTCCGGACCAACTTACGCACACTTTGACTAATCACCTCCCCAGGCGATCTTAACGGTGAACTCCTCTATATCGATCTGGTGCATTTAGAATTAAATTCAAGTGTTGGCCCAAAGAGTTACCCAAGAGGGGGTGAATTGGGTAATTATAAAAATTTAAACAATTAAAAATTCAAACAATTAAATCAAACACAAGTAATCAATTTCTCTAAATCAATTATTATCTTATTACGTAGTAGAAATACGTTTAGCTAAGTACACACCCAAACAACTAGAAAGATAACAATGCAGTACCTAACAATATATCCTGATTTGGTAAGCTACTTTTACCTACATCAAGTCCTCCGAGTTCCACGAAGATTCGCAATCCACTAAACCCTTGATTTTTTTACCAGGTAGAAACCAAACTGTTGATGTTGAATTTTGGTCGACACCAGCGGTATGGTCTGGTCAGCCTCGGAGGGTGTGGGAGAACCCTGAAATGGAGGTCTTTGGTCCGTGTAGCTTTCGATACGTGGAGAAACCTCTTTTCGGGAAAAGGAAGGCCGATATCGGGAAGGGCCTAACAACCTTCTGAGTTGGGAAGAGAAGCAGCTGAATACCTCATGATCCCTGGAGAGATGAACCAACACTTGGAATAGAACCATTGCGAGAAAAATAAGCGCCTGAAAACCTGCACAAAGGACTTGTCGGGGTTTTCCCGGCGTGTCCCCTCTAACATGAGAATCAGCGTACAGGGAGAAGAATTTATAGTTTGATTGCTAAGAAGAGCGAAGAGTAAGTAGTGAGTAAAGTTTATCTACCTTTGAGCAATTGTATGATTTCTTTTTTATAGGCAAGGTGGAGACTAGTTTAGGGGCTAAGCATAGTTTAATGTCTTCTCAAGATCACAGTATGGTACAAATTTGGTATGCAACCAATGGAAATGCGCTAAGGGGCCTTTGATTTGGCCATGTTTAGGAGATATTTAAAGATATTTTGGTTAGGGAAGAGAGCCACAATGATGCTTTAGGATATTTTGGGATATTTTGGAGATATTTTGGGAGATAGGGAATTGTGTCGATCTTATAAGCTGAGGAAGACACAACTCTGCTGTGGTCGAGATAAGGAGCTTGGCCCTCGCTCTTCGCGGATAGTCGGCAATGGGAAACAAAATGATATGGAGCCTCTCTGTCTTACCCTTCTCGGATAATTGGAGACGAGAAGGGAGGCTTCGTTTGGAGAGCTGTTTAATGTCGGTTCACGTGAAGAGTATTATCGCGACAAGGAACACCGAGATGGGGAGTGGTTACCCATCCTGACAATGACTTACTGGTCACCCTGGAGAATGCTGAATTCTTTGGGGCGACTGGTGTAGTGGGAGGCGTTTCTCTTCTCTGTAGGTTTTTCATACTTTGTCTTTGTTGTGCTTTAAATTCTGCAGGAAGTTGCGGACGTGTGGCAGTCTTTAATTGGTTGCGTCGAAGTAACATTTTTTACACTCATCACAAACCATTACAATCTTGATTCTTTTCACACGCTCAGAATCAACCTTTACAATCTCTGATTCTTTTCACAACCTAAAAAATAACATTTACAATTCCCAATTCTTTTCACAGGCTCAGAATCAACCTACCACTATATCTTTTTCACAGGTTTAGGATGAACCTTTACAATCACACTTAATTCAATTACAGGATGAATCAAAATCTAGTTCTTTTCAAAGGAAAAGAATAACCTAACCTTTTTGCAAAGAAAAGATCAAACCCTAATATTTTTCTCATGAAAAAGATCGAAACTCTAGCTACTCTGATTACACACCGGCCCAAATATGTCTAACTCTCTCAAACTCACAAATATGAAAAATACAAAGTTTCTTCCATCAGGAGCTTCTATCATCTCAATATAAATATACTCGATTAATGGTCCAAATAAATACTACGTGGTAGATACAATGTAAGGCAAATTAAATATGATTAAATAAATAAGCGGGTAGAATACTAGAAGCATGTAATTAGATAATCAATCAAAAATTGTTTAAAAGATTTTCAGGACATAACTTCAAAAACCATTTTCTAATAACACTTAACCTGACAATCAATAATATATATTATCTTAGAAAGAAAATAAAAAGATTTTGAAGGATTTTACTGGGATTCATCGAAGGTTAAAATAATTTAACAAGAAGAACACAAATCAGTGATGCAAGAACTTGAAAGTAATCTTTTGTAGAAATCTCAGCAACAATCTCACTCTTTGAAAGCTCAAAACTAATAGTTCGTAATGTCTTTAGACCCAATCCCGCAGCTCTCCATAAATAGACTTAGAAGTAGACCTCCAACAGATAGTTTTCAAAAGATGAGTCATTAAATGACATCTCAAGACCCCATATCTCTCGTATACTCAAAATATGTATGTTTCATTTAAAAATATTCTTAGAAAAACTCATTTTGGTCCTTCAAAACCTTTTCAATTCAAAATCCATCAAAATATGAAGTATTAAAGCAATTTAATTAAACAAATATTTAATAAATAGGTCAATTTAATAGGGATCATAAAATATATCATGTATATTTGAAATACATCCAAATCTCTCAAAAACCTATCTTGCAATCATAAAAAAATGAGATGATTTGACCGAAAAACTGAAACAGTCAAAAATATTGATTGAATCAATCGGTTGACCGTTATAATCCCTCGATCGACTGCCCCACCCCAAAGGCTAAATTTAACTATTGGACTTAACCCTGTCGGTTGGAGATCAATTAATCGATAGGATCAGTAGCCCATTCTAATTTCTCTATTTTGGCTACTGTTTTATTTGGTTGACCGACTCAATCCCGTCGGTTGACCTAATTGATTAGAGGTTGCAACACACTCAATCCCATATGTTTCACTATTTTGATAAGTCGACCAACCCATTTTGCCGGTTGACTGGATTAATCCGAAAACTTAACATTTTATGTTTTAACACACATTTTTTGCTTAAATCATTTATCAAAAGCATTTCACATATGGAGCACAAAAAAAAATCATTTTAAGATTTTAAACTTATTACTAAGACACACCTGAGATTAATTTATTTTAAGTATCATGCGTAATCCTAATTCGGGTTGCATTAAGAGTATATAGATAAAAAGTTGTCTTCACCTATTTTTTTTCAACATCTTCAAAACTCTTTATGTCTACATCATTTTCATCTTTCACTCGCTATATTTTCTTCGATTGTTCATTAAAATTTTGAATTCAACATCAAGATTTAATTCCTAGAGTGCTCCCCAAGAAAGTCGAATCATAATTGACAAGAAAATGAGACACCTCCTCTAACCTACCGGACTAACACCTCTTGGGTTCCAATTTTATATAATAGATATAACAACAACTTAGTTTTATGTTTATTCGTTGACTTTGTGATGAGTGGTTTATTTACCAACAAATCAAGTATTTTTAAGTTCAAATATTTGTGTGTTTTCAAACATTTTTATTAGTTTAATATGTTTTTGTTTTGTTTTGTAGGTTTATAAATAAATGGGAGAAATGGTGCAAAATACGTGAAAGTGATGTAACTTCAAGGCCATTTTTTACCATGATGTGATCCGATTTTAGAAAATATCAAAACATGGAAGTTGTAGATCTACATCTTATATGTCCAAAAGTTTTTGAATCACCTCAATCGAAGCTTGTACGAGAAAGTTATGATGAAAATACAAATTAAATACTAGATATTGTCCTATCTCGCTCCAGCGAGAATTTCACTCCCTGCAGCGAAATAGCTCGTTGCAGCAAAAATTTGATCGCTGCAGGGAGCGTCCATCAGTGTATTTTCTTCCCCCTGCTCGCTGCAGAGACCTGACACCCGCTGGCAATGATATTTTCAGATATTTTAGGATATTTTGGTGTTCTAATTGATATCCACTCATACCTAGAACGTTTTTGAGAGTTTTTTGAGAGCTCAAGATCATACCAAGCAAGAGAGTTCATCAATTGGAGAAGAGAAAACAAGATTGGAGTAGATTTTATAGATGTGGAACCATCCATTCTTCAGATATCGACTATTCTCCCTTGTTTCTTTCTTTATTTCTAAACTTTTGTTGGTTGTTTGATCATGTACATATCGTTTTTAGTTGAATATTTGTTTATTGTCTAGAGATTGATGTAGTTCACTAATATACATGTTTGAGTAAATCGTTGTTTCGTTATCGGTTGCTCATCCATATTCGATTGTGTTTACTGTTCTTTTACTTCCAATACTTGTTATGATATTGTGGTTGATTTGAGAATACGGGGTTTAACAGTTGGGAGAGGTAACCCTGGATTCGGACTAGGGTTTAAACACATCATGACATTCTAATATTTTGGGAGGTTATTAGAACGGGTGCAATCCGTGAAGTTGGGGCAAGACTCATTTAATCGTTTAGATGCTAGATAGGGATATCGGTGTTAACACGGTTGCATATTCATTCACTTTACACTCGAAAGAGATAGTGAGTGAGTTTTAGACACCTAGATTGTCGAATAGATTAATGATCGTTAATGTAAACTAGACTAAATCAAACACATTTAAGTGAACAAAGTTAATCCCTAAATAATCTATTCCCATATAATTAATTCTTAGTATTTTAGTTTAATTAGTTTAGTTTAGTTTTATATTTTTACAAAAACCAAAAATTGGAACGCCTAAATAAAGTTCGGTTACGATAAATCGTGGTACTTAGCAACAATTTAATCCAATCCCAGTGGATATGACATCCCTTTACTTCCTATACTATTAAAACTTGACATCATACACTTGTGACTAAAATCAAAGCGTATAAAATATTGCAACACTTTGAAATTCATATGTCTCTCCCAACTCAATTTTATTCAATCCACGTTTCGTTCCTTTCCCTATGAAACAAAAGATGAGGCTCTATTTGATTGATATTTTGAAAAGTAACTTATTATTTTCTCAATGACTCAAAATATTTTCAAAAAGTAAAAATTAATCATCTTTTATCCCTTTATACTTTGATTTTGTTTCATTTTCTCTCTTTTAATCTCTGTTTTTATACTAGTTAATCTTTTTTTTTTTTTTAAATATGTTTAGAATGCATCATGGAAACGTCTATTTTTGTTAAATGGTATATTTGAAGTTTTTAAAAAGGGGGTTTTGCACTTTGTGCCCCTAAAGTTTCTGAGAAATTTCACTCAAGTCAGTTCAAATCGGTAACTCCGTCATTTTTTATGACGAAAATCAGTCACGTGTTAAACACGGAATCACCAACGTGAGTGAATTCCGTCATAAAAAATAACAGAAGAACTGACTTGACACGATTTGGATTTCTCTAATCTCTTTTCCCAACTCCTCTATTTCTACATCTTTTCAAATACTACAATCTCCATACCCGAGCACAATTTGATGAACTCATATCTATAAAAAAAAAAAAAAAAAAGAGCACCAAATTGCTCTCCCTCACCCTCATCCTCACCGACTTTCACTTTCACTCTCTAAACCTCCCTTCAGAAAAAAGTTAGTTTTCAATCTCTATTCTTTTGTTTCTCTTCCTCCAAACTAAACAAACACATCACAACCACCACCAAATTTTCACTCTCTAGACTGACTCTTACCATCTATACTATAAATCGAGACAGTGTCTCATACCCTACCTCGGGCCCCAACGCCCAAGGTCAAGCGTGACCTTGACTTGATGTTACTCAACCAACCATAAATATACACTACTATCAATTACTATAGATTTCTCAAAATATTGATCAACCCAAAATTTAGTGGTTATACAAAACTGACTGTTCAGTAAAAAAAACCACAAAAAAAGTTCAAACCACTCAATCCCCATAGTTGACCTGACAACCACCCAAATAAAACCCACAACATCTTTGATTCTATCTAACGCTAATAGTGGACTTATCTCAAGCTGAGGTACCTGAGATAAAATAATTTATCGGTGTATTGACTTCATAATATAAAAATAATTTATGAATCAAGCATAAATACTCAAACACCACTTTTCGAAATGGAATATAAATATAATCGCATACCAAACCGAAATAAAATTTCATAGCTATCATCACAATAAAACAAATACATTTAAATCAACTAATCAAATTAATTCTATATATAATAAAATAGCATACACATATTTTTCGACTAGCCATAGGATTGTTTCACCTCACAATAGAGAGTTATAACGGAACCGTAACCTGTACAACTGTACAATCTAAGGTTGCCATCAATGTCGAGGCCATTTAATATCTCTAATAGTAGGAGCCAACATGTGGTATAAACCACTATATCATCAACATATTCATAATCAATATCATATTTGACTCTACCATATTAATAGTCAACAAAAACAACAAGAATGACAACAACAACCACCTGCAGCATTTTTCCTCCTGTCAGGTCACAACCAAACGTCCTATTAGACCAACATCTCGCAGGACATGCCCTTATGTCGAGATCACGCTATGGCATAGTCGGATAATAAATAAAATTATTTTTCATGCTTAAAAATTTACTTGATCTACGTAACATTATAAAATCTCCATTTTTAATAAATGTTTTTTTTCTATAATTTAGTACGAAAATATAATTTAACAATTTACATCGAAGATAGTACACTTATCTCGATAATTATGCTGCTTTTCACACTACTGTCGAATTGACGAGGTCGGCCTCGTCTAAGAACGTAACAACGACAGAGCCTAAACTAAGAATTTAACTAAATAAATCTAAAATATGCAATGCGTGAAATACATGATACTAAAATGCATTTTTATAATTCTCAAATTTTCTTGATTATATTAAAATGTTTAAGACTAAATATTGTATTTTCTCAAGCTAATATTAATTTTACAATTAAAATATTATAGTTACATTTATAAAACTTATCAATTAATAATTTAGCCAGAAATAAAAATATTAGCTAACTATTAACGATATTACTAGGCAATGAAATACCCAAAAATATTATTCTAATAAAAAAAATATATATATATATATAAAATAAAGAAGGAAAAATACAAAGAGTATTACCTTGAATTTGATACCTAAATGTGTTGGGAATAAGTGTAGGGAGAGGGAGAGAGTAATGAGAGAAAGAAAACTAAGGAGAGTAACACATTTTTCTTCTTCTTATATCTATACAAGTTTAGGTAGTTCAAAAGACCATCATTTTACTTTCTTTTTTCTTTTCTTTTTTTGTAATAATGACACGTGTCCAACATGACAAATCTATTTCTCCTTTTTTATTTTTATTTTTGCTCTAAGCCTTATCCATCTATGGTTAATCGAAATCAAATAATAATAAAAATAAATTACATACACCCCCCTTGAATCTATAAAATATCATTTTAAGCCATTAGTTAAAATTAACATGTTAAAATAGTAATTGACCCCTCAATTTTAAAAGTCACATTAACTTATTAACTCCAAAATCCTTGAAACTAAATTTTTAAATAGCATAATGACCCCTCAATTTTATAAATATTCCAAAATGCTATTAAAAATATGTCGATGCAAAAATTGGGTCTTACATAGTGTGAGCTCTTTATAATATTTTTGTCAATATCAAGACCAATATATATTCGTTGAGATGTGGACTAAATCTCAATCATTCAATTGAGGAGACATTTTCATCAATTTGATTATATGTTTGAAGAGTTCCAAGTTTTTTTTATTGACTTTGTAACCATGTTAATTATATAATTAAGATTTATAATTTTTAATTAGAGTATATATAAAATTATTTTTTGTATCATTAGTCAAATTCACTCACTGGCATAAAACATGTAGGCTTTCATCTTTATTCTTAGACTTCATAGTTGAGTTTAAATTAAAAGTTGTTTATTTATTATCATATGCCCCCCTCATATTTTTTTTAAATTTTTAATATTTTCACTGATTTTAATTAAAATATCAAATGTAATTTTTTTATCTAGTTAATATTAACTAGATAAATACAATCAGGTTTATATTAACCAATTGTTTAAAAACTTATTCGAATTTGGAAAAATTAATATAGGAATAAAAAATTCTATACAAATACGAACAAAATAACAATTTTCCGACAACAAAATTAATATTAGTTTTTGGATTTGTGATAATTTGCAAAATACAAGATAAGTGACAAACTATATGAATTTGTCTAACTCTAGGGACCCAAAAGCAATGTTTTAAAAATTGGACCGGACCATCCAGTTCAACTGGTCGAACTGCCAAATCGTCGACCCGGAACAATCCGCAGGGAACTGGCCGTTTTTTTTTTTCACTTCCCATTTGTATATAAATTGATTCGAAAAAAAAAAAAAAAAAAAACAAAAACAAAAAAAAAACACCCTAATCCTCAAATTCCCTAGCCGCTGCCTTGCTGAATTGCTTCCTCTTCGTCGCTTTCTCTTTCTCGTACAACGGTTCAACATTTTCGAGTTTTGATCTCTCTCTCTCAACTCCGATTTTTAAAACATTGCCCAGAAGAAAGTTATCATCACAATTGAATCCATAAAATAAAATCGAATCCGAAAGCTTAAATTACCGAAAAATGCACAATTTCCCACATATATTATCATTACAATCTCTGTTCAAGTAATAAAATCAAGTGCACACCCAATGTCATATTCTTATACAAATTACCACTGTATACCCGAACATCAAAATAAAAAAACAAGATAGCCTTGAAAAAACAACCACAAAAGCTCGGAGCCGATATTAGTTTAGACAAACGATCAGAAGTCTGAAACAGACAATATATAATGAACACAAGCCAGTTCAACAATCAAGATGCAATAGTACCTGTAGAGATTTACCAGAGTGAATCCATCTCTTTTTTTCTTTGGAAAATTATTATATTATCTGTGAAATAATTTACTTATAATTTTTCATCCCCATTTATCGTCTTTTTTTAGTCCTTAATTCTTGGATTGATATTTACTAGAGTGAATCCATTTAATAGATATCAATTAAATGAGAAATGTTTATTCGTGTCAACTAAAGAGGTCAGTGAAAAATTAGGAATAATTAAAAAATAAATTGATGAGGATAAATTGCTCTAAAAACCGGGGGGGGGGGGGGGGGGGGGGGGGGGGGAAGCTAGTCCATAATAAAAACTTTTTTTTGGTGGGTTTTAATTTCAATAGATGCCATATACTAACCAACATTCGCTTCCTCTTTCACTTCATCCCCTGATCTCCAGACTATATCTTTCAGTCCAGTTGTGAGGGTCTTGTAAAACTGCGTAAGGAGTTGACATAATGAAATTTGAGATCAAAAAGTATTGTGATGCATGCAAAAGCGGGAGAAAACAAAAAAAAGTAAATCAAAAAATGGGAAGACAAAAGGACAAAAAATAAAATATTATATATATATATATACACACAATGATGATAATCATCATAACTACTATGCATAAATATCAACAATTTGATAGATATATCATATACATGATTGATATTTCGAACATGTTTAGGGAGCATTTGGGTGAGTGGTTTGAAAAAGCAATTTATAAAATTTCCATAAGGAATTTTTTTTGAGGAAAATTTACAAATTTCGTTTCAAAATCAAATTCTTTCTTCAGGTAACTCGACCAAATGCTGGGAAGTTTGAGAGACTTTTTGTGTAGTGTTAACCAACATATAAATGCCAAATATAAATGCACAATTCTGAGCCGGATACTAGAAAACATGCATTTTGAATAATATGATGTATATCCGAATTTTGACGCACAACACTACATATGCAACAACAGCAACAACAATAATCAAGCTTTTCCCCCAAGGAACATGGTTACATGAAAGTTTATACACAAATGAGATCAATTGAACATAATTTCCTCTATTGGAATGGACAAAATCAACATCACAACTTGTTTCTTCAATGAATAAAGTAACTCTTTTCATCACTTGCATCCATTTATCAACCAGTTTAAATGGTTTTCCCTCATTTCAATCTCAATTTGTGCATCCACTCATTGCTAATTGGTTTGAATTCAATCAATTTAATATTTTAAACAAAACAAGGATTAGATCAAAAAAAATGTAAGATGTCAAATATCCCAAGATTTGTGACACTAATCCATTCTTAATATTATGCTTCATCCGTATTTTTTGCGATATTTGCAAAAGATCTGCAATATGTTCTGCATTTTTAACACAGTTACACAACCTAATATATATATATATATATATATATATATATAGTGATATCAAAAGCATGACTATCTGTATCTACACATTTCAATTCAATATCATTACTGCAATGTTTTTCTAAAAAAATACCTTGTGAAATTCTAAAGTGTCACCTCCAGACTTGCGAACCTCAACCATGTAAAGTGAGGGAGCCACCTCCAAAATCTGGAGAGCAAATCATATGCAGGCTTGATTTGGAAACTGCCTTCAACATCGTTGAAATAAATCCCAATGGGCACACCATTGGGGGAGTTACTTTGAAGAAACTTACCTCTGTTGCAATGGAAAGATGACCTTTACGCCCAGTTTTCTCCCCTTGGAGCTTCAACTGAAAGGATAATGCCAGGAATTTGTTAGAACTCAAACAATCTTTTCTATGTGATCTATACATATTCCCCTGATTATAGCGAATCAAACTTCTAAAAAGTCAGCACTTAGCGTTATAAAACAACCACACAAAATAGATAATTTCTAATTCACTTCAGAAAGAACACCAGAAAGATAAATTCAAATGAGGCATAAAATATAGAACAAACGGTGCACCTTGTAATTATTTTTCTTCACATCAAATCCCAAAGGCCCAGCGGCTTCCTCTATTTTTGAGATTATTTCGTTGGCAGGCCGTTTGGATGTGAATCTCGTTTCGCGTTTAACAAGCCCCTGACCATCAAAGGAAAAGCAATCACTTAATTTTCCCAATATTTGCAAAATCAAGATCATAAGAAATAAATGTCCATTTATGTGATTCTGAGGCAAAAACTGACTACATTGCCACAACTTTTCTAGAATTAGTTAACAACATACTGGGACAGAAATAGGTGAACTGTAATCACTTGATGCAAAACAATAAGAGCACAAAAGTAGCAAACTGTTCAGGGGCTGTTGGTTTAGAACTGGAAAACTGATTTCAGCTTTAGAAACAGTTTTTGAAAATTGTGAAAATTGTCTGGTTTGGTTTTTCAAATTTTTTGAAAATGAAAACTCTCTAAATTTATTTAAAAATTAAAAAGTGGGTAATGCAGTCGATTGAAATTTTTAGAAAATTAAGGAGATAGATTATTGATGTGATTGATTAGAAAGGTAAGCATGTGAGAGAGAAATTTGATTAGAGAAAATAATAAAAAATAAAATTTATAATTTATAAAATTATAATATTAAAAACAGGTGATGTGATTGATTGTGAATTGTGAAATTGTCTTGTCAATTAGTTCATGAGTTGTGTTGTAGAAGGAGAAATTCACACACAAAAAAAAAACGTTCTTGAAAAAACGGAGTACATACTCCAAAACTAAACCAAGCAGGACCTTAAGATACAGTTAAATGTCAGGATTGCAAGCATCATTATAACCTATATCAAAGAAACAAGAACCCAGAGAGTTTTCCTATTGATAGCTCAAGTACCAGGTTTACCGATCAAAGGTAGAAGCCAAAATCATACCATTTGCTTTTCAAAGAGAGAACTGAGGTTAAGACCCTGAGAAGTAGAGATAAGCTCAAACGCGTTCATGGTAACAGGTGCCATTGACCGTTCCTCCCGCCTCTCCACAACAAGGTTTTGCGAGTTCTTTATTCCCGAGAACATCAAGAAAAAATTCAAATTAATGCTTAAGGAACATGACAAAAGTGATTTCTAATGACATTAACAAGAAATAAAAGAGCTTACTGCTGATTCATCAAAAATAGCATCCACATCAGCCAAACTGACTTGTTCTTGTTCAAAAACTGGTGGTTGATATCCCTTCTTAAACCACTCATTCTCAATGACCTCCGAAATGGTGATGCGCTGTTACAATAAAAGTAAATTCAACAACAATAAA
This sequence comes from Eucommia ulmoides, assembly GCA_016647705.1. Taxonomy (NCBI): domain Eukaryota; kingdom Viridiplantae; phylum Streptophyta; class Magnoliopsida; order Garryales; family Eucommiaceae; genus Eucommia; species Eucommia ulmoides. Next base: position 36,067,190 of record CM028337.1, read on the forward strand.
TAAAGATAATGATAGATCTCTTCCAATATTTGTTTGATGAAATGAACTAGTAGTATAAGAAATTGATAGATGAAAAGAAATTGTATTGAATTCACTCAATCAATTGAATGAAGAATTCAGAAAAACAGAAATGGAAGCTAGGAATTCGAGAGCCTAGTCTCTCCCTTTTGATCTCAGATTTTCGGTAGTTTCCTATCCCTCCTCAAAGCTATTTATAGCTGAAACTTGATCTTAACTTTAAGCTCCAACTAACAAACTCTAACTAACTAACCACCTAACAAACTTAACCAACTTCCAACTCCTAACTAACTCCCTAAACAGAAATAAGAAGCTTCCCCTGCACTAATCTTTCATCTCCTTACTTATTCTTTGTCTCACATATTTATATTTAATCAATGGTCTATCAATACCTCCCCCTCGGAATCTCACCTTGTCCTCAAGGTGAAAGCTAGGAAATTGCGCGTTGAAAAACTCGAACTCTTCCCATGATGTCTCAAAATCCGGCAGGTGCTTCCATTTAATCAAGACCTCCAACGTCCCTTGTGCATTGTAGCGTATTCCTTCCACTGCTTCCGGTTCCACCTGCCACTCCATCTCTTCCGTAAGAACCTTAGGAATGGGTTGCACCCTGGTAGTAATGCCCACTGCTTTCTTCAACACCGAAATATGGAACACTAGAAGGCAAATCTAACTTGTATGCCACAGCACCAACTCGAGATAGCACCTGATAAGGACCAAAAAACTTAGGAGATAACTTCTCATTTGCTTTCCGTGCCAAAGACTTATGACGATAAGGACGCAGCTTAATAAAGACCCAATCTCCCACCGTAAATTCAACTTCGCGTCACTTCTTATCCGCATAGTCCTTCATGCGTTTCTGAGAACGGATCAAGTGAAATTTGAGTTCCTCGAGAATATGATCCCGAGCTTGTAATTGCGTATCCACCTCGGATATAAGAGCGGAACCCATTTCAAAACGTAACAACGGTGGTGGATCACAACGATAGAGAACGCGAAATGGAGTAGTATGCGCGGATGAATGGTATGAAGTATTATACCAATACTCCGCCCAAGGTAGCCATTTTACCCACTGCTTGGGTTTGTCTCCCGCAAAACACCTTAAGTAAGTCTCAATGCTCCGATTAACCACTTCGGTTTGGCCATCTGTTTGCGGATGATAAGCTGTACTGTGCTTCAATGTTGTTCCTTGTAAACGGAATAGTTCCATCCAAAATTTGCTTAAAAACACTTTATCACGATCCGACACAATGGAGCGAGGCACCCCATGTAAGCGAATAATCTCCTTCACAAATACTGCAGCAACATCTTGGGCGTTGAAAGGATGTTTGAGTGGAATAAAGTGAGCGTATTTCAAAAGATGGTCAACCACCACGAATAAACAGTTGAAACCCTCTGATTTAGGCAATCCTTCTACAAAATCCATGGATAAGTCTTCAAAAACTTGTTCCGGAATCGGTAGCGGTTGTAATAGCCCTGCAGGACTGAGAGCCACATGTTTATTCCGTTGACAAATTGAACATTCGGCCACATAACGTTGCACTTGTTTCCGCATTCCTTGCCAATAGACATCTCTGGATAACCTCTGAAATGTCCTTAAGATCCCAGAATGTCCTCCCATTTTTCCCCCGTGATATTCGGCTAACAATGTCGGAATGAGAGTGGATTTCAACGGAATCACCATCCTTCCTTTGTATAATAAAATGCCATGCGGTATGCTGTAGTCAGGAAAAGAGTCTGATCCTTATAATAGTTGTTGTTTGATAGGCCCATAAATGAGATCAGCGTCAACGGCATTGTTCAAATCATCGTTTGGCACACAAGATGAAACAGTGAGGACAACCAATTTGTACCCTTCTTCTCTACGTGACAATGCATCTGCCGCTTTGTTCTCAGAACCAGGCCTGTATTCGATGTCAAAATTGTAGCCCCACAACTTCGATACCCATTTTTGGTGCTCGTCCGAGACCAACTGTTGGTCGAGCAAAAATCATAAACTCCTCTGATCAGTCCGCACAATGAATTTGCGTCCCAGAAGATAAGGTCGCCACTTTTGAATTGCTAACACAATAGCCATCAACTCGCGTTCGTAGACCGACTTAGTTCGGTTCCGTTGGTTAAGGACTTGACTAAAGAATGCTATTAGTCTCTGATTTTGCATTAATACCGCACCGATGCCAAAACCAGAAGCATCCGTTTCCACCACAAACGGTTGATGGAAATTAGGAAGAGCTAATACAGGCACAGTTGTCATTGCCACCTTCAAAGCCTCAAATGCCTTTTGTGCTTCCTCATTCCATCCAAAACGATCCTTCTTGAGTTGATTCGTAAGTGGTGCCGCTATGTGCCCATAATTGTTGACAAATTTCCGGTAGTACCCTGTTAAACCTAAGAATCCTCGTAAGGCTTTTAAGTTAGGGGGTGTTGGCCATTCCACCATTGCTTGGATCTTCCTAGGGTCCGCTGCGACTCCTGTAGCCGATACAATGTGACCCAAATACTCCAACTCATTCTGTCCAAAAACGCACTTCTTGAGATTAGCCACTAAAGAATGGATCTTCATGGTCTCCAAAACCGTTCTCAAGTGGTCCAGATGATCCTCCATAGATGAACTATATACCAGAATGTCATCAAAGAAGACTAATACAAACTTTCGAAGGTACTCTTTAAATACCTCATTCATCAAAAGCTTGAAAAGTCGCTGGTGCATTCATCAACCCAAACGGCATCACCAGAAACTCATAGTGGCCTTCATGAGTCCTGAAGGCTGTCTTAAGCACATCACGAGGGCTCACTCTGATTTGATGATATCCCGACTTGAGATTCAATTTAGAAAAAACCCGTGCTCCATGTAATTCATCCAATAGCTCTTCAATCACCGGTATTGAAAATTTGTCTGGAACAGTCACTCGATTTAAGGCTCTATAATCCACACAGAACCTCCAGCTACCATCTTTCTTTTTAACCAAAATAACGGGACTCGAAAATGGGCGGTGGCTCGGCTGTATGATACCTGCTGACAGCATGTCACCTACCAAACGCTCAATCTCATCTTTTTGCACCTGTGGATACCGGTATGGTCTCACACTTACCGGTTCAACGCCTTCCTTCAAAATAATACAATGATCTCGTTCCCGTTGAGGGGGTAGCCCCCTCGGCTCCTCTAGCACTTCTGGATATTCCTGTAGCAATTTATTGACAGCTTGGGACACCTCCACCTCTAATGCTTCGTCTCCATTTCCTGATACTAAGGTCCCTAATTCAAGCAAATATCCACATCCTTCATGCTGCACCGTACGCATCATTGCCTTGAGCGATATCTGTCTTTTGCAAAGTCCCGGTTCTCCCTTTAACATTACCGTGGCTTGACCCAAGGTAAACTTCATAGTTAATGTTTTCCAATTGACTTGCATTGCGCCCAGTTTTGTTAACCATTGCATGCCTAAAATGACATCTTCTTTCCCTAATTCCAAGGGTAGAAAATCCTCTACCACCTCTACTTCTGGAAGAGATAGTAGCACACCTTTACAAATACCATCAGTACACACTGTGCCTCCTGTTCCCATTATCACTTTGTGCGCCGTGGTTGCCGTTATTGGTAGATTCAGCCACTGTACTACATCTTTAGAGATGAAGTTATACGATGCGCCGCAATCTATTAATACCGTAACTATTTGAGTTCCAATTTCCCCTCTCAATTTCATAGTATGAGGATCGTTCAACCCCATTACCGAGTTCATAGACAACTCGATTTCTCCTTCCACCATCTCAGGTTCATAGATTTCCACTTCTTCCTTTCTAATCTCTTCAATCGCACCAGCATCATCCACGATCATAACCTGTAATCTCCGATTCTTGCACAAATGACCAGGTGAATATTTTTCATCGCAACGAAAACACAATCCCCTTGCGCGTCGGCTCAGTAACTCCGAATCTGTGAATTGCTTGTAGGTTGTTGAGTTTCTGTTCATCGTCGTCGTCTCCGGTGCCGTTTTCCTCTGGTCAATACCGGCGGCGTGGCCTGTGCTTGCCGTTGAAGAAAATCGTAAAGAATTCGAAGGTCGAAATGCCGTCGTTGCACTGTTTACTGTAGACCTAGGGTTCGAATAAGAAGAACCCGACCCGTAGCCTGTTGATCTGCTCCACGATCCATTGGATCCAGGTCCGACCCGCGACGATTGTCGGATATCGTTCTTCTCTTCAATCATCCTTGCCGATTCCATCATCTCGATCAGATTTGAAGGTTTGAGAAGCCGAACCTCCGCTCGAATCATTGATTTCAAACCATTGAGATAAGTACTTTCGAGAACTTCCTCCGACAGTCCCTTTAATGGCGAAGCTAGGCCCTCGAATCGTTCTTGATATTCTTCAACAGTGTTTTCTTGCCGTACGGCGAGGAACTTCTCACAAAGTGATCCCTCCATCCTCGATCGGAATCGATTTAAGAATGTCAGTTTGAATTCATTCCAGGTACGAAATCTAAACCTATCTTCTATATATTGAAACCAAGCTAAAGCTTTCCCTTCCATGCTCAAGGCCACAGCTTCTAATTTTTCTCCATCATTCATTCTGTTCATCGTGAAGTAACGTTCGGCTCTAAAAATCCATCCATCTGGATCTACGCCTGAAAAAATTGGTAATTCTAACCTTCGATAAGCTCTATTCCCAAACGTCTCAGTAGAAGTTTCACCTCTGATAGCCTGTGACTCCCTCTCTTGCGATTGTTTGTGTTTTTCTTCCATCCGTGAAGTCGAGCTCAATTCTTCTCTGCGTGCCATTGAATCCAGCTTCTCTATCATAATAGCCATTGTTTTCTCCAAATTTCCTATCTTCTGAACCTCAAACCAAATAGCATCAATATCATGGCAGACCACATCCATTCGCTCCTCTAATGCCTCAATTTTTTTTTGTGCCATTGTTTTTCCCCAGAACAGAGTACTGCTCTGATACCAATTGTTAGATCTCTTCCAATATTTGTTTGATGAAATGAACTAGTAGTATAAGAAATTGATAGATGAAAAGAAATTGTATTGAATTCACTCAATCAATTGAATGAAAAATTCAGAAAAACAGAAATGGAAGCTAGGAATTCGAGAGCCTAGTCTCTCCCTTTTGATCTCAGATTTTCGGTAGTTTCCTATCCCTCCTCAAAGCTATTTATAGCTGAAACTTGATCTTAACTTTAAGCTCCAACTAACAAACTCTAACTAACTAACCACTTAACAAACTTAACCGACTTCCAACTCCTAACTAACTCCCTAAACAGAAATAAGAAGCTTCCCCTGCACTAATCTTTCATCTCCTTGCTTATTCTTTGTCTCACATATGTATGTTTAATCAATGGTCTATCATATAACAGGACACATAACCCATAGGCCACAATTGGGTATCAATTTTAAATGAATTGAAATCAGAACAATAAGGAAATGAAAAAAAACGTGAATGCATTTCAATTCAAATAATCGAGAGACAGCAAGACAAACAGTTGAGGGATTAGGATCCAGGATTCGCTTGATCAGTTTTTTCGCGCTCGTTGAGAACCACGGAGGGCATGTAAACTCAGCTTTAAAAATCTGCAATCACGTAAAATTATTTGAGCTGGGTCCTTTAAAAGTTAAACAAGGGAAAGATGAAATGAAACGACAAAAAAATCATAAATATCAAAGTAGCCTGAGTGGTTGAATGGAGAAATTTGAAGCTGCGTTGGTACCTTCTGCTCTAACTATGCTTCTACATGGAAACATAAACACATGCCTCGCTCTATAATAATTATCCACTTCTCATTTCCTGTTTTCATCTTTTTATGTACCCATCCTATTTAGACACTTCAGAACTGGCTCAGGCGCTCAGCCACTCAAATAATTTTTTCATCCTTTTTTTTAATTGTGTTTTGGTTGAAATTCCCAACATGTTACTTTGATAGAGAGAAGTAAACTCCTTTAAATCGCTAAGTATTAGATAATTCCACACTGAGTAGGTTACCGGTACAAATTGATAAGATGAGACTCCCAAGCCAATACAATATGAGAAAGTGAAGATGGTTATCAATCAACCCCGGGTGGTTGCAAATTGTAACTGTGCTCCTGCATGCTATTTTCTTCAGGATCTCTTTTTCATGAAATGGATCACCCCCCCCCCCCCCCCCCCCCCCCCCCCCCCCCCCACCCCCCCAAAAAAAAAGGAATATGAAATCCTTTTACAACACACATCCCTGTCCAGTCAAATTCTGTGACTTCTCATCAAGATCAGTCATCAAATAACTTATTTGCACGAGCCTGTTCAGAACAGGTGCTGAAAGGGATTTCAAACCTTTTTGTTTCTGTTCTCAGAAAACTAGGAACATAAATACATATATACATTTATGTTCTGATCTTAGAAACTTATTATGCTTTTGAGATCTAATCATAAATGCCAGAGAGAGAAAGATAACATGAGTGCAACTGCTCGTTGCAGTATCATGCCAGTGGTTTGAGTAATGCCCAAATCATGCACACCGAGCTCATCAGATTACAATGTTCTGATCATAGAAACTTAATACGTTTTTGGGATCTAATCATAAACACCAGAGAGAGAGATTACATGTGTGCAACTGCTCGTTGCATTATCATGCCAGTGGTTTGAGTAATGCCCAAATCACCCATACCGAGCTCCTCAGATTACAGATAACAAATAACCACAATTGCTATCCCATATATATTTAGATACGCATTATGGTCTAGCCTAATTGCTCGATCTTCTATTCTTTATCCTCCTTTTTTTCTTTTTTCCAAGTATATTCTATTATTCATTTATTATCATCCTATATAGGTTTTGGCAAGCCCGCATACTATCATAAAACACAAAAATGTAAATATCACTTGCCAGTAGCCACAAATTGCACAAAATTGAAATGTTGCAAAAGAGACATACGGGCAGAAAGAAAAAACTTGTTTGCTTTTGCTTTTGGCAACACAATTCAATAACTATGTCGCAAAATATACACACACATATACAATGTCCAATCAGTCACATCACATCTACTTTTAGAATTCTCATTTTATTATTTCTGTTTTTTCTCTCCCTTCACATTTTTCACAAATTTCAATCAATTATGTTAGCTCTATCTTTTATTTGTTAATGCATTATTAATACTGATTTTGTTTCCGAGAAGCCTAGTTAGCATGCCAATCAACTTTTCCAAATTTGCAGACTGCTTTCAGGAACTATTTTCAGGATTTTTGAAGATTGTTTTGCAATTGTAAACCAGACAGGTCCACAAACTCTTCGAATTGTGGAGAAAAAAACAAAGAGAACTGAATAACCTTTTTGTATAATGCCATCAGGTTCGATTCTTCAAAAGGCAAGTAGCCTGCCATCAAGACAAAAAGAATAACCCCACACGACCAGAGATCAGCCTTAGCTCCATCATAACCTTTATTATTGATCACCTAGAGAAGTAAAAATCCAAAGCATGGAAATGTTGAGGAGAAAACAGATATGTAGGATAATACAGATATAGGAGAGCACAATGAAGTGACACAATTAATAACATACCTCAGGAGCCACATAATTCGGTGTTCCACAAGTCGTGTGTAGTAACCCATCTTCCTACATGGATATGGTTAAAAAACTCAGTTTTGAATTATGGTATGGACAGAGTCATTTAGACTCATTAAATAAATATTACAAATGATAACAACGATTACATCAACCAAACTACATCAAACCTTCATCAAATAGGACAATCAAACTATTAACGATAAAACAAACTTACATCAAGACTCAATAGAACCCACAAAAGGTGGGAGAACAATACATAAATGTTCATAAATTTAAACCTTGCATGTGGCAAGGCTTGAACTGACCTCCTAGTAAAAATCAAGAATTCTGGCCAACGTAGCTTAGCCCAAGTTGGTTACATAATGACCATAATTCAATAACTAAGGTTGCGTTTGGGTAAGGGATTTCTAGGGGAGATTTCATTTGGTTAGAGGACTTTCAAATCCTTTTTTAACAAATTCTTTGTTTGGGCGTTAATTATGATGGATTTGTAAAATCCCTCAAATATCAAAAAATGGTGAAAGAAAGGATTTTGAAATCTTTTTGAAACAGGTGGAATTTGACAAATCCATCCATGAGAGAATTTGGGAAATAATCATCAATCATCTTCATCTTCATCTTCACAACGACAAAATCCCCAATTCTGCTTCTTCGTCTTCGTCTTCTACCTCTTCCTTGACGATTTCGTCTTCGTTCGTCGTCGTCCTAGATGATTTCGTCTTTGTCTTCTTTGTTCGTCGTCGTCCATCGTCGATTTCATTTGGTCGCCGTCGATTTCATTGCTTGATGGTATTTTCGTCGTCGATTTCATTGCTTGAATGCATCGTCTACCAGTTCGACTTCATTGCGTGATGGTTTGTGAATTTGGTTCAAATTTAGGGTTCTGTCTTCTTCGTTCATCTTCGTCTTGCTTTAGGGTTTTCAATTCGTTGTCTACCAATTCAAATTTGTGGAATTTGGTCGTCGATTTCATTTGGTCGCCGTTCATTGTTGATTTGGGGACTTTGGTCGTTGATTCAAGCTCTGTTTCTCTAGGGTTGTTTTTTTTTTTTTTTTTTTTTCCTCAGAAGTGGAAAAACAAAACTATGGCCATATTTGTGTGCTATTTGTGATTTAATTCCAATAAAATTCTTCTAATAATTCTGTTTTGTTCCCATAAATTTGTTGTTGAAATTTGGATTAGAAGAAATACTGTTTATAAATACTTTACTTATCCAAACAAGAGAATTGTAAATTAAACGTTCAAATACTTCAGTTCAAACAATTATCCAAATAAGGAATTTGTGAAATGAAGGGATTTCAAATTTTTCATAAATCCTTTGGATTTGCTAAATCCCTTACCCAAACGCAACCTCACTGCTTGAAACACTAACAAGAAACACAATATCACATACAAAAAGAAAACCATCATACTCACTCGAACTTGCTGAGGTAGTGCGCTCAGTCCAAAATCTGAAACTTTAAGAACACCATTTGCATCAAGCAGTAGATTTTCTGGCTGCGAATTATAGATCATGTCAAGGTTCATTTTGTGTGCAAATAGATTCTTTTTCACCTCAAAGTCTTATTCAACTTCAAGGCTCAATCAACCAACGAGAAAAAGGTGAATAAAACAAAGATGTATTATATCTACAGCTGCACGTATTTAGCAGATTATTCTGACCTTCAAATCTCTATGGAATACACCTCTACTATGGCAATAATCCACAGCATTAATTAGCTGCTGAAAATATTTTCTAGCTTCATCCTCTTTCAGCCTACCTTTGGTAGCCTGGAAACAACACAAAGCTTTTTCTTCATCACTAAATGTGAAGGAAAGACCCTCACCAAAAGAAAATGCGTAATGTACCAATTGCTTTCTTACAATTTTGTCGAACAGTTCACCACCTGTAACAAATTCAAGAACAATGTATATCTTTGTCTTGCTTGCCATAACCTATATAGTAGAGGAAATAGAGTCACTAAATAAATATACAAAGGTCATAAGAAAACAGAAACCAGTAACTTTGGATACTATAAACCACTACAATTACAGTCTTCTACATCTTTGTTTTTCTCTTTTTCATTTGTGTTGATTGATGTACGGTATATACCAAGAGAAAGCGAGAGAGAGAGAGAAGCGAGAGTACAGCCACAACCAATTCGGTCAGTAATGAGAAAAAGCATGATATGCTCAATTAACGAGAGATATAAGACAGATGCACCATCTGAATAGTGCATACTCACCTCAAACATACGAATGACATTTGGATGTCTGATCAATTTCATGGTTGAAATTTCACGCTTAATCTGCAAAAAAAGGGAAAAAATCAACTTTGCTAATGGTAAGTGCTATGGAAGGAAGGTTGTGTGGATTTAGTTTTTAAGAAGTCTAAGATATACATCCACCCCCCACCACACGCAAAAAAGACTCATTATTTCACCAAAAAACTCATTCTTCTAATGATTTCACATATCTTTCATACTGATCCCATGACCGTCCAAGTCCTTGGACTTGATATTCACGAAAACACCACTATAGGAAATGACACTTCAGCCATCAAGTACAAGATTTGACCCACTAAATGCTGTTAAGCAAAAGATGAACTTATGATAATTGAGTATCATCACAAAGATAAATATAACTGAAAGCATATATTCAAACATGTCCCGAGTAGCCTGATTATGAAAGCAGAAAATAAGCCTTTCAAACGGAAACTTATAGAAGGATAAACTCAATTCTTGGTCAGAGTGGTAGAATTGAAGTTAAAGAGAAGGTATTTTCTCAATTTGAGATTCAACTTCAGTTGGATTCACAGAATTTCAATTCCTTGAGCAACTGAAGTTCAAAAGAAACTAATTTTCAACTTGAGATTCCCTTTCTAGACATCCATAAAAGTTCATAACTTCTGCATGCCCAACTGTTAAGTTCTCTCCAGAAACGTTAAATTGGATCAAAGAGTGGAAAAAAAAAAAAAAAAAAAAAAAAAGGAAAAGTAGAAGAGAAAGAAAATGAAAGCATCTCAGGTCAGAAATTGAAAAGTCAATCTCCAATTGCTTGCACAAATTCAATCTCAATCTCCATGAATCATCAAAAGGCAATTATCCAACAAAATATTCAGAGAATCAACAGAGGGAAGAATCAAATAGAATTACCTGGCTGATCATCTTGTGCTTGAGAACTTTCTCTTTATCAAGAATCTTGATAGCCACGTTATCACCAGTTTCAACATTCCTCGCGAACTTCACCTTCGCAAACGTGCCCTCCCCTAGCGTCCGTCCCAACTCGTACCTCCCAACCCTTGTCCGCGAACTCCCAGTCCCCGTCGACCTCGAAGCCATCAGTCACCTTATGTCTCTGCTACAATCTAACTTTCTCTCTCTATACGTATATATACAAATATATATACGAAGGATTTCCAATACAAGATCAGATGATGATACAAATACCGTCCATCGTCTCTCTCTCTCTCTCTCTCTCTCTCTCGAAATTGATTCCTAAGATCTCTTCTTCTTGCAAGGCTGCCAAACCCGAGACTTGACTACATTCATCTTTACCCCCTCTTTGATTTCCAAACAAGGAAAGCGAAAAAAGTAATAATCAAAAGCACAAAAACCAGAAATAGAAACTCCGGAATTAATTAATTGGGAAAAAAATCAAGCGAAGGTACGGTGAAGCTGGAACGATCTGGTCTCGAATGGAGAGAAAGGGATTGTCGGAGTCGGATTATCGATCGACGATCGGGAACCCGCCATTAATCAGGTGAAATAGATCGAATTTTCTTTATGGATTTTTGTGTTGGGACAAGATTCGCAGCCGAATTTTCGGCGAGGTAAAGGAATAACAGACTGCAACAATGAGAAACGTGGAAATTATTACCTATATATGTACCGTGGGCCGTGGCCGATGGTTTGTTTGATTCGTTGAATGACGCGGGAGGTGAGTTCTGGGGTGGTTCTTATTCAGTGTAATTATGTCCATTTAGGGCTCTCCAAAAAGCCCAAAGCCCATGGGCGGCCCGAAGCCCACCCGAGCCCACCGGGCTTGGCCCGGCCCGAGCCCGGAATTAGGGCCGCCCGAGCCCGAGCCCATAGGGCTTCCGGTCGGGCTCGGGCTTTGAATATTTTATAGGAGCCCGGCCCGGAGCCCGAGCCCGAAGCCCGAATCTAAGGCCCGTTAATTTATATATATATATTTGAATTTTATATATTTGAATTATTGAATTTTAAAATAGTTAAAATATTTGTTTTACAAATAGTTGAGGGAGAAAAGATTTGAACATTAGACATCTCATTAAAGAAATAATCTTACTAACCACTAGGCTACTGGTCTTAGTTATATATTAATATATTGTGGAAAGAGTTAAAGAGTAATGTTCAATTGTCAAAATAATTTTAAGTTTTAAAACATTTGTTATTATTTTTTAAAAATATTTCTCATTTAACTAAATCTATTTTAAACTTAAAAATTATATATTTTTTGACTTTATTAATGTAAAATTTTATTTTTTTTACTTCATATATATATATATATATATATATATTATTCACCTAATATTTAATATCATTCATTGTCTTTAATTATTTGCTCTGTTTCGATATCATTAATATAATTTCTTACTATTATATAATTGATTATTATTTTTAATTGTTTATTTATTTATATTTGATATTTGATAATTGCTAACATAAATTTCAATTTGTCTCATTCTTTAAATGATGATTAATAGATTCAAGAATTTGAAGTTAGATCCTCATAACCAATTCAATTATATCCAACTCATATATGACTTTATTTATATAAGACTTATTTTTTTTTACTTATATATATATATATTTATATTTATTCACTTAATACCTAATATCCTTCATCGTCTTCAACTATTTATTCCATTTTTTGTAACATTAATTTGATTTTTTACTATTATATTGTTGATTATTATTTTTAATTGTTTATTTATTCATATTTGATAATAACTGCATGAATTTCAATTTGTCTCATTCTTTAGATGAGGATCAAGAACTTCGTGAATTTGAAGTTTGATTCTCATCGTCAATTCAATTAAATCCAAATGATATAAGGTTTTATCAATATAAGACTTAATATTTTTTGATTTTATGTATATAATATATACATATATATACACACACACATATATATATTTATTATTATTCATCGAAAATCCTTCACTGTTTTAAATTATTAGCTCCGTTTTTTATAACATTAATTTGATTTCCTACTATTATATTGTTGATTATTATTTTTAATTATTTATTTATTCATATTTGATATGACTAACTTGAATTTCAATTTGTCTCATTATTTAGATGAGGTTCATGAGAGGATAAAAAATTTCATGAATTTGAACTTGGATTCTCATCGTCAATTTAATTAGATCCAATTGAAATACAATTAATACCCCAACTATTATAAAATGTGTATCAAGTCTTATATTCAATTCTCAAATTTCATTTATTAAGTTTGAAATTTTTAATAGAATACCTATTTTATTTTTTAAACTAAAAATAAATTTTAATAAAGTCAAAAAAAATTAAGTCTTATATTAATTTATATAAATTTAATTAAAAAATATTTAAAAAAAAAGGATAACATGTTTTAAAACTTAAAATTATTTTAACAATTGAGCATTACTCTTTAACTATTTCCACTTGATATGTATACATAACCAAGACTTATAGTCTAGTGGTTTGTATGGTTGTCCTTCTTATAAGAGGTCTAGTGTTCAAATCCCTTTCCCTCAATTATTTGTAAAAAAATATATTTGAATTATTTTGAAAAATAAAAAGCCCGAAATTCGGGCTTTCCAGCCCGAGCCCGAAGCCCGTATATCCGAAATGTGTGGGCCTATTGGACGGGCTTGGACTTCCTCAATTCATGCCGGCCCGGCCCGAGCCCGACAAAGCCCGTTGACCAGTCAAAGCCCGATGGACCCGGGCCCAGTCGGGCTTCAGTTATTTCGGGCCGGGCAGGCCCGGCCCGGCCCATTGCCGACCCCTATGTCCATTTCCTTGTCGCGAGCCCCCACCTATTCCGTCCTCGTAATATCTTCATGTGATGTCTAGGAGTGGTTATGTCGTATGGGGCCGCCCAATCCACTCAGATATATATAACTGCGAAAGTGTAGCACGTGTATTAAGCCTTCTGATATTTTTAATATACGGAACTAAAATACAAGTTGCAATTACGTATGATTTTTTTTTTTTTAAATTACGGATAAAATAAGGGATTTACCACAGAAACACCCAAAATACATTATAGGGCCGAAAAAAAATAAAAGAATGGACCAGCGACTGGGCTTGGGTTAGAAAATATTTATAGTGGGAGGGTTTGGGCAGGATAATAGGCCCGGTGATATGGCCGGGCCTAGGCTCGGGCTTACTATTTTTTTGTAAAACCTTAGGTAGAGCCCGACCCATGAACAACCCAAGTAATCTCCTCGTCCTTGAAAGTTCGAGGTGTTGTCTACACGGATTTGGAGATTTATTAAATTATATATTTGATCTCTTAATTTTTATAATTATTTTAATTTTGCAAAATTGAAAATGATAATGATTTTAGACAAAAAATAGATTGTGCTTAGCACATGGCCTTGTAATATAGATATTTTCATCATTTATTAGTCCATTAAATGTAAGACGTTTTATTAACCAGTTTCTAGTAACAATTCAGGCTTTTTTTTTTTTTTTTTGTTAAATGAATCATTGTTAGAAAAAAAATATTTTAGGATTAGTGAAGTGATGAAGTGAGGAAATATCCCATTATAACACCACTTGCAAAGCACAATGCTTTTTTGGCCCCAAATCATTAACAATGCTTGTAATTTGACAGGATTGAAACAAATGTGAAACTTGAGGAATCAAATATGTAATTTGAAAAATCTCAAGGTTCATATAGACACCCACTACATACTTTAGGGACAAAAAATATGATTTTCCATGAATATAAAACAAAATAAATATATATTAGGATAATTAGTCAAAATAGTCTCAATTAGACGATCTAATCTATTAGCCTCAATGACTACCCAAAAGGGGGTGATTAGTAGTTTAAAAACTTAATCTGACCAGTTTTTACCTATTTAAATTTTATCTGATTTTATTGTTCTTACAAAAGCGTTTCAACTAGGCACACACAAGCACAATCACAAACAGAAAAGGGATGGAGATATTGTCACCATGATTTTATAGTAGTTCAGCTAACTACTTTTGCCTTCGTCTACTCTCCTAAACTCTAACATGGAATTCATCTACTAAAATTCTGATCTAATTCCCATGTGAAAATCAAATTCATACACTTCGTTTGAGTAAATTTCCTTTATACCCTAACATTCTCTTACTTATACTAGGTACATTTAAGTCCAAGTTACAATCTCACAAAATACAAAAAATTGATTTTCTCTTAGAGTTTCTACCAACATTTATAAATATCAAATTCAAAATTCAGTCCACCCTAAGTGTGATAAAAAAATGCACAGGATTATAGGATATTAAAATTCAAAATCATGTTAAGTTTATCTGGATTTAAATCAATGTAACAGGGAATCAGATATCCCAAGAAAATTATATTTAATCGTTTAACTCGTTGTAAGATAAATAATTTTCAAGTTTAATAACTACATTTGAATTTCAATTTCTCAAGAATAAATCTAATCAAATAATATTTTCAATCTCTGCACAAAATAGATCAAGCAAGCAATTCATAGAGAAAATATGTAATCAAGGAACAATCTCGTTGGATTTCAAGTAGAGAATATATTAATCAAAGCACTATAGTCCGACATTTCAAATCAACCTCAAATGATCAAGAGTTTTGTCATACCCCACCCCGGGCCCCATGCCTGAGGCTAGGTGTAATCTCGACTTGATATTACCCAACTAGGAACAAATACAAGATGCACAATATGTATACAACGGACTTAAATTTTTAATATTTGTATAACCCAAAATTCAATGATTACAAACGTCCAATATTCCATGACGGATGAAAGAGATGGAACAAAAGCTAAATATAGTTACAATTAAAGCGAAGGAAATTACCATACATATGAAAGAGAAGGTATTGAATTTAATGTTTTGATAGACAATTAAACATTGATATTTTATGGAACTAATATTTTTATTGAGTGGTTTCATATTAAAAGTTCCATAGGTTGAAATGAGAAAATGAATGGGTCAAAAAGAATAATTGTTGAAGAATTCATGAGTTGATTAGTGAAAAATCAATGGAATTCAAGACGGGTGCAAGATTAAGGCAATGGAGATTTTTCAGAGCATTGAAGATATTGAAGACAATTAGGTGAAAACAACTAATTACCTTTTTGCTCTTAATGCAACCCGAATTGGGATTACTCATGATACTTTAAAATGAATAATCATATATTGTGTTTTAGTAAGAAGGGATAAGTTTAAGTATCTAAAATGGTTTTTGTAAAGTGTTAAGTCATAAAAACATTTTTGGTAAAGAGCCTAATTGAAAAACTATTTTTAATACTTAAAATGATGTGTTTTTGGATCAAAATGGTCAACCAACAAAATGGGTCGATCGACTAATGAAAACAGTAGCTTAAAGAAGTTAAATGAGTGATCTACTGGCCAATTCAGTCTATCGATGGTTAGGGTCGATCGACTAACGATTCTAGTAGCCAAAACGAATGAAAAAGAAATATCCTTTAGAGGATTTGGTCAAGGGACCGTTAGGTCGATCAATCGGCCAAAACAATGTAGCCGTAAAAAATGAGTCATTGCACAGGGGTCGATCAACCAAAGCTTAGGCCAGTCAACCAAGGGTAGCAGAACAATCCTTTGACTGTTTTGGTGTTTGAGCTAAATCTCATTGTTTTGAACGATTTTTAAAGAGGTATTTCGGGATTTTAAATGTTTTACTTATATATATATATATATATATATATATATATATATATATATATATATATATATATATATTATTTGTTTCTTATTTATTTGGTCCACATATTTAATGATTCTCTTAATTGAATTGTTGAAATTATTTCTTATCCTTAAGAATTTTGAATTGAAAAAGTTTTGGGGACTAAATCGAGCTTTTCTAAATATATTTTTAAATGAAACATAGCTATTTTGAAAGTATATGATATATGAAATCTTAGTGTCAATTAATAACATATCATTTGAAAACTAACCGCTATAGGTCTAGTTCTACGTTTATTAATAGTGACCTACGGGCTTCATAAAAATGAATCAAGAACAATTAGATTTTGACAATTATAAGAGAGATTTTCTTTGCTGAAATTTATAAGAGAGATTTTTAAAAGAGGTCTTGATCATGGTGCTTAAAGTTTTGGTCATCGGTTTATGTTCATTACTGAGTTATCGTAATGGTTTTCAACGAATTCCGGTGAGATCTTTCTATGCTAATTATTTTGTTTTTGTAGATTATTTACTTAATTACTTGAATAAATTGTTTTGAGAAAAATCGTTTTTTAAATCTTATATTGTGAAAATCTTTTAAAATGATTTTTATTTAAGAAATATGATTAACTTTTATTTGTGCATTAAATTGTTTAAATCAAATTTGTGCCCCACATAAAATCTATCATATATTATTTCAGGAAATTAATTAAGTATAATTGTATTGAGGTGGTAGAAGTTCTTTGTGGGAAGAAATTGATAAATCTTTTATATTTACAAGTTTGAGTGGATTAGACATGTTTGGGACAGTGTCTAATCAGGGTAGTTAGGTTTTGATCTTTAGCATGTGAAAAAAATTAGGGTTTATTCTTTAACCTGAGAAAATGATTAGGTTTTGATCTTTGGCCTGAGAAAAAGATTTGGGTTTAATCTTTAGCCTGAGAAAATTATTAGGGTTTAATCTTTAGCCTATGAAAAAGATTAGGTTAATCTTTAGCTTTTTAAAAGATTAGATTTTGATTCTTCTGTAGCAGAATTAGAGTGTGAGAAGGTTTTTCTTAAGCCTGCATAAAGAATAAGTGTAATAGTGTGAGAGTGTGGTAGGTTGATTCTAAGTCTCTAAAAAGAATCAGTATTGTAAGGGTTGATTCTGAGCTTATTAAAATAATCATGATTGTAAGGGTTGATTATGAGCATGTGAAAAGAATCAGGATTGTAAGGGTTTGGTTTCTACCTGAGAAATGAATCAAGGTTAGTGGATTGCGAAATCCGTGTGGAGCTTGGGGGACTAGACGTAGGTAAGAGTTGGTTGATTATGTGCATGTGAAAAGAATCAGGATTGTAAGAGTTTGGTTCCTACCTGATAAATGAATCAAGGTTAGTGGATTGTGAAATCCGTGTGGAGCTCAAGGGACAAGACGTAGGTAAGAGTAGATTTCCGAACAAGGATAAATCTTTATTGGCTACAATGTTATATTTTGGTTGTTTGGGTGTGTACTTAGTTTAATACATTTTCGTTACTTAACAAGATAATAATCAATTAAAAAATTTGATAACTTGTTTTTAAATTTACTGATTAAATTTTTATCACTATCTAATTCACCCCCGATTAGGTAGATCTTTGGGCTAATGGTAGTGTGTAAATTACGTCACTACTTTTACCGCAAGTGTACGGGTCAAGTTTTAGTAGAGTGGGAAGAGTAAGGGTTGTCGTATCCATAGAGATTGGATTAGATAGTTGATGAGTACCACAATTATCATAACCAAACTTTATCTACGTGACTCAATTTATATTTTTGTTCATATAATATACTAAACTAAATTAAACTAATTAACCTAATATTACTAATATTGACATTAATGGGAGTAAATTGTCTAGGGATTAACTTCATCCACTTAAATGTGTTCGTTTCAATCTAGTTTACATTAACGGCATTCATCATATCCAACAATCTCGGTATCGAAATCTCATTCACTACCTTTCCTGAGTGTAAAGTGAATGAATATGTGACTTCGCATCAATGCCAAAGTCTCCCTCGAGCGTCTGTACGACACTTGGTCACATGAGTCTTGCCTCAACGTCACGGATTGCACACTTTCTAACGCCCTCCCTCATTAGATCGTCACGTTGTGTTTAAACCCTAGTCCGAATCCGAGGTTACCTCTTCCGAGTGTCAAATCCCGTATTCTCAAAATCAACCCTAATACCATAACAAGTATATTAAGATTGTAATAAAATGGTAAACATAATCGGATAAACATAAACAACCATTAACGAAACATAGATCAATTCAAACAACGTTTTCATACACGAATCGCTCCCTAGACAATATATGTTTAGCTATACATGGCCATAACCAAACATACAACTAGAAATAAGCTAAACATATATAAAACTATCAACTAAACTAAGAATAAAATAGAGAAACGAGGAGACTAGCCGTTATTCGAAGAATCGATGCTAAAATCGTTCCGAGAACGTTTCCTTTTCTTCTCGTTGTGATCTTCTCTTGGTTGATAAGCCTTGGAGCTCTTAAGACACTCTCGAAAATGTTGCTTATGTTTGGGGGGAGAAGAGAGGATATATATAGGATTCAAAATATCCTAAACGATTTACTATCGAACCGTTGCAGCGATGGGGAAGTCAACAGTCTTCTGCCAGATGACCGCTGCAGTGGTGGAGAATCTAGCAACTCTCTGTACTTTAAATGCTGCAGCGGTGGATGCAGATTCTGAATATTCATTTTTTTGCTCGTTTTCTCCACCGTTCTTCCACTGACTTGCTCCTTTATGGACCATTTTCGTCCCTTTTCACCCCAAATACTTAATTTAAACATAAACAAATAAAAACATATTAGAACACTATAATAATACTCGAAAACTACCAAAACTGACTTGGAAATAAATAGATAAATTACACCTATCAAATACCCCCAAACTTAAAATTTTGCTAGTCCTCGAGCAAAACACTCATATTAAAATAAAAAACACAACGAAATTAACTAACACAAATACTAAAGAACAAATAAAAATACAAACAACCTAAACATAACAATATGCGAGTTTTGAATTCAATTATCAACCAAAATATTTTTCCCTCAACAACCCCCAATCATATCGAGTTTAGGAGTAAAACGTACCATGTGATGTTTTAGAATTTTGACATTCAATAATGGTAAACGCCATTCTAGATCTTTTCAACGTGTGTGTGCGAAACTCAATAATATAACTATCCAACAACCGGATTTGATTATCCACCAGCGAAGCTTACGACTTAAATCGTAAAGGATTAGGATATCCATATACCTGAATAGGTTTCACTCTCTACTAATATAAGCTTAGAAGTTCAAAAAGATTAATA
Organism: Eucommia ulmoides; assembly: GCA_016647705.1. Classification (NCBI taxonomy): domain Eukaryota; kingdom Viridiplantae; phylum Streptophyta; class Magnoliopsida; order Garryales; family Eucommiaceae; genus Eucommia; species Eucommia ulmoides. The sequence continues at coordinate 36,086,994 of CM028337.1, forward strand.
GGACTTGGTTCGGTTTGGAACATTTGGCCAAGGGTATATCCGAAATATAAAACGGGTTAACGTTGTTAACTCAACGATACCCAAGGCACAATGCTTTGCACACAATCACACTTGAACCCCCATAGATAAATTTGAAACAACTCTGAACATACATTTAAGACCGACATATTCACTTGTCAAAAGAAACGGAAATTGAACTATATTTACATATGTTTTTTTTTAAACGTACCACACCCCCAAACTTATTCCATTATTACAATTTCATGGGTATGGCTAAAATGAAAGAAAAATGACAAGTGAGTACTCGAATACCGAACCAATAAAAAGTTCACCCTAAACCCAATCGCTTACTTCAAGTAGCATGCACGAATGCTAACTTGATTCACTCAAATTGTGCCTTCAGTTCAGCGATATAGGTTTGGAAAGAATTCAATTGGCCAGGGTATTTGTTATGTGTTCAGAATTGAAACGGTATTATAGGCTTTGATAGGGTAACGAGGGATAAACATATAGCATGGTAAGCTTCGAAAGCTCAAGCGAATCAAATGAATACCTAAATCACGTCTCCTGAACTATCTCACCTAGGATTTCACCTCAAGTTTCCCCCAATCAGATTCTAGAATTCCTTAAATTGTCATGAATTTGGCTAATGGATAATTGGCCTCAAATCAATTGAATAACTATACATTTAGTCTACATGCTCGTGCAAATTAGGATCCATAATAACTTTTACCAAAACAACATGCCAAGCACACAGAATACACATGAATAGGCATTACTTTTTACCTCAACAAACAACTAGGGGATAATATCATCATTGGGTAATGGCCTAGATGAAAGCAAAACTCAGCATACAACAACTCATCTACAAACATAAACACATACTACACTAAACAAACATGCATACAATAAAAGAAAACTACACGACAATAACAATTAAACATACTAAACATCACCCCCAAACTTAAAACGGTCAGTGTCCACAATGACCCAATCATCAATCTCAACATTTAGCATGCATTATTATGATGAAGGGGGTTTAGAACACGTACGTGGGAGGCGAGACAATCTCTCCTTCGAATGAAGTCGGCGGTGATGGATCTAATTTATTTTTGGACTTGGGTTGCCTCCCAAGAAGTGCTTGGTTTATTATCCTCGGCTTGACATGGAGAAGTGCTCATCAAAGAACAACTTCTGCCCATAGTAAGTGTTGTACAACACTACATACGAGTCTTGGTTCAGAACACCCTCAAGACTGGTGAGATTTGGCTCTGATCGGCTTGAGCTTTCAACAAGACTCTTCATCGGCTCATGTACTTGGTGGGCATAAAAGAACATTGCAAATGGCGGCGAAAGACAAGTGAGCCATATCAGATCCTCGTAGATATGATCTTCTTTATCGATGGTGGCATCACAATATGGATCTCTAATGGTAAAGAATCAGACTCTTCGATCCACGCTTGGGTTTTATCCTCAGTAGGATAATCATCATTGAACGCACCCAAGTTCTTCCTACTTGTTTTTGATTCCTCACAGTGTCTTTCACAATTGAATGTGGCTTATTTGTCTCCCAATGCCACCTTTTTGGACTCAATCTCAATGAACCAAATGAGCTGACCGATTTGAGTCTTAAGAGACTTTACGATCTCATTAATTTCAGCACAGGTCGTCTCAATATTATCAAGACGATTCTCATGCTTGTTGAGACGGTCATTCGTCTCCCTCTAGAAAGCTTAAGTCTCCCCCATAAATTCAATGAACATTTCCTCTAAGGTGGGGGACCACATTTTGGTCCAGGGTGTCAATCCATGGTGTCGAAATGATGGAATTACCCCCAAGCTTTGGTAGCTTGTTGAATAATTCTAACTATAAAAATAAAACTCTGCCATATCTTCCAATAACCAATAGGCTTCGTTCGTGATTAGTTAGTCGAAAGAGGTAGTACCATTTCCTTCTTCAACCCAATTTCTTGTTGTGGCTAGTAACCCATCGAGGAAGTTCAGTAGTTGACACTCTCTCGGGAAACGTTGGTTTGGGACCCAGAACAGTAACTCCTTGTATCGATCCCAAGCACAATAAAATGGCTCGGAATCTCGTTGAAAGAAATGCAATAATACTTGTTGATCTGACATCCTCAACTACCTTATAAGAAAAACAAAACTACAAAAAAAATTATAAACAAAATAAATGCCTAAATTAAATTAAGTTATTTATTCACAATATCAACAACAATCTAAAAATCAATCCCCGGTAATGGCGCCAAAAACTTAGTAGCGCTTAAATTACGTTGTTACTTTTACCGCAAGTATACGGGGCAAATTTCAGTAGAATGAGAAGAGCAACTGTTGTCATATCCATAGGTATTGGATTAGATGATCGTTGAGTACCGCGATTATCATTACCTAACTTTATCTAGGTGACTCAATTTATATTTTTGTTAATATAATATACTAAACTAAATTAAACAAATTAACTTAATATTATTAATATTGACGTTAATGAGAGTAAATTGCCTAGGGATTAACTTCAACCACTTAAACATGTTCATTTAAATCTAGTTTACATTAACGGCATTCATCCTATCCAACAATCTCGGTATCGAAATCTCATTCACTACTTCTCCCGAGTGTAAAGTGAATGAATATGTGACTTTGTCTCAACGTCGAAGTCCCCCTCAAGCGTCTATATGACACTTGGTCACATGAGTCTCACCCCAATATCACAGATTACACACTTTCTAATGCCCTCCCGGGTCATTAGATCACCACGTTGTGTTTAAACCCTAGTCCGAATCTGGGGTTACCTCTACCGAATGTCAAATCCCGTTTCTCAAAATCAACCCTAATACCATAACAAGAATATTAAGATTGTAATAAAATGGTAAACACAATCGGATAAACATGAACAACCATTAACGAAACATAGATTTATTCAAACAATGTTTTCATTTACGAATCGCTCCCTAGACAATATATGTTCAGCTATACATAGCCATAACCAAATATGTAACTAGAAACAAGCTAAACATATACAAAACTATCAACCAAAATAAGAATAAAAGATAGAAACGAGGAGACTAACAGTTATCCGAAGAATCAATGCTAAAATCGCTCTGAGAACGTTTTCTCTTCTTGGTGTTTTGATCTTTTCTTGGTTGATAGGCCTTGGAGCTCTCAAGACACTCCCAAAAATGTTCATTGTGTGTGGGGGACAAGATAAGATATATATAAGATTCAAAATATCCTAAAATATTCTAAAAGATCTACTGTCGGACCACTGCAGCATTGGGGAAGTCAACAGTCTTCTGCCGAATGCCCGCTGCACGGTGGTTTCACCTTTGCAGTGGTGAAAAGTTCAACAACTCTCTATATTTTGACTACTACAGTGGTGGAGAATTCAACAACTCCTTGTATTTTGACCGTTGTAGCGGTGGTTTCAACACTGTAGCGGTGGATGCAGCTTCTGAATATTCATCTTTTTTCTCGTTTTCTCCACCGTTCTTCCACCAACTTACTCGTTTATGGACTGTTTTCAACCATTTTTTCCCCACATACCTGATTTAAACATAAACAAATAAAAACATATTAAAACGCTATAATAATACTTGAAAACTACCAAAACCGGCCTAAGAATAAATAGATAAATTACACCTATCAGCCAATAATTGGTACCAGAGTTGGTTGTAGCTCGATTAGGATTAACATCGTAGCTAAATAAGATCACATGGAGTGCACTGACAAAAATGTCTTATGTGAATTTTCTACTTGTCCGGATGTTTTAAATGAGCCTTTTGTTTATACTAATAATGTATGTGAAACTCCTGATTGTCTTAATGTTTTGAATGAATCCCCTTCTTGTTCTAATAATCAAGGATATGTTAGTAAGAATGATAAAGATAATGATAATGAAGCTGCTGATAAGGCTATTTAGACATTAATTGCAATCACGTATGTTTTTGGCAAAAAGAATTTAAAACTTTGGCAAAAAATTGCTATTCTTGTAAATAAAAAATTCAATACCACTAAATCTCTTTAAAAGAAGAATTTAGACAAGTATTTTAAAACAACTGAATTTTTAAATTCTCTATCTAAAATTAGTAAGCTGCTTAGAAGAATTGACTGTTTTAAAGAAAATGTGATTTTGAAAATTAATGTTTTGAATTTTCAGCATAATGATTTTAAAAGAAAAAATATTGAAAATTTAAATAAAGCTTTAAATATTGGATTGGATAATGCAACATGTGAACTTGATAGAGCTCTTTTAAAAATTTATTATGTTGAAAATGATTGTCAGATTCTTAAGAATGATCTTGAATTTATGTACAAAAAGAATTTTGGTCTTCAGGTGAATGTTAGTTCATTGAAAAGCTTACTTGAAAAGATGCAAAAGTGATCAATGAGGCAGTGGATAAATTCAAGGGTATTAAGAAAACTAAATTTTTTGAAAAACCAGTAGTCCCTAAAGCATTTCCTCAATATCAATATCGATATCGTACTCTTGCACGGAAGATTGATTACCCTAAGAAGCCTGCTAATAATTTTAGATGTTATTATTGTGAAAAATTTGTTCATCTTGGAAAATGGTGTTATCAATTGCATGGTTACCTAGTTGGATCCAAAAATAATTGGATACCTAGAAAAGAAAACTTTCATGCAAGTATGAATGGTGAATTTACTAGTCCAATGAGAATGAATGGAAACAATTTGCAAAAGAAAGATTCGCTGGATCAAAGAGAATGAATGGAAATAATATATAAAGGTGTAAAATGGATGACATCAGAAAGCCGTGGGTACAGTTTGCCAAGCAAAATGATGTTTATTACAAGAATGGAATGCAGAAAATCAGCAGAAACTGGTTTATAGAGTTGTAGTGGATCGTAACAAGACTGATTAACCAAATGTGTCAAAGAAAGACAAAAAGATAGTTACTGATCTTAACAAGACTAGTAAACCTGAAGTATTCAATACGCACAAAGATTTTGTTGAGATAAATCAACATGTTACCTCCAGAAATGACAAGCTAACTCAAATAGCTATTTCAAAGGATAACAGGAATTGTGTTGATAATTACAATGATAATTACAACCTAAGAATGTGAGAAGTAAAAAAAATGTTGATTACTATTCACTCCGACAAAACTATTCTTACTACCACCACGTCGGCCACCACACAATTAAAGAAAACAAAAAGAATAAATATTACAACCAAACATGTTTCTTGTTTCCATTCTCATAAATTAAAAAAAATAATTTTAAGATAATAATCGTGACCAAATATATTTTTATTTTCGGAATATTTCAAAATGAAAATGGAATTTCCATCTCAATTTATTAAAAGTAAAAATAAAAACACAAAAATAAAGTAAAAATAAAACACAAAAACACTAACCAAACGCCACCTTAATGTCCCATATGATATTTTTATCCAAATAAATTTCACAAGTGGTGAAAGAATTTAAATAGATAGAAAGTAGTCCATTGATTTTTTAAAAATAAAATAATATTTTTTTACATCTCAAAAAATAAAATAAAATTACATATCTCATTTTTATTTTTGTATTTTTTAAATACAAAATAAATATTACTTCCTGTTTTTTTTCAATTACTTAAAACAAAAAAGATACTTGAAAAAACATTTAAAATACTATATATATAACCACGCCACACATATTTAATGGTGATAATTACTGAGTCAATAATTGAAGTGTAATACTGACATATATATTATCATAATTTCAACTCCACGTAATACTCTTCAACCGCATTACTTGTTTAACACGTAATTTTAAGAATAATAAACTAGTCTAATGAGTCATGCTATCCTAGTAATTTTAAGAATACTAAACTAATCTAATGATTCACGCTATCCTAGATTCTTTATGATTATCTCGTCAAAAGGTAATGCAAGTTCGATTAATCCTAGTATTCATTAACTAATTCTCAAGTGCCAACTAATTCTTTTATAGGATTTTATTTTATCAAGACATTTCATAAATTATGTTTAGAATGTTTATTGTTTGGGTAGGAAGAGAAATTTATGAATCCATTCATTTGTAAAGTAAAAAAATAAGAGAAATTTGTAAATCTCTTTAAAACACATGTTGTTCCTAAATTATTACAAGAGGGAATTTGCTATTTTTTTAATTTCTCATCCATTTAATTCGATCTCAGTTTTTTATTTTATAATTATATGAATTTCAAAATTCTCTTTTTTCTTTGTATTATATAATAAAATTATATTTGTAAAATAGCTATAAAAATTTTAGAGAAATTTGGTGAAAGGTCCCATTCCATAAAACCATCACTTTGCGGGGTCTTGTAACAGTGATTTTTTAACACATGACATGGTCCTTAGAAAGTAATTTTTTGAGTTTTGGGACCTCTCAACAAGATTCCCAAAATTTTATTATTAAAATAGTTATGTTTAATTGAAGTTATATTATTAAAATTATATTACTAAAATAGATATAAAAATTATATTATTAAAATTATGTTATTAAATTATTAACTAAAAATTACATTATGAGACATATTTTTATATTTTTTTATTATTAAGATTTAATAAACTTCAAAATTCTGCGTACAAGTAATTTTCTATTCAAACAAAGGAATTGTGAAATTACATAATCAAATTATTCATCTCAAAAAATTATCCAAATAATGAATTTGTAAATGATAGAATTTCAAAATTTAAAATTTTGAAATCATTTACAAATTCTATGGATTTATCAAATCACTTATACCCAAATGCATCATTTTAGGGTGCATTTGGGTAGGAGATTTGGAGGAGGAGTTTTTGAAATTCTTTTTCCAATTTTTTTTATTTGGGCACTACTAATGGATATTTGTAAAATATCCTAGAATTTTAATGTGGAATTAGAAGAAGAGTAAATAGGTTTTTAAATTTCTTTGAAATGGGTGTTATTTCCCAAATCCCTCTAAAGAGAGATTTTACTTCTCCAATAAGTATAATTAAAATTATATTACTAAAATAGATAGAAAATTATATTATTAAATTATTAAAAAAAAATTGTATTATTAACTATATTTTTATATTTTTCATCTTGAGTATACTCCCCTTGAGAAAGAAGAAATTTGACTTCCAATCTTTGATAGACGTATACAGGTCGATGAGAAAGGTTGACCAGGATGAAATGTAACACCATCCAGCTCCTCGACATAGCAACTTGGCAAAGAAGATGACCTTGAAAAGTTTAAAACTCGGCTTGATCCCCTCTGCCCCGAAGATGATGTATGCCGCCGCCGCCACCCTCATGTTGTTCGGAGTAAGTTGTGAAAGACACAACCCATACTCCGCGCAGATGGAAATGATCCACCAGTAGATGGGGAACTACAGACCTGCCTCCAACTGGTGTTTGTAGATGGTCATGTAGCTCGGTGGCAGCATACAGGCTCGTTGGTTGGGCTTAGGGACGAGCGCCACTACCGAGTCTAGGGAGGCGTATTTGCTCCGGTACTCAAGGATGTCATCATCGTCTATGGTCGATTCAATGTTCCAGATTAGGCTCATGACCGGGAATTTTATATAAAGCTTCTTCGTCCTAGTGTTGGTCACCATGTTGTCTCGTAGGACCTTGGACAGGGGAAAGGCCTAAAGGAATTCGGTCATCGTCATGTCCCCAGGCCGGGCTTTAGCCGTGGGGTCGCAAGAAAAGGACGCCCCGCCACCCTCATTAGGTTGGCTCATGATGCTCACGGTAGCGGTTGGACTGGACTGGACCGTGCCGCTTAATTCGTTGAGCCTATCCAACAAGGAAGATGAGGCACCTTCCCGAGCCAATTTTGCGCTTAACCCTAAAGGACAAGGAGGCGGATGAGGTCCAATCAGAAAAATCGGACCCTGAGCCCAGACTAGAGCTGAGGGAAGAACCAGATGAGAGAGAAAAAGAAAGCAACATGGCAAGGAGGCAAGCGAAGGAGAAAAAATGTACCTTTTACCGGGAAAAAGGAAAACTCTCAAAAAAATTGCAAGTGTCAAATGAATAAGAGGAACCCCCCCTATTTATAGAAAAATGGGTGTTTATGCGAAAGGGCGCGAGCCCAACTGCTCCTATTTCATCGATTATCGTGCCTGGTGCCACGTGTCATCCATCTAACGGTTGCACTTTTGGTTTCCCCAACAAGCAAAGACTATCACCTATGCTAAGCATACCAAAAACTTGGTAACGCGTAGATACGTCGCTACTTTTACCGCAAGTGTATGGGTCAAGTTTTAGTATAGATTGGGAAGAGTAAGGGTTGTCGTATCCACAGGGATTGGTTGAGATTATCATTGAGTACCGTAATTATCATAACTTAACTTTATCTAGGCGATAAAAATGTAATTTTTAATAATTAAAAATACTAATAGTAAGTTAATTAATCTAATTATACTAATATAATGGTATGACGTTTATGGGAAATTATTGTCTAGGGATTAACTTTGTCCACTTAAACGTGTTCGTTTCAATCTAGTTTACATTAACGGCGTTCATCCTATTCGACAATCTCTGTATCGAAATCTCATTCACTACCTTTCCCAAGTGTAAAATGATGAATATGTAACTTCGCGTCAACGAAGAAGTCCCCCTCAACGTCTGAACGACACTAATTCACATGAGTCTTGCCCCAATGTCAGGGATTGGACACTTTCTAACTCTCTCCCAGGTTATTAGATTGTCACGTTGTGTTTAACCCTAGTCCGAATTAGGGGCTATCTCTCCCGAGTGTCAAACCCCGATTTCTCAATATATCTAAACAAGCATATAAACATGAAAAAATGGAAAATACAATCAAATAAACATGAACAACCATTAACGGAACATATATTTTATATAAACGACGTTTTCGTGAAGTACATCAATCCCTAGACAATATATGTTTAGCTACACATGACCGTAACCCTAAATACAATTGAATACAAGCTAAAGATATACAAACATTTAACCAAGAATTGAAGAGAGAAACGAGGAGACTTAGCCATTATCTGAAGATCCGTCACTAAAACCGCTCTGAGAACGCTTCCTCCTTCTTTGCGTGGTGATCTTCTATCGGTCGAATGGCCATGGAGCTCTCAAGACTCCTGAAAAAGTCAACCTCTTGTTTGGGGAGAATAGGGACGATATTTATAGGATTTAAAATATCTCAAAATATCCTAAAATATCTTAAAATACCTGCAGAGTCACCGCTGCGGAGGTGGGCATGTCGGCAGGGTCATTGCTGTAACGGTGGCTTATTGCTGCAGCGGTGGAATAGTAGGCAAACTCTCTGTATTTTGACCGCTGCGGCGGTGAGATCATCGCTACGGTGCTGGTCCATTTAGCAAACTCTCTGCATTTTTACCGCCGCGGCGATGGCCTGACCGCTGTGGCGGTGGGTCTACTACTTTGGAATCTTGCCTCTTTGCTTATTTTTCTACTGGGCTCACTCTGATATGATCGTTTAGGACCGTTTTAGTCCTTTTTCACTCTAAATACCTAATTTAAGACAAAATAAATAAATAAAATATTAAGAAATATAAAAACGCTATAAAAATAGTCGAAAACTAACAAAATTGACTTGGAAATAAATAGATAAATTACACCTATCAAATACGCCCAAACTTGGAATTTTGCTAGTTCTTGAGCAAAACACTCACACTAAAATGAAAAATACAACTAAATTAAAAACACAAACAACCTAAACATAACGATATTCGAGTTTGGAATTCAGCTATCGACCAAAACATTTTTCCCTCAACAACCCCCAATCATATCGAGTTCAGGTGGTAAAATGCACCATGTGATGTTCTAGAATTTCGACATTCAATAATGGTAAATGTCATTATAGATCCTTTCAACGTGTGTGTGCGAGACTCAATAATATAGCTATCTAACAATCGGATTGGATTATCCACCAACAAAACTCACGACTTATACCACAAAGGATTAGGATATCTATACGCCTGACTGGGTACCACTCTCCACTAATGTAGGCTAAGTAGTTCATAAAGATAAAAATAACTTGGTTCGGTTTGGAACATTTGACTAAGGGTATATCGGGAATATAAAACGGGTTAACATAGTTAACTCAATGATACCCAAGGCACAACGCTTAGCACACTTATACTCGAACCCCCATAGATAAATTTGAAACAATCTCTGAACAAACATTTAAGACCGACGTACTTACTTGTCAAAAGAAACGTAAATTAAACAATATTTACATATATAGTTTTTTTTTTTTTTTTTTTAATGAACCACACCCCCAAACTTATTTGATTTGTTACAATTTCACGAGTGTGGTTAAAATGAAAGAAACATACAAGTGAGTACTCGAATACCGAACCCATAAAAAATTTGCCCTAAACCCAACCGCTCGCTTCAAGTAGCATAACAATTGCTAACTTGATTTACTTAAATTGTGCCTTCAGTTTAGCGATATAGGTTTGGAAAGAATTCAATTAGACAGGATATTTGTTATGTGTTCAGAATTGAAACGGCTAATAGGTTTCAACAGGGTAATGAGGGATAAACATATAGTAAGGCAGGCTTCAAAGGCTCAAGCGAATCAAATGAATGCCTAAATCATGTCTCATGAACAACCTCGCCTAGGATTTCGCCTCAAGTTTTCCCTCAATCAGGTTCTAGAATCCTTAAATTATCATGAGTTTGGCTAATCGATAAATATCCTCAAATCAATTTAATAACTATGCATTGAGTCTATGTGCTCGTGCAAATTAGGATCCACAATAATTTTTACCAAAACGATATTTTCAAGTACACAGAATACACATGAATGGGCATTACCCTTGACCTAAAAAACAACCAGGGGGTAATATCATCATCAGGTAATGGCCTAAATGAACTAAAAACTTAGCATGCAATAATTACAACAAACATAAACACATTCTACTCTAAACAATCATGCAATACGGTAAAACAATAAAACATACTAACATACTACACATCACTGCCAAACTTAAAACAGTCAGTGTCATCAACGACCCATCAGCGATCTCAATGAAAGCATAAAGCATTATAATGAAGACAGGGGTTTAGAACATGTACCTAGGAGGCAAGAGAATCTCGCCTCCGAATCAAGTCTGCAGTGATGGATCTAATTTATTTTTGACTTGGGTTGCCTCCCAAGAAGAGCATGGTTTATTATCCTCGGCCCGACACGAAAAATGGCTCATCAAAGAGTGACTTCCGCCCATAGTAAGTGTTATACAATACCACATATGGGTCTTGATTTTGTATGCCCTCAAGCTTGGTGAGATTTCGCATTGAATGCCCCGTGGTTTCAACAAGATTCTCCACCGGCTTATGTACTTGGTGGGCATGAAAGATTTTTGCTTTTGGCGGCGAAGGACAAGTGAGCCACATCGAATCCTCGTAGATGTAATCATCTTGGATCAATGGTGGCATCACTATTTGGATCTCCAATAGTGAAGAATCACAATTGTCGATCCATGCTTGGGTTCTCGGCTCATTCGAATAATCATCATTGAATGATCCCAAGCTCCTCCCGCTCATTTATGGTTCTTCGTGGTGGTTTTCAATGCATGTGGCATTTGTGTCTCTCAGTGCCACCATTTCTGACTCGGCCTTAATGAAGCTAATAAGATGACCGATTTGCGTCTGAAAAGACGTTACGATTGCATCGATTTCGGCGCAAGTTGTCTCAATTGTGTCAAGACGAACTTCGTGCTCATTGATCCAGTTATTTGTTTTCCTTCAAAATGCCTGAGTTTCCCCAATAAATTCAGCTAATGTCTTTTCCAGGGCAGGGGAAGACTCATTCTGTTGGTTCGGAATGTCAATCCATGGCGCTGAAAAGGTGGAACCATCCCCCAAGATTTGGTAGCTCGTTGAATAATTCCAATAGTGAAAATCATGTCTTCCAATATCCGATAGGCTTCATCCGCTGTTAGTTGGTCGAAAGAGGTGGTACCATTTCTTCTTTCAACCCACATTCTGGTTACGGCTAATAACCCATCGAGGAAGTTCAGTAGTTGACACTCCCTCAGGAAATTATGGTTTGGACACCGAAGTAGCAAATCCTTGTATCGATCCCAAGGAAAGTAAAATGACTCGGAATCCCGTTGAAAGAAATGCAAAAGTACTTGTTGATCTAATATCTTCAAGTATCCTGCAGGAAAAATAAAAACAAAACTACAAAGAAAAAAAAAATTATAAACAAAAGAAATGCCTAAATTAAAATCAAGTTATTTACTCACAATATCAACAACAATCTAAAAAACAATCCTATGCAACGGCGCCAAAAACTTGGTAGCGTGTAAATACGTCGCTACTTTTACCGCAAGTGTACGGGTCAAGTTTTAGTTAGATTGGGAAGAGTAAGGGTTATCGTATTCACAGGGATTGGCTGAGATTATCATTGAGTACCGTAATTATCATAACCTAACTTTATCTAGGCGATAAAAATGTAGTTTTTAATAATTATAATACTAATACTAAGTTAATTAATCTAATTAGACTAATATAATGGTATGATGTTTATGAGAAATTATTGTTTAGGGATTAACTTCGTCCACTTAAACGTGTTCGTTTCAATCTAGTTTACATTAATGGCGTTCATCTTATTTGACAATCTCTGTATCGAAATCTAATTCACTACCTCTCCTGAGTGTAAAGTAAATGAATATATAATTTCGTGTGAACGAAGAAGTCCCCCTTAATGTCTTAACGATACTAGGTCGCATGAGTCTTGGCCCAACGTTATGGATTTCACACTCTCTAACTCCCTCCTGGGTTATTAGATCGTCGCATTGTGTTTAACCTTAGTCCGAATTCAGGGTCACCTCTTCCAAGTGTCAAACCTCGATTTCTTAATATATCTAAACAAGCATATAAACATGACAAAACAGTAAACACAATCGGATAAACACGAACAACCATTAACGAAACATAGATTTTATATAAACGATGTTTTCGTGAAGTACATCAATCCCTAGACAATATATGTTTAGCTATGCATGGTCGTAGCCCTAAATACAACTAAATACAAACTAAACATATACAAATGGCCTTAGATCTCTCAAGACTCCCGAAAACGTCAACGTCTTGTTTGGGGAGAATAGGGACGATATTTATAGGAATCAAAATATCTCAAAATATCCTAACATATCTGCAAAGTCTCCACTGCAGTGGTGGGGATGTCGGCAGGGTCACCGTTGTGGCGGTGGTTGATCGCTTCATCAGTGGAATAGGAGGCAAACTCTTTGTATTTTGATTGCCACGACGGTGGTCCATTCAACAAACTCTCTGTATTTTGACTACCGTGGCGGTGAGATTTTTGCATTCCTAGTACTTTTACCGCCACGGCGGTGGGTCTGCTTCTTTGAAATCTTGCCTCTTTGCTCGTTTTCCCACTGGGCTCGCTTCGATATGATCGTTTAGGACCATTTAAGTCTCTTTTCACCTCAAATACCTAATTTAAAATAAAATAAATAAAAACATATTAAAATATATAAAAAATGCTATAAAAATACTCGGAAACTAACAAAATCGGCTTAGGAATAAATAAATAAATTACACCTATCACCGGACAAAGGACTTGGGAGTCCAAAGGGTTCTATTTTCGGGCTGAGAGTTCAGAATCCCAAACATTCGCCACTCTAGTTAATTGCTCGAGACTAGGGGCCAACTGATGGAGAAAAATTTGGTCACGAAGCCACCTGTCCAGAAAACCCTCATATGTGAATGAGGGAGTGTCCTCAAGATGAAAGTAAGGGGCCAAAATCTCAAGGGTGGAAAAGTGGTCGAGCTCCGAGCACCCTTAACTTAACAACATCAATTTTGGGAGCCCTAAAACCATTCATAAGGCCCCATGGCTGAGTTCTAGGCTTCGAGCACCCTCTTCTTGACAACATCAATTTTGGGAGGCCTAAAACTGTTCAGAAGGCCCCCTTGGCCGAGCTCAGGGCTCCGGGCACCCTCTGCTCAACAACATCAATATTGGAAGGTCTAAAACTACCCAGAAGGACCCTTAGCCAAGCTCTAGGCTCCGAGAACCCTCTACTCGGCAACATTAAAAGGTGGAGGCTCAAGTCCGTCCAAATGACCCCCTTGCCAAACAGTGGGCTCCGAGCACCTTCTACTCGGCTGATCACAAAAATTGGATAGGTAAAACCACCCGGATGACCCCCTTGCCGAATAGCGGGCTTCGAGCACCTTCTGCCCATCTGATCTCCAAAATTGGAAGGGTAAAACTGCCTAGACGACCCTTTGCTGAATAGCGAGCTTCGAGTACTCTCAGCTCGGTTGGTCGCCAAAATTAGGCCCCTCTTAGCTATTTGTTCTGCTAAAGAGGCCAAAACAATCCATTTACCTCCATTCCTATTGGTCCGGCCCATGGACTTCTCCTAATGGGCCCAAAAGCCTAGTCTAGGTGCTTAAGGTTCTTATCTGCAAGCTCATTGGCTGTCTGTCGGATTAGGATAATTAACCGAGCTGAAGTCCTTAATTCGGCGATGCTAATCAAGCCTTACTCCCTATATATACTCTTAGGCATCCATTTCCATCAAGTATTCATTCTTACTCCTACAATATCACTTTTAGCTTTCTCCATCGGATACTTACTCTCACGCAGAAGGGACTTCGCTGGGCATAACCCCGGTTGGTCTTTATGCAGATGCTCAGAGTTTGGAGTTGGAGCTCAGGTCGGAGTGCAAGGATTGGTTCAGGATCTCCAAGCATTAGAAGTTTATCGAGCTCGGAGCTCGGTTTCCAGAGTGCACCACCCTCATCCCTGCAAGAAATTCACACGTGTCTTTTGTCCAGACTATATTGGAGGTGTTCACAATTTTTCAACACCAACAACTACTATTATTTAAATGATCATTTTGGTTAAATTTATCTGTTGAAGCAGACAATATTTGCTTTCAGGTAATAACGCAATTATATACTTAAAATTGAATGTATTAAGTATTTATCAAATTAAGTGATAACAAAATAAAATAATCACTTAAAAAAAAGTATCACTTAAACAATTATTTAGAGTTTTAAGTGATGTGTGAGAGTTGTTTACTTAATAAATATTTTAAAAAAAATAAATTTACTGAAACAGTTATGGTTTGAACTTAATTACCAAACGCATGCATTTCGGCCTTGTGAAGGCCGGGATAAAAAAAAATTATATATATATATTTTTTTGAGTTTTTTGATCCCAGCCTTCAAAAGGCCGGGATCAAAAAAATCATATTTTTTTTTTTTTAACATTTTTTGATCCCGACCCTGTGAAGGCTGGGATCACATAATTTTTTTTTTTTTTTTTTTTAGCCGAATAAATTTTTAAAATTTTCGGCAACTTTGAATTGATTAACGGTGGTTTATCGATATTTTAAATAAATCTAATTTTTTGTGTATAAATTACGTTCAAAATACTCCATAATACTTTTTACAACACTAAAAACGGATAATTGGATGAATTTTAAAAAATCACCAAAGTTGACCAAACAAGTTGTTTCGATAACGGAAGAATTTTTTTGGGCAATTTAGAATTAACAAAAGATTGCATGTCCGTAACAAAAATGAACCAATTTTTTTGTATTTAAATTATGTTCATAATATTACATAACAAAACTTAGAACACTAAAAATGGACAAGTGGATGAATTTTAAAAAATCGCCAAAGTTGACCAGACGAGTTGTTTCGATAACGGCGGAATTTTTTTCAACAATTTAGAATTAACAAAAGATTGCATGTCCGTAATAGAAATGAATCAAAAAATTTTGTATTTAAATTATGTTCATAATACTACATAACAAAACTTAGAACACTAAGAACGGACGAGTAGATGAATTTTAAAAAATCGCCAAAGTTGACCAGACGAGTTGTTTCGATAACGGCGGATTTTTTTTTAGCAATTTAGAATTAACAAAATATTGCATGTCTGTAACAGAAATGAACTAATTTTTTTGTATTTTAATTATGTTCATAATACTACATAACAAAACTTAGAACACTAAAAACGGATAAGTGGATGAATTTTAAATAATCGTCAAAGTTGATTAGACGAGTTGTTTCGATGACGATACAGTTTTTTCTCAAAACAACTCGTCTGGTCAATTTTGACGATTATTTAAAATTCATCCGCTTATCCGTTTTTAGTGTTCTAAGTTTTGTTATGTAGTATTATAAACATAATTTAAATACAAAAAATTTGGTTTATTTCTGTTACGGACATACAATCTTTTGTTAATTCTAAATTGTCGAGAAAAATTCTTCTGTTATCAAAACAACTCGTCTGGTCAATTTTGACGATTTTTTAAAATTCATCCACTTGTCCGTTTTTAGTATTGTAAAAAGTATTATGGAGTATTTTGAACGTCATTTATACACAAAAAAATTAGATTTATTTAAAATATCCATAGACCACCGTTAATCAACTCAAAGTTGCCGAAAATTTTAAAAATTTATTCGGTGAAAACAAAAAAAATAAAATAATTTTTTTTTTATGTGATCCCGGCCTTCACAGGGCCGAGATCAAAAAATGTTAAAAAAAAATATGATTTTTTTGATCTCGGCCTTTTGAAAGCCCGGATCAAAAAAATTAAAAAAAAAAAAAATTTCTTTGATCCCGGCCTTTACAAGGCCGGAATAAAAAAATATATATATATAATTTTTTTTTATCTCGGTCTTCACAAGGTCGAAATGCATTCATTTGGTAATTAAGTTCAATCCATAACTTTTTCAGTAATTTTTTTTTTAAATATTTATTACGTAAACAACTCTGATGTGTGATTCACTTAATTTTTTTAACACTTATCACTTAATATCATAAAATATTTAATTATCATAACTAATATTTTATACCAATACTGTAAAATTTCAAAAAAAAAATTATATACAAAAAATTATAAAGGAAGATAATATTTTAGAAAAATAAAGTTGTAAAACGTTAAAAATATATAAAAAAAAAAAAAAAAAATACTTTGAGCAATTTATTAATTAAACAATTATAATTTGAGCATTTAAAATTGGGCAGTTAAGTTAAATGGTTATCAAAATTGTATTGGATTCCTTGCTGTTCATATTCATACAAGTCCTTTCACTCAGCAATCGCGTAAGACAAAATGAATAGATCCTCTAACTCGACTCCAGCTCAAACTTGACTCCTAAGCTCCATATACTAGCCTAAAGCATTGAAATTCGAAAGCGGAGTTAAAGCAAAATTATATTCGGGTTCAATCTCAATGACATTAAGAAGAATCGCTATGATTTTACATTCAACATTAACAGTTATTAAATATTACATCGACATATAATACGATTCATAAAAATATAAGAACAATTAATATTATATTCAACATTTACATGTGTTAAATAGAACATCTACGCATAAGACGATCCATAAAAAATATGAGAACAATTAATATTATATTAAACATTCACATGAAAAGTATTTTGGTAAAAAAAAGATAACATCATAAAATAAAATAAAATAAAATAATAAAAAAAAAACAATTAATGTTACATTCAACACTCACAAGTGTTGAATGTTATATTCAACATCCATTTGAGGAGTATTTTGGTCAGAAAAACATAAAAGAAGTAAAAAAATATGGTCCTTAAAAAGTTATTTTTTTAGTAGAATGGTACCCCACAATTTTTTTTTCCTTTTTTTAATAGTTTATGCTTTTTTAAAAAGTTAAATAATAAAAGGGAGAATGGTGTGAGAGGTCCTACATTTAAGCTCTAATTGGTCAAAAGTCCAAGAGGCAGTAAATTTTTTTGATTTAGTCCCATTTATTTTAAAAAGAAGGAAATCTTGCATACGTGATACCCACGCGCTAGTTACATGTAATTACTTTATGTGTAATATTACTGTATTAGTTACAGGTAATTACTTTTTTTTTTTTTTTTTTTTAACAATTTTGTGTGTAAAATATTTTTTAGATGTCACAAAATCACACAAAATACATATGATTAGTTATGTAACTTTTTTAGTTACATGTCTCTGATATATAATTAAAAAAATTGACAATTACATGTTCTAATAATATGTAACTTTTTAATTATATGTCTCTCATATGTAATAAAAAAGTTTGATTTTTTCAGTTACATGTTTCAATAATATGTAATTTTTTAATTACGTGTTTCTAATATGTAACTAAAAAATTTAATATTTTTTCAATTATATCACAAAAATATTACACATATATATGTAATTGTAACATGTAATTAAAGTACATGTAATCAAAAATACCAAAAGATGAGTGAAAAATAACAATTATGAAATTATAACTGATATTAGTTACATATAACTCTCTACATTCCCTACAATACGGGATTAAAATACAATTGAAATATAATTTCAAAGATTAAATCAAAACCTAATAATACAAAATCACTTTTTACTAATTAAATTTTAAAAAAGAGAATTTTTATTGGTATTTCCATAATAAAATCTCTATGTAAGTCCTTAATAATATTTTTTTTCACAGATAAGGATATGTAGGCCTTGATTTGGTCAACTTCTGGCTTTTCAATTCTTCAAAAGTTGTGAATATCCTTTGCCATGATTGATATAACTTCAAAATAAGATGAAAACGAGTTAAATAAAAAATAAAGGTTTAGTTTTAAGAAATTGGTCAAGAACTAAACTTTAAGAAAACTATATGGTGCAACCATCCCCACCATAAACATTGTTGGACGAACATGGCTCTATATTTCTCATTTGATTGAAAATAAAAAATAATTCCCTATTAGCATTTACCCAAATCTATTTTATTATTTTGATAGTCAACTATATTTTTTTTAATGGAATTTGGTGGTAACTTAAAGTAATTTCAAAATTTCAAGTGATTGATTAAATTAAATTCTATATTTTTTTTCTTCAAATTTTTATTATATAATTTTCTATTTTTAATTCAAAAGTTTTTTTTATTATATTTGTGGAGAATTTATTTTTTAATCTTCATTAACTTAGTTTTTAGTCTTTATCAATATTTTAGTAAACTTTAATTATAATATCAAATACAAACATTAACGTAGCACTGCTTAAAATCAATTTTAATTAAAAACTAAAAAATAAAGACAAAACAAATCATAATTTTCCCTATTTTTTCCTCTTTGATTAAAATTTCATAACTATTATGTTTAAAAGGCAATAACACAATTACATATGAAAGGGAACAATTCTTGACATTGAAAGGGTAATCATAAACTCAAGTTTGTAATTTAACAATTATCTTCTTAGTAGAAATTGTGTTAAAAAATCATCGGTAAAAAGTTATCAAATGTGAATTTATCAATTTCCAATTCAAAACTTTTATGTTCTCAATTATCAAAAATAAAATCTTGGTTTCCATTTTTATTTGAAAGGAATAATGTTCTATAATAATATATTTAAGTTATACTGAAAATCGCTCAGTAATATAAACAATTTGCAATGTACTAATAAAGATTTATAAAATAACATAACTGTTACCCGTCCTTTTCCAATGGACATAAATGTAACATAAAATTAGATTGCTACATTTCATTTATGTATTTGTTTTTTTGTTTTTTCAAAAAATTCGATATTGTTTGAAAAATAAATATTAAAATTATATTATGTTCTACTAATTGATGCCAATACTAACATTCATTGAAATATGTTACGTCAAAATCTCTAGAATTAAAGAATTAATTATACCATATAATGACTTTAAGAATTATAATATAAAAGTTGAGGGGTATAAGGGTCAACGGGATCAACTCTAAAGTTGTAAAAGCAAATGAAGGGTGGGAGTCAGTCTTCCTACTTTTTTTTAGGTGCAATCGCTGGTAACTCCTAAAAATCACACAAAATTAATAAAAGCTCTTAAACTAAGTATTTTAATTTTGCTCTCATTTATTAGTTCATACAAACAAATATTCCAATTAAAGTTGCATTCCCTACTGTTGCTGCCGACCAAACTCTGCCCGCTAAATTTCGACTACTGCCGATCGCTGAATCTTTGGTTCCCGAAATTTTTTTTGTTACATTACTAATTTTTTAGTAATATGTTTTAGGAATAATTAGAGATAACTTCTGATGATACCTGGAAATAGAGCACCGGACACGTCAACTCCTAAGACCAGGGATGGGGGTCGGCAGCGAATGTTAACTTACTTTCTCTCAGTTTGGCTCATGCAAAACAATGCACTGTGGGTGGCTATGCTGGCGTCGCACCTCTGGTGTGAGAATCAATACAAGTTTCTGAAAAGAAAGGCAGTGTAATATGGCTAAGAGTATACAGTAGTGTATATCACATAATGCATTACATCACAAACCTAGAATCGCTAGGGTTCTAACTTTTATACAGGAAGTAAAGGAAGACCCGTTTGGCAAACTTCCCTTAATTTTCTGAGTACCGGTACGGCAAATGGCATGGATCTCGACCTCTTTTCCAATGAGATGGTAGGATGGCTTGCGGAGATCGTAGGGACCGTTATGACAAAGACACTTTCCTTGGAGGGAGAGACGACTTTGATTGTCTGTAGAACCGGAAAGCATGATGGCACTCATGCCCTAGGAGTATTGGCCTATGTGGGATGTTGAGACCCGGCTGGGTGTTATAACCCAGGGCGAGTGTACCGAAGGGCCAATCCAATCGGTCGGGTCTGGAAATCCCAGATCGCTAGCGTGTTTGAGGTCACGTGGCGCCCAGGTGTCTTCTAGCTAAATTCTTTCTCTTCAGATGTTCCTTATTCCTGGAGTTGTAATTATTTCATGCATTGGGAATATTTGGATAATGAGTCGATGTTCTGTCATTTTGTTTTTTGTGGGCTGCGTCATGTTAGCGCTCTAGTGGAGGTATAATGTCGCAGCTTTTCATCCTTCAAGAGTTTCAGGTATTAACTACCGCATAACTTGATTTGATGGATTATTGTTTTAACTTCCCTAATGATGGCTGATGGGGAGCCATGTTCGATCGGTTTAAATGGAGAAGTTTGTGGACTCTCTAGACATGTTTTCTGGAACGTTGCTTTCGTTGTTGAACAATTTTTCACTTGCAACATTTTGTGATGGCAAGAGGTTCAAGATCTTCTTTCCACCCTTCTGGTAATAACAAAGATAGGTCGTCATCCAGAGTGCCCAGTAGTAATGATGATGTTGGGATGTCATCCAGGATGTATGGTGATGGTGCTAGTAGCACTGGGTCAGCCAGTTTGGCGATAACTCAGAACACAGGGCGGAACCAATAGAACCCCATCGTTACTCGACTCTTGAGGCTAATGCCGCTGCCAAGGCTACACCGGTGGGGGAGAAAAAATGGGAAACAACCCGTCGCGTGGTGAGGATTCCCACATTTTTATATGCAAATGGAGTTCTTCATCCCATTGACCGTGAATATGATTCTCCCGAGCTATTGGAGAATGCCATACAGTGTCCGTTCAAATATATCACTTTTTATGATGAAGCTCTCTATAGTGGAGTTCGTTTCACGCTTCATCATTTCTTCGTGAAGTCCTCCATATGATTCAGTTAGTGCCTTCGCAGTTGGTGCCTAGTGCATAGATGATGATGGCAAGTGTTGGCCCAGCGGAATACCCAAGAGGAGGGGTGAATTGGGTAATTAAAAAATTATCAGAATAATACTTCAATAAATCAAATAATTAATTTTAATCATAAATTAATTATTATCTTTATATCATAGCGGAATTATATAATCAACTAGGTGCACACCAAACAGCAAAAATAAACAAAATTAAATATTGCAGCATACCAGATATTTATACTGGTTCACCAAGCTACTCTTGGCAAATCCAGTCCCTCGAGCTCTACGAAGAGTTGTACCCGCTAATATTTAAGATCCCTTTAGAGGTAGGAACCAAACCCTTGGAACGATTCTTTTACAAACTCAGAATCAACCTTTACAAAATCATTTTCCCAAGTTAAGGAAGAATCTCTACTTTTTATAAGCTAAAGAATAACCTAATGCTTTTTAACACTAAGGTGAAAGAATCAAAACTTTACCATCACTCCAAATATCCTTTCATCCAGTAAGGATTGAACTGTTACAAATTTCACTCAAAACAATTCTATCCAAGAAGAATTATTACCTTAATCTCTTAACAGGAAGAGACTGAAAATTGGCTACCCTTTGATTAAATACCCCCAACAGTATTTAATCCGTCACACTACTCATCAATACAAATTGATAAGCAAAGAATCTCACTCGGAGCTTCTACCATCCTAGATAAATTAAAACTCGATTAATATCTCAAATCTAGCGATAGAAAAGTGTGAGATTGAAAATCTGATTTTAAACAAAATATGGGTAGTAAATAATTGAGCACGTAATTAGATTCAAGAAATTGTTTATAAAATATTTTCTTCAACAAAGAATCAAAAAACAATTTCTAAAGATCAATTTCCAAATTTAAACAAGCAATGCACAAATAAAAAATAATTGGAAAGATCTCACCCGGAATCCACAGAAAAAATAAATAGCACGATGTTACTTCAGATCTAGTAGAAGCAAAGATTACTAACAATTGATTCTCAAGATCGCCTCTTAGAATAGCTCACATAATATATCAGAAAGATAATTCTTAGAACAATACAATATGATCTTATCTCTTTAAGCTTACTTCTCTTGATTAATGATATATGAAAAATGCAGGACTATATATATGAGAAATGAATCAGCTATCTAATGGTTAGTTCCCATGTGTCATGATAATTAAATACTCTCTTAGACCTCATATATTATTATGACTTCATTTTGGTTTAATTCACTTAATTATAGATTTTAAAACTTTCAATTAAGTGCCATAAATATTTCTCAATCTCAGTTAGAACAGAATAGAAATAATTTCATGTACCAAATTGAGAAATATTAAAACTTAATGAACCAACTTAATAGGATTTAAATAATAGATGAAGCATATCTTAAATATCAATAAATCCCTTAAATCTATCTCAAATCCCAACGAAAAATGGCTACTTTTAGATGTGATTTTGGAATGCACAGAATCCTAAAACAGCACCCTCAGTCGACTGCTAGATTCAGGATTAAAGCTGCTACGTTCCTCGGTCGACCTATCTGTGAACTTGGAGATTCAAAGAGTTTGATTTAACTTCACCAGTCAACCTACCTGTCAACTTAGAGATACAAAAAGTTCATGCTGCTTTGTCCGGTCGGCTGACCAGTCGACTTATATATGCTGGATCTTTTTTCTGAACTCGTTTTTAACCTATTCTCTTTTACATTTTTGCCTCTTTAACCATTTTATTTTCTAAATAAGCTCCACTAATTTCTTAAATTCCATTTTAGTCAATTATAAATATTTCTTTTTAAATACATATAGGTGCAAATAATTTTATCTTATCAAAACACACATAAACAATAAAAACTTTTTGTGCCGTGTGTGTTCCTAATTGGGATATTAAGATTTGAAATTCACCTGAGTTGTTTTTCCTAATTTCTTCAAACTTTTAATTCTTCATCATCTTTGACATCATCATTTAGCATCTATTTATAAATTTGTGATTGCATTTTCATCACAGGAACTTAATTAATTGAAACACTTGAACAAACCATTAGTTCCATCAAAACATCAACATTTAATTGTTCATCAAAATCTTAGGATCAACAATCTCTCTCTTCTTGTTGATGACAATTAACTTTGATGTTTCTTTCAAAATAAAAATATAACCACACTCCCTCTAAATCCGAGGATGGGTTTCATAACTCGTTTAAACATCATAATGAAGATTTCAAAAAATATAATCAATAAAGCACACAAAAATAATAATAATAAAAAATACTCCCTCTTAATAAAACATCATCTAATTTCTCTCCCTTTGTCATCTTCGAAAACAAAATTTAGGGAGAGGGGGAACACATAGATAACTTCTCTAGGAAATCATATAATAAAAGCACATTGAATCAATCTTTAAAAATCAAAACTCATTTTAAAAAATTATTTTTTAAGCACAAAACATTAACACTATAGATAAGTATCAAATCTACTCAATCTTTGAAAGAAATAAGATCCATTTTAATAAATCAAGTTTATATTATAAAATCATTTTCAACAAATACGATGTGGATCATCATTAGAGATAAAAAAATCTAACTAATTAGACCAAATCTAGGTAATTTATTAAAATCCAAACCCTAGAAGCCAAGTTAAACCAAATAACCTAGATTATCTATTACAGGCCAAAAGAGTAAAATGTGAAACTTGTTTGAATAACAAATCAAAAGAGACTAAATAATAAAGTCTAGTGTGGGCTCTGTCCAAAAAAGTGATAGTATAGTCCCATCGGACTAGTAGCTGGCTGTTGCAGATACGGAACACCTGGCTGAACAATTAGTCCTAGAGTTATCTGCTGATGAAATGGCGTTGACGGTCCTACTCTAGATGGTCTTACTCCAGATAGTCTTGCTGCAGTTGGTCTTCCAAAGGACTGCTATGCTTCTAACATAAGATGTCCGGTAAAGTGTGGCTGAGCACTATACTGCTGCTAGTATCCATGTTGAGATGACTGCATAAACTGAAACATTTGTTCCATATTTCCATTGATTTTTTCGAACCCAACTTCTATATTCATATTGATCTGGACCATTTTATTTTCTAGCCTAGTTATCCTTTCATCCATTAAATCCGCATGTATTCTCAAATCATTAATCCGATCATGAAGAAAATCCATCTTCTGATCTATGCTCATTTCTTCTTCATTTTCTTCTTCCTCATCTATAGCTTGCATTCTCTGCCTTTTCTGAATCCTCTTCTTCATTCATCTATTTCTTATATACTCATTAATCCATCTAGGTGTGATTGTCAAAAATATTTGCTCATCAGGATCAATTATAACTCCAAAGTGATCAAATATCATTTGAAGTGCATCAGCATGAGGTAGTATTCCAGAGGATTTCTGAACATGATATTTCATATGATCCATCATAATATGAGCCAAATCCAACTTCCTCCCTTCCACAATCTCATTCATAAAATACAAATCAAAATCATTCACATTAGCATGACTTTCCCCTCTAGGCACAACCGAATAGGTTAGCACCAAATGAAGTAATCAATGCTCAATAGATAATGATCCTGCTTTGTCTCTCTCTAAATCAAAATTTTTAGCAGTTGCCCTTCTATTGAAATTTATCGAAAGCCAGTGAGGAGTATTGTACGGAACTACGTCTCCTCTAGGTATTTCCAAAATATGGCTTAGTAATACCGCATTGAACCGAATCACTTTTTCTTTAACAAAAGAAGTAATCTTATGATTATTGTGGGTCATATTATTATAAAACATCCGTACCCATGCCAACATCCACTCATGTCTTTGGGTGACAAAATCAAACCATCTCAAATTCCTAAAATATCATTCAATACCAATATTTTTCTCTTTCAAATCAACAAGGTCAATAGGCTTGCAACCTAAAACTCTACGATGAACAAACTCCTCATTGTATTTTTTCTCATCCTCTTCACTTCAAAAAAATACGTTATCAAATTTAGGCCTATTAGCACGATTCTTGATTCTAGGCATATTTCACACAATCTTAAAACTAATCAACCAAAAATAGCCCAAGAGACTAAGGCCAAACAGAAAACCAACGAAAACCCTAGAATGAGAGAGGATGAACTAACCTATTCCACGAGAGAACAGCCTCCAACACACAAATCCGGGCCTTAAACCTTTTGATTCAACCAAAAATTCTTCAAATCTGAGCTGAAACGGACTGATTTCGTGAGATTTAGGCTTGAACGATCTTAGGAGATGAAGGGGTTTTAGAGAAGAGAGGCTTTATGTTTTAGATAAAATGAACTAAATAAGTCAGGATATTTATATCCCGATAGGATCGGTTGACCGAGCAGTCGACAGCTGAACTCAGCGTGACTCTCGATATTCCAACCTGAAATTATCGGTCGACTTATGAGTCGACTGCTCACTTCTGATTTGTTTGATTTTGTGCATTTAAACCTAATTTGATCCACTTAGCTCAATGTTTACCTCTTATTTTAATCCACATATATTTTTAAAAAATTATTTACTCACACATTTAAACACACACACACACATGTATTGCAAACATCTAAATTTCAAAATATACAGGCTCAGTCTCCCTAACAAAATTAATAAACTTAAACTTTAAAAAATTTGACATACTTAGATCATCTTTGGGAGCAAGTGGTGTGTGTACCTTTGGTGGATTACTAATTTCTGACTTGGCATTCTTTGATTCCACCAATGCTTGATTTTTCACCTTAATTTCTTCTTTCCTAGGAACAACAATTCTTTGAACTGATTCAGTAAGAACTTCTTTGCCTTTGTTTGGTGATTTATGCTTCTTTGGAACAACTTTGTAAATGATCCTTTTCTTGTACTAGTATCTTGTCGTTTGTTGTGAATAAGCTTTGTCAGCTCTCACATATTGAGCTTGTTGCTTCTGTACTCTTATATTTTGCACGTGCTGATTCTTCTTATTAGGTACATTGAACCTTGGTTCCCTCTTTGGCATGGCATATTCATTGTACGTTCTTGTCTGTTTAAATCTCCTTGTCGGCAAGTAGTATTCATTGTACATTTGTCTGAATTTCTGATTTGTACCTGCACCAAAATTTTCTCTTTTTGGTATCTAGTTATTTCTGGATCTGACAGGGTAACCATGTAATAAATAACAAGAGATTTCATAATAACTAAATTTACCACAATAAAAACACTTAATACTGTTAGCACACTTTTTTGAATAGTCCGTGTTTCTTACGGGAGTATAATATTTTCTGCGTTTTTGAGAAGCAACTTTAGTAACTATTAGTTTTTCAAAAGATTTAGTACTCTCAACATCCTTGAATTTATCCATTGCTTCTTTAAGCTTATTTTCAGTCTTCTCAAGTAACCGTTCATTTGTGCTAACGTTTACCTGTAGACCATTTTTTTTATGCATAAATTCAAGATTATTCTTAAGAATTTGCACTCATTTTCAACAAAATGAATTTTTACACGAGCTCTATCAAGCTCACACCTTGTATTGTCCAATTCAATACTCAAGGCCTCATTCAAGGTTTCAAGATTTTTTCTTTTAAATTCATTATGTTGAAGATCATAAAAATCATTTTTCAAAACCTCGGTCTCATCCTCAAGAGACTCAATTTTATTATACAATTTACTGATTTCAAATAAAATATTTTTAAACTCAACAGTTTCAAAATATTTGTCCAAATTCTTTTTCTTGAGAGATTTGACAGTACTAAACTTCTTATTTTCAAGAGTTGAAATATTTTTCTCTAGTTTAAAATTCTCTTTTCCAAAAATATATGTAAGAGCAATAAGAGTTTCAATAGCCTTATCTGCATTCTCATCATTGCAAATTATATCTGACTCACAATCAGAACAATAACTATTAGGAGAAGTAAAATCAATAATAGTACACATAACTTTAGAATCAAGACACTCCATGTGATCTTTGTTAGATAAAAATTTCGAGCTAAACCAGCTCTGATACCAATTGTTAGCCCAGTGGAATATCCAAGAGGGGGGTGAATTGGGTAATTAAAAAATTATCAGAATAATACTTCAATAAATCAAATAATTAATTTTAATCCCAAATTAATTAATATCTTTATATCACAGTGGAATTATATAATCAACTAGGTGCACACCAAATAGCAAAAATAAACAAAATTAAATATTGCGGCATACCAGAGATTTATACTGGTTCACAAAGCTACTTTTGGCTAATCTAGTCCCCCAAACCCCATGGAGAGTCGCACCCACTAATACTCAAGATCCCTTTAAAGGTAGGAATCAAACCTTTACAACGATTCTTTTACAGGCTCAGAATCAACCTTTACAAAATTCTTTTCTCAGGTTGTGGCCACAATTACGCGTCACCACTTTAACTGCAAGTGTACGGGTCAAGTTTTAGTAAAATAAAACTTTTGGTCGGGTATCGTATCTACAGGGATTGGTTGAGATTACTATCGACTACCGTGATTATCATACCCTAATTTTATCTAGGCGCTTAGAAATTTAATTTATTTAATTAATACTAATACTAATATAACCTAATTTAATTTAAACTAATACTAATATTAATATGAGATGTTTTAGGGAAGTAGATTTCCTAGGGATTAACTTCATTTACTTAAATGAGTTTGATTTCATTTTAGTTTATGTTAACGACGTTCCCCGTTTTCGACAATCTCGGTTCGTAAACTCCCTTGCCCCCTCTCCTGAGTGTAAGACGGGGGAATATGCAACTTTGTGTTAATGAAGAAGTACCTCTCAACGTCTTAATGACCCTAGGTCACATAAGTCTCGCCCCGACGTCATTGATTGCATACTTTCCAACTCCCTCCCGGGTTATTGGATCGTCACGTTGTGTTTACCCTAGTCCGAATCTGGGGTTACCTCTCCAGAGTGTCAAACCTCGTATTCTAAATTATCTAAACTAACATATAATCATAGAAAACATGACAAACACAATCGAATAACGAAGAACGACTATTAATGAAACACTGATTTCAAAATCACATAGTCATAAATATTATTAATCCCTAAACAATATTCACTTATCTAATGGCCATAACTGTATATACAATGATAAATGAGCTAAACATACTCAAACCATAATCCAAAGTTAAGAAATAAAGAAAGAAATAAGAGAAACTAATCGTAGTCTGAAGATTCGGCGCTAAAACCATTCCAAGATTGCCTCTCCCTCTTTGCCTTGAAATCTTCTCCTTTGGATTTGGTGGAGTATTCCCCAAAACACTCTAAAAAATATATTAACCCTAGGAGCTCTTTAATAGCCAGGCTTTTAGAGAGGAGAGAGGAAGAGGGTTTAAATAGGGAGCAAAATATCTAAAAAAATGTATAATATATGCAGAGGTGATCGCCTAGGCGTTAGGTATGTCGGTTTAGTGATCGCCACAGTGGTGAAGACAGCGGTGGATTTGGTGACCATCCTGCAGTTTCACCACCTAGGCGGTGAGTGTCCAGTAAGAATGGGCCCTCTCTGCATTTTCACCTTCGCGATGGAGGTCTGACGCCGCGGTGGTGGGCTTTTTTTTAGAATCTTGCCTCCGTGCTTGTTTTTCTATCGTTCTTCGACCATTTTTGGTTCGATCTAATCATTTGCGCTTCGTTTTCATACCTTTTCACCTCAAACACCTGATTTAATACAAAAGGAATATAAATGAATTAAAATATAATAAAACATCCTAAACATACTCGAAAACTAACAAGTTCGGTTTGGAAATAGATAGGTAATTTACACCTATAAAATACCCCCAAACTCGGAATTTTGTTAGTCCTCGAGAAAAACACCCACACAATAAAAAAAAAATAATATAACTAAAAACTAAAAATGAAAAACACTAAAAACAAATATGTGCAAGTTTTGAGTATTATCTATCGGCTAAACGAATTATCTCTCATCAGCCCCCAATCCTATCGAGTTCAAGCATAAAACACACCATGTGGTGTTATAGAATTCTAACATTTCAATGATAGTATGCGCCATTCTAGATCCTACTAAAGTGTGTGTGTGTTTAAAACTCAACTGTACAATTATCCATTGATTTGATGAGATTATCCCTCAATATAAGTCATGTCTAAAACCTTTATGGTATAGGGAATCCATAAGCCTGACCCGAGTTCTATTCTCTACTAATGTAGGCTCGGAGGTTCACAAAGATCATTAGGGCTTGGTTCGGTTTTTAAAAAAATGGCCAAGGGTATATTGGAAATAGAAAATAGGTTAATGTCGTTAACTTGACGATACCCGAGGCACATGCTTGGCACTCCCATACTTGAAATCCCACAGATAAGATTTAACAACCCTGAACAATACAATTAAGACCAACGTACTCACTTGTCAAAAGAAACGAAAATAAAACTATATTCACATAGTTTTTTTTTTTAAACAATATATCCCCAAACTTATTTGATATATACAATTTGAGGGGCGTGTGAAATATGAACGAAAAATGACAAGTGACTACTCGAATACCGAACCAATTAAAAGTTCACCCTAATCCCAACCACTCACTTCAAGTAGCATAATAAATGCTAACTTGATTCACTCAAATTGTGCCTTTGCTTTAGCGATAATAGACCGGAAGGAATTCAATTGGCCATGGTATTGGTTAAGTGTTCAGAATTGAAACAACTTTTAGGCTTCGACAGGGTAACAAAGGGTAATGATATATCATGGTAGGCTTAAAAGGGCTCAAGCGACAAAAACGAATGTCTAAATCATATCTCCTAAACCATATCGCCTAGTATTTCACCTCGAATTTTCCCCAAATCAAGTTCTAAAATCCCTTTTGTCAAGAACTGGGCTAAAGGATAATCGTTCTCAAATCGATTGGATAATTCTACATTGAGTTTACGTGGTCGTGCATTTAGGATCTATAATAACGTTTACTAAAACGAAACATGAAGCACACAAAACACACATGAATGGGCTTTACGCTCGACCTTAAAATAACTAGGGGACAGACTCATCATTGGGTAATGGCCTAAATGAAGTCAAAACTCAGCGCATGCACAAAAACTATCCTAAACAGACATGCACACGTAAAACAAAACATAAACTACAACTAAACATATAATACTATACTAACACATCACACACGACTTAAACATATAATGATCACAACAACCCTATCAGCGATCCCAATGACAGTTTATAGCAAGATAATGAAGATAGAGGTTTAGAACACATACCTGGGAGGCGAGAGAATCTCGCCTCCGAATAAAATTGGTTGCGACGGTTCTAACTTATTTTTTCTTTGGGTTGCCTCCCAAGAAGCGCTTGGTTTAAGGTTGTCAGCCTGATATGCTGAAGTGCTCATCAAAGAGTAGCTTTCGCCTATAGTACATGTCAAATAACACTACATACGGGTCTTGGTTGTGCACGCCCTCACGTTTGGCGAGATGTTGCTTTGGATGGCTCGGGCTTTCAACGACACGCCTCACCGGTTCATGTACTTGGTGGGCATGAAATGATGTTGCTATTGGTGGCAGAGAACAAGTGAGCCACATCGGATCCTCGTAGATGTGATCGTCTTGGATCGACTGCAGCGTCACGAGCTGGAATTCGAATGGTGAAAATTTACAACGATTAATATGTGAATTTTTATCGCCGAACCACACTTGGGTCTCCTCTTCATTCGAATCTTCAACATATTCTCCCAAGCTCCTCTTGCTTATCTCCGGTTCCTCACGGTGGCTTTCATAATTAGATTTGGCTTGCTCGTCTCTTAGTGCCACCGCTTCCGTCTTGGCCTCAACAAAGCAAAGAAGATGACCGATTTACGTTTGCAAAGATATTATGGTCTCATCGATTTCGGCGTAGACCGTCTTGATATGATCAAGATGATCCTCATGCTCGTTGATTCGGTCATGCATCTCCCTCAACAATCTCTGAGTCTCCCCTATAACGGTTGTGAGCATTTCTTCCAGATTGGGGGAAGACTCCTTGTCGCGATCCGGAATGTCAATCCATGGCACCAAGGTGTTGGAAAAATTCCCCGAGCTTTGGTGACTCGGTGAATGATTCCAACTTTGATAATCATAGGCCGCCATTTCCTCCAACGACCAAATGTCTTCGTCCGCGGTTAGGTGGTAGAAAGAGGGGGTACCATTTCCTCATTCCACCCATATTTTGGTTGCGGCTTGTAACTCATCGAGAAAATTCAGGAGCTGACATTCCCTCGGGAAATCATGGTTCAGAAATCGGAACAACAATTCCTTGTATCGATTCCAAGCACTATAAAACGGCTCGGAATCCCGTTGAAAGAATTACATCAATACTCGTTGATCTAACATCGTCGAGTACCCTGCAAGAGAAATAGAAAACAAAACTACAAACAAAAATTATAAACACTAAAAATACCTAAAGTAAAATTGGGTCATTTACTCACAACATCAATAATAATAAAAAAAACATAATCCCCGGCAACGGCGCCAAAAACTTGGTGGCCGCAATTACGTGTCACCACTTTTACCGTAAGTGTACGGGTTAAGTTTTAGTATAATGGACCTTTCGGCCGGGTATCGTATCCACAGGGATTGGTTGAGATTACTATCGACTACCGTAATTATCATAACCTAATTTTATCTAGGCGCTTAAAACTTGAATTTAATTAAATAATACTAATACTAATATAACCTAATTTAATTTATACTAATACTAATATTAATATGAGATGTTTTAGGAAAGTCGATTGCCTAGGGATTAACTTGATTTACTTAAATGCATTTGATTTTGTTTTAGTTTACGTTAACGGCGTTCCGCGTTTCTAACAATCTCGGTTCGTAAACTCCCTCGCCACCTCTCCCGAGTGTAAGACGGGGGAATACACGACTTTGTATCAACGAAGAAGTCCCCTTCAATGTCTTAACAACCCTAGGTCATGTGAGTCTTGCCCCAACGTCATTGATTGCACACTTTTCAACTCCCTCTCAGGTTATTGGATCGTCGCGTTGTATTTACCCTAGTTTGAATCCGGGGTTACCTCTCCTGAGTGTCAAATCTCGTATTCTCAATATATCTAAACTAGTATATAATCATAGAAAACATGAAAAACACAATCGAATAACGAAGAACGACTATTAATGAAACACTGATTTCAAAATCACATATTCATAAATATTATTAATCACTAAACAATATCCGTTTAGCTAACAGCCATAACCGTATATACAATGATAAATAAGCTAAACATGCTCAAACCATAATCCAAAGTTAAGAAATAAAGAAAGAAACGAGAGAAACTAGTCGTAGTCCGAAGATTCGGCGCTAAAACCGTTCTAAGCTCGTTTTTCCCTCTTCGCCTTGAAATCTTCCCCTTTGGATTTGGTGAAGCATTCCCTAAAACACTCTAAAAAATATCCTAACCCTAGGAGCTCTCTAATGGCTGGGCTTTTGGAGTGGATAGAGGAGAAGGGTTTAAATAGGGAGCAAAATATCCAAAAAAATATCTAATATGTGCAGAGGTGACCGCCTAGGTCGTGGCTATGTTGGTTCAGTAATCGCCGCAGTGGTGCATTTGGTGACCATCCTGTAGTTTTACCGCCTAGGCGGTGAGTGTCCAGTAAGAATTGGCCCTTTCTGTATTTTCACCGCCGCGACGATGGGCTTCTTTTCAGAATCTTGCCTCCGTGTTTATTTTTCCACCGTTCTTGGTTCTATTTGATCATTTACACTTCGTTTTCATACCTTTTCACCTTGAACACCTGATTTAATACAAAAAAATATAAACGAATTTAAACATAATAAAACAAACTAAACATACTCTAAAACTAACAAGTTCGGTGTGGAAATAGATAGGTAATTTACACCTATCACCAGGCTAAGGAAGAACCTATACTTTTTACAGGCTAAAGAATAACCTAATTCTTTTTAACACTAAGGCAAAAGAATCTAAACCTCACCAACACTCCAAATATCCTTTTACCCGATAAGAATTGAATCGTTACAAAATTTACTCAAAACAATTCTATCTAGAATGAATTACTACCTTAATCTCTTTATAGGAAGAGACTAAAAATTGGCTACCCTTTGATTAAATACCTCCAACAGTATTTAATCCGTAACACTACTCACCAATACCAATTGATAAGCAAATAATCTCACTCGGAGCTTCTACCCCTCCAAATAAATTAAAAATCGATTAATATCCCAAATCTAGTGATAGAAAAGTGTGAGATTAAAAATCTGATTTTCAACAAAATATGGGTAGCAAATAATTGAGCACATAATCAGATTCAAGAAATTGTTTATAAAATATTTTCTTCAACAAAAAATAAAAAAATAATTTCTAAAGATCAATTTCCAAATTTAAGAATGCAATGCACAAATAGAAAATAATTGGAAAGATCTCACTCAGAATCCATAGAAAAAATAAATAGTGCGATATTACTTCAGATCCAGTAGCAATAAAGATTACTAGCAATTGATTCTCAAGATCACCTCTTAGAATAGCTCACACATTATCTTAGAAAGATAACTCTTAGAACAACATAATATGATCTTATCTCTTTAATCTCACTTCTCTTGATTAATGATATATGAAAAACGCAGGTCTGTATAAATGGGAAATAAATCAGCTCTCTAACGACTAGTTCCCATGTGTCATGACAATTAAATACTCTCTTAGACCCCATATATCATTATGACTTCATTTTGGTTCAATTCACTTAATTATAGATTTTAAAACTTCAATTATGTCCCCCAAATATTTCTCAATCTCAATTAAAATAGAATAGAAATAATTTCATGTACCAAATTGAGAAATATTAAAACTTAATGAACCAACTTAATAGGATTTAAATAATAGATGAAACATATCTTAAATATCAATAAATCCCTTAAATCTCTCTCAAATCCCAACAAAAAACGACTACTTTTACATATAATTTCGGAATGCACAGGATCCTGAAACAGTACCCTCAGTCGACCGACCAGTCGACTACTAGATTCAAGATCAAAGCTGCTGCGTTCATCGGTTAACCTATCTGTCGACTTGGAGATTCAGAGAGTTTGATTTAACTTCACTGGTCGACCTACTTGTCGACTTAGAGATATAGAGAGTTAGACTTCTCTTCACTGGTCGACTTGCCTGTTGACTTAGAGATACAGAGAGTTCATGCTGCTTTGTCCGGTCGACTGACTAGTCGACTTATATATGCTGGATCTCTTTTCTAAACTCATTTTTAACTCATTCTCTTTTACGTTTTCGCCCCTTCAACCATTTTCTTTTCTAAATAAGCTCCACTAATTTCTTAAATTCCATTTTAGTCAATTCTAAATATTTCTTTTTTAATACACATAGGAGCAAATAATTTCATCTTATCAAAACACACATAAATAATAAAAACTTTTTGTGCCGTGTGTTCCTAATTGGGATATTAAGAGTTGAAATTCACTTGAGTTATTTTCCCTAATATCTTCAAACTCTTAATTCTTCAACATCTTTGACATAATCGTTTAACATCCATTTATAAATTTGTGATTGCATCTTAATCACAAGAACTTAATTAGATGAAACACTTAAACAAGCCATTAGTTTCATCAAAACATCAACACTTAATTGTTCATCAAAATCTTAGGATCAATAATAGGGTTTGCTATTATGTGGTTATAGAATTATGTCGCTCTCTTATATTCAATTTTCTTCCACTTTTATCAACTTTCTAGGAATATGGCCCCACCTGACTGCTGGTATCAAATTCGGGCTCGGGATGAGTAGCTTATCACCTGGTTTTGGTGGATAGCCTTAGGTGGAGAAATAGGTGGGCCTTGGTGACAGGGTCTTGAGAGTAACCCTTGCATGGAGATATGGCCCAGTGCCTAGGGAGTGGTATGATCCAAATAAGTTTGGACTCTCACGCTTCTGTTATCCTGTGTTGTCTCCTCTTCTTAATTTTCTTCTTTTTTTGTAGGGTCTCTCATTCGCCCGACGCTTAGTGAAGTGGAGATAGCTATGGTTTCTTTTCTACGAGGTCTTTCAGTAGCCGAACAAGATTTTTCCTTCCTCAAGGCTATATCATTAGATCTCTTCTTTGTGGCCCCTACTGAGGCTATTGGTCATTCGATTTTGGATTCGTCGTTGGGATCCAAACCGTCTCTTTTGGACGCGTCGTCCCTGGAAGGAGGTTCAAATTCTTGATGCTTTTTATTTTCTGAAATTGTTCTCTACTTTGTCTTTCAGCGATGGTTGATAATTTTGTTGGCGCAAAACTGTTTGATGCAAGCCGGAGGTCTTGTCAGATGCTAGGGCTAGCGTAATTCTTTCATTTCTTCTAACGACTAGCCCGGGAGCGATGGTAGCAGTAGTCCCATTTGCGGCTTCTCCTGGGGTGACTCATACCTTAAGCATCGACTCGGTCAAGAGGAAGCACAATCCTGCAGTTAACATTATGATTTGTGACCAACTAGTGCTGAAGAGAGCACGGGGTTCCATTCTGGAAGCTTTTAGGAAGGGTAAAGAGAAGGTGGGCGAGCATTCTAGAGAGAGGCTACTATCCTATGATCCCGTGATGTGATCCTCCTAGGCTGAGGGGTCAATGACTTGTGAGGAGACTCTTCTCTTCCTGGAGGATACGGCGTGGTGTGCTCAAATTGTTCTTTTCCTAGGGAACATCGAGGTGGCTGGCACAAAATTAAATAGGGATATGATGTTGACCTTGTTGTATTCAAACGTTATGGTAAGAATACTTCACTTTTTCTTTGACTTTGATGATCTTTTGAAAATCGTTTGATGTTCTCCGATGATTTCCAGGCCCTGGTGCGATCTTTTGCTTTACTCAAGGAGTAGAGGGGAATTACTTATCGACTTGATATTTTGAGCAAGAGAGAGATGAAGCACGGGCTCGTCTGGAGGAGTGTATGATGACTGAAGCCAAATACACAACTTTTGAGTCTCTCAAGGATGCGGATAGGTTGAGAAAAAAGGTTTCTTTCTCTCAACAAAAATCTGCTCAGCCCGTGGAAATGACCATATCCCTAGAGTTGCGGCTTCGACGATCCCCTGAGCTCAAGTCTGCAGCGAGACGTCGTAGTGGAGGAGATGCGCAGGGACACTCAATTTCAAGCAGAGGAAGAATAAGAGAATGACCTATTTGGGGGAATGAACATCTGACCTAGGTGGCGCCTCTATCTTGTACGTTTTTTTTTTCCCCTTATATTTTGAACCATAGGGGTGTGCCCCTGTCATGTTGAATACGTGTTCAATAAAGTTATATTTTTGCCTCTTCCATTACTTATCTTTTCTATTTTTGCTTCTTTTGGTTTCCTAGGTGGAGTCTTCAGCTTGGCGGATCTAGGATGGAGCCCACTCAGTATCAATGCGAGTACCAGATTTCGTATGTTTTCAAGGCAAGACTGGTCTGAGCTTATCTCTGGGCATAGTCATCGTGAAATGTATCAACATGTAGGCTTTATAGGGATTTTTTTTTATCTTTTATCAGGTAGCATTTAACATCGCATGCTCAACTATCATCATTAATGACTCGCGTCTCTTAACATTTCGTTCGGAACGCCTATTTAAGGAGTGCTTGGCTGCCTCAGGTCTTCATCCTTGAATTGTTCCTCCTGCTTCCCATGTTTCTTGTACGGTAGGATTTCTTATGAGCTCTGAAGTTGATCGTGCCGATGAGTTTCAAAAGACGGAGGTCTTTGTTCAACAACAGTTTGATAGCTTTAATGCTCATGTTATCCGAAAAAGTTTAGAGTTCTTTCTATCCTCGCGTATGGCAGCTACACTAATAACCCAGGGAATCTAGAGGCCTAAGAAGTGTGGCCTACTAAGCTGCAATTGGAGGTGGTTTAGTGATCGAATGCAACAACGAAGGTGGAGGAGGAAGTCCGTCGTTCTTCCAGCGTAATGTCTGGTTGTTCGTTATAGATAAATCTAAATCATTTTTCTCCATGGGCGTCAATCTTGCAGGTGGGTTCTTTTGGTAGTGGTTAGCCGTGGAGAAGTACAATACCTCTCCTTGCAATAATAGAGAAGAGATGTGCTGCTGTAGCTCTTTAGCAGCTTGTGCCCTGAATTCCTGTATGGTAAGTTTTGAGACGAGTCTTCTTTGAGTCTGTTAGTTTTAGGACCGCAAAATTTTTTTTCTCCCGATGCAGGTGAATCCATCTTGGTCTGATAGCTTTTCGTCCAACTTTTGGAGATTTGAGGTACAACTGTGTCGTCTCTTTCCGATGAACCCATGATTTCCAGTCGTTTGGCAGAAATCTCCATATTTTCCTTATTGGCTGAGGGGCAACCCTCTTTCCACCGGTGAGAAAAGGGGTGGATCTTCATGGGACTTGCTCCATCCCTTCTTTTAGGGAAAGGGATGTTTCCTCGAAACTTGTCGAAGCAATGGGGATTCTTGTTCTTGACGACGTTTTTTTAGGGGAACCTTGTATTCCACATATTCTCTGCATTATATTTCTTCTTCCATATTTTTCTTAGGACATTTTATGTACTACATTGGATTACTTACGGAGAGATGTACTAGAGAAAACTTGTGTAGAAAACTTATATAAATAAAATATCTATTTTTTGTTGTATGTAGCATAAAGCTTTTTAGCTATTGTCATAAATAGTCGAATCCTAGCCCTGAAATACAGGAAACTTTGCAAGATTGTAGAAGATAGTTGTAGAAGTAGTATCTTGGTGTTGATGAGCCTTGTTGTAATGAATTGTCCAGTTGTGGACCGAAGTTTGTAAGGAATGTATGGAATCTGCTCCTCGCCGCCCCCTTGCTTGGGTGGACACTAGTTATCGGGTTGGCTCAGGTATGCAGAGGGTTTTTTCTCTATGTGAAAACATGTTGTTGAATCCATAGTTGTTAGAAACTTGGATGGTTGTTGGTGGCTGATAGGTGTGATCTACCTATATATTTTCAAACCGATTTTGTTAGTTTTAAAGTATTTTTTATAGCGTTTTTATTATGTTTTAATTAGTTTTTATTCTTTTTGTATAAATCAGATGTTTGAGGTGAAAAGGTAGGAAAATGGAACATAAACGATTAGATCGAACCAAGAACGGTGGAAAAATGAGCAAAGAGGCAATATTTTGAAAAGAAGCCCACCGCCGCGGCATCAGACCTCCGCCGCGGTGGTGAAAATACAGAGAGGGCCAATTTTTGCTGGACATCCACCACCGCAGCCATGAAACTACAGGATGGTCACCAATTCTACCGCTATCTCTACCTCTGCGGCAATCACTTAATCGACAAACTCCACCGTTGCGGCGGTCACCTCTGCACAGATTAGATATTTTTTAGATATTTTCCCAATTTAAGCCATCCTCCTCCCTCATTTTCAGTTCTCTCTTGCATGCTACCACCCTTAGAACATATCTAGGGGTGGATTGAGGAGTTTCGAGGGAGAGCTCACATCCCGAAGGAGAAGAAGACGACGAAGCGATCGTTGAACAGTTCTTAGTGACAAATTTTTGGACTAGGCTAAGTTCTTCGATTTCTTCCTTTATTTCTTTAATTTAGAAATTTGTGAGCATGTTTAGCTCATGCTTTATTATAAATACGGTTATGGCCATTAGTTAAACATGGATTGTATAGGGATTAACAATATATTTATAAATATGTGATTCGTATGATTTCGGTGTTTCGTTTATGATTGTTCTTTGCTATTTTGATTGTGTTTATCATATTGTTATGTTTATTATGATTAGATAGATATATCGATAATTCAGGGTTTGACACTCAGAAGAGGTAACCCCGGATTCAAACTAGGGTAAACAACGCGATAATCCAATAACCTGGGAGGGAGTTGGATTGTGGGTAATCGATGACGTTGGGGCAAGACTCACGTGACCTAGGGTCGTTAAGACGTTAAAGGGGACTTCTTCATTGACACAAAGTCATGTATTCCCCTGCCTTACACCTGGGAGAGGTGGCGAGAGAGTTTACGAACTGAGATTATCGATAGGGTAAACACAACGTGACGATCCAATAACCCGAGAGAGAGTCGGATTGTGTGCAATCAATGACGTTGGGGTGAAGCTCACATGACCTAGGGTCGTTAAGACGTTGATGAGGACTTCTTCATTGACATAAAATCATGTATTCCCTCGTCTTACACTCGAGAGAGGTGGCGGGAAAGTTTATGAATTGAGATTGTCAAATAGGTTGAATACTATAAACGTAAGTCAAACGAGATCGAACACGTATTTGTAAACCAAGTTAATCCCTAGATAATTCTTTCCCCTAAAACATCTCATTATATTAGTATAGATAATTTAGTTAATTAGTTTAGTTTAATATAAATTTTATACATTCTTTTTAGCCTAGATAAAGTTAATTCATGACAATTACAGTACTCGATAACGACAACTAATCCCTGTGGATATGATACTCGATCTTAAAAGATTCATCATACTAAAAATTTGACCTCGTACACTTGCGAGGAGTCAATACGCGAGCATGTAATAAACGCTCATCGTACAGTGGCCTCCACTCTTTTGTGGCCTCCTTCATCAGGGCGACTCAAGTTGAGGGATTTTCAACACTTCCAACGATGATGTTCTCCAGCTCCTCCCCGACCCCCAATTTAAGGTAGGCATGGGTTATTGGACGTAACCGATTGTATAGAGGAGTATTTCGTCTTGTTATCCTTTCTACGCATGGTGTGAGAAATCAGATCTCGACCACAGACTGTTGCTGTCTGATGAGTTTTTGAATTCAGGCTTGGTGGGAGCCTGTTATCGAGTCAAGAGTGACGGCTACCCTATCGAGCTAGTCCTGTAGAGGGCCTGATGAGTTCCTCAATTAAGGCTTGTTGAGGGCCTATTGTCTAGTCAGGGACTAAGGCTGCCTTATTGAGCTAGTCCCACCATTGGTCGATGACGACTCCTATCCCACACCAAGCATGAGGAATTGGATCTCGACCAGAGATTGTAGCTTTCTGGTGAGGTAGGCTATTGATGGAGCATAGTTTCCCTAAACCTAATTTAGATTGATTGAGGGACTATTGTCAAGTCAGGGGTCGAGGCCGCCCTATCGAGCTAGTCCTACCATTAGTCAGTGGTGACTCCCTTCCCATGTGTGGCTTGAGAAATCTCCGAGTCAGGGGCTAAGGTCACATTATTGATTCAGTCTATTGCTACGTTACGACATATTTAGATACGTATAGATATTTTGAGTAAAGCAAATGTCTTTGTTGAGAAAAACATTGATTCCATATGCTACTGAAAATATCACTTTAGGTGCTTTACATTCCATAGATTCTTCAATGGTCTTCCTTCCAGCGTTTTGAGTTCGTAGGTGCCTGGGCTTGTGGCTTTAGTGAAAAGATAGGGTCTTTACCAATTAGATCCAAGCTTCCCATCTGTTTAGCCTCACGTGGCAATGATAACTTTCTGTAGTACAAGATTGCTTTCCTTGAATAAGTGTACTCTGATGTACTTGTCGTGGTATTAGGCCATGTACTATTTATAAGTAGTATGTGGGATATGGGCATGTTCTTGTTTTTCCTCCAGCAAATCAAGGCTTAATGCTAGTTCATGCTAGGTTTCGTCGAGATCGTAGTGGGCTACCCTATAGGTTGGTAGGCCTAGCTCGATCGAGATTATTGCTTCTGATCTGAATGTCATTGTAAAACATTTTTCCCAGTTGAGACCCTTGAAATAGTGTGGTAGGCAAACATTACTGAGGGGAGATCTTCAACCCATTTAGCTTTTTGACATTTGCAGCCGAGTTTTCAACTTATGGAGGATAGTTCAATTTGTTACCTCAACTTGTCCGTTGGATTGCGGGTAGCTTGGAGTTGACATGTGGGGTTGGATCCCCAAGTCGGTGCAGAGGTATTCAAATAGGGTACACTTGAATTACGAGCCATGTTCGCTTACGATGGCCTGTGGGACCCCAAATCGGCATACGATGTGCTTCCAGGAAAAATCTCTGATCTTGGCATCGGTGATCTTGGCTACTGCTTCGGGTTCCACTTGGTGAAGTAGTCGATTGCGATGGCGAGAAACTTCTTCTAGGTTGCTACGATAGAAAAAGGTCTGAGGATGTCAACTCCCTACTGGGTGAATGGCCATGGTTCGGTTATTGGCAGCTGACCCATAGCCGGGGTATTGATAGCTGGCCCAAACCTTCGACACTTTTCGTATCTCTTTACCAATTCCTTGGCATCGGCATCTAGCGTTGGCCAGAAGTAACTTTGTTAAGGCGTCTTTCTAGCGAGAGATTGCGTTCCTAAGTAATTGTCGCCGAGTGACTCATGGATATCCAAAAGGACCAGATGGCCCTTGTTTAGGCGCAGGCTGCATAATAAGGAGCCCATAAAGAAACACTTGTATAGGAAGCCCTGTGGTAAGGTATACCGGGACACTCGGTAGAGAACTTTCCTTGTCTTGCTCTTCTACTCTAGGAGGATTTCACTGTAGAGGTAGTTATAGATGGGATCCATCCAGTTGGGCTGGTGTATTATCATCTCCACTTCTTCTTTAGACTCTTTGCACATGGGCTGCAGGACGCTCTGGACCATAATGTTTCGAGGTCCCTAGGAATTGAAGGCAGAAGCTAAGCAGGCCAACAAATTACCATGCTTGTTCTCTTCCTGCAGGATATATTTGATGGTGACTTTCTTGAACCCTTACAGCAGGAGTGTAGCTTTGCTCAGGTATTGTGCCATTTTCGCTTCTTTGGTGGTGTACTCCCCGTTGATCTGATTGTCTATCAGGAGGGAATCGCAAAAGATTCCAGCCTCAGTGGCACCAAGCTTTTTAAGGATCCCTAGGGAAGATATTAGCGCTTTATACTCAACCTTGTTGTTGGTAGCGTTGAAGGCGAGCCTTAGAGCGTATTCTAGGGTGTCTCATTTAGGAGTTCTAATCAGAACTCCAGCTCCCGAGCCAATAAAGTTTGAAGATCCATCCACGTATGTAGTTCAACATTCAGATAAACACTGGTCCAGGTCCTCTATGCTATCCGTGCCTCCAAGGATTGGTTCATTGGGGAATGTGAACTCTGAGATAAAATCAGTCAACGCCTGATCTTTGATGGTGGTTCACGGTCGATACTCGATATGGAATTTCCCCAACCTGATAGACCATTTCAGCAATCGCCCGAAAGTCATTGGTCGGTATAAGACAACCCTCAAGGGTTGGTTGGTGAGCACTACCATGAGATGAGCTTGGAAGTAGTGCCAAAACTTTCGAGCGGATATTATCAGTGTGTATGCAATCAATTCCAAGTGAGAGTAGAGAGATTCTACTCCATTTCGAGCGTGGATGACATAGTACACGTGATTTTGGTCCCTGTGTTACTTAATTACCAGGGCGAGCTTACAGTAGTGGTTGAAAGGCTAGGTAGACAATTATTTTTTGCTCAAGCTTTGGGATGGTGAGTATTGGAGGTTCGGAGATGTGTTTTTTGAGCACCTGGAAGGCGACTTCACATTTGTTTGTCCACTCCAAACTTTTGTTACCACAAAGTTTTGAAGAAACAGGCACTTGTGAAAGCTTCATGAGATGAACCTGTTCAG
Source organism: Eucommia ulmoides (assembly GCA_016647705.1). NCBI lineage: Eukaryota > Viridiplantae > Streptophyta > Magnoliopsida > Garryales > Eucommiaceae > Eucommia > Eucommia ulmoides. The sequence continues at coordinate 36,129,953 of CM028337.1, forward strand.
GGCAGCTACTCGTTCTATTAGGCTTTGTACCTCTTTTGTCATCCTCAGGAAACCCATGTCTAGGATTACCTTGATTTGTTTTGAGCTGGCTTCAAATTCCTTCCGGGTTACCAGGTGACCTAGGAATTTTCTAGCACTGACTCTGAAGATGCACTTGCTAGGGTTCAACTTCAATCGGTGCTTTCAAAGTATGTCGAAGCACTCCTGAAGATTGGTGAGGTGGTCCTTGGCCTTTCTGCTCTTGACAAACATGTCATAGATGTAAAGTTCCATAGTCATTCCGAGTAGTTCAGGGAACATTTTATTTGCTGACCTTTAGTAGGTCACAAGGCATAACCCTGTAACTGTAGAGTCCCTTGACAGTGTTGAATATTATCTTCCCCTTGTCAGGCGAGTACATGATGATCTGGTTGTATCTAGAGAATTGGTAACGATTTATTTGTCACTACAATACCGCAAGTGTACGGGTCAAGTTTTAATAATATAGGAAGAGTAGGGTTGTCGTATCCATAGGGATTGGTGGTAGCGCGTAGATACGTCGCTACTTTCACCGCAAGTATACGGGTCAAGTTTTAGTATAGATTCGAAAGAGTAAGGGTTGTCGTATCCACATGGATTGGTTGAAATTATCGTCGAGTACAGCAATTATCATAACCTAATTTTATTTAGGCAAAAAAAATAGTTTATAATTAATTAATACTAATACTAAGTTAATTAATCTAATTATACTAATATATTGGTATGAAGTTTATGGGAAATTATTGCCTAGGGATTAACTTCGAATACTTAAATGTGTTCGTTTCAATCTAGTTTACATTAATGATATTTATCTTATCCGACAATATCTGTATCGAAATCTCATTCACTACCTCTCTCAAGTGTAAAGTGAATGAATATGTGATTTCGCGTCAACAAAAAAATCCCCCTCAACATCTTAATGACACTAGGTTACATGAGTCTTGCCCAACGTCATGGATTGCATACTCTCTAACTCCTTCCCGGGTTATTAGATCGTCACGTTGTGTTTAACCTTAGTCCGAATTCGGGATTACCTCTCCCGAGTGTCAAATCTTGTATTCTCAGTATATCATAAGAAGCATAATAAACAAGGAGAAACGGAAAACACTATTGGATAAACATGAATAACCATTAATGAAACATAGATTTTATATAAATGACGTTTACATGAAGTCAATCAAGCCCTAGACAATATATGTTTAGCTACACATGGCCGTAGCCCTAAATACAACTAAATACAAGCTAAGCAAATTAAAACAAACAACTAATCTAAGAGAGAAACGAGGAGACTAGCCATTATCCAAAGATTCACTGCTAAAACCGCTCCGAGAACACTTCCTCCTTCTTCGTAACATGATCTTCTATTGGTCGAATGGTCTTGGAGCTCTCAAGACTCCTGAAAACGTCAACATCTTGTTTAGAGAGAATAAGGACGATATTTATAGGAATCAAAATATCTCAAAATATCTACAGAGTCACTGCCGCGGCAGTGAGTCACCGCTGCGAAAGTGGGCATGTCAGCAGGGTCACCACTGTGGTGGTGGCTGATCGTTCACCGCAGCGGCGGTGGTCCATTCAGCAAACTCTTAACACTTTCACCATTGTGGCAGTGGCCTGACCGCTGCAGCGGTGAGATTTTTGTACTCCTAGCACTTTCACCGCTGTGATGGTGGCCTGACCATTGCGGCAATGGGTCTGCTGCTTTGGAATCTTGCCTCTTTGTTTATTTTCCAACCGTGCTTGCTCCGATATGATCGTTTAGGACTGTTTTAGTCCCTTTTCACCCCAAATACCTAATATAAGATAAAATAAATAAAAATGTATTAAAATATATAAAAACGTTATAAAAATACTCGAAAACTAACAAAATCGGCTTGAGAATAAATAGACAAATTTCACTTATCAATTGGTTTATATTATTGCTAAGTATCATGATTATCGTAACCTAACTTTATTTAGGTGATTAAATTTTGGGTTTATAAAACTAAAATAACTAAAACAAATATAAATACAAAAATAAAATAAAATATGGACTTCCAATGCACAATTGTTGTCGGGGGGTTTGACCGTACTTTATTAAACAATAGTAATCCATTTCAAGTTTGTTAATTGAATTCATGTACAATCATTGACTGTGGGTGTCTAAATTAACCTCACTTGAATACCAAGTGATATAATTTGTATAATTAGTTGAGTTAATATCTTTATTCAATTCAACTAATTATCTAATCTTTAAGTCTCACTCATCAAAGGACTATCCAAATTATATTAGCCTCTCACACTCAATATAATAGTGGTTGTATTTCTCCGGTCTCAATATACCAGATTATCACCTCTCGAATGCCTAATCTTACTAATTTATGATATCTAATTTACCTCTCGCATAAATTAGGAATTATGCATGAAGAAATATAAATGATCAAAACATGAAATCTAATTAACAACAACTTAAAGTCTCAAGGCACAATTTATACAAAGCTATTCAAAAAATCCCTAGATAAAAATTTTAACACAACATAGCGGAATCCATATCTAATATTATCAAGAATTTCATAAATGTAAATATGTGTTCAGTAAAATATCCCAAATACAAAATTGTAGTAATATTAGGGAGAATAGAAGAAATCCAAATCTGTATTGTGGAGAAGTTTTTTATCCAATCTACAATCCCGCACCTTCTCTGCGTTCTTGTTCTCGATCTTCTCATTCTCTCCATCCAAATGAGCCAAAATGGCCTTAATGTGTGTTCAGATCCGTAGGTTGGTTTTGCAGTCCGAGCGAAAGGGCGCTACAGCGCCGTTTCGATAGGGTTTCTAAAATAAATGGGCAAAAAGCCCGTGATGCAGCGTGAAATAATTTGAGCTGCAGTGCCAAAAGGCGCTAATGATATTGGGGCAGAAGAATCGCGCAGCAACGCTAATTTGCGCTGCAAAGCTGGTCTTTTCTGCTGCAGCGCGAGGCTCCTGAAAAATGTTTGTAATTTTCTCGTATGAACTCTAATTGAGGTGATTTAAAAGGATATAGAAAGATAGGACATAGATTTATAACTTTAATATTTTGATTTATTCCAAAATTAGATTGAATCGTAGTCAAAATTAGTCTTGAAGTTACAATACCTATACTCATTTTGGACCTTTTCTCCCATTTATTTATATACCTACAAAACAACACAAAAATAAATAAAACTAACACAAATTTTTGAAAACTCACAAATATTTGAATCTAAAAGTATTTGATTTATTAGTACATAAACCACTCATAAAGAATGCATCGAGGAAGCTGAGTGACTCGTAGCCGGCTGTAGCATTCATAACCACGTCGATCTTCGAGAGAGAAAATTAGTCTTTGGGGCAAGCCTTATTTAGGTCGGTGAAATCCATGCACATGCACAACTTACCTGTTTTCTTCTTTACTAGAACTATGTTGGCCAACCAGAGAGGAAAGTTAATCTCCTTGATGGTTTCGGTGTCCAGGAGCTTCTTTGTTTCTTCCTCGATTACTACTTGAGTCTCTGGTCCAATTTTTTGCCTCTTTTATTAAATAGGCGGGTAGGTCAGGTCTATATACAGTTAGTGCATAGAGATGTTTAGATTTATCCCTAGTATATATACATGCGACCATGCGAACATATCATGGTTGTCCCTCAGGAGCACAACCAGTTGGTCCTTCATTTTCCCATTTAGGGCTCTTCTAATTTGGATCATTCAGTCGACTCCATCAGATGGATTTAAACGTCCCGTAGTTCTTCATCAGGACGAGGGCACTACTGACTTAGTTGCTCGACCTAGGGTCTATAATGTCCCTTATTCTAGGGTGCTCGGTGATGTCCACAATTAAATAGTCTTTGTCAACCCCCGCCCTTTGATTTATTTTTGGTGGACGACGCTTCGGGGAGCTTTATTTTGGCCACAAAGTATTCCCTAGCCATCGTCGGACTTCCACGCACCTCTCCCACGCCGTTCATAGTGGGGAACTTCAACGTGAGGTAGTATGTTGAGGTGATGGATCTCAAGGCATTGAGGCATGGTCTTCTAATGATGGAGTTGTAGGTGGACGGATAGTCCACTACCATGAACAGTGTAGAAACCGCATTTTATCCTGCACAGTCAATGTTGAATCAAGTACAAGTTCAGATAAACTTTAAATTTAAATTTAAGGGGAATGAATTTCTACCTGAGATCACATTGTATAATATAGAAAAATACCTAAAAACATAAATAAAAAAAGAAAAAAAAAAAAAAAAAAAAACTGTTGAATTTGACTAAATTCGGTAAAGTAAAGGTTTCAGGTCAATCTCAAAATTCTTAAACTTAAAAGGGGTCTAAGATGACATTATTAAAGATTTATTTTCATTAAATAACCTATATATATATGAATAAAAATTAGATATTATCCTTTAATTATAGTAAATTTCACCAAATTATCTCGGTTATCTACTTTAACTCTTGAAACATTTACGAGCACCGGTTTTGTCTATTCGACACCAAAATATGTGTTTAAATTATTGTTTAAAGTATGTAAATCATGAAAATGAGTCTAAAATATTTAAATAAATGCATGAAATTACCATGCAAGTCCAAGTTACACAACGTAACAAAGGATTAAGACTCGATTTAAAATTAATCAAAACCGAAGTCATCTTCTTTAATCACCAAAGCCCAATGATTTAAAGGCCCAACCCATAATTAAAAGGCCTACAATGCAGCCTTGAAATGAAAAATCAACCCTTAGATATTCTCTACACAAGTATATAAGGAAGGAAACCAAGACACTTAGAATGTGACCAACCGTTATCGAAACTAAACCGATTCGGTTTTCCATCTAAGTTAAGCATTTAATATGCATTAAATCCCATAATATTAAGCATTAAATGATTGGTATGAAATAGATAGGCCATATTTAATGGATGTAGATATTTTGAGCAAAAGGATTAACCGAAAACCTTGAAATCTAACTACCAGTTATCGAAACCAAACCAAACCAAACCATTTTGCCACCTAACCCATGTATTTAATGATCATTGAAAGCACATACCATCAATCATTAATTTATTAGGGATAACAAGTGGTAGCGGAATATTATGTCGCTACTTTCACCACAAGTGTACGGGTCAAGTTTTATAGAATAGTGGATGAGAAGAGTTATTGTATCCATAGGGATTGGATTAAATTGTCATTAAGTACTGTGATTATCATAACCAAATTTTATCTAGGCGACTCAAATTAGGGTTTTTGTTTTTAGTATATACTAAATTAAATTAATAACTAATTAAATTACAATACTAAATATACTATATGTGAATAGATTATCTAGGGATTAACTTTGTTTACTTATACATATTGATCCAATCTAGTTTACATTAACGGTATTCAAACTATCCGACAATCTAGGTATCGAAAACTTACTCACTACCTCTCCCGAGTGTAAAGTGAATGACACTATCTAGCATGTCGATATCCCTATCTAGGTATCGAAAACTTACTCACTACTTCGCGTCAATGTCGATATCCCTATATAGCATCTAAATGACACTAATCACATGTATCGCCCTAACCTCTTGGATTACACACTTTCTAATACTCTCCCGAGTCATTAGATCGTCGCGTTGTGTTTAAACCCTAGTCCGAATCCGGGATTATCTCTTCCGAGTGTCAAACCATGTATTCTCAAATCGACCATAATATCATAACAAACATACTATGGAGGTAAAAGAATGGTAAACACAATCGAATACGGATGAACAACCATTAGCGAAACACGATTTAGTCAAACAACGTTTTCGTGAACTCAATCAATACCTAGACAATAGATATTTAGCTACTCATGATCTTAATTGAATATTCATTAAAATAAGAGAAAAACATAATCATTAAATATACAAAACCTAAGAACAAAGAGAGAAACAAGAATGGAAAGCTCATTTGTGAAGTGAAGTGTTCTACTTCCGCAAAAACCATTCTGAAATCGTTTCCTCTTCTTCAATTGATCATCTCTTCTTCTTGATTCTTGATATTGAGCTCTCAAATATCCCAAAATTGTCCCAAAAAATGTGCCTGTTGTGTTGGGGAAGAAGGAGATATTAAGGGATCCAAAATTTCTAAAAAAATATCCCAAAATATCTAAGCCATCTGGTGTTGAACCGCTGTAGCGGTGGGAAGTTATTAGGTTTCTGCTAGTTGACCGTTGCAGTGGTGGAGGCCATCGCTACAACGGTAAAGTTCACCGCTGCAGCAGTGGTCAAGCAAAATGTTTTTGTTTGATTGATCGCTGCAGCGGTGGTTTTCACCGCTACAAAGTTGAGCCTACATTTTCTGAACTTGGCCTTTTTCAACTTTTCTCTACTGGCATCTCACTGATTTGCTTTATTTTCAATCATTTTCATTCCTTTTCTCCAAACTAAAACATATTAAAACATTACAATAACACTAAAAAACTACCAAAATCGGCATGAGAATATATAGATAAATTCCACCCATCAAATATCCCAAACTTGGAATTTAGCTTGTCCTCGAGCAAAACACTCACACAATAAAATGAACTACCACAACAATTAATGAACTAAAATACTAAAAGCGAAAAACAAAACAAAATCTAACTAAACATGACGGGAGACAAATTTTGAATTCAACTATTCGACCAAAACGTTTTCTCTTAACGGCCCCCAATCATATCAATTTCAAGAGTAAAACGAACCATGTGGTGTTCTATAATTTCAACATTCAATAGCAGTAAGCGCCATTCTAGATCATGTTCAAGTGTGTGTGCGAAAACTCAATCATACAACCATCCATTGACTGGATTGGATTATCCACCTGAACTTAAAAGATATAGGAAATTCATATGCCAGACTGGGTTCCACTCTCTACTAATGTAGGCTTGGAAATTCAAAAAGATCAATAGAACTTGGTTCGGTTTTAGGTAAATAGCCAAGGGTATATCGGAAATAGAAAATAGGTAAACGTTATAACTCAACGATACCCGAGGCACAACGCTTGGTGATCAATCACATTCATAACCCCAAATATAAATTCAAAAACAACCTTGAACAAACATTTAAGAATGTTGTACTCACTTGTCAAAAGAAACAAAAATAGAACTATATTTGCATATATTTTTTTTTTAACCAACAACTATACCCCCAAACTTGTTATATTTGTATAATTAAAGGAGTGTAAGAATACGATAGAAAAATGACAAGTGAGTACTCGAATACCGAACCAATCAATAGTTCACCCAAAACCCAACCACTCACTTCAAGTAGCATAACAAACGCTAACTTCATTTCACTCAGATTTTGCCTTAGGTTTAGCGATAATGGTTTGGAAAAACTTTAATTGGTCATGGTATTTGTTACGTGTTCAAAATTAAAACAAATTATAGGTTTCGACAGGGTAATAAGGGATAAAACATATTACATGGTAGGCTTTAACGGCTCAAGCGATCAAAATGAATGCCTTAATCATGTCTCCTGAACTACCTCACCTAGGATTTTGCCTCAAGTTTCTCCCAATCAGGTTCTAGAATCCCTAAAATTTTTATGAACTTGCTAACGGATAATCGGCGTCAAATCAATTGTATAGCTAGTACATTGAGTTTAAGTGCTCATGTAAGTTAGGATCCACAATAACTTTTACCACAACGAAATGTCAAGCACACAGACCACATGAATGGGTATTATGCTCAACCTTGATAAACAACTAGGGGATAGATTCATCATCGGGTAATGGCCTAGATGAACTAAAAAACTCAGCACACAACAACAGCAACTACAAACAATAACATACTAATACTAATACTAAACAATCATGCATGCAATTGAACAATAAAACATTTAAACTTAAACTACATAACTGGTAGGGGCGTGAAATACATCGCTACTTACACTTGCAAGTATACGAGGTCTAAGTTTTAGTATAGTGTGATCATTAAGATCGGGTTATCGTATCCACAGGGATTGGTGTCGTTACTATCGAATACCGTATTTGTCGTGACTTAATTTTATCTAGGTGAAAAACAAATGTATTTAATTAATTAAACTAATAATAATATATCCTAAATTAACTACACTAATATGCTAATATGTTTTAGGATGAAGAATCGCCTAGGGATTAACGTGTTTACAAATACGTGTTCGATCTCGATTTACTCACGTTTACAGTGTTCGACCTATTTGACAACCTCGGTACGTAAACTCCATCGCCACCTCTCCCGAGTGTAAGATGAGGAAATACATGACTTTGAGTCAATGAAGAAATCCCCCTCAACGTATTAACGACCCTAGGTCACGTGAGTCTCACCCAGCGTCATTGATTGCACACAATCTAACTCCCTCCCGGGTTATTGAATCGTCGCGTTGTATTTACCGTATCGACAATCTCCGTTCTAAAACTCCCTCCCCACCTCTTCCGAGTTTAAGAAGAGGGATATAATGCAACTTCGAGTCAACGAAGAAGTCTCCCTTAATGTCTTAACAACCCTAGGTCGCGTGAGTCTTGCCCCAACGTCATCGATTGTCCACAATTCAAACCCCGACCGAGTTATAGAATCGTAGCGTTTGTTTACTCTAATCTGAATCTGGGGTTTGTCAAAACCCCGTATTCTCCATTTATCAATACAAGCATAATAAACAACAATACCATAAACACAATCAAAATACGAAGAACAAACATAAACACAACACCAAAATCATCCAAACAACGTATTCATAAATATAGTGTTAATCCCTACTACAATCCATATTTAACTCGAGGCCATAACTGTATATATAATAAAATAATGAGTTAAACATTCTCACATACTCCTAAGATAAAGAAATAAGGAAAAACAATCAAAGAACCTAGCCTCGTCCGAAGATAAACTGCTAAGAACGCTCAACGATCGATTCGCCGTTTTCTCCACTTCGGGATGTGAGCTCCACCTCTAAAACTTCTAACCCTAGGCTTAAATATAGCCTAAGGTACTCAAAAAACCAATAGGGCAAGAGAGAGATCATCCAAGGGGGAGGAGAGGGGGTATTTATAGCCAAAATATCTCAAAAATATCTAAAAAAATATCTCAAGACTGTTCAGGGCAAATCCGCCTAGGCGAAGAAAACTGCGCCTAGGCGGAGTTAGGTCGGTTCAGATGACCGCCTAGGAAATGGAGTAGGCGGTGGACTTGGAGAACATTCTGTTGGATTTTCTCCTAGGCAAAGAAAACTTTGCCTAGGCGAGCGGCTGTCAGTAGCCCATCTTCGTTTTCTGATGGATTTCTGCCTAGGCAAAGGAATTTTTGCCTAGGTGGTCATCCGTCAATGAAATTTCGCTCTTTTCTCAGCTTCTTCACCGCCTAGGCAGTGGTCTGGACACCTAGGCTGTGGGCGTTTTTCGTATTTTAGCCTCCGAGCTTGTTTATCCACCGTAACTTCGAATCGCTTTGGTTCGATCTCATCGTTTTAGCTCCAGTTTCCTATCTTTTTACCCCACACACTTGATTTAATACAAAAAGATAAAAACTGATTAAAACATAATAAAAATAACTATAAACGTACTCGAAAACTAACAAATTCGGATTGAAAATACGTAGGTAATTTACACCTATCAAATACCCCAAAACTCAAAATTTAGCTAGTCTTCGAGCCAAACACACACATTAAAATGAAAAATACAACAAACTGAAATAAATAAATAAATAACATCCTAAAAACAATCTAAACATAACAACATGCAAGTTTTGACTTCTTCTAACGGCCAAGTTATTTTTCCCTCAATAACTGCTAGTTTATCGATTTCTGGCGGTAACACATATCATGAGGTTCTAGAATTTTGACTTGCAATAATGGTGAATGCTATTTTAGATCCTTTAAATGTGTTAGTGCGAGACTCAATAATATAACTATACAACGACCGGATTGGATTATCCACCAACGAAATTCATGACTTAGACCGTGAAGGACTAGGATTTCCATAGGCCTGATTGGGGTCCACTCTCCACTAATGTAGGTTTAGTAGTTCATGAAGATCATTAGGGCTTGGTTTGGTTAAGGTTAATTTGGCCAAGGGTATTTCAGAATAGAAAACGGGTTAATGTTGTTAACATAACGTTACCCAAGGCTCAACGCTTGGCACATTCACTCTCAAATCTCCATAGAAAGATTGGAAACAATCCCAAACATGCATTTAAGACTGACGTACTCACTTGTCAAAAGAAACAGAAATCAAAACCGTATTTACATTTGATTTGTTTCTTTTTTTTTTTCTTTTCAACGAACACACCCCCAAACTTATTTGATTGTTACAATTGAAGGGATGTGTCAAATACAAACGAAAAATGACAAGTGAGTACTCAAATACCAAATCAATTATAAGTTCTCCCTAAACCCAACCGCTCACTTCAAGTAGCATAATGAATGCTAACTTGATTCGCTCAAATTCTGCCTTTGGTTTAGTGATAAAGGACTGCCAGAAATTCAATTGGCCATAGGATTGGTTTATGTGTTCTGAATTGAATTTTCATTTAGGCTTCGACAGGGTGACGAAGGATAATCATGTTACAAGGTAGGCTTCAAAGGCTCAAGCGACAAAGAGAATGCCTAAATCACGTCTCCTGAACTACCTCGCCTAGGATTTCGCCTCAAGCTTCCCCTCAATCAAGTTCTAGAATCCTTAATGTGTCTTGAATTTGGTTAATCAATAATCTTCCTCAAATTAATTGAATAAAAATACATTCAGTCTATGTGCCCGTGCAAATTAGGATCTATAATAATATTTACCAAAAAACATAGTCAAGCACACAGAATCACACATGCATGGGTATTACCCTTGACTTTGAAAACAACCAGGGGTAATTTTCATCATTGGGTAATGGCCCAGATGAACAAAAAACTCAACATAAAAACAACAACACAAAAACAAAAACACATTATAACCTAAACACACATGCAATATGAGAAAATGATAACACATAAACTAACATACGACTACATACTACACATCACCCCCAAACTTAAAGTGGACAGTGTCCTCAGCGAACCCAATCATCATTCTCAACATATATGAAATTAAAGCATGCTGACGAAGGGTGTTTAGAACACTTACCTAGGAGGCGAGAGAATCTCGCCTCCGAATCAAGTCGGATGTGATGGATCAAAAATAATTGCTTGGGTTGTCTCCCAAGAAGCGTGTGGTTTAATGTCCTCAGCCCGACATTCAGAATGCCCTCAAGATTGGCGAGATTTTGCTTTGGATGGCTCGATCTTTCAACGAAACGCCTCACTGGCTTATGTGCTTGGCCAAGCACAATAAACGACTTGGAATCCCGTCGAAAGGGATGCATCAATACCCATCGATCTAACATCGGCATGTACCCTGCATTGGAAACAAAAACAAAACTACAAACAAAAATTATATACAAAGAAATGCCTAAAGTAAAATTAAGTCATTTACACACAATATCAATACTAACGAAATCGCCAATCCCGGAAATACGTAACACTTGCTTCTCCTATCTAAAACTTAAGTCTAGAGCCGTTACCGCATTTCTCCGACAATAACATCAAAACAATCCCCGGTAACGGCGCCAAAAACTTGGTAGAGGCGTGAAATACGCCGCTACTTAAACTCACAAGTATACGAGGTCTAAGTTTTAGTATAGTGTGATTGTTAAGATCAGGTTATCGTATCCACAGGGATTTGTGTCGTTATTATCGAATACCGCATTTGTAGTGACTTAATTTTATCTAGGCGAAAAACAAATGTATTTAATTAATTAAACTAATAATAATATATCCTAAATTAACTACACTAATATTCTAATATGTTTTAGGATGAAGAATCGCCTAGGGATTAACGTGTTTACAAATACGTGTTCGATCTCGATTTACTCACGTTTACGGTGTTCGACCTATTTGACAACCTCGGTACGTAAACTCCACCGCCACCTCTCCCGAGTGTAAGACGGAGGAATACATGACTTTGAGTCAACGAAGAAGTCCCACTCAACGTCTTAATGACCCTAGGTCACGTGAGTCTCGCCCAACGTCATTGATTGCACACAATCTAACTTTCTTTCGGGTTATTGGATCGTCGTGTTGTGTTTACCCTATCGACAATCTCCGTTCTAAAACTCCCTTGCCACCTCTTTCGAGTATAATACGAGGGATATAATGCAACTACGAGTCAATGAAAAAGTCCCCCTCAACATCTTAACGACCCTAGGTTGCGTGATTCTTACCACAACGTCATCGATTGTCTACGATTCAAACCCCGACTGGGTTATAGAATCGTGGCGTTTGTTTACCCTAATCCAAATCCAGGGTTTGTCAAAATCCCATTTTCTCCATTTATCAATCCAAGCATAATAAACAAACAATACGATAAACGCAATCAAACTACAAAGAACAAACATAAACGCAACACTGAAATCATCCAAACAACGTATTCATAAATATAGTGTTAATCCCTACTACAATCCATATTTAACTCGAGGCCATAGCTGTATATACAATAAAATAACAAGCTAAACATGCTCACATACTCCTAATATAAAGAAATAAGGAAAAACAATCGAAGAACTTAGCCTTGTCCGAAGATAAACCGCTAAGAACGCTCTACGATCGATTCACCGTCTTCTCCACTTCGGGATGTGAGATCCACCTCTAAAACTCCTAAACTTAGGCCTAAATATATCCTAAGGTACTCAAAAAACCAATAGGAAAAGAGAGAGAACAGCCAAGGGGGAGGAGATGGGGTATTTATAGCCAAAATATCTAAAAAATATCTCAAGACTGTGCAGGGCAAATCCGCTTAGGTGGAGTTAGGTTGGTTCGGCTGACCGCCTAGGCGATGGAGTAGGCGGTGGACTTGGAGAACATTCTGTTGGATTTTCGCCTAGGCGAAGAAAACTTTGCCTAGGCGAGCGGCTGTCAGTAGCCCATCTTCGTTTTCTGTTGGATTTCTGCCTAGGCGAAGGAATTTTTTCCTAGGTGGTCATCCATCAGTGACATTTTTGCTCTTTTCTCAGCTTCTTCACTGCCTAGGCGGTGGGCCTGTTTCGTATTTTAGCCTCCGAGCTTGTTTATCCACCGTAACTTCGAATCGTTTTGGTTCGATCTCATCATTTTAGCTCCAGTTTCCTATATTTTTGCCCCACACACCTGATTTTATACAAAAGATAAAAACTAATTAAAACATAATAAAAATAACTATAAACGTACTCGAAAACTAACAAATTCGGATTAGAAATACATAAGTAATTTACACCTATCAATAACTAATAACAAGAAAACATAATAGCATACTACATATTACCTCCAAACTTAAAACGGGCAGTGTCCACAACTATCCAACATTGAACTCAAATAAAGCATGACGACGAAGAGGGTTTTGAACACGTACCTGAGAGGTGAGACAATCTCGCCTCCGAATGAAGTCGGAGGTGATGGATTAATTTATTTGAAAACTTGGGTTGCCTCCCAAGAAGCGTTTGGGTTAATGTCCTCAACCTAACACAGAGAAGGGCTCGTCAAAGAGGGACTTCTGCCCGTAGTATGTGTCATACAATACCACATACGGGTCTTGATTCAGAATGCCCTCAAGATTGGTGAGATGTGGCAATAATTGGCCCGTATTTTCAACTCAATTCTACTTCATCTCATGTGTTTGGTTGGCTTGATAGAACGGTGTTGCAAGTAAAGTAGGATAGGTGAGCTACATTAGATCCTCATAGATGTGATCGTCTTCGATCGATGGTGGCATGACAATGTGGATCTCAAATGTTGAAGAATCAGAATCGTCGATCCACACTTGGGTTTTCTCCTCAGTAGAATCATTATCATAAAATGTACCCAAGTTTCTCTCGCTCGTATTCGGTTCCTCACGGTGGCTTTCACATTTGGATGTGACATGTGCATTTCTCAATGCTACCATTTATAACTCGGCCTTAATGAAGCAAATAAGTTGACTGATTTGAGTCTCATCAACTTCAGTGAAGGTCATTTCAATATTGTCAAGACGAACCTCATGTTCATTGAGATGGTCATTTGTCTCCCTCCAAAAAGCTTGAGTCTACCCCATAAATTCAGCGAACATTTCCTCTAGGGGGGGGAAGACTATACATGTCGGTTTGGGGTGTCAATCCATGACGTCGAAATGGTGGAACTATCCCCCAAGCTTTGGTAGCTTATTGAATAGTTCCAACTTTGAAAATAAAACTCCTCCATGTCTTCCAACAACCAATAGGCTTCATCTGCAGTTAGTTTGTTGAAAGAAGTGGTACCGTTTCCTTCTCCAACCCAAGTTCTTGTTGCGGCTAGTAACCCGTCGAGGAAGTTTAGTAGTTGACACTTTCTCGGGAAACCATAACTGGGGAACCAAAATAGAAACTCCTTGTGTCGATACCAGGCACAATAAAACGGCTTAGAATCTCATTTAAAGGAATGTAACAATACTTGTCGATCTAACATCTTCAAGTACCTTATAAGAAAAAACAAACTAAAAACAAAAATTATAAACAAAATAAATGCGTAAATTAAAATCAAGTTACTTACTCACAATATCAACAACATTCTAAAAGCCAATCCTCGGCAACAGTGCCAAAAACTTGGTGGCGGAATATTATGTCGCTACTTTCACCGCAAGTGTACGGGTCAAGTTTTATAGAATAGTGAATGAGAAGGGTTGTCGTATCTACAGGGTTGGATTAAATTGTCGTTAAGTACCGTGAATATCATAACCAAAATTTATCTAGGCAACTCAAATTAGGGTTTTTGTTTTTAGTATATACTAAATTAAATTAATAACTAATTCAATTACAATACTAAATATACTATATAGGAATATATTATCTAAGGATTAACTTCGTATTATTATTCATGGTTGATCCAATCTAATTTACATTAACGGTATTCAAAAACTATCCGACAATCTAGGTATCAAAAACTCACTCACTACCTCTCCCGAGTGTAAAGTGAATGAATATGCGACTTTGCATCAATGCCGATGTCTCCATCTAGCGTCTAAATGACACTAATCACATGAGTCTTGCCCCAACCTCAAGGATTGCACATTTTCTAATGCTTTCCCGAGTCATTAGATCGTCGCATTGTGTTTTAACTCTAGTCTGAATCTGGGGTTACCTCTCTCGAGTGTCAAACCCCGTATTCTCAAATCGACCACAATATCATAACGAGTATACTATGGAGGTAAAAAAATTGTAAACACGATTGAATATGGATGAACAACTGTTAACAAAACACGATTTAGTCAAACAACGTTTTCGTGAACTCAATCAATCCCTAGACAATAGATATTTAGCTACTCATGATCTTAACCGAATATTCATTAAAATAAGAGAAAAACATAATCATTCAATATACAAAACTTAAGAACAAAGAGAGAAACAAGAATGGAAAGCTCATTTGTGAAGTGAAGTGTTTCACTTCCGCAAAAATCGTTCCGAAATTGTTTTCTCTTCTTCAATTGATGATCTCATCTTCTTGGTTCTTGATCTTGAGCTCTCAAATATCCCAAAATTGTCCCAAAAAATGTGCCTATTGTGTTGGGGAAGAAGGGGATATTAAGGGATCCAAAATATCTAAGAAAATATCCCAAAATATCTAAGCCACCTGGTGTTAGACTGGAAGTACCACTGCAGCGGTGGGAAGTCAATAGGTTTCTTCTAGTTGACTACTATTGCAGTGGAGGCCATCACTGCAACGGTAAAGTTCACCGCTCTAGCGGTGGTCAAGTAAAATGTTTCGGTTTGATTGATCGCTGCAGCGGTGAGTATGCAGTTTCTAACCTTACCCTTTTTCAACTTTTCTTCACCGACGTCCCACCGATTTGGTCGATTTTCAACCGTTTTCATCCCTTTTCATCCCAAACACCTAATTTATACCAAAACAATTAAAAATGAATTAAAACATATTGAAACATTACAATAACACTCAAAAACTATCAAAATAGGGTTGAGAATATATAGATAAATTCCACCTATCAACATGGAATGTATGGATGCATTGAATCTAGATATTTTCTCAAAATATCTTAGGGTTAACTAGAAACCTTAAAATCTAACCGTCAATTACAAGACAAACTTACCCTATTCAATCCAAAACCAATCGAATGTGTTCTCACAAAGTAATGACTCATCATAGAGCATTAAGTTCAAGGTGACACATCCAGACTACATACATTGCACCTTGGAAGCATTGATGGCAACTAAACTGAAATAATCAAACTAACTGGTACATATCCTCTAAACCAAACCGAAAGTATCACATCTTGCCATTAATGCACCCATGTGCAACCAATAGGATTTGAGGGAGTGTAATAATTGGTAATGATTGCCAATCATTAGTAATGATTTCCAGTCATTACTAAATCTAGGAAAAGATTTGGTAACCATTACCGAATCTTTAAGGATCTTTCCTTACACTTTGAATTTGTTCAAAGGTGATCAAAACCAAATCAAGAGAGCAAGTCCCCTAGGATAAACAAACCCTAAGGAAGGGCCTGACATAGCCTGTGCATTAATTAATGCACGGGACCTTGGCCTATAAATAAGAGGCCCCAATTTTCATTTTTTTCAAGTCTTTAGGACATAGATTCTCTCTCTAAGATTGAGCAATAGTCTCGGGTGCTACAATTTTTAAGTAATTCTCTTGAATAGCACATCATTATTCTGCTAAAATTCGATCACGAAAGGTTTTTTCAGGTTCTTGGAGCAAGAACTCAGGAGATTGACCGTCACTAATCAAAGACAAGCCAAGAAGATCAGGGAAGAAAGGGAGGCAATCACTTGGGGAAGACTACTTTCCCTAAGTAGGTATGTTTTCTTCAAAACAAAGTGGAATCATGTAGGTATCATGCATTAAATTCATGTACATAACCTAAATAACCTATAAACAATTGAAAAATATTAAATTTATGTTATACAAAACCAAATCTTATAAAACTTGTTCAAGATCATGTTAAGAACATCAAGAACATCGAAGAACATGTTAAGAAAATGTGAGGAATGAAATCATCCAAGAACATGTTAAGAACATGTGAGGATGCAAATAAAATGTCGATCCCACCATAAGTTGTGCATTGTCTCTACGATTCTCTCATGAACACTTTGAATTGAGCTCTATTAACTATTAACCTAACCATATAAACTGTTAATAAACTGGTTTACTTTATGTTAACTGTCAAGATCACAGCCTGGTCGGCTAGTGGACTGGCACTTATATATATATACTACACTGACAGACCCTTGTAGCTAAAAACTTGGGATACAGGGAGGGTCTCTGTTCCGTCATGGATATGTGTGATTTTTCTTTAGAAACCTTCTTGTTTTTCTTAGTTACGAGTAGGACTAGCATAAATACATGGTATTTTATTTTCTTTTTAACTAAACAACTTAAAAACAAAACTAAACTAATGAGTTTAGTTAAGGTGTTCTTGACAAAATCAAAGAGATTATATATATATATATATATATATATATCATGTTGTGATCAATGTCATGTTTTAAAAATAAAATTAACTAAAACTAAGTTGTAACCCTAAATAAAATATGTAACTACCCGATTTCCTAAGGCCGCTACTAGGTTTCTCCTCAGACAATTCTACCCAAAATAATTAGCTATTCATAAATAAATTAGTATGACTAATAGTTCCGCTCTGATACCAACTATAACGAGCCGGTTTCCGAGAGCCGACATGCGGTTTCTCTCTTCGATGAATTAATACTAAAACTGAAACAACTAATATTTCATTTTATATAAAATCTGACAAATTTTACAGTTACGACGATAATTATAATTATCAAATTTTTGTGTCGATTTTACAACTGTGAATAGTAAATATAACAATTACAAATAACTATTTTATCCGTAAATATAACTAATAAATAATTTCTTTTTAATCTATTGAATTAGTTTCTATTCAATAATATCATAAAATTTATTACTCATAATAGCCAATGTTTTATAGCCAAAAACTCATTAGAATATTACTGTCGCCAATATTCCAAAAGCCAATATTCTAATAATGATATTATTGGCATATTACAATAAAATATTGAGTCAATATTTTATTGGGATTTTGAGTAAGTCAGTCAATATTACTGCCGCCAATTCCAAAAGCCAATATTCTAATAATAATGGTAGAAAAAATTAGAATATTCTAATATTTATAACTATTGAATACATCGATTCAATTTTTGCAACAGTAAATACTAAATACGATCATTACAAATATAAATTCAACTAAAATTCTTATAATTATAATAAGAATTATCAAATTACTGTCTATTGTGATATCACAATAATTTATACATGCTTGTGGCAATTTTAGAATGAAATTATAACAGATAATATGAAATGACATTATTATATAATAGTGTGATATTTTATTACACTAATGACCACTATTAAAAATGATAGTGACAGTGTGATAAATTATTATACTATTAAAAAACTAATAATAGTGAATGACCCTGTTTATAGTGTTTATTTAATATGTATATTATCTTATCCAACCTAGCACTAATATTTTATTAGACGACCACATGAACATTAGTTTATTTTGTCGCATCAATGTTTTTTTACAATAGTAAATAATCAGTACAATTTCTTAAATAGAAATTCAAATGAAGTTCCCATCGTGGTTTTGTCATCATCAGCCTTGAAATCAAAACTGTGGAGTTGTGAGCCAACGCTTAGTAGAATTTTAACCCGTCTAATACGTACATTTAATTAATACAACAATTAAAATAAATTGACATGATTTTTACATAGTTTTCACATAATTATAATTATTTCATAAAATTGAACAGTTAAAATTCAACCAAAATAATAACATAAATCAAACAGTAGAAAAATTAAATAAATATATTAAAAGAATTGTGAAATTCTAACTAAAATCCAAAGCCGATATCCGAACTAGGATTGGAATACTAAAGAAAAAACATTTATATATATATATACAGAATAATTTATCTCATCCTCCACATACACGTATAATGCATGTATATAATAGTTCCCATGGAAACCAACACATCTACTGTAATACCCTGAAAATTTTATATTTTTGAAAAATATTATTTTATATAAGTTTAATATTTTTGGAGATGGTTCTGTAAATTTGTGGTACAAATATATACTTGATAATTTTTGAGGTAAAATATTAAATTTATATTTTTTAAAATATTATTTTATATAAGTGTAATATTTTTGGGTTGTTTTGTATATTATGTAAATTTATAATAAATATTTGATAATTTTTGGGAAATAAGTATAATTATTGGATTTCATAGGAATTACTTTATAATTAAGGGTGTTTAATGTAATTTTTAAAACACTTAATGGCTAAGAAATCCTGTTTGTGGCGGGAAAATAAAAAAGAAGAGAAAGAAATCATAGCCATATATTAATTCACAAAGTTCCATGTGTAGTGGATGTGCATTACACGTGTGTTTACTTAAATTATATAATAATAATAATAATAATAATAATAATAATAATAATAATAATGATTCTAAAGGCTTTGGAGATTGATTTATAAAGAACATTCGATATATATATATATATATATATATATATACATAAGTTGTATATATAGGTAATAGACATACATATATATAATATAAGCGTCATTCATTGTAACTTGGATGAGGGACAAGAAAGATCATTCCGATTCCGTTTTGGATTTTGACTTCGAATTTCAGTTAGAATTTCTAACTATTTTAATACTTGTATTTAGTCTATTTATGTGATTCAGGCGAAAGTTGTCGTTAATTTTAGTTGTTAGTTTTTGTGAAATATTTAGGTTTATCATGTGGAATTTATGTGACAAATATGTTTATGTGTTTTACTTGGGATTTGATTAAATACACGTATTGGAGTGGTTGGAATTCTACTGAGCATTGGATCGCAACCCCACAATTTTAATTGTAGGGCCGGTGACGACAAAATGGCGACAGGAATTATTTTAGAATTTTTTTTGTAATAATTGTAGTTAATATTTATCATTGTAAAAATTGAATCGATAAATTGATTATAATTATTGTTGTCATATTGTAAAATTTAAATCAATAATTATAACTGTC
This sequence comes from Eucommia ulmoides, assembly GCA_016647705.1. Lineage (NCBI taxonomy): Eukaryota > Viridiplantae > Streptophyta > Magnoliopsida > Garryales > Eucommiaceae > Eucommia > Eucommia ulmoides. The sequence goes on from CM028337.1 coordinate 36,150,044, forward strand.
ACCGTAGTTATAAAATTTTCTCAGATTTATAATGGATATTCAGTTTGAGTATTAATTCTCCGAGTAAAGAAACCGCGTGCCGACCCTAGGAGGCCGGGTCGTTACAATATTATAAATCATTATTAATATTAATGATTTCATATTAGTCAAATATTTATGATTATAATTTGCGGTTTAAGGTAATATAATATTAGTGGAATAGTCGAAACGGACTGAAGAAAATATTTATTTTTTTCTTGTGATTCTTATGACCCCCAGTTTGTGTTAATATTATTACTTATAATATTTTGATTAAACTAATAAAAATATTAATATTAAACTAATTATAATTTGCAAAATTGTCGCCATCGCATTGCAAAATTTTCCAGATTTTTATAAAATAAAATATTGGCAATTCGAATTTGGTTTTAATTCTCCTTGGGGAGAAACCAAGTGGTGGCGGCAGGAGTTTCATTTGAATTTTGTTTTGCAATAATTGTATTTATTATTTACTGTTTGAAAAATTGAATCGATGTATTTGATAAATATAATTGGTCTCCGTTGCGTTGTAAAATTTATCGAATTTTATAGAATAAAATATGGGTCTTTCAGTTATAGTTTTAATTCTCCAAGGGGAGAAACCTAGTGACAGCCCTGAGAAATCGGGTCGTTATAAGATGGTATCAGAGCTAGTTTGCAACTACCCTAGACTTGGGTTTTGGTATACATTACTCATAATAAACGAAGTAATATTTAAAAAAATAATAAAAATAACTCATTAATTTTCGGATAACTTATTCAGAGCCAATTGTCGTTCACTCTTACAACATCGCCTGATGATGAATTCAATGAAGATTTTTTTTTAGATATTATTAAGTTCATATAGGAATTGCTACCACATATCTATGGTTGGATTATAAAAAATGATGAGTTAGATAGGAATTGACTAAAGAAATCGATTTAAAAAAAAAAAACAAAGCAAAACAAATGCATGAGCATGCGGTTATTCCTTATTAGAGATTTAATTTTGTTCTATCAAATATGTTCTATAAAATTTGGTTTTGACACTTTGTAACCTTAAAGTTTGATAAAAAATTCAATTTGGCCCATATAATTTTGATTGAACATATTGTTTACTTTGTGAACCGATAGTTATATATGTTAGTGTTGTTGTTTATTTTTGTGCTACTTTGTATGATCTAAGGGTTCAAAAAAAATGTGAAAAGTGGTATTATAAGACTGAAATTCGCATTATTATTTTCCTGATGGTTTACTTTGCGTGATTTGACTTGGATTAAATGATAGTGTAATACAACCTTTATTAGGTGCTCTAAATCCATGCCTACCCAATTTAAATTCTATTATTTTATTTAATTATTTGGTCCATATTTGCATACATTGACGCCTTCGTTATGTTTTTCAGTGCTTTGACACTTTGCACCTATGTGTTGTTACCATTATTTCACTTTGGTCCCTATAAGTTTCAAATTGAACATACTAACATTTTAAGTGGCATGTGATTAATACAACTTACCAATAATAAGTTAAATAATCCTTAGTAAGTATCGTGTTAGTCGTGGACCATAGGAATTGTAGTTGAATTGGAGGTATTAATTTAAAGGTGTTTTTTATCTTCTATATAAATCGTCAAATTATATTTTTGTATTAAATTGTGAAAAAAAAATGTTGATGAAAATGAACAATTTTACGATGATTAATGAATCAAGTAAGATTTGAAAGGTGGAAAAATAATTTTTATTATCTTACTACGTCATAGTTGTCTTCTCGTCAAGAGGGCATGTCCTGTGAGATGTGGATATATGTTGTTACCTGTCAGGCAAATCCTGTAGGGTGGATTTATGTTGTTACATGTCAGGCAAGTCCTGTAGGGTGGATTTATGTTGTTACCTACCAGACAAGTTCTACATGGTGGTTGCTCCTACCATTGGAGAATGGCCCCTAATAACCACCTTAGATGGCACAATTATACATGTTACGGTACTGTCGTAACTCCTAATCATGAAGTGAAATGATCCTATGGCTAGTAGAAAAATATGTGTGCGATATTTTATTATATATCAAAATAATTTGATTAATTGATTTAAAAACATCATTTTATTGTAATGGTATCATTGGAATTTTATTCCAGCTTGGTGTGTAGTTATATTATAGTATATTTTGGAAAGCGGTGTTTGATAAATATACTTGATCCATAAATTGTTTTGATATTACGAAGACGACGTGTGCATTATCTTCTATGTAAATTGCAATCATATTTTTCGTACTAAAAAAAAAATAGCTTATTAAAATGAATTATTTTATAACGTTACGCGGATCAAATAAATTTTTAAATATGGAAAGTGATTTTTACTATCCAACAATGCCATAGTTGTCTTATCGTCAAGATGGCATGTTCGGCGAGATGTAGATATATGTTGTTACCTGTCAGGCAAGTCCTGTAGGATGGATATATGATGTCACCTGTCAGGAAAGTCCTGTAGGATGGATATATGTTGTTACTTGTCAGGCAAGTCCTATAGGGTGGATATATGGTTACCTGTTAGGAAAGTCCTGCAGGATGGTTGCTCTTACCATTGGAGATATTGAATGGTCTTAACACTGATAAGCACCTTAGATGACATAGTTGGACATGTTACAGTACCGTTATAACTCCCGATCATGAGGTAAACGATCCTATGACTGACAAGGAAGTATGTCATTTTATTATATACAAGTGAGTTGACCGGTTGATTTAAATTCGGTTGTTCTATTATGATGATAGTTTTTTTGAGGTTTGGATACTACCTAGTGGGGTTATATTTTATTGGAAAGTGAATTTTGATAAAAATACTTGATCTATAAAATGCTTTTATATTACGAAGACAGTACACCAATAAAATAATTGAGATAAATATTGATCCATTACTAATGATTGGTAGAGGCGGAGCATGGGGTTATTGTGAAACTATCGAGAGCCAATTATTATTTTGAAATGTTAATTTGAATTTTTGAGCTTAATTGGTGTTGTAGAAATGCGAGTGGGGGCTTTATATAATATTTTTGTTTATATAGTTTGCGTGAGTATTGAATTCAGTATTGAACTCGTTATATTACATGGCTTTCGAGACGTAATTATGTGATTTGAGTTGTATTTGATTTTTATAATTTGACACGTATTTAGGTGTTTGAAATGTATTTTCATAGTTGAGACATAATTATGTGTTGGTGACATATTTACGCCAGATATTTATGTGGTTTGGGATATATTTATCTATTTCAAGATGTATTGATGTGGTTGAGGCATGTTTATGTATTTCGACAAGTATTTATATATTTTGAGACATACTTAGTTGATTGCCACATATGTATGTGTTTTGAGATGAATTTATGTGGTTGGGTTGTATTTATGTGTTTTGAGATGTATTCATATGATTTTAACGTATTTAAGTGTTTTGAGACATATTTACATAGTTGGGAAGTGTTTATGTGTTTTCAGATGCATTGCCGAAAATTTATTTGGAATTTGGATTATTTGATATTTATGAAAAGTTTACGAGATTATTGAAATTTTAATATGGATATTGGGATTGATTAGTTTTAGTCTCATGGGACAGTCCACAAGGAATTGGGTTATTTGTCGGATATGATGTTGGTTATGATATCTTGGGTTGAAATGTCAGATAAAATTGGTAAACACTGGTTAAGGGATATGGCAGTGAACTTGAAAAGTTATGCCAAGTGGAAAAATTATTGAGGTCGTAGACTTGTTAGAATTGAGATAGACCCTATCCATAGAGACTACCATGATATTTTAGAGATATATTGTTATTTATTGCTATTTTTATCAAAGTAGCACAACGAAAACATTTAGAAACATAAGATTACTTAGCAATTAATTACCTATGTTAGGTGTTACCAACCAAAATACATCATTTCCATATGTTATTGGATATAATGGGGGCCATTGCGAACACGGATATAGCAATGTGTGGAATGGATTTTGACGGTTATGAATTATGGGTGACTTTCGATTATGGGACCCTACATAGCGAAATTTCGAGGACGAAATTTACTTCAGGGGGGGGGGGTAGATTGTAATACCCTAAATTTTTTATATTTTTGAAAAATACTATTTTATATAAGTTTAATATTTTTTAAGACGGTTTTGTAAATTTGTGGTACAAATATATACTTGATAATTTTTGGAGTTAAATGTTAAATTTATATTTTTAAAAATATTATTTTATATAAGAATAATATTTTTGGGTTGTTTTGTATATTATGTAAATTTATAATAAATATTTGATAATTTTTGAAAAATAAGTATAATTATTATGTTTAATAGGAATTATTTTATAATTAAGGGTATTAAATGTAATTTTTAAAACACTTAATAGCTAGGAAATCCTGTTTGTGGCTAGAAAAAAAAAAAAAAGAGAAAAAAATCATGGTATATTAATTCACAAATTTCCATATGTGTAGTGGATGTGCATTACACGTGTGTTTACTTAAATTACATAATAATAATGATTCTAAAGGCTTTGGAGACTGATTTATAAAGTACTTCCGATATATATACACATAAGTTGTATATATAGGTAATAGACATACATATATATAATATAGGCATCATTCACTGTAACTTGGACTAGGGGCAAGAAAGATCATTCTAATTTCGTTTTGGATTTTGACTTCAAATTTCAGGTAGAAATTCTAACTCTTTCAATATTTGTATTTAGTCTCATTATATGATTCATGCGAAAGTTGTCATTAATTTTAGTTGCTAGTTTTCGTGAAATATTTAGGATTATCATGTGGAATTTATGTGAAAAACATGTTTATGTGTTTTACTTGGGATTTGATTAAATTCACGTATTAGAGGGGTTGAAATTCTACTAAGCGTTGGCTAACAATTCCATAGTTTTGACTGTAGGGCCAGTGACGACAAAACGACGACAAGAATTATATTAGAAATTTTATTTGTAATAATTGTAGTTAATATTTACCATTGTAAAAATTGACTCGATAAATTAAATATAATTATTGTCATCATATTGTAAAATTTAAATTGATAATTATAACTGTCGCTGTCGTTGTAAAATATTCTCATATTTATAATGGATATTCAATTTGAGTATTAATTTTTCGAGGGAAAAAAATCGCGTGATAGCCTTGGAAGACCGGGTCGTTATGATATTATAAATCATTGTTAATATTAATGATTTAATATTGGTCAAATATTAATGATTATAATTTGCCGTTTAAGGAAATATAATATTAGTAGAATAATCCAAACCGGCTGAAGAAAATATTTATTTTCTTTGATGTGATTATTACGACCCCCAGTTTGTGTTAATATTATTACTTATAATATTTTGATTAAACTAATAAAAATATTAATATTAAACTAATTATAATTTGCAAAATTGTTGTCGTCGCATTGGAAAATTTCCCGAATTTTTGAAAAATAAAATATTGGCAATTCGAATTTGGTTTTAATTCTCCTTAGGGAGAAACCAAGTGGCGGTGACAAGAGTTTCGTTTAAATTTCTTTTTGTAATAATTGTATTTATTATTTACTATTTGAAAAATTGAATCGATTTATTCGATAAATATAATTGGTCGCCATTGCGTCGTAAAATTTATCGAATTTTATAGAATAAAATATGGGTCTTTCAGTTATAGTTTTAATTCTCCAAGGGGAGAAACCTAGTGACGGCCTTAGGAAACCGGGTCATTACACCTATGTCCTAAAAATTGTGGCTAATATGATTCCCAACCATTTTTTTACTTTGCCATGTGTCAATCCCTTTTTCTCCTTCAATTTCGTGGCCATAATTTGATTACTTAGTCATTAAGAGTTTAGAAATTATATTTAATATCCCATGATTATAAGATAATTCATATTAACCCTAATAATTACACTTATTTTTTCAAAATTATCAAATATTTATTATAAATTTGTATAATATATAAAACAACCCACAAATATTTAAACTTATATAAATTAATATTTTCAAAAATATAAATTTAACATTTAGCTTCAAAAATTATTAAGTATATATTTATACCACAAATTTACAAAATTGTCCCCAAAAATATTAAACTTATATAAAATAATATTTTTCAAAATATAAATTTTCAGGGTATCACAAAAGAACTATGTCAGAGCTGATCTTTAGTTATTCATTAAAGTACGTAGGCAACCTCATACGGGTTCGGTCACCTTTAATAAATAAATTCATTTCCTTTAAACCTTAAATAAACGAACTATGTAAAAACCTGATTCTCATTAATCCAAGATACATAGGCAACCCACATTTGAGTTCGGTCACAAATCCTAATAATTTAGTCTTAGTTTGCATGTCGGAATTACATGTCGACCAGATTTCTTGTGAAAACAAGGATATGTAGGAAACCTATATAAGGTTTCGTCTCTTAAAAATACAAAAAAAATATTTTCATTTCATATATCTTGCATATTTATATTTCTCTCTTATAAACTGCTATTGATGTCGCTGCCTAGAATACTATTGCATAGTGTAGTATTTACTGCTTTCATTACATAAAAACACAAAAATATTTTCATTTCTAGTTGTAGTTGCATAATAGATATTTACCGCTTTAATCATGCCAAAAATACATAAAAAAAATTAAAAAAAAAAAAAAAGAGAGAAAAACTTTAAAAAAAGGGAATTATTTTGTCAACGAAATCAAAGAAAGTTACTCGGGTAGTGTGTAACAGTGAATATTCATTTAGACTAAGGTACTGTTTATGGACGGGTGTCTTGGGGTGCGTAAAATCTTTCCCGAGCATAACCAAACCCCGAACTTTAAGAATATCTCTAGTATAAAGACCTTATGCAGTCAAAACATGGGCCATTTTAAAATAAAATGAATTTATAAAAATTCTGGTAACCTAGCACACCATTTAACCCATGCTAGGTGGCAACTCCTTTTTAAATATAAAATTTTGGCCCAAGAAGTTATTCAAAACCGACGCCTAGAAAATCCCTTGAAAACCCATTTCAAAATGAACGAATTTGGACGACTTCAATATGGAGGAATGAAACTTGTTTCCTCTCCTTCTGCTATCAAAATCCAGGGTGCGTCAGCTTCGACGACTCCACTAGGGAATCTCATAAGAGGGTCAGGCTTAGTTGGACTATAAATTTATATTCACGGTTAAATAAAACCCAAGAAATGTGTCTTTTATTTTTAAACACAATTAATTCATTTTTAAAATTGATAAATAGTAATAAATAAATAAATAATAATAAATAATAAAATAATAATAAGTAATAATAAAATAATAAATAAATAAATAATAATAATAATAATGATGATGATGATGATAATAACAAATAATGTTAATAATAATAAAATAATAATAAAAATATATGTTGAATTTTTTTTTTAGGCTAAATTTAATTTTACATATTCTGTATATACTAGCATGCATACATATTTATTGTCTTTTACTTCATTTATATTAACATCTTTTAATACTGCATTTTAAATACTGTCTTTAGATTCCTACATTTCATTTTCTTATACTCTCTCCAATGCACGAGCACTCACTATTGCATTGTATATAATGATGAAAACCCAAGCCGTAACCCTCTTAGGGATATAGAGACCAACAGTAGGGGCTGATGTCTGTGATTTTGTCACACAGAACTAAGCCCTGAAATCCCTTAGGATAGAAAGAGAAGTTCGTAGAAGCAAGGCCAGGGGGTCTCTCCCCTGGGATCCGCCTACGAAACTCGACTCGCTCAGACCACCAACCAACGATGGATGTTCCCTGGGGAGGACGCTGGAGGTTTGAAGGTCTGGGAATTGAAGCTTTTTAGGATGCGCTAGAAGAAAAACCATAACCTCATATAATGATCCTAGGACAGAGGATAACCAAAACCCTATTCTACTTTGGACACTTATCTTGGAGAGAGATTTGTTTTTATCTTCTATACCGTTAAATATATAATTTTCGTATTAGGTAGACAAAATAAAACTTCTAGGACCAGTAGGGGCATAATAAACAGTGTAAGAGTTCTTGTTCTATCCGACGCATTGCTGGCTTGCTTGGAGCGAAAAACTGTTTTCCAAAATCGCAATACGGAGCAAGCTGTAGGAGAGAACAAAAATCCTTGTTTCACTTAATACAATAAATCCTCAAGTATAAACATTAAATCCTAAATTCCCATTTCATTCATGATAATGTACTTAAAAACTTATTCGATCAAATCACAAATATATTCACCTTTAAAATGCACGATAAGTAAAAAATAATAGCCTTTGCCAAACAAAGTTGTCTAAGGTTCGCCTACTAAGATAACACAAAGTAATCCACTTCGATTATGCAAAATCATGCCGATCTTACCAAAATATAAGAAAGTGTCGTCACCCAGTCAAATCAGGACTGTGTGATCCAAATAATAACTATACGTCGGACTATGTTTTCCCTAGAGTTTATGTGTCATGTCCTAAGAATAGTGTCCTTTCTCATAAATCCTATACAGTAAGAATTGTGCACCTTTAGGAAGACATTTTGTTTAGGTTCAAAATGCCTTAAGCAGGTCAAAATTTCTCTTGATAGGAGTCCACCTAAGGTTTACCATTCAAACTGTCAAGATAAATTCACTCGCAGTGGAACATCATGAGATCAAATGTGTCTTAGAACCTTCCCCAAGCCCTAAGATTGATGATCTATCTTTTAAGGGAGAAAAAGGATAATTATGCCATTAGTTCCTTAGGAAAGTGATTTATGGTTGAGGGAAAAATGGGACAATCCTATCATTATGTCCTAAGATAAATGGTCCAATTGTGTCATTAGGTCGTAAGAACAATGGTATTTTTTTCAAGAAAGAAAATGGACAAGTCTATTATCAAGTTCTAGGAGTAATTATCCCTAATTTGAAAAGAAAAATATGGGGAATAATTATGTCATTTAAGTCCTAGAATTCATGATCAATGTCTTGGGGAAGAAAGTGATAATTTTGCCTTAGAGTTCTAGGAATAATGATCTCTATCTTGGGGATAAAAGGTCAATCATGCCATAGTTCTAAGATGACTGTAACTTTTAAACTTGAGGATGAACCAAAGTTGTAAGTTACCCTGGATCTACTAAGACATGTCCAAGCCGAGGTCTGTCCAGAGCATACCTCAAAGTTGTTTGCTAAAGTTATGTCTTCCTAGGTTTTGCATACATATAGCACAAACATAATCATCTGTGTAGACATACTCACACGTAGTCAAGAATATAACCATGCATAAAGATAAGATAATTTGCGTCCTTAAAAGTTTATTACTAGAGGTCTAGGTTGTTAATCACTTAATAACCTAGGAAATCTGCTTTAGGTTACTCAGAACAACTCCAAGATTTCGATGATGCAAGAAGACATTACCTCCTTGAAACAAATACTAAGCCAGATGAACCCAACCTCATTATTCTGAGAAAAGAGAAAATAAGACCATATATAGTTCTGCCTTTCCTAATTTCTTAAGTCCCTTTTTAATGAATTAGGTATGATCTTGCACACCTATGTACTAGATCTATATATCACTTAAAGCGGGCTTATTTGACCTAAGGTCGACTTACATCTTTATACTCTAAATGATGGTGAGATATTGACAAAAAATCTAAGAACATTAGAAAGAAAACTCAAGAGCCTTCTTCTGGAATCGTTACACATTCCAACCCGGGAGTATCCAAGTAACCTTAAGAAGTATATAAGACCTCCTCAGCCGAAATGGAAGAAGAAATATCTAGAAGATTTGTGATGTGAATAGTGATAGATAAAGTCTTAGAGCCTAAACCCGTCAAAGAAAAATTCTTGAAAGATCGGGTAGTTGAACATAGAAGGATTGACTAAATATAAACTATGATATAAGGCCTAATTTTTGTACATGCATATTTCGTTGTATTTTGGAATTATTAGAAAAATAACGGAGTTCATTGTGCTATTTAAGTTTTACCTTAAAATTTTAGGGGTTATAATGGTATTTAAAAGTTTGATTTTTTTTTTTAAAAAACAAATAATAAAATAAAAAATAAACTTCAGGGATTAATATATAAATTTTAATTTGACTTTTAAAAGTTTAGAGATTATTATGTTATATTAAAATATAATTTTAAGAGTTTTGCGATATAATTAATATTTTTTTTAATTTAGATGGGATATTTGTGTGTGTGTGTGTGTGTGTGTATATAACTTTTGAGTTGTCTTCTTTTAAACGAAGACAACTCATGTGCCTTTTGTGTTGTCCAATTTTGGACAACACACGTGTATGTGCGTGTATATATAAAAAAAAAAATTATTAATTATTTGAAGTGATGATCACTCCTCTCATTGTTTTTATAAATATGTATAGGTTTTACTTCTACCAACTTTTACCCGCTTTTACTCTCTCTTCTCCTTTGCTCACAACCCATTCTTATCGGTCAACCTATAATCTATTCAAAGTAAGTTTCTTTTCACTTTCTTATTTTCATTTTTTATTCCTCTTTATCATTATAAAAGCAATTGTGATAGTATGTGTGTGTATGTATATATATACTGTAAAATACGTATATGTATATATTAAAATTATAATTTTAATAAAAAATATTTAAATTGTGGAAAATTTGTAAATTTTTTTAAAAATGATAATTTTTTATTTGTATTTCATTGACTAATAAATATTACTAACAATTGATTAATATTTTTCTGTAGATAAAATTATTAATTAAAAAAAAATTATAATTGTTATTAGAATAATTTTTGTACAGTTAATATTGACCTAAGAAATTGGGCGTTTAATATTTTTTATAATTAAGAAAAATTGGGAATTGAAAAATAAAATTAGAATCACGCATTTCATGTTATATTAGATGTGTTTAGATACATTCTTAATTTAGGCCATGTTGTTGTTACGTTTACAAGTGAGGCCGATTCCGTTAGGGTTATGGCAGTAGTGTGGAAAACAACTTAATTATCAAGGTGAGTTTACTATCTTCTATGTAAATTTTCAAATTATATTTTTGTACTAAATTATGAGAAATAAAAGATTTATTAAAATGGACGGTTTTATAACTTTGGATGGATCAAATACAATGTTGATTGTGGAAAAGTAGTTTACATTATTATTCTACTATATTATAGTGTGATCCCGACAGGATGGCATGTCCTGTGGGATGTTTTTGGTCCTAACAAGGGGGAATCTCCTATAGGATGTTGTTGTGTTGTGATTTGACAGGAAGGCAAGTCCTACAGGTGGTTGTTGTTGTTGTTGTTGTTGTTGTTATTTATGGTCATTATTATCCTGATATGGTGGTTTAGACCACGTGTTGGATCCTACCATTGGAGATATTAAATGACCCTAACACTGATAGAAACCTTAGATTGCACAATTGTACAAGTTACGGTACCGTTATAACTCCCAACCGTGAGGTGAAATGATCTTATGGCCAGTAGGGAAATATGTATGTGGTATTTTACTATACATTAAAGTAATTTGATTAGTTGATTTAAACGCATTTGTTTTTTTAGGATGATAGCTGTGAAATTTTATTTCGGCTCAATATGCGGTTATATTTATATTTTATTTTGAAAAGTGGTGTTTGATAATTATGCTTAATCCATAAATTGGTTTTACATTATGAAGATAGTACACAGATAAAATATTTTATCTCAGATACCTCAGTTAGAGATGGGTCCACTACTGGCACTAGGTAGAGTCAGAGATTGTTGTGAGTTTTATTTTGGAGGCTGTCAAGATAATTGTTGGGAGTGAGCGGTTGAACTTTTTTGTAGTTTTGTTACGGAATTGTTGGTTTTGTATAACCGTTGAATTTTTGAGTTGGTAAACTATTTGTATCTTTTTTCTTTGAAAATTCGTATCAGAAATACATGTGGTTGATCAGGTGACATCAAGTTGAGGTCAAGCCCGGCCTCGGACATTGGGCCCCGGGGTGGGGTGCGACAGTTTTTGGTATCAGAGCTTAGGTTATAGGTTCTATAGACGGATGAGATTATCTCGTCAGTAGTGGACTATAAGATCGGGTATTGATAAGTTGGTTCGGCACATAAGTAGTAGTTATTTTATTTGATTAAATAGTACATTTGCATCATGTAATGTTGTTTGCATTGTTGGACTTTTATTTATTAAATTTCATTTCAGATCTTGACTATGGATTGTGAAAATGAAAGTAGTGGGAATTTAGGATCCCAAAGGAAAATGAGTAGGGTGTGGGAATGCCTAGATGCTGTCGAGCAAATTTTACAAGTTACTGCGTAACTGACAGGGCAACAGGAAAAGATGATGGAATGCCACAGGACCCAAATCAAAACAGCTAATACTCAGGCTATGCTATTGAAAATATTCAAGGAGTTAAATCCCCTACATTTTACGGGAACTGCGGGTCCTGCTGATGGCGAAAATTGGTTAAGGAGCATAGGGCACGTATTCGTGGTAATGGGTATTTATTGATGACAATCGAGTTCCTCTCGCTACCATCCAGCTAAAAGGGAAACCGAACACTGGTGGGAAGAAATGAAGTGGCTAATTTTAATTCCAGGCTAGGAGATCAATCGGGATCAATTTGTTGCCGAATTTAATGTAAAATATTTTCCTGAATCTTACTAGTTCATGATGGAGGGGGAATTCATATTATTGAATCAAGGAAAGATGTTCGTTCTGTAATATGAAATCAAATTTGATGTCTTCTCCCGATTCGCTCCTGATTTAGTAAAGACCAAAGAAACAAGATGTAGATAATTCCAAAAAGGGCTAGATTTGCAGATACATTCAAGGTTGACTGCCCAATGGATGAAAAGTTATGCAGAATTAGTGAACACAACAAAATTAATAGAAAAATATGTGCGGGAAGTGATAGGTGAAATTTATCTATCTATTTCCAAATCGAATTTGGTAGTTTCAAGTATTATTGTTATGTTCTAATTCATTTTTATTTGTTTTTGTTCAAAGTAGGGGTTAGGAGAGAAAACAGTCAAAAAACGAGCAAATTGGTAGGAAAGCGATGGAAAAATGATGTAGAGGATCAAAGATTCAGTATAGCAAATCCACCGCTACAACAAAGAAATAACAGAGAAGCAAAAACCTTCTGATTGCTCATTGCTGCAGAGGTGAAACCTACTGCTGTAGCAGTCAACGACCAACTGTTTTAGATATTTTCTAGATATTTTGTTTTTGTTCCTGGTCCATTCCCATTATTTTAAGAACATATTGGGAGTGTTTTTGAGTATTCTAAAAAATCTCTCAACCAACCAAAGGGGAGTAACACAATTGGAGAATAGGAAATAAGATCAGAGCGGTTTTTACGGACGCCACCTTTAGATGACGGCTATTCTCCCTTGTTTCTCTCTTTATTCTTAACTCGTTTTTGGTTGTTCGAACATGTATATATGGATTATTGTTGAATATATGCTTATGTTCAAGAGCTAAACACTGATTATATATGGGATTAATGTAGTTTACTAATATACATTATTTGAGTAAATCATGTTTCGTTAACTGTTATTTATCTTTATTCGATTGTGTTTACCTTTATTTTACCTCCATAATATACTAGTTATGATATTATAGTTTATTTGAGAATACAAGGTTTGACATTGGGGAGAGGTAACCTCGGATTCGGACTAGGATTTAAACACAACGTGATGATTTAATGACCTGGGAAGGCGTTAGAAAATATACAATCCATGAGGTTTGGGCAAGGCTCATGTGACCAAGTATCGTATAGACGCTCAAGAGGGACTTCGGCATTGATGCGAAGTCGCATATTCATTCACTTTACACTCGGGAGAAGTAGTGAGTGAGTTTTCGATAACTAGATTGTCGAATAGTTTGAATACCGTTAGTGTAAACTAGATTGGATCAAACACGTATACGTAAACAAAGTTAATCCCTAAATAGTCTATTCCCATATAATATATTTAGTATTATAGTTTAATTAATTTTTAATTTAGTATATTATTTATAAAAACAAAAAACCCAATTTTTATCGCCTAAATAAAGTTCGGTTATGATAATCGCGGTACTCAACGACCATCTAATCCAATCCCTATGGATACGACAACCCTTCTTATTCACTATTCTATAAAACTTGACCCGTACACTTGCGGTGAAAGTAGCGACGTAATATTCCGCTACCAAATTTTTGGCGCCGTTGCTAGGGATTGATTTTTAGATTGTCATTGATATTGTGAGTAAGTAACTTGATTTTAATTTAGGCATTTATTTTGTGTATAATTTTTGTTTTTAGTTTGTTTTTCCTACAGGGTACTTGAAGATGTTAGATCAACAAGTACTGTTGCATTTCTTTTAACGAGATTCTGAGCCGTTTTATTGTGCTTGGGATCGATACAAGGAGTTGTTGATCCGGTTCCCAAACCATCATTTCCCGAGGGAGTGTCAACTACTGAACTTCCTCGATGGGTTATTAGCCACAACAAGAAATTGGGTTGAAGGAAGAAACGGTACCACCTTTTTAGACCAATTAACCGTAGACGAAGCCTATTGGTTGTTGGAAGACATGAGGGAGTTTGATTATCAGAGTTGGAATTATTCAACAAGCTACCAAAGCTTGGGGGGTAATTCCACTATTTCGGCGCCATGGATTGACATCCCGGACCAACAGGAGGAGTCTTTCCCCACCCTGGAGAAAATGTTCGCTGAATTTATGGGGGAGACTCAGGATTTATGGAGGGAGATGAATAACCCTCTCAATGAGCATGAGGTTCATCTTGACAATATTGAGATGACCTGCGTTGAAATTGATGCGACCGTAACGTCTATTTAGATACAAATCGGTCGGCTTATCTGCTTCATTGAGAACGAGTCAGATGTGGTGACATAGAGAGACACAAACGCCACATGCATTAAAAGACACCGTAAGAAGATGGAAAAAAGTGGTAGGAACTTGGGTCAGTTCGAAGACGATGAAAAATCACAAGATAACACTTGCGATTATCCGCCATTTGAGATCTACCAAGTGTTGCCACTACCGATCTAAGACGATCACATTTATGAGGATCTGATGTGGTTCACTTGTTCTCCACCGCTTCGAGCACCATTCGTTCAAGCTTCCCAAGCACACGAGACAACAACTAATGAAGTTGAATGTACGGGCCAAATAATGCCAAATCTCGCAATCTTGAGGGCGTTCTGAACCAAGAACCATACGTTGTGTTGTATGATATATACTATGGGCAGAAGCCGCTATTTAATGAGCCCTTCTTTGTGTCAAGCCGAGGATGTTAACCAAGTGCTTTTTGGGAGGTAGCTCAAGTCTCAAATAAATTAGATCATTCACCGCCGACTTCGTTCGGAGGCGAGATTGTCTCTCCTCCTAGGTACGTGTTCTAAACCCCCTTCGTCGGCATGCTATATTTCAATTGTTGAGAATGATGTTGGGACATTATGGACACTGCCCGTTTTAAGTTTGGGGGTGATGTGTAGTATGCTATTATGTTTTATTGTTATTAGTTATATAGTTAAATGTTTTATTGTTTAACTATATGCATGCTTGTTTAGTTTAGTTAGTATGTTATTGTTTGTAGTAGTTGTTGTGTGTGCTTAGTTTTGTAGTTCATCTGGTCCATTACCCAATGATGATATTATCCCCTAGTTGTTTTTTGAGGTCAGGGGTAATGCCCATTCATGTGTGTTCTATGTGATTGACATTTCATTGTGGTAAAAGTTATTGTGGATCCTAACATGCACGAGCACTTAAACTCAATGTACTACTAGCTATCCAATTGATTTGACACCAATTATCCGTTAGCCAAGTTCATGACAATAGGGAGTCTAGAACATGATTTGGGGGAAATTCGAGGCGAAATCCTAGGCAAGGTAATTCAAGAGATGTAATTTAGGCATTCATTTTGATCACTTGAGCCTTTGAAGCTTACCGTATAATATCATTTATCTTTCATTGTCCTGTCGAAGCTTGTAATCCGTTTCAATTCTGAACACGTACAAATACCGTGGCCAATTAAAGATTTTCCAAACCTTTATCGCTAAACCTAAAGCACAAATTGAGTGAAATCAAGTTAGCGTTTGTTATGCTACTTGAAGTGAGCGGTTGGGTTTTGGACAAACTATTTATTGGTTCAGTGTTCGAATACTCATTTGTTATTTTTCTATTGTATTTCCACACCCGTCAAATTATAACAAATCAAATAAGTTTGGGGGTGTGGTTCATATTAAACAAAAAAAACATATGTAAATATCATTCTATTTTTGTTTGTTTTGACAACTAAGTACTTTGTTTTCAAATATAAGTTCATGGTTGTTTAGAATTGATCTATGTGGGGTTACGAGTGTAATTGAGCTAAGCGTTGAGCCTCAGGTATCGTTAAGTTAATAACGTTAACTTGTTTTTATATTCCTGATATACCTTTGGCCATTTGACAAACACCGAACCAAGTCCTATTAATCTTTTTAAATTTCCAAGCCTACATTAGTGGAGAGTAGAATTCAGTCTGATATATGGATTTCCTATACCTTTTTGGTTTTAGTCATGAACTCCGTGGGTAGATAATCCAATTCGGTCTATAGATGGTTGTATGATTGAGTTTTCGCACACACACTTGAACAGAATCTAGAATGGCGCTTACTGCTATTGAATGTTGAAATTCTAGAATACCACATTGTGCGTTTTACTCTTGAAATCGATATAATTGGGGGCTGATGAGGGAAAACTTTTTGGTCGTGAGATGAATTTCAAAACTTACACGTTGTTATTTTTTTAGTTCGTTTGTGTTTTTCGGTTTTAGGAATTAAATTCGTTAATAGTTGTGGTAGTTTATTTTATTGCATGGGTGTTTTGCTCGAGAACTAGCAAAATTTCAAGTTTAGGGGTATTTGATAGGTGAAATTTATCTATCTATTTTCAAACCAAATTTAGTAGTTTTTGAGTATTCTTGTTATGTTTTAATTCGTTTTTATTTGTTTTTGTTCAAAGCAGGGGTTGGGAGCGAAAACGGTAAAAAAAGAGCAAATTGGTAGGAAAGCAGTGAAAAAATGATGAAGAGGATCAAAGTTTCAGTGCATTAAATCCACCGCTACAACGGTGAAACAACAGAGAAGAAAAAACCTTCTGATCGCTCACCGCTGCAGTAGTGAAACCCACCGCTGCAGCGATCAATGGCCAGCTGTTTTAAATATTTTCTAGATATTTTATTTCTGTTTCTTTTTGTCCCTGGTCCATTTCCATTATTTTAAGAACATATTGGGAGTGTTTTTGAGTGTTCTAAAAAATCTCTCAACCAACCAAGGAGGAGGAACACAATTGGAGAAGAGGAAACAAGATCGGAGCAATTTTTAAGAACGCCACCTTCAGATAACGGCTATTCTCCCTTGTTTCTCTCTTTATTATTAACTCATTTTTGGTTGTTTGAACATGTATATATGGATTATTGTTGAATATATGCTTATGTCCAAGAACTAAACACTGATTATCTATGGGGTTGATGTAGTTTACTAATATACGTTGTTTGAGTAAATCATGTTTCATTAATGGTTATTTATCTTTATTCGATTGTGTTTACCATTCTTTTACCTCTATAATATGCTAGTTATAATATTGTGGTTGATTTGAGAATATGAGGTTTGACACTTGGGAGAGGTAACCTCGGATTCAGACTAGGGTTTAAACACAACGTGACGATCTAATGACCCGGGAGGGCATTAGAAAGTATGCAATCCATGAGGTTAGGGAGAGACTCATGTGACCAAGTGTCGTATGGACGCTTGAGGGGGACTTCAACATTGACGCAAAGTCACATATTCAATCATGTTACACTCTGGAGTGGTAGTGAGTGAGTTTTCAATACCTAGATTGTCGGATAATTTGAATACCGTTAATGTAAACTAGATTGGATGAAACACGTATAAGTAAACAAATTTAATCCCTAGATAATCCATTCCTATATAATATATTTTGTATTATAGTTTAATTAATTGTTAATTTAGTATATTATTTATAAAACCAAAAACACAATTTTTATCGCCCAAATAAAGTTCGGTTATGATAATCGCGGTACTCAACGACCATCTAATCCAATCCCTGTGGATACAACAACCCTTCTCATTCACTATTCTATAAAACTTGACCCATACACTTGCAGTGAAAGTAGCGACGTAATGTTCCGCTACCAGGAAGCCACTGAGAACCGTGAATAGTACAAAAAGAGTAGATTTGAGCCATCTAGCATATATCTATGTGGAACCTCTCAGGGATCTATCCCTCAACTACAACTTCCTCGAGATCTGACAACCGATCAATTGGCTAGGAGGCCAGTCCCACGACAATCATATTTCGAGCGATAATAGAATGTACCTGAACAGAGTTCAGGCTAGCAAAGGCAAGGTAGGGGCTAGACGTTTAGCCTACCTGGGACAACTATTTGCTATGAATGCGGTTCACTAGACTATTTTGTTAAAGATTGTCCCATGGCGGCCCAATATGTTTTCGTTGTCATGAGTCGATCCATATATCTCTATTTTGTCCGAAATTTGCTGCTACTCCTATCCCTTTTGTGAGTAGTATGGACAAGGTTGGTTCTAGCGGTGTTCAGGAGAAAAGTAGAGGATCAGTCGATAGACCTCCAACTCAAAATCGTGTATTTGCTACTACCTAGCAGGATGCCCAGGCTACCATGGATATGGTTAAAGGTATCATGTCTTTATATGATAGAGATGCACATATACTTATCGATCTAGGTTCTAGTTATTCATTTTTTTTGAAGACCTTCATGATGCATGTAGGAAAAATTTCTATTTTTCTGTTATATGGTATTATTATCTCTATACCCACGGGCGAGTTAAAGTTGATAAATAATGTGTATAAAAATAGTTTGCTTTGTATTGGTGATAGAGAATTGTCAATGGATCTATTACCCCTGAGCATTCACGATTTTGATATGATACTAAGTATGGATTTACTATCCGGCTATCATATCGCAGTCGATTGTTTTAAAAAGGAAGTTACTTTTCAAGTCCAAGGTGAGTCAGATTTTGTGTTTTCGAGGGATATAATTATTACCCTTGTCAGTTTGATTTCAGTTCTAGAGGCCAGAAAATTATTAAAGAATGGATTTCAAGGATACCTTACGCACGTGATTGACACCAATCAGAATGAGGACAATTAGAAAATATCCCCATGGTCAGGGATTATCCCAATGTGTTTCCAAAAGAATTACCAAGGCTGCCAGTGGATAGGGAAATTGAATTCACTATCGAATTACTTCTGGGAACTTCTCCTATATCAATTCTACCCTATCGTATGATACCTACTGAGCTAAAGGAACTAAAAATTTAGTAGCAATATCTGTTAGACTGTGGATTTATCATAACTAGTGTTTTTTCGTGAAGAGCTCCAGTGTTATTCATGTGGAAGAAGGATGTCAAGATGTCACTCTGAGGATGTGCATCGACTACGGGCAACTGAATAAGTATAATTACTCATTGCCTAGATGATGATTTATTCAATCAGTTATAGAAGACCAGGGTATTTTTGAAATTAGATCTTCGATTAGGATATCACTAGTTGAAAATCAAAGACAGTGAAGTGTTGAAGACGACGTTCTGTAGGAGGTATAAACATTATGAATTTCTAGTTATGGCATTGGGGTTGACGAATATCCTAACTGTACGTATGGATCTGATGAATTGGATCTTCCAGCCTTATTTAGATCAATTTATCATCATTTTCATTGATGATATATTGACTTACTCCTAAAATAAAGAAGAGCATGCAAAGCATCTCAAAATTGTGCTATATATTTTGAGAGAAAAGTTCGTGTATAAAAAGTTCAGTGAATGTAAGTTTTGGTTAGATAGATTCATATTTTTGGGGTATGTGATCTTGGGTGATGGTATTCAAGTCGACTTAAAGAAAGTCAAAGCCGTTGTTCAGTGGGAAAGGTCCAAAAGTGTGACAAAAGTTCAAAACTTCTTTGGATTGGCAGGTTATTATTGTTGGTTTGTACAGGGATTTTCTATTATAACTGCCCCATTGACCCTTTTGACCCACAAGGAAGCTAAATTTTAGTGGACTAACAAATGTGAATCGAGTTTCTAAGAGCTAAAAAATAGATTGATATCAGCGCCAATACTTTTTCTCCCGACAGAAGGTCGTGGTTTTGTGATATATAATGATGCTTCATGCTAGGGGCTAGGTTGTGTACTGACATGGCCACATGATTGCATATATCTCTTGGCAATTAATGAATCATAATCATAACTACTCAATGCATGATTTGGAGTTGGCGGTAATTGTGTTTGCCTTGAAACTTTGGAGACATTATCTTTACGGCGAGACATACAAGATATACCCTAATCACCAGAGTTTAAAATATGTGCTTACTCAAAAAGAACTGAATCTGAGACAGAGATGTTTGATAGAATTGATCAAGGATTACGATTGTACCATCTATTATCATCTTGGAAAGGTTAATGTTGTAGCAGATGCATTAAGTCAGAAATTGGCAAGTTTGGTTGCATACCTTCGAGTTATTTATACTAACCTATATGCCGAATTAAGATCCATGCGAGTCCAGTTGGCACTTGGTCAGATGGAATCATTGCTTGCAACTTTGACCTTGAGATCGACGTTAATCGACCGTATTATTGAAGCGCAGAAGTTGGATGCCCAATTGGGAAAGAACAGATATGAAGTAAAAAATGGTCAAAGAATTGACTATTGCGTCAGAGATAATAATGAATCCTTGATGTTTGAGAATAGACTGTGTGTGCCTAATAATGCCGATTTAAATAAAGATATCTTGGAGGAAGCGTATAGCTCAGCGTATGCAATATATCCGGGTAGTACCAAAATATATCGGGATTTACAATAGCACTATTGGTGGAATGGAATGAAACGAAATGAGAAATTGCAGAATTTGTTGCCAGGTGTCTCATCTGTCAACAAGTCAAGATCGAGCACTAGTGTCCAGGAGGATTATTACAGCCTTTATCTGTCCTAGAATGGAAGTGGGAACATATCACAATATATTTTATTTCTGGATTGCCCCGTACTCAAAAGGGACATAATTCCATTTGGGTAATTGTTGGTAGACTGACAAAGTCTACTCGTTTTCTGGCTGTGAAAATCATATACTCTATGGAAAGGTATGCACAATTGTTTATTGACGAGATTGTCCGATTACATGGTACAACGGTTTCTATAGTGTCAGATAGAGATTTAAGATTTATGTCGAAATTATGGCCGAGTCTTCAAGTGGCTCTGGGTACCAAGTTAAAATTCAGTACAACTTTTCATTCTCAAACAGAAGGCCAATCAGAGCATACAATTCAGATATTGGAAGATATGTTGAGGGGTTGCGTTCTAGAATTTCCTGGTAGCTGGGATGATCATTTAACGTTGATAGAGTTTGCCTATAACAATAGTTACCATTAAATAATTAAAATGGCACTGTATGAAGTATTGTATAGTAGAAAATGCAAAACTACAGTCTATTGGATTGAAGTTGGAGAACAAAACTTTTTGATGCCTAACATAACTCACATGACGGGGGAAAAAGTGAAAATTATTCAGGAAATATTGAAGATTGCTCGAAGTCGACAAAAGAGCTATGCTGAAAAGTGTAAACGCAAGTTAGAATGTGAAGTGGGTGATTATGTGTTTTAAGTATATCCCTGTGGGAGGGCATAGTGAGATTCGAAAAGAAAGAAAAACCGAGTCTGAGGTACATCGAGTCGAACGAGATTCTAGAAAGGATCAGTACAACAGCCTATTGACTAGTCCTACCACCAGAGTTGTCTCGACTGCATGATGTTTTTCACATTTCGATGCTCATGAAATATGTGCTAGACCTTTCGCATGTATTGACTTCTCAACCAATCGAATTGAAGGAAGACTTGTCATACGTTGAGGAGCCGATACAGATTTGTAATCATAAAAATCAAGTACTACGAATGAAAACAATTCTGTTGGTGGAAGTACTATGGCACAGTCACACAGTAGTAAATAAGGAATAAATATCTGCATCTATTTGATTAAGGTAACTAAAATTTCGTGACGAATTTGTTTTTTAGGATGAAGGATTGTAAGGCCTAGTTTTTGCTCATGCATATTTGTAGTTGTAGTTTAGAATAATAAAAAAAATAATGGGGTTCATTAGGCTATTTCAGTTTTACCTTAAAAAATTTAGGGGTTATAATGACATTTAAAAGTTTGATTAAAAAGCAAAAAAAAAAAAAAAAAGTATTAATATGTAAATTTTAATTTTGACTTTTAAAAGTTTAGGGATTATTATATTATATTAAAATATAATTTTAAGAGTTTTGGGATATAATTAATTTTTTTTTTTTAATTTAGATGGGATATTTGTGTGTGTGTGTATAACTTTGGAGTTTTCTTTTAAAAGAAGACAAGTCATGTGTCTTTTGTGTTGTCTGATTTTGGACAACACACGTGTGTGTATATATTAAAAAAATTATTAATTATTTGAAGTGATGATCACTCCTCTCATTATTTTTATAAATATGTATATGTTTTGCTTTTATCTACTTTTATCCTCTTTTACGCTCTCTCTCCTCTTTTGCTCACAACCCATTCTTTTGGGTCAACCTATAATCTATTTCAAATTTCTTCTTACTTTCTTATCTTTGTTTTTTCTTCTCCTTTGTCATTATATAAGAAATTGTGATAGTATGTGTGTGTGTGTGTGTGTGTACACTGTAAAATATGTATGTATATATATATATATATATATATATATATATATATTAAAATTATAATTTTAAATAAAAATATTTAATTGTGGAAAATTCATAAATTTTATTAAAAATGATATTTGTTTTTTGTATTTCATTGACTAATAAGTATTACTAACAATTAGTTAATATTTTTTTGTAGATAAAATTATTAGTTAGAAGAAAATATAAGTGTTATTAGAATAATTTTTGTACAGTTAATATTGACCTAAGAAATTGGGCATTTAATAATTTTATATAATTAAAGGAAATTGGGAATTGGAAAAAAAATATTAGAATCACACATTTCATGTTATATTATATGTATTTTGCTAAATTCTTAGTTTAGGCCCTGTCGTTGTTACGTTCACAGGCGAGATTGATTCCGTCAGGGCTACGGCAGTAGTACGAAAAATAACTTAATTATCAAGGTGAGTGTACTGTCTTCTATGTAAATTGTTAAATTATATTTTTGTACTAAATTGTGAGAAATAAAATATTTATTAAAATGGACGATTTTATAACTTTAGATGGATCAAGTAAAAAGTTGAATGTGGAAAAGTGGTTTTATTATTATTCTACTATGCCACAGTTGGATCTCGACAGGAGGGCATGTCTTGCGGGATGTTGTTGGTCCTAACAGGAAGGTATGTCCTATAGGACGTTATTGTGTTATGACCTGACATGAGGGCGAGTCCTGTAAGTGGTATTGGTGGTTGTTGTTGTTATGGTTATTGTTGTTGACGATGGTGATTATAATCCTAATATGGTGGTTTATACCATGGTTGGCTCCTACCATTTGAGATATTGACTGGCCCTGACACTGATAGCAACCTTAGATTGCACAGTTGTATAGGTTACGGTACCGTTATAACTCCCGATCCTGAGGTGAAACGATCCTATAGCTAGTAGAGAAATATGTGTGGTATTTTATTATACATCAAAGTAATTCGATTAATTGATTTAAATGCATTTTTTTTATTGTGATGATAGCTGTGAAATTTTATTTCGGCTCAGTATGCAATTATGTTTATATTTTGTTTTGAAAAGTAGAGTTCGATAATTATGCTTGATCCATAAATTATTTTTATATTATAAAGATAGTGCACTGATAAAATATTTTATCTCAGGTACCTCAGCTAGAGACAGGTCCACTACTACCACTAGGTAGAGTTAGATGATATACTGGGTTTTATTTTGGAGGCTGTCAGGACAACTGTTGGGAGTCAGCGATTAGACTTTTTTGTAGTTTTGTTACGGAATAGTCAGTCTTGTATAACCGCTAAATTTTTGAGTTGGTAAAATGTTTTTATCTTTTTTCTTTGAAAATCCATATTAGTAAATAGTTTATAAGTACATGTGGTTGGTCGGGTGAAATCAAGTTGACGCTATGCCCGGCCTCGGACATTGGGGCCCGGGGTAGTGTGTGACATAAGACTTTATCTAGACTTTACCAATTCAGATGATACATGGAAACCTACCTAAAATAAAAGTAGGAGGAACCTTATAGAATTGAAGACAACCAAGAATGGAGGAAAACAATGAGACTTCATCAAGATAATACCTAATAATGGGGAAAGTAGTTGGGATGATGGCGAAACCAACGAAGACATTAAGATTAACTCAAATTACCCTAATTCTCTAAACATGTAAAATCTTGAAATTATGTGGTAAGAAAAAAAAATGATAAATAAAGACTGGCCTCAAATAGTTTTTAAACACTGAGTGGTCACACGAAAGCAATCGGGCGAATCACACTCTTTATATAATCTGCGTATTAAGTTATAGGGGTGTCTCAACACCTAGTGACTTGGGCCAACTGAACTAGGATCACTACCTGAAGCTCACTACATGGATTATATAGAAAGTATGACTCCCTACTTGCTGGAGTGAAGAACATAAAAGAAAATTCTCTTAACACTACCAAGATAGAACAACATTTGTTAGTCATCATTAACTAACACTTGTTTCTCTATCACTTCTATTCTCCCTTCTTTGAGTCATCTGAGGAAGACCAATTCCGTCTGCGCCCAGTACAAGACTACGGCTAAGTTCATCTATTTTTCATTTTATTTCTTAACTTTGATAGTTGTTTGAGCATGTTTAGCTCAATTTTAATTGTAAACATGGTTATGACCATGATTTAAACGTGGATTATATATGGGATTAATATTATTTATAAAAACGTAATTTTGTTTGAGTTTTTGTTTCTTTAATGATTGTTCTTCTCTATTTTGATTGTGTTTGCCGTATTATTTGTTTATTATGCTTAGATATATATATATATAGAGAGAGAGAGAATTTGGGGTTTGACACTCGGAAAAGGTAACCCCGGATTCGGACTAGGGTAAACACAACGCAACGATCCAATAACCCAGGAGGGAATTGGATTGTGGGCAATCGATGACGTTGGGGCAAGACTCACGTGACCTAGGGTCATTAAGACGTTGAGGGGGACTTCTTCATTAACACGAAGTCGCGTATTCCCTTGTCTTACACTCAGGAAAGGTGGCGGGAGAGTTTACGAGCTGAGATTGTTGATAGGGTAAACACAATACGACGATCCAATAACCCGGGAGAGAGTTGGATTGTGTGCAATCAATGACGTTGGGGCGAGACTCACGTGACCTAGGGTTGTTAAGACGTTGAGGGGGACTTCTTCGTTGTCACAAAGTCGCGTATTCCCTCGTCTTACACTCGGGAGAGGTGGCAGAGGAGTTTATGAACTGAGATTGTCGAATAGGTCGAACACCATTATTATAAACTAAACGAAATCAAACGCGTTTAAGTAAACAAAGTTAATCCCTAGAAAATCCATCCCCTAACCATCTCGTATTAGTATAATTAGTATAGATTAAATTAGGTTATCGTAGTATTAGTTTAATTAATTAATTCAATACATTCTTTTTTGCCTAGATAAAGTTAGGTCATAACAATTACGGTACTTGATAATAACGACAACCAATCCCTGTGGATACGATACCCAATATTAAAGATCACATTATACTAAAACTTTGACCTCGTACACTTGCGAGTAGTCAATACGCAAGCGTGTAACAAACGCTCGTCGTATAGTAGCCATCAATGCAAACATGAACATATCTTTACTATCTGATTTTTCTGAGCTACTTCAATCAGTATCCCAAGTAGCCTTCATGCATTTCTTCTAACTCTTCTTTGCTTTCTTCTTTTCTTTCTATTTCTTTTCATTTTCTTTATCCTTCTTCAGTTCGGGACAGTCATTTTAAAAGTGACTGGTATTGTGACAGTTGTAACATTCCACTTTAGTCATGTTGAGGTTTCTTCTCCTGCGGAATGTGCGCTGAGTCATTCTTCTAAAATTCTTTGTGAGAAGCGTTACATCTTTCTCTTGCTCACTGTCAAGACTTTCATCATTACTGTCATCCACTTCTTCAATTTTCTAAGGTTTTAGCACCAAGGATTTCCTTACTATTTCCAGTATCATCCTCATATCCTTTAATCTCCGATTCATGAGTCATCAAGTTGCCTATGAGATCATCAATTTCGTATTTGCTAAGATCTTTGGCTTCCTCAATTGCCGTCACCTTTGACTCCCATATTTTTATTAATGATCTTAGGACCTTTCTTACTCTATCCTCCATGGAGTATAGTTTTCCAAGTTGACTCAAGTTATTGAAAATGGTGTTGAAGCGAGTATACATCTCATGAATCGATTCATTTTCTTCCATTCTGAACAACTCAAATTTTCTCATAAGAGTGTTGATTTTTTGTTGCTTCACTTAACTTGTCCCTTCGTGGGTAACTTGTAGCTTATCCCATATCTCCTTTGCAAATTTAGAACCTGAAACTCTAAAATATTCATTAGCATCTAAAGAGTAAAATAGAATGTTAATAGCCTGAGAGTTTATAGAGAGTTTCTGCTTATCAGAAGCAGTTAGCTGTTCCTTTTTCTTCTCAACTCTATTTTCTAATGGAATAAACGGATAATCCTCGATTGTTAGCCACACATCATCACTGTCATCCTCTTCTTCAATTTTCTGAGCTTTTAGCACCAAGGATTTCCTCTTACTATTTCCAATATCATCCTCATATCCTTTAATCTCCGATTCATGAGTCATCAAGTTGCCTATGAGATCATCAATTTCGTATTTACCAAGATCCTTAGCTTCCTCAATTGCCGTCACCTTTGACTCCCATATTTTTATTAATGATCTTAGGACCTTTCTTACTCTATCCTCCATAGAGTATAGTTTTCCAAGTTGACTCAAGTTATTGAAAATGGTGTTGAAGCGAGTATACAACTCATGAATCGATTCATTTTCTTCCATTCTGAACAACTCAAATTTTCTCATATGAGTGTTGATTTTTTGTTGCTTCACTTAACTTGTCCCTTCGTGGGTAACTTGTAGCTTATCCCATATCTCCTTTGCAGATTTAGATCCTTAAACTCTAAAATATTCATTAGCATCTAAAGAGAAAAATAGAATATTAATAGCCTGAGAGTTTATAGAGAGTTTCTGCTTATCAGAAGCAGTTAGCTGTTCTTTTTTCTTCTCAACTCTATTTTCTACTGAAATAAACAGATAATCCTCGATTATTAGCCACACATCATAATTTGTAGCCTAAAAGAAGGCTATCATTCTATCTTTCCAGAACAAATAACTTTTACCTGAAACCAAACGTGGTCGGTGCATAGACTGCCCCTCAGCTAGTGTGCCTATTATGTGCGCTATGTGATCTTTGTTAGCCAATTATGTCACGCTAAATCAGCTTTGATGCCAATTGTTGGCCCAATGAAATACTCAAGAAGGGTGGTGAATTGGATAATTAAAAAAATCAGAGAAAAAAAATACTTTAATAACTCAAATAATTAATTTTAATCCTAAATTAATTATTATCTTTATATCACAGCGGAAATATAAAATCAACTAGGTGCACACCAAATAAAAAAAATAAAAATTACAGCACACCAAAAATTTATTCCGGTTCTCCAAGCTATTCTTTGCTAATCTAGTCCTCCAAGCCCCACAGAGAGTCGCACCCACTAAACTCAAGATTCCTTTAAAGGAAGAAACCAAACCCTCACAAAGATTCTTTTATAGGCTCAGAATCAACCTTTACAAATTCCTTTTCACAGGCTAAGGAATAACCTTTACTTTTTGCAGGTTTAAGAATAACCTAATTCTTTTTAACACAAAGGCAAAAGAATCAAAACCTCACAAACACTCAAAATATCATTTTATCCGGTAAGGATTGAACCGTTACAAAATTCACACAAAATAATTCGATTCAGGAAGAGTTATTACCTCAATCTCTTTACAGGAAGAGACTGAAACCAGATACCCTTTGATTAAATACACCTAACAGTATTTAATCCGTCACCCAACTTACCAATAAAAATTGACAAATTGTTTTTTCTCACTCGGTTCTTCTACCACTCCAGATAAATTAAAACTCAATTAATATCCCAAAACTAGTGATAGAAAAGTGCGAGACTCAAAATCTGATTTTAAACAAAAATATGGGTAGCACGTAATTGAGCACGTAATCTTATTAATTCAAGAAATTGTTTAAAAAATATTTTTCTATAAAAAATCAGAAAAAAAATTTTAAAGATCAAATTCTAAAAATTAATCAAGCAATACTATACAGAAAGTAATTTGGAAAGATCTCACCCGGAATCCACCAAAAAAATAATTAGAGCGATGTTACTTTAGATTCGGTAGCAGTAATGATTCTCAAGAATGTCTCTTAGAAAATCTCTCACAAAAACTCAATATGATTTCTCTTAGAAAAACTCAATATGATCTCTTGATTTCTCTTAATCTCTCTTAATGATATGAAAAACGTAGGTTTATATAAATGGGATTAAAATCAGCTCTCTAACGGCTAGTTCTCATTTGTCATGACACTTAATTGCTCTTTTAGATCCCTTATATCATTAAAACTTCATTCTAATTCAATTTACTTAATTAGAGCTTTTAAATTTCTCAATTAAGCCGCCTAAATATTTCTCAATCACAATTAAACAGAATAGAAATAATTATATGTACCAAATTGAGAAATATTCAAACTTAATGAACCAAATCAATAGGAATAACATAATATGTGTAGCATATCTCAAATAATATTAAATCCCTAAAATCTCTCATAAATCCTAACCAAAACACGGCTAGTAACGGCTACTTTCAGATTAAAATTTGGAATTCCATAACATCCTCAAACAGACACACAAGTCGACCAACCAAGATCAGCAGTCGACTATTCGATTTAGGAGTAGCCAAGCCAAAGATTCTGTGTCTATCCGTCGACCTATCTGTCGACCTAGAGATTTAGAGAGTTCCATTTCTCTTTATAGGTTGACCGCTCTGTCGAATTGTAGATACAGAAAGTTCATTTTTCAAGTACAGGTCGACCTACCTGTCCACCGAGAGATACAAAGAGTTTTTCTTATTTATCCGGTCGACTTACCTGTCGACTTATGGATACTGGATCACTTTTCTAAACTCGTTTTTAATTCATTCTTATTGACATTTTCGTCCATTTAACCAATTTATTTTCTTTGTTAGCTCCACTAAATACTTAAATTTAATTTTAATTAACTATAAATATTTCTTTTTCAATTACACATAGGAGAAAATAATTTATCTAATTGGAATCCTATTAAAAACACACATATTTATAAAAATCATTTAAAAATATTTTTATGTCGTGTGTGATCTTAATTGGGATATTAAGAGTTAAAATTTAAAACTGAGTTGTTTTTCCTAGGCTCTTCAAATTTTTCAATCTTTTAATTCTTCATCATCTTTATCATCATATCTTCATCATTTGGAACTAATAAACTGAAACACTTAATCAAACTGTTAGTTCCACAAAAACAGCAACATTTAATTTTCCATCAAAATCTTAGGATCAATAGAATCCTTACATGTTCTTCACATATTTGTGGATGATTTGAGTCCTCACGTGTTCTTAACCTATTCTCGGACATTCTTGAGATGCTTGGAATGATTTTATATGATTGGAACATAGTTTGGTTGTTATAATCAAAAATTAATTGTTTGTTTGGTTATTATGACAAAATCAAGTGTTTATTTGGTTGTTTATAAGTTTTTTGTGTTATCTACATGAAATTAAAGTGTGTTAAGTACATGATTATGCTATATACAAGCGGCATACACAAGTTTAAACCAAGATCAAAGGGGGTTTTGAAGAAACATACCTACTTAGGGGATGTGGTCTTCCCTAAGTGATTATCTAATTTTTTTCTCATTGATCTTCTTGGTCGGAATTTGATCGGTGATCATCTTTCTCTTGATTTCATCCTCCAAGAACCTCATGAGGACCTTACTTAGGGGATCTGGTTGTCCCTAAGTATTTATCTCCCTTCCTCCTTGATCTTCTTAGCTTGGAGTTCATCGGTGACCGTCAATCTCTTGAGTTCTTGCTCCCAGAACCTCAAGAACACCCTCCAAAGCCAGATTTCAACAGAATAACGATGTGTTATTTGAGAATTTTGCTTCAAAATTCTAGCACCTGTCAGAGTTACTCGAGTTTAGAGAGAGAAACTAGGTATTCAAGGCTTAAAAAAATGAGAACCAAGCACCCTTATTTATAGGCTGGGGGCCTGGGCATTGGTCAATGCATAGGATAATCTAGCCTCTTCCTTGGGGGGTGTTTTGCATAGGGAACATGTTGCCTTGCTTTGCTTTTGTTTTGATTTGAACGAATTTAGGGTGGAAGGAAAAATTCTTAAAGATTTGGTAATGATTGGCAATCATTACTAATCATCACCTCCCCACCAATCATATGGCTTGCACGTGGATGCATCAATGGTTTGATGTGACACCTCCGGTTCGATTTAGGAGCCAAGTACCGATTAGTTTTACTATTTCGGTTAAGTTTCCATTAATGCTTTCCAAATGCATTGAACCTAGTCTAGACATATCGCTATTGCATTTAATGCTCTTTCATGAGTTATTGCTTTGTGATCACTCCCATGGTTGGTTTTGGATGGAATCGGGTTAACTTCTCTTATAACTGACGGTTGGTTTTCAAGTTCCTAGTTAACTCTTAAGATATTTTGGTAAAAATATCTAGATCCTTTGAACCTAGCCATTCCATGTCATCCAAAGAATTTATTGCTTGATGGGATGTGCGTTTAATGCATTGTCCAGGTGGCAAACCAATTTGATTTGGTTTCGGTAACAGGTAGTCACGATTCAAGGTTTTCGGTTACACCAAAGATTTTTGCTCAAAATACCTAGATGCCTTGAATGTAGCCTATCCATGCCATCCCAAGCATTTAATGCTTCATGGATGGGCATTTAATGCTCATTAAATGCCTAACTTAGTGACGCACCCTGGATTTTGATAATAGAAAAAATAGAGAATTGGGAAGATGACGAAAACAAGTTCCATCCCTTTTTCTCGAAGTCGCCAAAACCATTCATTTTAAAAATGGATTTTCAAAGGCTTTTCTGGTGTCGATTTTGAAAAACTTATTTGGCGAAGATTTTATATTAAAAACAGAGTTGCTACCTAGCATAGGGTTAAATGGTGTGCTAGGTCATCAGGGTTTTAGAAATTCATTTTTCCTTTTAAAATGGCCCTTATTTTGACTTCCAAAGGTATGTGTACCAAAGATATTCTTTAAGTTCGGGAGTCGGTTATGCTTAGGGAAGTTTTATGCACCCCAAGACACCTATCTATAAAAGGTTCTTTGGTTTAAATAGATATTCACTACTAAACATATCCAAGCACTTTTCTTTTATTTACTTAAACAATAATAATTCTCCTTTTTAAAGTTTTCCTTATTTTATGTATTGTTACATGATATTATGGAAAGCAAGTAAATACTATAGCTACTACTAGTCAACGATACCTAATAACAGTTTATATATAGACAGAAATGTAAATATGCAAGCTATACTAAATGAAATGTGAACTAACACTAAATTGTTTGGATATGTGACCGAACCCGCACGTGGGTTGCCTATGTATCTCAAATGAGAATCATGTCTTTACGTAGTTTGTTTTGGTTAGGGTAAAATTTGTTTTTAATTATTTATGGTGACCGAACCCGTATTGTGGGTTGCCTACATACTTTGGGTGGTTACCAAAGATCAGGTCAAACTTAGTTCATTCTTGTTACGTTTAAAGTTAGGTTGGTTTTAGTTAAAGACTAGTTTGTTTTAGTTAATTTTAGTTGTGAATAGCCTGACTCCCAACCTTAGTTATTATTAACAGTTTTTAAAGTTGTGAACAATCGGAATCACAACCTTAATTATGTTTATTATTAATTGTTTTTAAGTTGTGAACAACCTAAATCACAACATGATATGTACATAACACTCTTTGATTGTGTTAAGAACACCTTAAATGAACTCTTTTGTTTTGTTAGTTAGTGTTAGTGTGTGAGTTGTTAGTTAAAAAAGGAAACGAAATGTCATATATTTATGCCAATTCTACTCCCAAATAAAGAAAATGGGAAGGCTTCAGAGGAAGAATCACACATATCCCCAAAGGAATAGAGGTCGTCCCTTTATCCCAAGTTCTTAGCGACAAGGGTCTGTCGGTGTAGTATATAGGTGTATATATATAGGTGCCAATCCATGAGCCAACCTGGTTGTGATCTTAACGTTTAGAAGAAAGTCAATTTGATTATTAGTAGTTGTAGTTAGTATTAGCAATTAGTAAAGAGTTGGTGTAAAGTTCTTGAGAGAATCGTATAGAGTATGTACAACTCATAGTATGATTGAAGTTTTGTTTGAATCCTCACATGTTCTTAACATGTTCTCGGATGATTAGAGTCCTCACGTGTTCTTAACATGTTCTCAGATGTCCTTGAGATGCTTGGAATGATTTTGTATGATTTGAACATAGTTTGGTTTTTATAGAAAAAATTAATTGTTTATTTGGTTGTTATGACAAAATCAAGCATTTATTTGGTTGTTCATAGGATGTACATGGAATTAAAGTGTGTTAATTTCATGATTATGTTGTGTACAAGCATTATGCATAAGTTTAAACAAAGATCATAAGGGTTTTTTAAGAAACATACCTACTTAGGGGATGTGGTCTTCCCTAAGTGATTACCTCCTTTTCCTCGTTGATCTTCTTGGCCGAAAAGTGATTGGTGATGGTCAATCCCTTGATTTCTTGCTCCAAGAACCTTAAGAACACCCTACTTAGGGATATGGTCGTCCCTAAGTAGCTATCTCCATTTCTCCTTGATCTTGTTAGCTCGGTGTTAAATGGTGGCCGTCGATCTTTCGAGTTCTTGCTCCAAGAACTTCAAGAACACCCTCTGGGACTAAATTCTAGCAGAATAAGAACATGTTATTGGAGAAATGTGCTTGAAATGCCTAGTACTAGAGCGAGTTGCTCGAGTTTAGAGAAAGAAGCTACACATTCATGGCTTGAAAAATGAAGACCCCAGCACTTATATTTATAGGCTGGGAGCCTAGACATTCATCCATGTGTAGGCTATCCCAAGCTTTGTTTTTGTTTTGTGTTGCATGAATTTAGAATGCAATGGAAGATTATCAAAGATATAGTAATCATTATGAAATCTTTTAAAAGATTTGGTAATGATTGGCAATCATTACTAATGACTGACAATCATAACCAATCATTACCCTCCCTCCAATAATATTCCTTGAACATGGGTGCATTAATGGCTCGATGTGACACATTCGGTTTGGTTTAGGGGCTAAGTATCGGTTAGTTTCTCTATTTCGGTTTAGTTTCCGTTAATGCTTTCCAAATGCATTGAACCTAGTCTTGATGTTTTACCATTTCTTTTAATTCTCTTTGATGAGTGTGAGCACTTATACAATTGGTTTCGAATGGACTCAGGTTAACCTTCCTTGTAACCAACGGTTGGTTTCTAAGTTTATAGTTAACCCTATGATATTTTGGTGAAAATATCTAGATCCTTTGAATCTATCCATTCCATTTCATCCCAATCATTTATTTCTTGATGGTATGTGCATTTAATGCATTAGCTAAGTAGAAAATCAATAATATTTGGCTTCGGTAACGGGTAGTCATGATTCAAGGTTTTCGGTTACACCTAAGATATTTTACTCAAAATATCTAGATTGAATGTGGCCTATCCATGTCATCTCAAGTATTTAATTTTTAAAGGTATGGGTATTTAATGTACATTAAATGCCAAACTTAGGTGGAGAACCGAATCAGTTTAGTTTCGATAATGGTTGGTCACACCCTAAGTGTCTTAGTTCCCTTCCGAGATATTTTGTAGGAAACTTCTAGGAAGGTTACTTGGTAATTTCAAGGAATATTTTGTGGGCCTTTAATTATGGTTTTTCCCTTCATTCATTGGGTCTAGGGTGGTTTGTCAAGACATCTTGGATTGGTGTACGTCCAAATCAAGCCTAATTCTTAAATCACCTTTCTGATTTAGGGCTTTGTCATGACCTTTATCAGCCTTTATCAAGGTCTATTGGATTTTTTTTTTGGGTAGTATTTAATGAAAATCAAACTTTAATAAAGTTATTTTGGACCTCCTTAAATTATGGGAATTTAGAGGTTGACCCGAAAATTTTACTTAATTGCATTTTGTCAAATTTAACAGTTTTGTATTTTTGCCTTATTTTTGGATTTTTTTTTTTATATTATTTAGTATGATCTCAGGTGGAAATTAATTCTCTTTAAACCTAAGTTTAAAGTTTATCTGAACTTGTACTTAATCCGACATTGATTGGGCGGGATAAAATGCGATGTCCACAACTGCCCCTCTTTGTCATGTGAGTTTACT
The DNA here is from genome assembly GCA_016647705.1 of Eucommia ulmoides. Taxonomy (NCBI): domain Eukaryota; kingdom Viridiplantae; phylum Streptophyta; class Magnoliopsida; order Garryales; family Eucommiaceae; genus Eucommia; species Eucommia ulmoides. The sequence continues at coordinate 36,184,515 of CM028337.1, forward strand.
CATAATAACAAAGAAGAAGACACTAACATTTTGTGCTTCTAGACATGAAATATAAATACATCTATTTAAATCTATCCTAAAGAATGGAGACATATTTGATCCTTGAGGATTCGACGAGGATGGCGATTGATTACTTCTACCATTAAATACTTTATAGGTTGACGAACAATCAACCTTGGAAGACCATCACTAGAAGGATGGTGATACATCTGATTCCTGTCTATCTGCACTTCTGGAGGATGGTAATACACCTGATCCTATAGGGTATGGTAAGGACGACACTCTATATGAGCCTTCCTGATGACTATGCTACTATCGTATTATACTTTTGTTTTCTTATTACAATATTGGTTGTCATTATAGTATTGGTTGTTGTTATAGTATTGGTTGTTATTATGGTATTGGTTGCTATCATGGAATTGTTGTCATACTATTGGTTGTTATTATAGTATTGGTTGCTATCACAGTCAATGATGAGGTTATTCACCAACAAATCAAGTACATTTTAGTTCAAATATTTGTGAGTTTTCAAGTATTTTTATTAATTTAATGTATTTTTGTGTTGTTCTGTAGAAATCATAAATAATTGGGTGAAAAGGTGTAAATATGCAAAATGAGTGCTGGTGCAGCAACTTCAAGCTTAATTTTGACCACGATGCAATCTAATTATGGAGAAACGCAAAACATGAAAGTTGTATCTCTCTTTTTTAGATTTCCAAAGCATGTTGAATCACCTCAATTGAAGTTCAGACAAGAACGTTATGGCCAAAATACGAATAGGTGTCAAAACTGCCTGAATCAACCAGAGATACTGCCTAAAGCGCACTGCATCGCGCCTCTTCATGCTGTGGACCAAAAGATTCTTATTTTGGAGCCCTATTTATTCTACCTTATGCATCAAGCCTCAGTGTGGATATTTTGGTAGAGAAAACACCATTGGGGGCCTAAAATTTCTAGAGACAGAGAAAGCTTAGAGTTGAAGATTATTGAAGATTTGAACACTTGAAGCTCATCTCTACAAAGAGTTTTCTCTTCATTTCTCTCAACCTTATCCTTATTGGATTTTATATTTGTGGATATTGTTTAATATGTTTGCATCTATGGATTTCTTGAAAGGATTAGCCATAGATTACCCTATGTTGAGTTAGAATTTAATCTAGGGTTTAACGTAATCTTGTTTAAACTATGTTTTGAATATTTGCTAATTGTTAGTTGAATTCCATTTTAATTCATTTATGCCTCTCTATGTTTAATGCTTTTGATTCATGTGGACAATGAGTAAGAAAATTTTAGGTAGTGAATTCTATGCTTAAGAGAGATGAGTTTATGACTGGATTTGAGAGTGAATAATTTAGATTGTTGTGAGACCAAGAGAAGATCAACACCTAGATAATCAAGTTGGGAATTTAGAATCTTGTGAGTCTGGGAGGTGCTCAAGTTATAGATTTATCAACTAAGATTTTGATCACTGTGAGGTCGAGAGGCGAGCGACTTTTGACTTCCGTTGAGGGCTAAATTTAATGAATGTGTGAGTAAACGGCTTAGATAAAGATATCAATTTAGATATTCGTGCATATTATATTGTGAGGCACTCGAGAGAGGTTACGAGATTAATTATTACCCTCGATTAATGATTTGAGTGGAATTGCATAATAATTGCTTAATAGGATGGCATGGGAATAATGATATGAAATCAAGTTCCTAGAACAATTGTGCATAAGAAGTCCATATTTTATTTTTCCTTTGTATTTATTTTTGTTTTTATTTTATTTTAAGTCTCATATAATTTATTTGTTTAGATAAAATTGGGTTATGATAATCGCGGTACTTAGCGACGATTTAAAGCAATCCCTGTAGATATGACACTCTACTCACCTTATACTATCAAAACTTTGACATGTACACTTGCGTTGTAGCGATAAAACTCTATCAATAGTATTGGTTGCTATTATAGTATTGGTTTTTATTACACTATTATTCCTTAGGACGATGTTCACAGTACTTGGCCCTAAGGTCTCTATGAGGATGACACTTTGTATGAGCCCTCCCAATATATTCGTAAAGGATGATGCACGATCATTTATATAAGATGCAAAAAAGATGGTACTCGGTTAATCAATTCCTAGTTGTGACTGGTAGGGCATAAATACGTTGCTACTTTCACTGCAAGTATACGGGTCAAGTTTTAGTAAAGATGGGGAGAGTAAGGGTATCGTGTCTACAGGGATTGGTTGAGATTATTATCGAGTACCGTAATTATCATAACCTAATTTTATCTAGGTGGCTAAAAATATAATTTAATTAATAAATACTAATATTAAAATACTAATTAAACTATACTAATACTAATATGAGATTTTTAGGAAAAATATTACTTAGGGATTAACTTTGTTTACAAAAACGTGTTTGGTCTTGTTTTAGTTTACATTAATGGCATTCGAATCTGACAATCTCGGTTCGTAAACTCACTCGCCCTCTCTCCCGAGTGTAAGATGAGTAAATACGTGATTTCGTGCCAATGAAGAGATCCACCTCAACGTCTTAATGACACTAGGTCACGTGAGTCTCACCCCAACGTCATTGATTACACACTCTCCAACTCTCTCCTGGGTTATTGGATCGTCACGTTGTGTTTATCCTAGTCTGAATTCGGGATTACCTTTCTAAAGTATCAAACCCCGTATTCTGAATATATCTTTCTAAGCATATAATCATGACAATATGATAAACACAATCAAAATAGCAAAGAACAACCATTAACGAAACACAAACTCAAACAAACAACACTTTTATAGATATTATTAATCCCTAGACAAAAACTCGTTTAACTTATGGCCATAACCGTTTATACAATTAAAAAGGAGATAAATGTGCTCAACCATCTACCAAAGTTAAGAAAATAAAGAAGAAACGAAAGAAACTTAGCCTTAGTCCGAAGATTTGACATTAAAAACGCTTCGGGATTGGTTCTCCTTCTTCGCAACGTGTTCTTCTCCTTCGGAATTGGTAGAACACTCCAAAAACCTCTCTATAAAATATCCTAAGTCTAATGGAGCTCTAATGGATGGAGGAGAGGAGTGGAAAATAAATAGGGAGGCAAAAATATCTAAATAAATATCTAAATATGTGTAGAGGTGACCGCCTAAGCGGTGGGTATGTCGGTTTGATCTTCGCCCCAGTGATGGAGAAGACGGTGGATTCAGGAACCTCTCTGTAGTTTCACCGCCTAGGTGGTGAGCTTCCGGCAGATTTAGGCGCCTCTCTACATATTTACTGCCTAGGCGGTGGGCTACTATTCTAAATACTACCTCCGTGCATGTTTTCCCACCGTTCTTGATCCGATTTCATTGTTATTGATTCGTTTTCATACATTTTCACCCTGCACACCTGATTTATACCAAAAATAATAAAAACATATAGAAAAAACTATAAAAATACTCTAAAACTAACAAAATCGATTTGGAAATAAATAGATAAATCACACCTATCAGTAACCGTACCCAAAGGGTTCTCTTATGTTTCTCAAATTAATAAGAATCAGGCCACATGTAGTTCTAGCATGTAGAGTAAATTTTACTACTACGAAATTAAAATACTATCTCGTTGGCTGTCTCATTTAATACTATTTCACTAGCTCTCTCGTTTAATATTGTCTTACTAGTTATCTTGTTTAATAATATCTCATTGGTTGTCTCCTTTAATGCTATCTCGTTGGTTGTCTCGTTTAATACTTAAATACTACTCCTAAAGGATTATGCGCAGTCAATCCTATAGAAGGTGGGAGGATGACACTCGGTCAATCGGCTCCTGGTTGTGTTGAGGAGGATGACACTTGGTCAATCGTCTTCGGTTGTAAGGAGGATGAATCAGTCAATCATATCTAGGTAGTAAGGAGGATGACACTCGGTCAATCATCTTCGGTTGTAAGGAGGGTGAATCAGTCAATCATATCTAGGTAGTGAGGAGGATGACACTAGATCAATCGTCTCCTGGAAGCGTGAAAGATAACACTCTGTCAATTGTCTCCTGGTGGTGAAAAGGATGACACTCGGTCAATCATGTCTTGGTGGGAAAGAGGATGACACTCAATCAATCATCTCCTGGTGGTAAGGAGGATGACGCTCAGTCAATCGTCTCTTGGTGGTGACCGTAAACAAAGGGTTCTCCTACATATCTCAAATTAATGAGAATCAGGTCACATGTAGTTCTAACATGTAAAGTAAAATAAATATTTGGTGGAACAGGTTTTTGGTTAGGAAAATTGATTCCTGGGTCGTTATATCAATACAAGATTGAAAATGAGTGAGAGAATTCACAAGGACAAAGACCCTCGGGGGAACTCAACACCTAGTAGAGCTTCTTTGCCACATCCCACTTGGGAGTGCCTGACGAGGGCTAGAAAACGCCTTGGGAGAAGTTTAATCTCGAATAAAATATTCCCCAGTCATAGACTGGGGCTCTGTGATGCATGTTTATGTCTTGGATTATATATTTCAGTTGGTGATTGGTGCGAGTCTTATATCAAGAAACTCTCTACAGAGAAAATCTGATATAAAGTGCCCAACTCCAGTTGGGGCAACTTTTATCACATAATCGCAATAGAGAAATCGGATATAATATGCCTCAGCTCTTGTTGGGGCACAGGACTATCTCCTGAGCGTTCAAAGTACATGGTAGAGCCCACATGGTTTTTCGCTCTGTATCCTGAACTGAGCATGTAATTGTAATATTTGTTTTAGTCTAGAAACCCCGTTGGTTTGTTTATGTATATTGGTATTACTATTTTGGATGATGATCATTGAATAACCGAAACCTACCTAGGTTACCTACATATACTAAATTCTTAGGCTAGGAATCGTGTTAAAATGTAGTTCGGCCCTTATTGTGTAATCACAGATTGTCAACCGTACCCATAAGGGCTTCCTACATACCTTGGAAATCTACTAAGGATCAGGACGATGTGTAGTTCGAGTACATATATCTTTTGTTGTCTACTTAACAAAAGGATCAACTTCTCAAGGAAGTCAAAGGATTTCTCGTGAGATGCGCCCAGATACACGGCTGAGAGAATGTTGTGATGCTGACAACTCCTTGGCTTTGACCGGACCAACTTGGGTTTACTATGTACCTTAGTGATCTACCAAGGACAGGTCGAAGCACAGTCTACTGGGGATAGAGGAATTTTGCTTAAGGTGACGACCTAACCTATAAAGGTTTCATATATCTTGGTATTTACCAAGACTCAATTCGACACCTAATTCTTCCTTGGCTAGTTAAAGCTTAGCATGGTTAAATTTGGATTAGTGGGCTATTGTTATATTTGGTATGGTTCAATCCCAATTGATTGGGGGATTTATTATTGAGCAACTCTGTAGGGATTTTATTGTTTATCATGATTCAATTTCAATTGCCGTGGAATTTTGTTAATGGCAACCGAAGAAGGTTTCCTACGTATCTTGATAATCTACCAAGAATCGGGTCAGAATAGTAGTTCAGTGCCTATTAGTTTGTCAACCAAACTGACAAGGGTTTCCTACGTATCCTTGGCTTTGCTAGAAGTTAGATTAACTCTTAGTTCCTGGTTAAGCATCTTCTTTTGTTTGGTAAACTAGGATTGTGTTGAAAGAGCGTCATAAAGATCATACACCACTCTCATTTTATTTCTACCGAATGCATTTGGGTTTCTTATGTACCTTGGTGATCTACCAAAGACATGTCGAAATATTACTTGGTATTCTTAGTTGTTAACCGAACCTTGTAAAGGTTTCCTAGGTATCTCTACTTTCACAGGGAATCTGGTTTACGCCTAGTTCAATGCATATGAATAGTTATTAGTTTAGAAGGTGTGACCAAACCCATATATGGGTTGCCTACGTATCTCAGATAACTAAGAATGAGGTCTGCACGTAGTTCATCGCAAATAGTTGGTCTTAAATTTGTTAACCGAACCCACAAGGGTTTTCTACATATCCCAAGCTTCACCGGGAATCAGATTGACACGTAGTTCCTACACTTTTGGTTTATTGAAATTAATTAAGTTCATTATGATTCAGGCATTTCATTTTACATTATGAGACGAAATTAATGCCGTTTCCATCAAGAAAACAAAGATAGGATGAAATGTGCCCCAATCATTGACCGGGGCAGTTACTGGATAAGTTCCATTGGGGAATCTAATCTAACACTTCCTATCATGCGATTCGTGATTATTAACAGTATAAACTATACCCCAGCCTGTGGGTTGGGAAGGAGAATGATTAGCAACAAGATTATGAAGTTAAATCGGTTTGTCTCCCTATTTGTCGGGGTGATAAAGATGAATTTGGGATTGATTTAAATTCCTGAATACACGTGCCAACGGGTTTATTATTATTGTATCATTTTCTTTAGTGGAGTTTAATCTTTTTGAGACTTTATCCATTGGAATATCATGCAGGTTATGGAATTACTTATTATCAATGGCTTATCATCTTCTTCTAGTCTTTAAATATCTTCAATTGTGCAAGGTTCCTCTTATTTTTATATAAAGTAATGTTTTCAAAAATATAAATTTCTGGGTATTACACAGGCCAATTGAACTTTTTCCAAACCTATATCGCTAAACCGAAGGTAAAATTTGAGTGAATTAAGTTAGCATTCATATATGCTACTTAAAGTGAGCAGTTGGGTTTAGGGCGAACTTTTAATTAGTTCGATATTCGAGTACTCACTTGTCATTTTTTCGTTTTAACCACACCCGTGAAATTGTAATAATCGAATAAGTTTGGGGGTGTGGTTGTAGTTAAAAAAAAAAAAAACATATGTCAATATCGTTAAATTTACGTTTCTTTTGACAAGTGAGTACGTCTGTCTTAAATGATTGTTTAGGGTTGTTTCGAATTAATTTATGGGGGTTCGAGTGTTTTTGTGCCAAGCGTTGTGCCTTGGGTATCGTTAAGTTAATAACGTTAACCTGTTTTATATTCCCGATATACCCTTGGCCAAATGTCCCAAACCGAACCAAGTCCTTTTGATCTTTATGAACTACTTAGCCTACATTAGTGGAGAGTATAACCCAATCAGGTATATGAATATCCTAGTCTTTTATGGTCTAAGTCATGAGTTTCGTTGGTGGATAATCCAATCCAATTGTTGGATAGTTATATCATTGAGTCTCGCTCACACACGTTGAAATGATCTAGAATGGAATTTACCATTATTGAATGTCGAAATTCTAGAACACATGGTGCGTTTTACCACCTGAACTCGATATAATTGGGGGTTGTTGAGGGGAAAATGTTTTGGGCAGTAGAAGAATTCAGAACTCGCATATCGTTATGTTTAGGTTGTTTGTGTTTTTAAATCGGTGTTTTTTTTTTTCATTTTAGTGTGACTGTCTTGCTCGAGAACTAGCAAAATTCTAAGTTTTGGGGTATTTGATAAGCGTAATTTACCTATCTATTTCCAAACCAAACTTGTTAGTTTTTGAATGTTATTATAGTATTTTAGTACATTTTAATACATTTTTATTCTTTTTGTTATAAATCAGGTGTATGAGGTGAAAAGGGATGAAAACGGATCATAAATGATCAAATCGGATAAAAAACGATGGAAGAACGGTGGGAAAACAAGCAAAAGGGCAAAATTCAGAACCTGTAGCCCACTGCAGTGGTCAAAATACAGAGAAGGGCCTAAACTTTCTACAAATCCACTGCAACAGTGGTGAGATCCATCATTGCAATAGTGAAACAACAAAATGTCTCTACTCCCACCGTTGCATCCACCGCTGCAGCGGTGACTACTGCCGACATACCCATTACCACAGCGGTCACTCTACATAGATTTTAGATATTTTTTCGATATTTTTAGATATTTTGTTCCCTATTTCCTTCATCCTCTCCTCGGTTTCAGCTATTAGAGACCCCATAGAGTTTAGAATAGTTAGAGAGTGTTTTGGGGAGAGCTCATCCAAATCCAAAGGAGAAGAACACAAAGCGAAGAAGGAGAAGCGATCTCGAAGCCGTTTTAGCGTCAAATCTTTAGACTATGGCTAGTTTCTTTTGTTTCCATCTTCATTTCTTAACTTTAGTTATTGTTTGAGCATGTTTAGCTCGATTCTTGTCGTATAAACGGTTATGGCCATGAGCTAAATATGGATTATCTATGGGATTAATGTAATTTTTGAAAATGTTGTGGGTTTGAGTTGTGTTTCTTTAACGGTTGTTCTTCACTAATTTGATTGTGTTTATCATTTTGTTATGGTATATGCTTGTTTAGATATATTGAGAAATCGAGATTTGACAATCGGGAGAGGTAACCCCGAATTTGGACTAGGGTAAACACAACGCGACCATCTAATAACCCGGGAGGGAGTTAGAAAGTGTGCAATCCATGACGTTAGGGCACGACTTATGTGACCTAGTGTCGTTAAGACGTTGAGGGGGACTTCTTCATTGACGAAAAGTCGCATATTCACTTATCTTACACTCGGGAGAGGTGGTGAGTGAGTTTATGATACGGAGATTGTTGGATAGGTCAAATACTGTTATTGATAACTACACGAAACCAAACATGTTTTTGAAAATGAAGTTAATCCCTAAATAATCTATTCCCCTAAACGTCTCAAAATAGTATTATAGTATAATTAGTTGAATTAACTTAGTATTATTATATTTTATTATAAACAAATCCACAATTTTTATCGTCTAGATAAAATTAGGTTATGATAATTGCGGTACTCGACAATAATCTCAACCAAATCCTATAGATACGACAACCCCTACTCTTCCTATTATACTAAAACTTGACCCGTACACTTGCGGTAAATATGGCGACGTGAAATTCCGCTACCAGCCTACTATGCCTTTATGTTGGCTTAGTTCATGATTCCGTCGAAGTTAATTGCTCTATACTGAACGAGGTCCTCGATGTGGTTCAGTTGAGAGTAACATTGATCGGTATAATGACCCATTCCTCCTGAATGATACTCGCAGAAGGCAATCGAGTTAAACTGTGAAGAATGCGGGTTAGGTGGTAGGGCGGAAGAGGTGTAAGTAGGTTATCTATAAGACATTGGTGGTATATCTAGGAGAGCCGAGTGGGTAGTAGAGTGAAACTTCTACGTTCCTGATAGGCTCGAGTTTTAGCAAGGTGAGGTGTAGAAGTAAACGCTCGACATTTGGGGTACGGCCATTTTTCAAAAGTAGTCAGATACATGTTTCCATTCCTTAACTGGCTCCTAGGTATAGATGATAGGTGTAATTTATCTATTTATTCCCAAGCCAGTTTTGGTAGTTTTCGAGTATTTTTATTGCATTTTATTATGTTTTATTACATTTTTATTTGTTTTGTTATAAACCAGGTATTTGGGGAAAAAAAAGGACTAAAACGATCCATAAACGAGAAAGTCGGAGGAAGAACGGTGGAGAAAAAGGACAAAAATATCAATATCCGCAACTCACATCCACCGCTTCAACGATGAAACCACCACTGCAGTGGTGAAAATACAAAGAGCTGCTGAAAGGTCCACTGCTACAGTGGTGAAACTACCGCTGCAGCGATCACCCGCCAGAAAGCCACCGACCTCTCCACCGCTACAACGGTGAACCGGTAAACGGTTTAGATATTTAAAGATATTTTGAATCCTATAAATATCGTTTCTTATCCCCTAAACATAGAGTGGATGTTTTCGGGAGTCTTGAGAGCTCTAAGGTCATTCAACCAAGAGAAGATCATCAAGGCCAAGAGGAGGAAGTTTTCTCGGAACGACTTTAACGTCGGATCTTCAGATAACGGTTAGTCTCCGTGTTTGTCTCTTTAATTCTTAGCTTGGTTGAATGTTTTAAATATGTTTAGATTGTTTCTAGTTGTATATAGGGCTATGGCCATGTGTAGCTAAACATATATTGTCTAGGGCTTAATGTACTTCACGAAAATATTGTTTATTTAAAATCGATGTTTTGTTAATGGTTGTTCATGTTTATCCAATTGTGTTTGCCATTATTTCTCATATATATGCTTGTTATGATATACTGAGAATACGGAGTTTGACACTCGGAAGAGGTAACCTAGGATTCGGACTAGGGTTTAAACATAATGCAACGATCTAATAACCCGGGAGAGAGCTAGAAAGTGTGCAATCGGTGAAGTTGGGGTGAGACTCCTGTGACCAAGTGTCGTATAGACGCTCGAGGAGGACTTCAGCGTTAGCAAGGAAGTCACATATTCATTCACTTTACACTCGGGAGAGGTAGTGAATGAGATTTTGATACTGAGATTGACAGATAGGATAAACGTCGTTAATGTAAACCAGATTTAAACGAACATGTTTAAGTGGACGAATTTAATCCCTAGGCAATAATTTCTCATAAACGTCATACTACTATATTAGTATATTAGATTAATTAGTTTAATTAGTTTGGTATAGTATTTTATTAACAAAAACAACATTTTTATCGCCTAAATAAAGTTAGGTTATGACAATTGTGGTACTCAATAATAATCTAATCCAATCCCTGTGGATACAACAACCACTACTCTTCTCAATCTATACTAAAACTTGACTCGTACACTTGCAGTAAAAGTAGACATGTATTTACGCGCTACCAATAGACATCTTGGATATCTCTCCCTAGACTAAGTCTTGTGTAGGGATTTATTCCTCAAGTTGTTGAAGTGCTAACATTTCAGTCATGGGCTCCATGTTAGAGGTCCAATCGTTTCCTAAGTCTTTTTCATTGTTGGTGTGTCGTTCATACTCATCTTCCCACTTAACGGCAGTGTTGTCAACTTGTTTCATCGACTTGGAATAGGTTACCTAGTAGGCTTTCTTGCAATTTCCTGAGGCGATCCATTCTCCATGCAAGGCTTTAGGGTCGTTTCTCCAAACTCCTAGGTTACTAAAGTTATTCATGGGTGTCATTTTGGCTATAAATCCAGAAAACTTGTCGTTGTAGGTCCAAGGTGGGGATACGAGTTCTTACTTAATTTTTTCGAGAAGGGGTGTTGGGTTCTTTTCGCTTACGAATTTCTTCAAGGCAACCCTTGTCTCTTGCATCTTTTTGTGATGACATGATGTCAAACCTATATTAATGTCTCTAGCATACGAGCTTTATGATAGCTGTTCAGCAAAGGGTATTTTCATATGTTTATTCTAAGGTGGTTCTTTTTTATTTAAAAGTGAAGACACTGGTGATTTTATTAAGGTAAGTTTTAAGTGAATTAATATGGATGAAATGGGCATTTTTTATTTGATGTTTATGTTTGATGGTTTATCTGATTAAGTAGAATAAGGATTTTTGTTCTTTCTTGCAACTTGCTCTGTATTCAAATTTTTGAAAATGTTTTTCAGTGCCGAGAAAGCTAACAATGCGTGGGATAGAACAATAATTCTTACATGGATTATTATGCCCCTACTTGTCTTATAAGTTTTATTCTATATACCTAGTATAACAGTAATGTAAATAGCTATACAAAAATTGAAAATGACATCTCTCTCAAAGATAAGTGTCCTAAGTGGATCAGGGCTTTGGTTATCCTCTATTCTTGACTCACTATATGTGGTTTTGGCTTTTCTTCTAGAGTATCCTAGAAAGCTTGGTTCCCAGACTTTCAAACCTCTCGTGTCCTCCCCGGGAGATCATTTATCTTAGGTTGGTAGTCCGAGCGAGAAGAGGTTCGTAGTTGGATCCAGTGAGAGGAACCCCCCGGCCTTGCTTCTACTAACTTCTCTTTCTAACTTAAGGGTTTTCAAAGTTTAGATCAACATTATAACCATGCCAATTTCGACACTAAATGCTGGCCTCTCTATCCCTAAGAAGGTTACGACTTGTGTTTTCCATCAATGATATGAAATGCAAAGTAACTACTCATGTGTTGGAGAGAGTATACAATAATGAAAATGACAGTATTTAAATACAGTATTTAAAGAAAGTTGTTGGCCGAGTAGAATGCCCAAGAGTGGGGTGAATTGGGTAATTAAAAAATATTATCAGAATATACTTGAATAAATCAAATAATTAAATTTATGCCTAAATTAATTATTATCCTTATATCACATCGGAATTAAAATAAATCTAAGTGCACACCCAAACAACAAAAATAAATAAATTAAGAAAGCAGCACACCAGAGATTTATACTGGTTCACCAAGCTACTATTGGCTAATCCAGTCCCCCGAGCTCCATGGAGGTCGCACCCACTAAATCCAAGATTCCTTTAAAGATAGAAACTAAACCCACACACCGATTCTTTTACAGGCTCAGAATCAACCTTTACAATTTCCTTTACTCAGGCTAAGGAAGAACCTCTAATTTTACAGGCTAAAAAATAACCTAATTCTTTTTAACACAAGGCTCAAGAATTACAACCTCACTAAAACACTCGAAATATCCTTTTACCTGGTAAGGATTGAATCGTTACAAAATCACTCAAAACAAAAACTCAATTCTTATCCAGGAAGAATCACTACCTTAATCTCTTTATAGGAAGAGACCAAAACCCTATTACCCTTGATTAAATATCCCCAATGATATTTAATCCGTCACAACTCACCAATACAAAAATTGATAAGTAAATCTCACTTGAAGATTCTACCACCCCTAGTCAAATAAAAACTCCATTAATATCCCAACTAGTGATAGAAATATGTGAGATACAGAAATCTGATTTTAACAAGAATATGGGTAGCAAATTGGACCACGTAATCAGATTCAAGATATTGTTTGAAAGAATATTTTCTTCAAAAATCAAAAACAATTTCTAAGATCAATTTTCAAAATAAAATAATAAACAATAAATAATATGGAAAGATCTCACCCGGATTCCACAAAAATAATGATTAGAATAGTATAGTTTCAAATCCAATATTAGTAAGAATAGATCGCAGTTGATTATCAAAATCACTCTTAGAATAGCTCAGAGTATCGTAGAAAGATAACTCTGATAAAATCTCTCTCAAAATGATATAAACTGATTTTCTCTCAGAATGATTAACTTTCATAGAAAATTCGCAGGTCTATATAAAGGCACATGTAATCAGTCTCATAACGGCTAGTTTACAAGTGTCATGACAATAAAATACTCTTATAGACCCCTTATAACATAAGGACTTCATTTAGGTTCAATTTCACTTAATAACAACTTTTAAAACTCTCAATTAAATCTCCAAAGTATTTCTCAATCAAAATATATAAGTGTAGAATCCATTTAATTACCAAATTGAGAAACATTAATATTTAATGAACCATATTGAAAGGATTTAATTAGTATATGAACCATATCTTAAATATTAAGAATATCCCCAAAATCTCTCACAAATCCTAACAAAAATGACTACTTTTGGATTTAAAATCGGATTAAACAATATGCTGAAACAACATATTCGGTCGACTGCCCAACTCGGCTTGCAACTATACCATTGCCGCAGCGAGAATAGGTCGACCGCTCGGTCGACTCGTAGATTCAAAGAGTTAGTCATGCTTTCACCGGTCGACCGCTTGGTCGACTCGCAGATTCAGAGAGTTCAGATGTTTTCACAGGTCGACCTGTCGGTAGACTCTTCAATTCAGGATGTTTCATCTTTCTTCTCCGGTTGACTCCTCAGTCGACTGTCTCCTTTTGAATCACTTCTCTAATCTCGTTTTTAACCTACTTTTTTTTAGGATTTTGTCCCTTTATCCATATTTAAATTAGCTCCACTAATATTCTTATATTCCATTTTAATCATTCAAAAATATTTCTTTTTAATTCACATAAGAGCAAATAAATATACTTAACAAAAACACACATAAAAGATAACATTTATTTTGTGCAATGTGTGTGTTCCTAAATGGGATATTAAGAGTTAATATTTACCTGGTTTATTTTTCCTAATTTTTTCAAAGTCTTAATACTTCTTCATCATCTTGATATCTTCATTAAGTATCTATTCCATTTGACATCTTCATTGCAGGAACTTTAAATTACTAAAACACTTGATCAAACATTAATTCCACCAAAACATCAATACTTAATTATCCATCAAAATCTTGAGATCAACAACAGTAAATGTAAATTGAGTAAATAAAGACAATAAATATGCATGCATGCTGATATATACATATGAAATGATATGCTTATTGTAGTTTGTTATTATTATTGTTGTTGTTGATGATGATGATGATGTTGTTGTTACTGTTATTGTTACTAGTATTGTATTTTTGCCAAGGAATTGTTTATGTTTGAAATCAAAGACATAATTCTTGGATGTTGTTAAACAGTGAATATGAATTTAGACTCCAACTAGGCCCGACTCTCTTATGAAGGCCCCAACGGAGTCTCCAATTGACGCACCCCGGATTTTGTTAGCTAAAAAAATAGAGAATTGGGAAGAAGATGAAAACAAGTTTCACCCCTTCCTCTCTAAGTCATCTAAATTCGTTTATTTTTTAAAATGGTTTTTCAAGAACTTTTATAGGCGTCGAATTTGAAAAACTTCTTGGGCTAGGATTTTACGTTAAAAACATAGTCACCACCTAGTATAGGGTTAAATGGTATGCTAGGTCACCGAGATTTTGTAAATTCATTTTTTCTTTTAAAATGGCCCGTGTTTTGACTTCCATAGGTCTATGTACTGGAGATAATCTTTAAGTTTGGGAGTCGGTTATGCTTGGGGAAGGTTTTACGTACCCCAAGACACTTGTCCGTAGGTACTTTGATCTAAATAGATATTCATTGTTAAACAGTATCCAAGCAATTTTCTTTGATTACTTAAACAAAAATAGTTCATTTTATAAATTGTTTTTGCCTTTTTATGATACTTTCCATGATACAATGTAAAGCAGATAAATACTACAGCTAATACTAGTCAGCAACACTCAATGGCAGATTATATAGATATAAATGTAAATATACAAGCTATACTAAATGAAACGCAAACTAAGATTAAATTGTTTTCGTTAGTTAGTGTTAGTATGAGAAGAGTTAGTTGAAAAAGGAAACGAGATACCACATATTTATGCCAATCCTACTCGTAACTTAGGAAAATGGGAATGTTTCAGAAGAAGAATCACATATATCCCTGAAGGAATAGAGGCTCTCCCTTTATCCCGAGTTCTTGGACACAAGGGTTTATCAGTGTAGTATATATATATATATATATATATATATATATATATATATTTGTATATAGGTGCCAATCCACAAGCCAACCTGGCTGCGATCTTGACGTTTAGCAAAAAGCAAATATGGTTATTAGTAGTTATATAGTTAGTATTAATAGTTAGTAAAGGGTCGATTTAAAGCTCTTGAGAAAATCATAGAGAGTATGTACAACTCATATTGTGATTGAAGTTTTGTTCAATTCTTCACATGTTCTTAACATGTTATTGGATGATTTGAGTCCTCACATGTTCTCATCCTGTTCTCAGACGTTCTTGAGATATTTAGAATGGTTTTTTTTATGATTTGAACATAATTTGGTTGTTATAGTTAAAATTTTAGTGTTTGTTTGCTTGTTATGACAAAATTAAGTGTTTGTTTGATTCTTATGACAAAATTAAGTGTTTATTTGGTTGTTTATGGGTTTTATGTGTCATGTACATGTAATTAAAGTGTGTTAACTACATGGTTATGCTATATACAAGCAACATATACAAGTTTTAACCAAGATCATATAGGGTTTTGAAGAAACATACCTATTTAGGGGATGTGGTCTTCCCTAAGTGGTTACCTCATTTTCCTCCTTGATATTCTTGGTCGAAAGTTGATCGATGATCGTCGATCCCTTGAGTTCTTAGCCAAGAACCTCAAGAACACCCTACTCAGGGGATGTAGTTTTCCCTAAGTAGCTATCTCCCTTTCTCTTTGATCCTCATAGCATTGTGTTGATCAATGACCGTCGATCTCTCGAGTTCTTGGTCCAAGAACTTCAAGAACACCTTCCAGGACTAGATTATAGCAAAATAATAGCGTGTTATTTGAGAAATATGCTTTAAAATCCTTGCACCTGATAGAGTTACTCGAGTTTAGAGAGAGAAACTAGGCATTCAAGGCTTAAAAATAATAAGAACCAAGCACCCCTATAAATAGGCTGGGGCCCTGCACATTGATCAATGACCAGGCCAATCCAGCCTCTACCTTGGGGAGTGTTTAGCCTAGGGGACATACTGTCTAGCTTTGGTTTGGTTTTGTGTTGCATGAATTTAGGATAGAATGGAAGATTCTCAATGATTTGGTAATCATTACCAAATCTTTTCAAAGATTTAGTAATGATTGGCAATCATTACTAATGATTGTCAATCATTACTAATCATTACCGTCCCACCAATCACATTCCTTACACATGGGTGCATTAGTGGCTTGATATGATGGATCCGGTTCAATTTAGGGGATAAGTACCGGTTAGTTCTACTATTTCAATTAAGTGTTCATAAATGCTTCCAAGGTGCATTGTATTTAGTCTTGAAGTGTCATCTTTCATTTAATGTTGTGTCATCTTTCATTTAATGCTATATGATGAGTCATGACTTGTAGAGCACACATATGGTTGGTTTTGTATGGAATCGGGTTAACTTACCTTGTAACCGACTGTTGGTTTTCAAGTTCTTAGTTAACCCTAAGATATTTTGGTGAAAATATCTACATCCTTTGAACCTAGACATACCATGTCATCCCAAGAATTTATTTCTTTACAATATGTGCATTTAATGCATTGTCTAGGTAGCAAACCAATTTGATTTGGTTCCGGTAACGGGTAGTCACGATTCAAGATTTTCGGTTACACCTAAGATAGTTTGCTCAAAATATCTAGATGCCTTGAATGTGTCCTATACCTATCATCCCAAGAATTTAATTCTTGATGGGATAGGCATTTAATGCTCATTGAATGCTTAACTTAGGTGGCGAACCGAATCGATTTAGTTTCGATAACGGTTGGTCGTACCCTAAGTGTCTTGGTTCCCTTCCTTATCCATTTGGTAGGAAACTTCTAGGAAGGTTCCTTGGTTATTTAAAGACCTCTTTTGTGTGCCTTTAATTATGGCTAGGCCCTTAATGCATTTAGCCTAGGGTGGTTTGTCAAGACTACTTGGATTGGTGTAAATCCAAATCAAGCCCAATTCTTAAATCACCTTGGTGATTTAGGGATTTGTCATGATAGTTTCAAACCTTTAATAATGTCTATTGGATTGTTTTTAGGTTGTATTTTATGTGGTATGCATAAATGAAACAATTGTTTTTGGTGTTAAATCAACAAGATTCAGTGGTTGTAAAAGTTTCGACGTCGGGGTAGGTAACTGAGTTAATTGTTTGAAATATCTTATTATTAATGGGTAGTGGCTAATTTTTATTTGTAATAAATATGATTTAATGAAAATTAAACTTTCACAAATTTATTTTAGACCTCCTTAAATTATGGGAATTTCGAGGTTGACTCGAAACCTTTACTTAGCTGTATTTTTTCAAATTTAACAGTTTTATGTTTTTGTTATGTTTTTGGGTGTTTGTGTATATTATGTAGTGTGATCTTAGGTAGAAATTCTTTCCCTTTAAACCTAATTTTAAAATTTATCTGAACTTATACTTGATTCGACAATAATTGGGCGGGATAAAATGCGGTGTCTACATCCTAATCATAAAACCTTGGATTTTTTTTAGTCGATACTCTATCAGCCAAGGGTTCTTCAGGTGATGGTGGCCGTCATCTTTCCCACTCTTGTTGGAAGGGTAAATCCCCTGAGACCTCGATCAAAAGGAGTATTTGATAGTTGTGATCTACCTATCTAATTCCAAACCGAACTAAGTTAGTTTTTTAGTATTTTTATAGTATTTTATTGCATTTTAATGTGTTTTTATTCTTTTTGTATTAAATTAGTTGTTTGAGGTGAAAAGGTATGAAATCGGAGCGTAAACGATCAATTCAAACCAAGAACGGTCGAAGAACGATGGAAAAACAAACACGGAGGCAATAATCAGATCAGCAGCCCATTGCCGCGGCGGTGAAAATGCAGAGAAGGGCAAAGTCTTGCTAGTCATCCACCGCCACAGCGGTGACATCTACCACCGCAGTGGTAAAACTGCAAGATGGTCCCTAAATCCACCACTGCGGTGAACATTAAACCTACATCCCCACCGCCGCGGTGGTCACTCTGCACATTAGATTTGATATTTTTTGGGATATTTTACCTATTTAAACCCTTTCTCTCCTCCTCTCTTCCGATGGAATCATCCCCTAAGGCCTTAGACTATATTTTAGGGTGAGTTTGAGAGATTTTTGAGGGAGAGCTCTCAACCTGAGGAAGAAGATGAAGGATGAAGTGATCGTTCAACGGTTTTAGCGCCAAATCTTTGGATATCGGGTATGTCGTTCATTTTTTTTCTTTATTTTCTTTATTTCAATAGTTGTTGGGCATGTTTATTCCATTATACATTGTTTATATGGTTATTTCCATGGGCTAAACATAGGTTGTTTAGGGATTATTAATAAATTTATGAATATGTTGTTTGAATGAGTTTGTGTTTCGTTAGTGGATGTTCTTCGTTATTTTGATTGTGTTTACTATTCTTGTATTATTTATATGCTTAGAATGATATATAGAGAATATAGGGTTTGACACTCGGGAGAGGTAACCCCAGATTCGGACTAGGTTAAACACAACACGATGATCCAATAACCCAGGAGGGAGTTGGATTGTGTGCAATCGATGATGTTGGGATAAGACTCACGTGACCTATGGTCGTTAAGACGTTGAGGGAGACTTCTTCGTTGACATAAAGTCGCGTATTCCCTCATCTTATACTCGGAAGAGGTGGCGGGAGAATTTACGAACAGAGATTGTCGGATAAGTCGAACGCCATTAACATAAACTAAAACAAGATCGAACACCTATTCGTAAATAAAACTAATCCCTAGACAATCTATTCTCTCAAAACTATCTCAATATTAATATTAGTATAGTTATATTAGTATTCTAGTATTAGTATTTAATTATATTCCATTTTCAAGCGCCTAGATAAAATTAGGTTATGATAATTGAGGTAGTCAATAGTAATTTCAACCAATCCCTATGGATACGATACCCGACCGAAAGGTCTATTATACTAAAACTTGAACCGTACACTTGCGGTGAAAGTGGCGACGCATAATTGCGACCACCAAGTTTTTAGCGTCGTTGCCGGGGATTGTGTTTTAGATTATTTTTGATATTGTGAGTAAATAACTTGATTTTAATGTAGGTATTTTTTTAAGTATTTATAATTTTTCTTTGTAGTTTTATTTTTGTTTTCCTACAAAGTGCTTGAAGATGTTAGATCGACAGGTACTCTTGCGTTTCTTTCATTGCAACATCTCGCCAGTCTTGAGGGAATGTGTCGGACCGAGGACATTAAACCACGCACTTCTTGGGAGGCAACAATCAAATCAGCAGCCCACCGCCATGGCGTCAGACCTCCGCCGCGGCGGTGAAAATACAGAGAAGGGAAACGTCTTACTAGACATCCACTACCGTGGCGGTGAAACTATAGGATGGTTCCTGAATTCACCACCTTCTCCACCGCTGTGGTGAACATTAAATCGACATACCCCGCCGCGGTGGTCATTCTTCACATTGGATTAGATATTTTTTGTGATATTTTACCTATTTAAACCCTTTCTCTCCTCCTCTATTCCAATGGAATCACCCCTTAAGGCCTCAGACTATATTTTAGGGTGAGTTTGAGAGATTTTTTAGGGAGAGTTTTCAACCCGAGGAAGAAGATGAAGGAGGAAGCAATCGTTCAACGGTTTTAGCGCCAAATCTTCGGATATCTATTAAGTCATTTGTTTCTTTTCTTTATTTTCTTTATTTTGGTAGTTGTTGGGCATGGTTATTCCATTATACATTGTTTATATGGTTATGTCCATGGGCTAAACATAGGTTGTTTAGGGATTATTAATAAATTTATGAATATGTTGTTTGAATGAGTTTGTGTTTCGTTAGTGGATGTTCTTCGTTATTTTGATTGTGTTTATCGTTATTGTATGATTTATATGCTTAGAATGATATATAGAGAATACGGGGTTTGACACTCGGGAGAGGTAACCCCGAATTCGGATTAGGTTAAACACAACGCGATGATGCACTAACCCGAGAGGGAGTTGGATTGTGTGCAATCGATGACGTTAAGGCAAGAATCACGTGACCTAGGGTCATTAAGATGTTGAGGGGGACTTCTTCGTTGACAGAAAGTCGCGTATTCCCTCGTCTTACACTCGGGAGAGGTGGTGGGGGAGTTTACGAATTGAGATTGTCGGATAAGTCGAACGTCATTAACATAAACTAAAACGAGATGAACACGTATTTGTAAACAAAACTAATCCCTATACAATCTATTTTCTCAAAATTATCTCAATATTAATATTAGTATAGGTAAATTAGTATTCTAGTATTAGTATTTAATTATATTCCATTTTTAAGCTCCTAGATAAAATTAGGTTATGATAATCGCGGTAGTCGATAGTAATCTCAACCAATCCCTGTAGATATGATACCTGACCGAAAGGTTCATTACACTAAAACTTGACCCGTACACTTGCGGTGAAAGTGGTGACGCGTAATTACGGCCACCAGTATTTCAAAGTGCTCCCGAGGTTGACCCAAGATATCAGCATTCAGGATTTCTGATGACATACCTATCCTTTACACTTCTACTGCCAGGGAGAAATTTAGAGTGTTTATAGTCGACGACTCGATGATGGTTGGTCCGTCAGACGCTCCTATGGATTAGTATTCTGCTGGCCCTTCTGATATAGCAAAGATGGCGGTAGATCCCAACTATGTCCCTCCAGAGGATGAGATGCCCTACTGGGGCATTCCAGATGATTTCCTGGAAATGACTTCAAGCCTGGGGACCCTATTGCAGACTATTCCATGACATATCCCTTACTATTACTGTTGCTCGACTTTAGTCCATAGTGCTAGAGGATCAGTCTGTAGTAAGAGATCTTCATGATCATCCTCCTATTTACCTTCATTTCGTTTAGGTTCACTACTAAAATCCTTTCTTAATTTGTCTTTCTTTCTAAAAGAACAAATGTATTATTACTTCACGTGTTGAATTTGTATAGGTCGACCCCTACTATAATGGGAATTTTTTTAGGGGGTCATGATTGACTTTTTACACTCTCTACTCAAAGAAGATGCACCACAACTATCGCCTATTCCTCCAGGGATGTGACTTCATGGCTTTTCTGACCATTTAGGCCTCTCGCATAAATCATGTGTATCTTAATTCCCTGATCAAGCGCTAGTTTTTGACAATGAATTCTCTTCACCTAGTTTGCGGAGAGTTGGTGCCGTCACCCCTTGACTGGGTGATGTTCACCGAAGTTCCTTTCCGAGGGTGTGCCATTCCCTTGAAAAAGACATCATTGGTAGAGGCGGAGGCACTCCTAGACACTATACTAGCAATGGCAATGAGTGGAGAATGTATTCGACAGAGCATCTTAGTACCTGAGTCGGTCTTCACCTTCTCAGCTCTACAGGACCCAGTGTTGAGGAATCAACGCTATTGCATCCTATTGTTCCTATTCTTAGTAAGACTTTCATGGCTTCTTTCTTTGGAATTCTGGAAAATCTTTATCTGTGGATGGTCTTTTTTTCTTGTCAAAAGATTCATCCTTATGGTAACTCTAAAGTGTACCACATTTGTCTCGTAATCGAAAACCAAGTATTCAATGGTGCACGATGGTTTTTCTGGTTCTGTAGTTTTTAATGAATTTGGATCACAGGATAGTATTTATTAAGACTTTATTGTTGGTGGCAGAAATCCTGGGAATTTACGGTGTTGTGTATAATTGGTTTAGTGATGACTATAGGCGTACCAAACCGATTTCGAAATCAACTACATTTTATTCGGATCTTAAGTGATTATGAAGGTATGATGGTATGGTAGAACCTTGAATCATTTGAGGTAGGATGATATGGTAAAATAGATGGCTACCTAGGTTGGACAGGATGTTGGCATCTCTGACTAGGAGAATATGTAAATTCTTTAACTACTTAAGATAGGACAGTAGGTATTCTTTTCCGACCACTTGGGTTAGGTAAAAAAGTTGATTTTTGTACCACTTAAAGTTGGGCAGTAGGTAAATTTTCTGGCCACTTAGGGTTGGACAGTATTTCTCTTACCTTTTCCTATTTCCTATGTCATTTGTTCTCTCGACTATCTACCTAGAGATGAAGGAAGAATGTAGACAATCAGAAGTCGTAGCTTTCTATGTAGGTTTTCTAGAATTATAGCAGATTTTCAACCTTCATTCCTTCTAATCCTGAAGAATTCTGAGTTACTAGTCGAATTCCAAATTTTCCAACCCGATTTTGAAATTATTGTCTTTAAGTGAAGCTAAGACCTTCCTTAGCAACCGAAAATTGAAGGACTTTTTCTTTAATATTTGTTTGTCACTTCTACCCCCCTAGTACCCCTTAATAGGAGGTGACAATATGAACTTAGACCGCTATCATTTGTTGGAGAGCATACAATGGACTTTATTGGTTCTAATCTATGTACGATGATGGAGACTGCGAGAACGTTCTCTAGCTAATGACTGGGGATTCCTGTAGTTGGATGACTAAACCTAAATACGTATCCTACGTACCTTGGCAGTGTTGGCAAGGGTCAAGTCAAGCGTATTTCTAGTTTAGGTATTCCCTATTTGTTTGGAAAGTAAGGAAAGCGAAAAAACTTTCCTTCGAAATGTCAAGGGACTATTCGAGATATGTGCCCAGGTATAGGGCTGAGCGAGTTTCATGAAGATGATTCTTCTCTTTCTCTTTATTTTGACCAAACCCCTTTGGGTTTTCTATGCACCTTGGTGATTTAACAAGGATTAGGTTGAACATAGTTCCAGTCTCAGACGATTCTAAGAATCGTACCTACTGCAGATAAAGATAGCTACATTTGTGGGCAATAATCTTACTATAGTCTAAAGGGTAGAGTCTCTTACCTAAGTTTTATCTAGTTTAATATTGATTATTATCTTTGATTGGTAATTTGTTTAAGTCTTTAAATTACACTGTTTTGATTTGGTCTACAAGTGGTTTGGTACTTAGAGTGTTTAAACAGTGCAAAAAATTACTCAGTTCTAGTAAGATCGTTGAATCCTAGCAAGGTCAATTTTCTAATGACACTCTACTACACCTTGATGTTTCATAGTAATAAGCTCAGTCTATTATCAAGACACACCTTTTATGGGGTTGACTTCTTATCTAACTCTTGATTTGGTAGAAACCACTATTAGAGATGGACAAATGGTATGGTGACACAATGAGGTTACTTGACCATATTACAAGTCCAAGGACTGCCTGTTAGCCTACTAGATCTCCCAAATATGGTGTATGGGTGCAAGTGTTACACTGATAAAGACCTACGGATGCAACATGATATGCAAAATGCAATAGGTTTTTTTTGTTAAGTATGACGCCTAAGTTTCCTCATGTGCATGAAGGTTATGCATTCTTAAGTGATTCGTGATTGGTAGCGGATTTTATTGTCACTACACACCGCTAGTATACGATCAAGTTTTAATAGTATAGGAAGAGTAGGGTTGTCGTATCCGTATTGATTGGTTTAGATCGTCGTTAAGTACAGTGATTGTCGTAACCTAACTTTATTTAGGCATCCAAATTTTGGGTTTTTAAAACTAAAATAAATATAACTACAAAAATAAAATAAAGTATGGATTTTCTATGCAAAAAGGTTCTAGCGGCTTGATTTCATCACATTATTTCCCATGTTTTCCTATTAAGTAATTATTAGTTAATTTCGTTCATTCAATAATCAAGGTCCAAGTGCTCCCTCACTACCTCTCTCGAGTTTCAAGTGAGGGAATGTGTGAACACTTCAATACTGATATCCCAATCGAGTATTTAGGTGAAAATATTCGTTAACCCGACCTTATAGATTACACAAGCTTTACATATCTCCTAATCTATTAAAACTTACATTGTGTTTGATCTAAGTCCAAACCTAAGATTACCTCTCCCCAGTGTCAAATTTCAATTTCTCAAATCAACCAAAATATCATGTGGTAGAATATTTTGGAAGCATTAAGAAGCCAAACACAATTGAATGAAAAATCTAGTTGAAAAATCTAGAACTTAAGCACCTCCCGATTTCACAAAATCCTACATTCCCAACTAGATTACTTAGGCGTTGATTTCCTCCTGGACTCACAACAACCTAAATTATGCACTCTCAATTCCGGTTACAAATTCAACCTCTCCCGAGCATAAAATTTCTAAACTAACCTCATCTAATTCACTGGACACAGGAATCAAATACATTCCGCCTAAGAGATACATAAAACAAAATTAAATCTAGCAATTAACAAAATATTAAAAACATGGTTCAAACGAGATTACGTCAAGCTCAAGATCTAGTTATTAGCTCAACATAGGAAAATTCATAACTAATATTTTCAATAAATTCATAAATTCAAACATGTTCAATAAAATATTATAAATACGAAATTAAATAAAGATTAGGGAGAAGATGAGAAATCAAATCTGATATATAGAGAACTTTTGCTCCCAATCTTCAATTTCACTCATTCTCTTTGCTTCCTTGTCGCTTTCTCTCCAATCTCTCTCTTCCTCCACGTTCAAATTATCCAAAAATGGACTTAAGATATTTGAGATCAGAATGTTGGCGTTACAACGCCAATTATTCCCCACTGCAGCGCTAAAATGCGCAAAACCACGCTGCAGTTTAAGTCTTTTTTGCTGCAGCGCGAGACTTCTAAAAAATGGGCATAAATTTCTTGTCCGAACTATGATTAAGGTTATTCAAAATTATTTGGAAAGATAAGACAAATATATACAACTTTCATGTTTTGTATTTTTCCAAAATAAGAATGCATCATGGTAAAACATGGTCTTTAAGTCTAGCATGCGGCGTTGCAGTGCTGATTCAAGGGAAATTAGGGTTGAACCAACGGTGCTTCAACCCCATTTAATTGGTGCTACACCACCAAAACACTGTAATTCATCCTCACTGCAGCCCCATTTTATTGGCGCTGCAGTCCCGTTTCATTTGCGTTGTAGCCCCAAGCTTCTGGGGTTCTCATTTTCTTGATTTGTTCATTTTTTCCGTTTTTCTGATCCCTACACAAAAAAAATATAAAAATACATTAAACTAACCAAAATTCTTAAAAACTCACAAATATTTGAACTCAAAAGGACTTGATTTGTTGGTAAATAAATCACTCATCAATGATGCATGGTACCTGTATAGTACCTTGATACTGAATTATGTATTGTATAATTTTATGACGCCTAAACCTTTTATCTAGAATGTTTTCTCAGGAAATATATCATCTATCAAGATATACTAGTTTTGTCCTAGAATGTTTACGCTAGGTACCCTTTTGCTATTAGCCATCTCCCTTAGTTAATGATGAGTGGTTTATTTATCAATAAATCAAGTACTTTTATATTCAAATATTTATGTGTTTTCAAGCATTTTTATTAGTTTAATGTGTTTTTTGTGTTATTTTATAGAAATTACAAATAATTGGGAGAAAAGGCGAAAACATTGTAACATGAGGTGAATTGGGTTGTTACGGCTCATCTTGTATACATGTACAGTAACTTCAAGTCCATTGTTTTACCACTATTCAATATAAATTTCAAAACACTCAAAACATATAAGTTGTAGATCTCTATCTTCTCTTTTCATATATTTTTTAATCACCTCAATCGTAGTTCGAACGAGAAATGTACGGCCAACATATGAAACAGTGGTCGGTACTGCTGATGAGTGGCTTAATTACCAAAAAATAAAGTACTTTTAGATTCAAATATTTGTGTGTTTTCAAACATTTTTGTTTGTTTAATGTGTGTTTATGTTGTTTGGTAGCAATATAAATAAATGGGAGAAACGGTGCAAAATGCACACAGGTGCAGTAACTTCAAGGTCAATTTTGATTATGATATAATCCTATATTGGAAACACTCAAAACATAAAAGTTATATATATACATCTTATATTTTCATTTCTTTTTTAATCACCTCAATCGGAATTCGGACAAGAAAGTTACGGCAAAAATATGAACCAGGCATCAGCACTATCAAGAGCGCACTAAAGTGTGAATTTGAGCACGCTGTGGCGCCCTTTTGTCAGTAGGTTTTTGTCCATAGCACACTACCGCGTGATCCCTTCAGCCTGTATCGTCTTTAATCCCAAAAAATGTAATTTGTTAAGCCTGTAAATACCCCATTATGCCTCCACACCCAAGAGACGCCATTTTGAGAGAGGAAAACAACATTGGAGGCGATTTTGGGAGAGAAAACACTGGGTGATGGCGTTTTGATGCTATATTAAAGAGGAAAACATCATTGGTGGCTTAGATTTGAAGATTTAGAGCTCAACAAACAATAAGATTTTCTCTTCTCTTTTCTCTCCCTAATTTTTTGTTCTAAGTTTGTATTTGTGAAATTGTGTTAAACTACTTACATTTATGAATTTATTGAGAATATTATCTATGGATTTGTCTATGTTGTGTTCCTAATCTCGATCTAGGGCTTGACATAGTCTCGTTTGAACCGTATTGTGAATATTTTGTCAATTGTTACATTTAATTCCATTTTATACATTCCCTAGGCCTAATGTGTTTGATTCATGCGGCCAATGAGTTAAACGAGTTTAGGTTATGAATTTTATACTCGAGAGATATTGAATTCGTAACTGGAATTGGGAGAGCATAACTTAGGTTGTTATGAATCCGAGAGAAAATCAACACCTAATTATTCGAGTTGAGAATTTAGGATCTTGTGAAATCGGGAGGTAATCGAGTTCTTGATTTATCAATTAGAATTTCCAATCAATTGTGTTTATCATTATAATGCTTCCAATATATGCTTTTACATGATATTTTGGTTGAATTGAGAACTTGGGATTTGACACTCGGGACAGGTAATCTCGGGTTCGAACTTCGGTTAAACACAATGTAAACCTTAATTGATCGAGAGATATTTAGAGCTTGCGTAATCTATAAGGTCGGGTATAGCGAATGTTTTTACCTAAATATGGGATAGAGATATTGGTATTGAAGTGATTACATATTCTCTCACTTGACGCTCGGGAGAGGTAGTGAGAGAGCAATATCACGAGGACCTTGATTATTGAATGAACGTAATTAACTAATAATTACTAAATAGGAAAACATGAAAATAACGAGATGAAATCAAGCCCCAAGAACATTTTTGCATAGATAATCCATATTTTATTTTATTATTGTATTTATATTTATTTTAGTTGTTTTAGATTTATTAATTTAAAAACCTAAAATTTGATTGCCTAAATAAAGTTAGGTTACGACAATCGCGGTACTTAACAACAATTTAAACCAATTCCTTTGGATACGACAATCTTACTTTTCCTATTCTATTAAAACTTTACCCGTTCACTTGCGGTATCGTAGAGACAAAATAATTCACTACCAAATTTTTAGCGCCGTTGCTAGGGATTGGAAATTTAGATTGTTGTTAATATTGTGAATAAGTAACTTTATTTTAATTTAGCCATTTTTTTCTTCTAATTTTTGTTTGAGTTTTGTTTGTATTGCAAGGTACTTGAAGATGTTTGATCAACAGGTTCTCTTGCAATTTTCTCAACAAGATTTTGGACCATTTTATTGTTCTTGGGAATGATATAAGGGGTTGCTCATTCGGTTCCCCAATCATGGTTTCCCGAAAGAGTGTCAACTACTCAACTTTCTCGACAGGATACAAGCCGCAACAAGAATCACAAGATGGCAATTGTGAGTCTTCACCGTTTGAGATCCAAATTGTGATGCCACCATCGATGGAAGACAATCACATCTACGAGGATCTGATGTGTCTCACTTGTCCTCTACCACCCTTATAAACATTTATTCACACCTACCAAGCACAAATGCCGGAGCCGAATCACGTTGAGCTCACATACCGCTTATTTCCATATCGTGCCAAGCTTGAGGGCGTTCTGAACAAAGACCCATTTGTTGTGTTGTATGGAACATACTATAGGTAGAAGTCGTTCTTTAACGAGCTCTTCTCCAGTATCAAGTCGAGGAAGTTAAACCAAGTGTTTCTTGGGAGAAAACCCAAGTTTCAAATAATTGGGCCAGATGATGCAAACTATGGGAGAAAGCCCTACACCGGTGTCCCCTTGCTTGGAAAATCACCATCGACCACACTTGGAAGTGATATTGTCTCACCTCCCAGGTACGTGTCTTATTACCTTGTGTTTAATTTGGATATATGTTTGACTTTGAGTTTGGGGGTAAGACACATGTTGGCCTTTGTGTGTTGGATTATGAAATGATTGTGTGTGTGATTTTTGTCCTATATATTATGTTGTTTTTTCCATGTTTTTAGTTTTTTTTTTCCTTTTGTTAGTTTATTTGAATAAATTATGAGTTTTGTTGGGATGAAATGACTTAAATCGATGATGAGTTTAGACATGTGATGTTCTCTGAAGTCTTTTGAAATGTATTGCAATGAGATGTATGTGTGCTTAACTTGTGTTAATTGAAGTTCACTCTTCCTAAACCCATATCTAATTGACATGTTTGAATGGATCATTGAGCATAAGGTCTAGCATGGGTGGTGTTAGGAAAGTCATGGGCGGGTTCGGTTGTGTGTTTCATTTTGTATATGAGTTATCTTTAAAAAACATTGTTGTAGTATAGTGGTGAGTATCCCATTTGTCCTCTTGTTTTCCTTCAATTTGAGGACAATGTCGATTTTGAGTTTGAAGGTATGGTTCTCACCTATTTTGTAAAAAAGAAAATGGTTTAATTTGTTTTGTGAATAATACATTATGAGTTCGATTGAGAGAATACATTTGATGAAAAGGGGGAGTTGATGGATTTTCTTTTTCTTGGAAATTATGCAAGATCTATGAGTCGTAATATATGCCTAGGGTGATTTGAGCGTAAAAATGACATTTTCCTCTACCTTTTACCCTAGCCATACATTACAACCCATAAAGTCCTTTTGATCTCCAATGACATATGTACCTACATAATTAGTGGAGAGTGGCATGAAAAATGGGCTTATGGTTGTTTTTTAATGCACTACTTAGAGATCGTTCAATGTCTCCTTAGCACATAAATTTGTTCAGAGCTCATTTGGTTGGGTGAGAGTAATTGTGCACACACTGACACATCTAGAGTCTTGAGTGGATTGAAATTGATGCTGAAAGTTGAAATTCTAGATAATCTCAATGTGTGTGTTTCATTTGAAGTTAGAGCATTTTGTGGTTGCGAAAATTCTTGCACAGTTGTTGATTCAATACAAAACTCACATTTTTATCGTTAGTATTTTAGTACATGATTTGTTTTCTTCTATTTTCTTTTCTTTTGCTTGAGGACAAGCAAATGTTTGAGTTTGGGGGTATTTGATGAGTAGTTTAATTACCAACAAATCAAGTACTTTTATATTCAAATATTTGTGTGTTTTCAAGCATTTTTGTTAGTTTAATGTGTTTTTGTGTTGTCTGGTAAGAATACAAATAAATGGGAGAAATGGTACAAAATGCATACAGGTGCAGTAACTTCAAGATCAATTTTGATTATGATATAATCCCATTTTGGAAAAACTCAAAACATGGAAGTTGTAGGTCTACATCTTAGATTTTTATTGCTTTTTTAATCACCTCATCAGAGTTTGGACAAGAAATTTATGAAAAAAATACGAATCAGGCATCAGCACTATTAGGAGGGTGCTGAAGTGTGAATTTGAGCACGCTGCAACGCCCTCCCATCAGTAGGTTTTTGTCCGTAGCACGCTGCAGCGCACTAAAACACAGTGCACTAAAACACGCACTGCAACGCGATCCGTTCAACCTGTGTCGTCTTTAAACCCGAAAACCCTAATTTTTTAAGCCTATAAATACCCCATTATGCCTCCGCACCCAAGAGAGGCCATTTTGAGAGAGGAAATCAACATTGGAAGTGATTTTGGGTGAGAAAACACTGGGTGATGGTGTTTTGATACGAGATTAAAGAGGAAAACATCATTAGTGGCTTGAATTTGAAGATTTGGAGCTCAACACACAATAAGATTTTCTCTTCTCTTTTCTCTGCCTAATCTTTTGTTCTAAGTTTGTATTTATAAAATTGTGTTAAACTACTTACATTTATGAATTTATTGAGAATATTAGCTTTGGATTTGCCTATGTTGTGTTCGTAATCTAGATTTAGGGCTTGACGTAGTCTCGTTTGAACCGTGTTGTGAATATTTTGTTAATTGTTAGATTTAATTCCATTGTATGCATTCCCTAGGCTTAATGTGTTTGATTTATGTGGCCAATGAGTTAAATGAGTTTAGGTTATGAATTTTATACTCGAGAGAGGTTGAATTCATAACCGGAATTAGGAGTGCATAACTTAGGTTGTTGTGAATCCGGGAGAAAATCAATACCTAAGTATTCGAGTTGAGAATTTAGGATCTTGTGAAACCAAGAGATAATCAAGTTCTAGATTTATCAATTAGAATCATCATTCAATTGTGTTTATCGTTATAATGCTTCCAATGTATACTTTCATATGATATTTTGGTCGAATTGAGAACTTGGGATTTGACTCTCAGAAGAGGTAATCTCGAGTTCGAACTTAGGTTAAACACAACAAAAACTTTTAATTGATCGGGAGATATTTAGAGCTTGCGCAATCTATAAGGTCGGGTATAGCGAATGTTTTCACCTAAATATGGGATAGGGATATCGGTATTGAAGTGATTACATATTCTCTCCCTTGACACTCGGGAGAGGTTGTAAGAGAGCAATAGCACGAGGACTGATAGGTGTAATTTACCTATCTATTTTCAAACTGAACTTCTTAGTTTTTGAGTGCTATTATAGTATTTTAATATGTTTTAATATATTTTTATTTATTTTTGTATAAATTAGGTGTGTGGGGTGAAAAAAGACTAAAACGGATCATAAACGATCAAATTGGATCAAGAACGGTAGAAGAATGGTGGGAAAACAAGCATAAGGGCAAAATTCATAACTGCAGCCTACCGCCGCGGCGTCCAGACCACCACTGTAGTGGTCAATATGCAGAGAAGACCAATATGTTTCTAAAATCCCACCGCCGAGGCAATAAAACAACAGAGTGGTCTCTACTCCCACCGCTGAGTCCATCGCCGAGACCGTGGCTTAACCGACATACCCACCGCCGTGGAGGTCATTCTGCACATAATCTAGATATTTTTTTAGATATTTTTTATCCCTATATCTTTCTCCTCTCCTCTATTTAGGCCATTAGAGAGCTCCTAGGGTTAGAATAGGGTTGAGAGGTTTTTGGGGAATACTCTACCAAATCCGAAGAAGAATAACACGCTGCGAATAAGGAGAAGCGATCTTGGAACGGTTTTAGTGCCAAATCTTCGGACTACATCTAGTTTCTCTCGTTTCTTTCTTTATTTCTTAACTTCGAATTATGGTTTGAGGATGTTTAGCTTATTCATCATTGTATATACGATTATGGCCATTAGCTAAACGGATATTGTCTAGGGATTACTATAATTTATGAATATGTGATTTTGAAATCAGTGCTTCGTTAATAGTTGTTCTTCGTTATTTGGTTATGTTTGTCATTTCTCCTTGATTATTATGCTTATTATGATATACTGAGAATACGGGGTTTGACAATCTGGAGAGATAACTCCAGATTTGGACAAGCGTTTAAACATAACGCGACGATCTAATAATCCGGGAGAGAGTTAGAGAGTGTGCAATCAATGACGTTGGGGCAAGATGAATTTGACTATGTGTTCTAAAAAATACTATAGGAGGACTTCGGCATTAACACGAACTCACACATTCATTCACTTGTCACTCGGGAGAGAGAGTAAATGAGTTTACGATATAGAGATTGTCAGATATGTCGAACACCGTTAACGTAAGTCAAACGAGATCAAACGCGTATTTGTAAACAAAATTAATCCCAAGATAATCCAGTCTCTTAAACATCTCATATTAGTAATATAGTATAATTAGATAAATTAGTATTTAGTATTAGTATATTATTAATTATAAACTTTATTTTTTATCACCTAGATAAAATTAGGTTATGATAATTACGGTACTCGACAATATTCTCAACCAATCCTTGTGGAAACGATAACCCTTACTCTTGCCACTCTACTAAAACTTGACCCGTACACTTGCGGTGAAAGTGGCGACGTAATAATCTGCCACCAAATTTTTGACACCGTTGCTGAGAATTGTGTTTTAGATTATTGTTGATATTATGAATAAATGACCTAATTTTAATTTATGCATTTCTTTTGTGTATAATTTTTTTTTTTTTGTAGTTTTGTTTTTATTTCTTATTTAGGGTACTTGGAGATGTTCGATCTATAAGTATTAATGTATTTCTTTCAACTAGATTCTGAGCTGTTTTATTGTGCTTGGAATCTTTACAATGAGCTGTTATTTTGATTTTCGAACCATGGTTTCCCGAGGGAATGTCAACTCTTGAATTTCCTCTACGGGTTATCAGCTGCAACCAGAACATGGGTGGAAGGGGGAAATAATACCTCCTCTTTCTACGACCTAAGTGGACGAAGCCCATTGTTCGTTGGAGGAAATGGTGGCCCTTGATTATCAAAGTTGGAATCATTCACCAAGTCACCAAAGCTTGGGGGATTGTTCCAACATTACGGTACCATGGATTGATACTCCGGTTCAAGATGTGGAGTCTTCCCCAGGCTTGGAATACGTGTTCTCCGCAGTTGTAGGGGAGACTCAGATGTTTTTTAGGGAGACGCATAACTGGATCAATGAGCATGAGGATCGTCTTGATTATATTGAGACAGTCTGCGCCGACATCGATGCGACCGTAATGTTTTTGTAGATGCAAATTGGTCATCTTCTTTACTATGTTAAGTCTGAGCCAAACGCGATGGCATTGAGAGACGAGCATGACATATCCGAATATGAAAGCCACCGTGAGGAACTGAATGCAAATGAAAGGTACTTGGGTGAAATCGAAGCCGATCAAACTAATTAGGAAAGAACCCAAGTGTGGATTGGTTTTTCACCATTTGAATTCCAGTTGGTGATGCTGCCATCGATCCAAGATGATCGCATCTACGAGGATCCAATGTGGCTCACCTATCTTGCCCCTTTTCCAACTCCCCAAGCACATAATCTAGAGCTAAGTCGAGTTGAAAGATCGAGCCATTCAATACCATATCTCACTAGTCTTGAGGGCGTACAAAATCAAGACACGTAAATTGTGTTATACAACACTTACAACGGGAAAAAATCACTCTTTGACGAGCCATTCTCCATGTCGGGCCTAGGACAATAAACCACGCGCTTCTTGGGAGGTAACCCAAGTTCAAAAATAAGTTAAATCCGTCACAGTCGACTTGATTCAGAGGCGAGATTCTCTCGCCTCCCAGGTATGTGTTCTAAACCCCCATCTTCAATATCATGATTTATGCTTTCAATGGGATCGATGATGGATCGTTGAGGACACTGACAGTTTTAAGTTTGGCGGTGACGTGTAGAATGTTAGTATGTTTTATTGTTTTACCGTATCGCATGTTTGTTTATTGTAGAATGTTTTTGTGTTGTTGTTGTTGCATGTTAAGTTTTGTGTTCATCTGGGCTGTTACCCGATGATGATATTACCCCCTGGTTGTTTTTCGAGGTCAAGGGTAATACCCATGCATGTGTGTTCTGCGTGCTTGACAATGCATTTTGGTAAAAGTTATTATGGATCTTAATTTACATGAGCACATAGACTCAATGTATTTCTATTCAATTGATTTGAGGACGATTATCAATTAGCCAAATTCATGACAATTTAAGGATTCTAGAACCTGATTGAGGGGAATCTTGAGGGGAAATCTTAAGTGAGATAGTTCAGGAGATATGATTTAGGCATTCATTTTGTTGCTTAAGCCTTTTAAGCCTACCATGTTATATATTTATCCCTCGTTACCATGTCGAAGCCTAAAAACTGTTTCAATTCTGAACACATAAACAAATACCCTGGCCAATTAATCTTTTTCCAAACCTATATCACTGAATTAAAGGCACAATTTGAGTGAATCAAGTTAGCATTAGTATAAGCTACTTGAAGTGAGCGGTTGAGTTTAGGGCGAACTTCTGATTGGTTCGGTATTCGAGTACTCACTTGTCGCTTTTCTTTCGTTTTAACCACATCTACTAAATCCTAATAATCAAATAAGTTTGGGGATGTGATTTTAAAAAAACAAAAAAAAAAGAACATATGTAAGTAAATATCGTTAAATTTATATTTCTTTTGACAAGTGAGTACGTCGATCTTAAATGATTGTTTGGGATTGTTTCCAATTTATCTTTGGGGGTTTAAGTGTGAGAGTTCCAAGCGTTAAGCCTTGGATAATTTTAAGTTAACGACATTAACCCGTTTTCTATTCCGATATACACTTGGCCAAATGTTCCAAAACTGAACCAAATCCTTTTGATCTTTATGAACTACTCAGCCTACATTAGTGGAGAGTGAAACCCAATCAGGCATATGGATATCCTAGTCCTTTACGGTCTAAGTCGTGAGTTTCACTGGTAGATAATCTAATTTGGTCTTGGATAACCATAATATTGAGTCTCGCACAAACACGTTGACAGGATCTAGAATGGCATTTACCATTATTGAATGTCAAAATTCTAGAACACCACATGGTGCATTTTACTACCTAAACTGGATATGATTAGGGGTTATTGAGGGGAAAATGAATTGGTTGATAGAAGAATTCAAAACTCGCATATCGTTATGTTTAGATTGTTTGTGTTTAGGTTGTTCATGTTATTTAATTTAGTTATGTTTTTCACTTTAGTGTGAGTGTTTTGCTTGAGGACTAGCAAAATTCAAAGTTTGGGGGTATTTGATAGGTGTAATTTACCTATCTATTATCAAACCAAACTTGTTAGTTTTTGAGTGTTATTATAGTATTTTAATACATTTTAATACGTTTTTATTTATTTTTGTATAAATCAAGTGTGTGGGGTGAAAAGAGATGAAAATGAATCATAAACGATTTAATCAGATCAAGAATGGTGGAAGAACTGTATGAAATCAAACATAAGGGCAAAATTCATAACTACAACCCACCGCCACGGCGTCCAGACCACCGCCGCGGCAATTAATATGAAGAGAAGTCCAATATGTTGCTGAAAGTCCACTGCCGAGGCGATAAAACAACAGAGAGGTCTCTGCTCCCACCGCTAAGTCCACCGCCGAGGCCGTGGCTTAACCGACGTACCCACCGCCACGGCGGTTACTCTACACATAATCTAGATATTTTTTAGCCCTACTTCTTCCTCCGCTCCTCCATTTCAGCCATTAGAGAGAGCTTTTTGGGGAATGCTCCACCAAATCCGAAGGAGAATAAAACGTTGCGAATAAGGAGAAGGGATCTCGGAACGGTTTTAGTGCCAAATCTTCGGACTACGGCTAGTTTTTCTCGTTTCTTTCTTCATTTCTTAACTTCAGATTATGGTTTGAGCATGTTTAGCTCATTTATCATTGTATATACAGTTATGGTCATTAGTTAAACGGATATTGTCTAGGGATTACTATAATTTATTAATATGTGATTTTGAAATCGGTGTTTCAATAATAGTTGTTCTTCATTATTTGGTTGTGTTTTTCATTTCTCATTGTTCATTATGCTTATTATGATATACTAAAAATACAGGGTTTGACCCTTAGGAGAGGTAATCCCGGATTCGGACTAGGATTTAAACACAACGCGACGATCTAGTAACCCGGGAGGGAGTTAGAAAGTGTGTAACCAATGACGTTGGAGCAAGACTCATGTGACTATGTGTTCTAAAAAATGTTAGAGGAGGACTTCGGCGTTAAAGCGAAGTCACATATTCATTCACTTGTCATTCAGGAGAGGGAGTGAATGAGTTTACGATACAAAGATTATTAGACAAGTTGAACACCATTAACGTAAGTCAAACGAGATCAAACAAGTATTTGTAAATGAAGTTAATCCCTAGATAATCCATTCTCTTAAACATCTCATATTAGTAATATAGTATAATTAGATAAATTAGTATTTAGTATTAGTATATTATTAATTATAAACTTCATTTTTTATCGCATAGATAAAATTAGGTTATGATAATTACGGTACTCGACAATATTCTCAACCAATCTTTGTGGAAACGATAACCCTTACTCTTCCCGCTCTACTAAAACTTGACTCGTACACTTGAGGTGAAAATGGCAACGTAATATTCCGCCACCAAGGACCTTGATTATTAAATGAACGGAATTAACTAATAATTACTAAACAGGAAAACACGGGAATAACGAGATAAAATCAAGCCCCTACAACATTTGTGCATAGATAATCCATATTTTATTTTATTGTTGTATTTATATTTATTTTAGTTGTTTTAGATTTATTAATTTAAAAACCAAAAATTTTGTTGCCTAAATGAAGTTGGGTTACGATAATCATGGTACTTAACGATAATTTAAATCAATCCCTGAGGATACGACAACCCTACTTTCCCTATTCTATTAAAACTTAACCTGTACACCCAACGCGCGCTGCAAAGTAAAATTGAGTGTGCTGCAGCGTGCTTCAATCATAAACTATGGGCTATCTTATACCTATAGCGTGCTGCAGCGCACTCCTGTCGGGATGAAAACCCAAAAATCCTAATTTTATGCTTATAAATACCCCGTTATGCCTCCATACCCAAGGAAGACAAAAGTGGAAGAGAAAGAGGCAATTTTGGAAGAGGAAATCAACATTGGAAGTGATTTTGAGCGAGAAAACACCAGGTGGTGGTGTTTTGATGTGAGATTGAAAAAGAAAACACCATTGGTGACACCTGGGATTGAAGATTTGGATCTCAAACCCACAATAAGATTTTTTCTACCTTTCTCTTATCCTTAATCTTGATTGATTTTTGTATTTATGGATATTGTGTTGAACATGTTTGCATCTATGGATTTATTGAAAATATTAGTTTTGGATCTATCTATATTGTGTTCGTAATTTAATCTAGGGCTTGATGTAGTCTTTTTTTTAACCATGTTTAGACTATTTTGTTGATTGTTAATTTTAATTCCATTTTATGCATCTCTTATACTTAATGTGTTTGATTCATGTGGCCAATTAATTATATGAGTTTAAGTTACCAATTTTATACTGGGGAGAGGTTGAATTTATAACCGAAATTGAGAGTGCATAACTTAGGTTGTTGTGAATCCAGGAGAAAATCAACACCTAAGTAATCTAGTTGGGAATTTAGGATTTTGGAAAATCGGGAGGTGATCATGTTCTAGATTTACCAACTAGGTTTTCTATTCAATTGTGATGCTCCCAATTTATGCTTCCACATGATATTTTGATTGATTTGAGACTCGAGAGAGGTAATTTCGGGTTCTGACTTAGGTTAAACACAATATAAGTTTTAATAGATCGGGAGATATTTAAAGCTTTCTTAATCTATAAGGTCGAGTTTAATGAATGTTTTCACCTAAATACAGGATAGGGATATCAATATTGAAGTGATTACATATTCTTTCACTTGACGCTCGGGAGAGGTAGTGAGAAAGCAATAGCACGAGGACCTTGATTATTTAATAAACGGAATTAACTAATAATTTACTTAATAAGATAATATGGGAATAATGAAATGAAATCAAGCCCCTAGAATATTTGTGCATAGATAATCCATATTTTATTTTATTTTTGTATTTATATTTATTTTAGTTTATTTTTGTAAAAATACAAAATTTTATCGCCTAAATAAAGTTAAGTTATGATAATTGCATTACTTAATGACAATTTAAACCAATCCATGTGGATACGACAACCATTACTCTTTCCTATTCTATTAAAACTTGACCTGCTCACTTGCGGTATCGTAGCGACGAAATAATTCGCTACCACATTTTTGGCGCCATTGCTGGGGATTGACTTTTTAGATTGTTGTTAATACTGTGAATAAGTAACTTGATTTTAATTTAGACATTTTTTTTTAATTGTTGTTTTTAGTTTTATTTGTTTTGCGAGGTACTTAGAGATGGCTCATTGACAAGTCCTCACGAGTTTCTCTCAACGAGATTCTGAGCCATTTTATTGTGCTTGGGAAAGATATAAAGAGTTGATCATTCAATTCCCAAATCATGGTTTCCCAAAGGAGTATCAACTACTGAACTTCCTCGATGAGTTACAAGCCACAACAAGAATGTGGGAAGAAGGAGGAAATGGTACCACCTCTTTCTACAACCTAACCACGGACGAAGCCTAATTGTCATTGGAAGATATGACAGATTTTAACTATCAAAGTTGGAATTATCCAACAATTCACCAAAACTTGGGGGATAATTCCAACATTTTCGCGCCACGAATTGACACCCCACACAAGCATGCGGAGTCTTCTTCCAACTTGGAAGACACGTTCAATGTATTCATGATGGAAACTCAAAACATCATGAGGGAAATGGGAGACACATAAGGCTCATCTATATGTGGAAATGACCATGAGGAACCGAATGCAAGTTGGAGGATATTGGATGTTCTTTATGAAGATGATTCGAAAGAGGACGAGACTCAAGAATTATTCGTTGATGACAAATCAAAAGATGATTTTGAGTCTTCACCTCTTGAAATCCAATTTGTGTTGCCACCACCTATCATTGAAAGCCACCGTGAGAAACCACTCACAAGTGGGAGAAACTTGAGTTCATGCGATAATGATTCTAATAAAGAAGAAACCCAAGAGTTGATCGATGATGAAGAATCACAAGATAACACTTGTGATTCTCAACCTTTTGAGATCCATGTTGTGATATCAACACCAATCAAACAAGAACACATCTATGAGGATCTTATGTGGCTTACTTGTCCTCATCCACTTTTAGAACCGTTCATTCAAGCTCATCAAACACAAAATCCAGAGACGAATCACGTTGAGCACAAGTTTCGATCAATGCCAAATTTCGCCAAGCTTAAGGACGTTGAAAATCATGACCCATTTATTGTGTTGTATAACCCACATTATGGGCAAAAGCTGCTCTTTGACGAGCTTTTCTCCCAAGTACGTGTCTTATTCCCTTGTGCTTAATTAGAATATATGTTTGACTTTGAGTTTGGGGGTGAGACACATGGTGGCTTATGTTTGTTGGGTTAGTAAATGATCGTGTGTGTGATTTTTTTCCTATATCTAGTGTTCTTTTGGCCATGTTTTTAGTTTGTTTTTTTTTTTTTTTTAGTTTGTTTGAATAAATTGTAAGTTTTGTTAAGATGAAATAACTTAAAATCGATGATGATTTTAGACATGTGATATTCTCTTATGTCTTTTAAAATGCATTGCATTGAGATGTCTATGTTCTTGACTTATGTTAATTGAAGTTCACTTTTGACTTGTTACAATTGAGTACTATGAATCATTATCACTTGGCCTTTTGAGTACTTGGAGACCATTTATGTATTTTAGGTAGTCTTTGACATCTCGTGAACACTAAAACCCATTTGAGTGAAACTTGAGGCAAAATACTACATGATGTATTATTAGAGAAATGATTTAGGTATTCTTTAGATCGTTTGAGCCTTTGAAGCAAACCCTGGAAATATTTTTACCTCACGTTACCCCCGTTGAGCCTCATTACCTAATTCTTTCATTACCCACATTTGTGCATCCAACGCACTACATAGCTTTCTACTTCCTAAACCCATCACTAATTGGCATGTTTGAATGGATCATTGAGCATAAGGACTAGCATGGGCAGTGTTTGGAAAGTCATTGGTGGGTTGGGTTGTGTGTTTCATTTTTTGTATGAGTTATTTTTGTAAAAACAAAAAAATGTAATATAATGGTGAGTATCCCGTCTGTCCCCCTATTTTTTTCTGCAACATTGGGAACAATGTTGAGTTTGAGTTTTGGGGTATGGTTCTCACCTGTTAAAAAAAATGTGTGCGTTTGTTTATTTTGTGAAGAATATATTGTAGGATCAATGGAAAGAATACATGTGATGAAAATGGGAGTCGGTGAAAAAATTTCTTGGAAATTGTGTAGGATTCATGAGTTGTGATACATGCTTAGGGTGATTTGTGCCTAAAAATGACATTCTCATCTACCTTTTACCCTAGCGATACATTACAACCCGCAAAGTCCTTTTGATCTCCAATGACATATGTACC
The DNA here is from genome assembly GCA_016647705.1 of Eucommia ulmoides. Taxonomy (NCBI): domain Eukaryota; kingdom Viridiplantae; phylum Streptophyta; class Magnoliopsida; order Garryales; family Eucommiaceae; genus Eucommia; species Eucommia ulmoides. The sequence continues at coordinate 36,224,668 of CM028337.1, forward strand.
TACATAATTAGTGGACAGTGACATGAAAAATGGGCTTATGGTCGTTCTTACATTCTTTATCTAGAGATTGTTTAATGTCTCCTTAGCACATAAATATATCTGAGGCTCGTTTGGTTGGGTGAGAATAATTGTGCACGCACTGACACTTCTAGAGTCTTGAGTGGGTTGAAATTGAAACTTAAAGCCAAAATTATAGATAATCTCAATGTGTGCATTTCCTTTGAGCTTGGAGCATTTTGTGCGGTTAGAGATTCTTGCACGGTCATTGATTCGATATAAAACTCACATTCTTATTGTTATAATGTTTTTTACTTGATTTGTTTTCTTTTATTTTCTTTTCTTTTTGCTTGAGGACAAGCAAACGTTTGAGTTTGGGGGTATTTAATGAGTGGTTTACTTACCAACAAATCAAGTACTTTTAGATTAAAATATTTGTGTGTTTTCAAGCATTTTTGTTAGCTTAATGTGTTTTTGGTGTTGTTTTATTGAAATTACAAATAATTGAGAGAAAAGGCAAAAATGTGGTAAAATGAGGTGAATTGGGTTGTTACGGTTCGTCATGCGTACAGGTGTAGTAACTTCAAGGCTAGTTTTGACCACAATTCAATCCTAATTTAGCAAAACTCAAAATATATAAGTTATAGATCTATGACTTAGCTTTCCATATATTTTTAAATTACCTTAATTAGAGTTTGGACAAGAAAGTTACGTCCAAAATACGAAACAGTAGTCGGTGCTACCCAACGCGCGCTGAAGCGCGCTCTCGTCAGAAGCTATGGGCTATCTTCTGCCCCAAGCGTGTTGCAGCGTGCTAAACCTCACTGTAGTACGCTCCTTTCGGGTTGGAAACCCAAAAACCCTAATTTTGAGGCCTATAAATACCCTATTATGCCTCCATACCCAAGGGAGACAAAAGTGGAAGAGAAAGAAGCAATTTTGGAAGAGGAAATCAACATTGGATATGATTTTGGGCGAGAAAACACCGGGTGATGGTGTTTTAATGCATGATTGAAAAAGAAAACATCATTGGGGGCACTTGGGATTGAAGATTTGGAGCTCAAACCCACAATAAGATTTTCTCTACCTTTCTCTTCTCCCTAATTTTAATTGATTTTTGTATTTGTGGATACTGTGTTGAACATGTTTGCATCTATGGATTTCTTGAAAATATTAGTTTTGGATCTATCTATGTTATGTATTTACTTTAATCTAGGGCTTGATGTAATCTTTTTTTGAACTATGTTTAGACTATTTTGTTGATTGTTAGTTTTAATTCCATTTTATGCATTTCCTATGCTTAATGTGTTTAATTCATGTGGTCAATGAATTATATGAGTTTAGGAATTTTATACTAGGGAGAGGTTGAATTCGTAATCGGAATTGAGAGTGCATAACTTAGGTTGTTGTGAATCCGAGAGGAAATCAACACCTAAGTAATCTAGTTGGGAATTTAGGATTTTGTGAAATCGGGAGGTGATCAAGTTCTAAATTTACAAACTAGGTTTTCTATTCAATTGTGTTTGACTTTATAATGCTCCTAATTTATTCTTCCACATGATATTTTGGTTGATTTGAGAACTTAGAATTTAACACTCGGGAGAGGTAATTTCGAGTTCAGATTTAGGTTAAACACAACATAAGTTTTAATAGATCAGGAAATATTTAAAACTTGTGTAATCTATAAGGTCAGATATTGGTAGCGCGTAAATACATTGCTACTTTCACCGCAAGTATAGAGGTCAAGTTTTAGTATAGGTAGGAAGAGTAAGGATATCATGTCTATGGGAATTAGTTGTGATTATTATTGATTACCGCGTTTATCATGACCTAACTTTATCTAGGCTAAAATAAATGTACATAAAATTAATATAAACTAATACTAAAATACTAATTAAACTATACTAATACTAATATGAGATGTTTAGGAAAAGTATTGCCTAGAGACTAACTTTGTTTACAAAAACGTGCTTGGTCTCGTTTTAGTTTACGTTAATGGCGTTCGAGTATCCGAAAATCTCGGTTTGTAAACTCATTCGCCACATCTCCCGAGTGTAATACGAGTGAATACATGACTTAGCATCAATAAAGAAGTCCCCCTCAATGTCTTAACAACGCTAGGTCATGTGAGTATCGCCCCAACATCGTTGATTGCACACTTTCTAAGGTCCTCCTAGGTCGTTAGATTGTCGTGTTGTGTTTACCCTAGTCCGAATTCGGGATTACCTCTCCCAAGTGTCAAACCCTATATTCTCTAATTATCTAAACAAGTATAATAACATGACAACACGGCAAACACAATCGAAATTATTATAAAACACACATTAACGAAATACAAACTCAAACAAAACTACATTTTCATAAATATATTAATCCCTAGACAAACCCATTTAGCTCATGGCCATAGCCGGTTATACAATTAAAAATGAGCTAAACATGCTCAAACAACAATCCTAAGTTAAGAAATAAATAAAGGATCGAGAGAAAGTTAGCCTAGTCCGAAGATTTGTTGCTAAAAACGTTTCGAGATCGCTCCCCCTTCTTTACAACGTGATCTTCTCCTTAGGATTTGAATGAGCATTCCCAAAACCTCTCTGTAAAATTTACTAAGCCTAATAGGGCTCTAATTACTGGAGGAGATGAGAAGAAATGGTATAAATAGGGAAAATATCTAATAAATATCTAAAATCTGGTGCAGAGGGAAAGTTGTGGTGGTGAGTAGGTCAGTTTGATGATCGCCTAGGCGGTGGAGTCAGCGGTGGATTCTGGGACTTCTCTGTATTTTCAACGCCTAGGCGGTGGATTTGTCCACTGAGGCAGTGGCCTTCTCTGCTTCTTCCAGTTGTTTCACCACTGCAGCAATGGATTTATAGTAAATTAAGGCCTTCTTTGTACTTTGACCACCGCGACGGTGGTTTGGTTACCGCGACAGTGGCTGCAGGTTCTGAATTTCACCTTCTTTGCCCTTTTTTCATCGTTCTTCCACCGTCTTTGATCCGATGTGATCGTTTTTTATCCATTTTCATCCCGTTTCACCTCATACACCTGATTTAATACAAAAAAGAATAAAAACACTTTAAAATGTATTAAAACGTAATAAACGTACTCAAAAACTAATAATTTCGGTTTGGAAATATATAGGTAATTTACACCTATCAAATACCCTTAAACTCAGAATTTTGCTAGTCCTCAAGAAAAACACCCACACAATACGAGAAAATATGACAACTAATTACTAAAAATGAAAAACACGAAAAACAAATATGTGCAAGTTTTGAGTATCATCTACCGGCCAAACGAATTATCCTTCATCGGCCCCCAATCCTATCAAGTTCAAGCATAAAACACACCATGTGGTGTTCTATAATTTCAATATTTCAATGATATTAAGCGTCATTCTATATCCTACTAAAGTGTGTGTGTTTGAAACTCAAATATATAACTATCCGTTAATCGGATTGGATTATCCACCACATAAGTGCATGACAGAAAAAATCTGAGGGTATTGGGAATCCATAGGCTTGACCCGGGATCTATTCTGCACTAATGTAGGCTTGGGGGTTCAAAAAGATCAATAGGCCTTGGTTCGGTTTAGGAATATGGCCAAGGGTAAATTGGAAGAGAAAACGGATTAACATTGTTAACTTAACGTTACCCAAGGCACATCGCTTGGCACACTCACACTCGAAACCCTACAGATAAATTAAAACAACCTTGAACAATCTATTAGGACCAACGTACTCACTTGTCAAAAAGAAATGGAAATAAACTATATTTACATAGTTTTTTTTTTTCCAAACAACAAACACACCCCCAAACTTATTTGATTTGTACAATATAAGGGGTGTGTGAAATATGAACGAAAAACGACAAGTGAGTACTCAAATACCGAACCAATTAATAACTCTCCCAAAACCCAACCACTCACATCAAGTAGCATAATGAATGCTAACTTGATTCGCTCAAATTATGCCTTTGGTTTAGCAATAAAGGACTGGAAGAAATTCAATTGGTCATTGGTAGCGTGTAAATACGCCGGTACTTTCACTCGCAAGTATATGAGGTCAAGTTTTAGTATAGATCGGGAGAGTTAGGGTTATCATGTCTATAGGGATTGGTTGTCGTTATTATTGAGTATCGCGTTTGTCATGACCTAACTTATCTAGGCGAAAATAAATATGTTTAAAATTAATAATACTAATACTAAGTTAATTAATCTAATTAAATTAACTATACTAATACTATTATGAGATATTTAGGGAAAGTATTGTCTAGAAATTAACTTTTGCTTACAAAAACGTGTTTGGTCTCGTTTTAGTTTACGTTAACGGCGTTCGACTTATCCGATAATCTCAGTTCATAAACTCCCCCGCCACCTCTCCCAAGTGTAAGACGGGGGAATACATGACTTCGAGTCAATGAAAAAGTCCCCTTCAATGTCTTAACAACCCTAGGTCACGTGAGTTTTGCCCCAACGTCATTGATTGCACACAATCCAACTCCCGACCGAGTTATTGGATCGTCGCGTTGTATTTACCCTATCGACAATCTCAGTTGTAAAACTCCATCGCCACCTCTTCCGAGTGTAAGATGGGGGAATACATAGCTTCAAGTCAACAAAGAAGTCCCCCTCCATATCTTAATGACCCTAGGTTATGTGAGTCTTGCCCGAATGTCATCAATTGGCGTTATGTTTACTTTAGTCCAAATCCGGGGTTACTACTCCCGAGTGTCAAATCCTGTATTCTCGATAAATCAATCTAAGCATAATAAACATAACAATATGATAAACACAATCAAAATAATGAAGAACAGCAGCAAACGAAACACAAACTCAACAAAACAACATTTTCATAAATATATTAATCCCTAGACAAAAACCCATTTAGCTCATGGTCATAGCCGGTTATACAATGAAAACTAAGCTAAACATGCTCGAACAACCATCCTAAGTTAAGAAATAAAAGAAGAAACAAGAGAAACTTAGCCTAGTTTGAAAATTTATCGCTAAAAATGTTTCGAGATCGCTCCCCCTTCTTTACAATGTGATCTTTTCCTTAGGATTTACTTGAGCACTCCCAAAACCTCTCTCTAAAATATATTATCCCTAATGGCCAGCGGTGAGGAAAGGAAGGGGTATAAATAGGGAAAATATCAAAATAAATATCTAAATCTGTGCAGAGGTGACCACCGGGGCGGTGGAAGGTCGATTAGATTATCATCGCGGCTATCGTTTTATCGCCGCAGCGGTGGAATAGTGGCCTTACTCTCTATATTTTGTACGCCGCGGAGGTAGTTCTGCACCACAGTGGTGAATTTAAAGAGAGTTTGGACTGGCTCTAAAGTTTTACCGCCGCAGCGGTGGTTTGGTGCCCATGACAGTGGTTTGGTCGCCGCGGCGGTGGCTACAGGTTCTGAATTTAATTTTATTTACCCTTTTTCCACCGTTCTTCCACCGTCTTTGATCCGATGTGATCATTTTTTATCCGTTTTCATACCTTTTCACCTCAAACACCTGATTTAGTACAAAAAGAACAAAAACACATAAAAATATATTAAAACGTATTAAACATACTCGAAAACTAACAACGTTTGAATTGAAAATAGATAGGTAATTTACACCTATCAAATACCCCCAAACTCGGAATTTTGCTAGTCCTCGAGCAAAACACCCATGCATTAAAAGAAAATATAAAAACTAAGTACTAAAAATAAAAAACACGAAAAACAAATATGTGCAAGTTTTGAGTATCATCTACCGGCCAAACGAACTATCCCTCATCAACCCCCAATCCTATCAAGTTCAGGCATAAAAACACATCATGCAGTGTTCTAGAATTTCAACATTTATAATAGAAAGTGTCGTTGTAGATCCTACTAAAGTGTGTGTGTGTGTTTAAAACTCAAATATATAATTGTCCGTTAATCGGATTGGATTATCCACCATATAAGCACATGACATAAAAAACCCAAAGGTATAGGGAATCCATAGGCTTGACCCATGATCTATTCTCCACTAATGTAGGCTCGGAAGTTCAAAAAGATCAATAGGTCTTGGTTCGGTTTAGGAATATGGCGAAGGGTATATTGGAAATGGAAAACAGGTTAACTTTGTTTACTTTTGACGATACCCAAGGCACATCGCTTGGCACTCTCACACTCGAAACCCCCTAGATAAATTTAAAACAACGCTGAACATATATTAAGAACGACGTACTCACTTGTCAAAAAGAAACGAAAATAAAAACCATATTTACATTTGATTCTTCTTTTTCTTTTCTTTTTTTAAATAAAACACACCCCCAAACTTATTTGATTTGTACAATTTGAGGGGTGTGTGAAATATGAACGAAAAATGACAAGTGAGTACTCGAATACCAAACCAATTAATAGCTCACCCAAAACCCAACCACTCACATCAAGTAGCATTTGCAACTGCTAGCTTGATTCACTCAAATTTGTGCCTTCGGTTAAGCGATAAAGATTTGGAAAAAGTTCAACCGGCTATGGTATTAGTTTAAGTGTTCAGAATTGAAATGGCCATTAGGCTTTGACAGGGTAACGAGGGATAATGATATATCAGGGTAAGCTTAAACGGCTCAAGCGAGAAAATGAATGCCTAAATCATGTCTGCCGAACTACCTCGCCTAGGATTTCGCCTCGAATTTCCCCCAAATCAAGTTTTAGAAACCCTAATATCATGAATTTAGGTGATAGATAATCATTTTTAAATCAATTGGACGGTTATATAATGAGTTTTCATGCTCGTACAAGTAGGATCTATAATAACTATTACTCAAACATAACGTTGAGCACATAGAATATACATGCATGAGTTTTACGCTCGACCTCAATAAACAACCAGGGGACAGACTCATCATCTGGTAATGGCCAAGATGACGTCAAAACTCAGCATATTCACAACAACTAGAGTGAACAAACTAATCCTAAACAAGCATGCATACATAGAAAACAATAAAACATAACTAACACATGACCACCAACTCAAAACAGGTGATGTTCAAAAAAACCCGTTAGTGATCCTAATAAATAAAATATAGCATGAAATAAAGACAGGGGTTTAAAAGATGTACAGGCGAGAGAATCTCGCCTCCGACTCAATTTGGCAGAGATGGATCTAACTTATTTTTCCTTGGGTTGCCTCCCAAGAAGCGCTTAGTTTAAGGTTGTCAGCCCGATACACCAAAGTGCTCGTCGAAGAGCGACTTCCGCCCATAGTAAGTGTCGTATAACACCACATACAGATCTTGGTTCAGTACGCCTTCAAGATTGGTGAGATAAGGCAATGTATAGCTCGAGCTTTCATCGTCTTGGATCGATTACAGCGTCATGAGCTGGAATTCAAACGGTGAAAATTCACAATGATTAATAGGTGAATTCTCATCGCTCTCCCCCAAGTACCTCCCGCTTGTCTTCGGTTCCTCCCGGTGGCTTTCACTGAATGTAGCATTGGTATCTCTCAGTACCACCACTTCTGTCTCGGCCTCAACAAAGAAAAGAAGATGACCGATTTGCGTCTGCAAAGATGTTACGGTCTCATCGATGTCGGCACACACTTTCACCGCAAGTGTAAAGGTCAAGTGTTAGTATAGGTAGAGAGAGTAAGGGTATCATGTCTATGGGGATTGGTTGTGATTATTATTGATTACCGCGTTTATCATGACCTAACTTTATCTAGGCTAAAATAAATGTATATAAAATTAACATAAACTAATACTAAAATACTAATTAAACTATATTAATACTAATATGAGATGTTTAGGGAAAGTATTGCCTAGGGATTAACTTTGTTTACAAAAATGTGCTTGGTCTCGTTTTAGTTTACGTTAATGGTGTTCGGGTATCCGACAATCTTGGTTCCTAAACTCACTCGCCACCTCTCCCGAGTGTAAGACAAGTGAATACATGACTTCGCGTCAATGAAAAAGTCCCCCTCAATGTCTTAACAATGCTAGGTCACGTGAGTCTCGCCCCAATGTCATTGATTGCACACTTTCTAATGCCCTCCTGGGTCATTAGATTGTCGTGTTGTGTTTAGCCTAGTCCGAATTCGGGATTACATCTCCCAAGTGTCAAATCTCGTATTCTCTAATTATCTAAACAAGTATAATAACATGTCAACACGGCAAACACAATCGAAATTATTATAAAACACACATTAACGAAACACAAACTCAAACAAAACTACATTTTCATAAATACATTAATCCCTAGACAAAAACCTGTTTAGCTCATGGCCATAGCCGGTTATACAATTAAAAATGAGCTAAACATACTCAAACAACAATCCTAAGTTAAGAAATAAAGAAACAAATGAGAGAAACTTAGCCTAATTTGAAGATTTGTCGCTAAAAATGTTTCGAGATCGCTCCCCCTTCTTTCCAACGTGATCTTCTCTTTAGGATTTGAATGAGCACTCCCAAAACCTCTCTATAAAATATACTAGACTCTAATTACCGGAGGAGAAGAGAGGAGAAGAAGGGGTATAAACAGGGAAAATATCTAATAAATATCTAAAATCTAGTGCAGAAGGACCACCGTAGCGGTGAGTAGGTTGGTTTGATGATCACCTAGGAAGTAGAGTCAGCGGTGGATTCAAGGACTTCTCTGTATTTTCACCGCCTAGGCGGTGGATTTGTCTACTGAGATGGTGGCCTTCTATGTTTCTTCTAGTAGTTTTCACTACCACGGCGATAGATTTGCAGTAAGTTAAGGCCTTCTTTGTACTTTGACCACCGCGGTGGTGGTTTGGTCGCCATGGCGGTGGCTGCAGGTTCTGAATTTCAGTTTCTTTACCCTTTTTTCACCGTTCTTCCACCGTCTTTGATCTGATATGATCGTTTTTTATCCGTTTTTATCTCATTTCATCTCACACACCAGATTTAATAACAAAAGAATAAAAACACATTAAAATGTATTAAAACGTAATAAACGTACTCAAAAATTAATAATTTCGATTTGAAAATATATAGGTAATTTACACCTATCAAATATAACAAATGTTTTCACCTAAATATAGGATAGGGATATCATATTCTCTCACTTGATGCTCGGGAGAGGTAGTGAGAGAGCAATAGCATGAGGACCTCGATTATTAAATAAACGAAATTAACTAATAATTTACTTAATAGGACAATATGGGAATAATGAGACCAAATCAATCCCCTAGAACATTTGTGTATAGATAATCTATATTTTATTTTATTTTTCTATTTATATTTATTTTTGTTTATTTTTATAAAAACCCAAAATTTAATCGCCTAAATAAAATTAAGTTACGATAATTGTGGTACTTAACCATAATTTAAACCAATTCTTGTGGATACAACAACTCTTACGCTTCCCTATTCAATTAAAACTTGACCCGTTCACTTGCAGTACTGTAGCAATAAAATAACTCGCTAATAGTTACATCCATGTCGCTCCTGATGCAGAAAGCTGATTGGTGCTTCTAAAAGGCTTCCTGCTACTTTCTCATTTTTGCATTGTAACTGGAATTCTGATCCGGATTTTTCTTTGAATAGTCTCTGGGTTTTGGTGGAAAGATGGGAAGGTTCGGACAAGAATAGTGGAGGGTTATGTCAGGTCTTGCTTGCTTGAGATCGTGATTTCTCAGAATGGAAATACCTGGCTTGGAATAGGGATCACTGTTGATTTGGCTCTAGCTTTGAATGGCTTTGGATCAGTTTGTGGAGAGGGTTTGAATGAACGAGTAATTAAAAAGGATTGTTCTCTTTATTTCCCGTGTTTTCCCAAGTTCATTTCTAATGTTTTAAGTATTATACCCATACATGTCATGTATATTTCCCTATTCATGTTTATGCAAGATTATTTTAACTAGTGTAGACTCAGGTAATCATATTCAAACGTTCAATCATCTTAATGATTGTCGCGATTTTTGTATCGGATTAATCTAAATTATGATGAAGATAAGTTCAATATTAATTTAGACCAAATATTCGTAGTTATTAGTTAACAAGGTTTTCTACTTTCAATTCCATTAAGTTATGATATTGATATTTTCTAAGATTGTTATCGAGATTACCTAAACCCTATATGCTACCCCAGGTTTCTTTGATGGCTCTACTTCACTTCTTCTGTCTTGGACTGAGGGCAAACAAAATGGGCTTTGCTGAGATGACTCAGAGGATGGAGGATAAAAGTGATGGAAAAACAAGTGTTAGTTAATGACGACTAACAAATGTTATTTTATCTTGGTAGTGTTAAGAAAATTTTCTGTTATTTTTCTTCACTCCAGCAAGTAGGGAGTCATACTTTCTATATAATTCATGTAGCGAGCTTTGGTTAGTGATCCCGGTTTAGTTGTCCCAAGTCACTAAGTGTGGAGAAACCCCTAAGACTTAATGCTCAGATCATATTGAGAGAGTGATTCACCTAATCGCTTTCGTGTGACCACTCAGTGTTTATAAACTTTCTGAGACCAGTCTTTATTATTTCTCTTAACAATTACTTTTATGATTTTATATTTTTGGAGAATTATCAATGGCTTATTGTATTCTTCCAATATTAAATGTCTTCAACTGTGCGAGGTTCCTCTTATTTATTTTTTTTGAAGTAGGCTTTTATGGTGTCTCTGAATTGGTTATGCCTGGATAAACTCTCAACTTATATTAGTCAATCTTCCTTTGTTTAGCTATCCAATCTTTCAAGAACTTTTCTAGGACAAGCTTAGGTTCTAAGACATTATCTATCATTCTTCACATCGCAAATCTTTTGGATATTTCCTTCTTCTATTCTATTTAAGGAGGTCTCTGTAATCTTCTGTGGTTCTTCGAACATTCCCGGGTCGAAACATATGTAACGGTTCCACATTAAGGCTCTCAGGTTTTCTTTCTAACGTTCCCAATTTTTTATTTTTTTTTGTCACTATATCACTATCGTTTGGTTGAAACATGACATTTCTTTTAACATTTTTCGTTGGATAATGGTCTAATTTAGTATTGAAATTATATTATCATTTTTTTTTATTATTCACGATATGTGAATTATGGCAATCAAGTTGAATTATGAAAGTTAGAGTTATAAAGACCTGAGTCAACCTTAAATAAATAAGCTTGAATTTAGTACTTTGTTAGATAGGCATATAAGATAATACCTGGTTTATTAGAAAGTACTTAAGAAACTAAAGAAAACGAAGATATAGACGTTTATCCCACTATTCTTTGATGGTTAGAGTTTCTCTTGAGCTACTTATGATCCCTATCTGAATGAGATCCTCAAAATGGTTCTTGATGTCCTAGAACTGATTGGTGTAGTGACCAGTCATTCCGGAGTGATACTGGCAGAAAGTACGACAGTTAAACCTCAAATCCTGAGGGTTTCCTAGGTTAGGGGGAATAGGTGCTAACCACTTATTCTTGAAGTAGTAACTATAGATTTAAGAGAGTGGAATAGGGAATGAGGTGAACCGTCCCCTCTCTTTAGGTGCTTGGGTAGGCTTGAAGATTTGGTAAGGCAATGAAGATAAAATGAAAAGTTGGTGCTCTACGTGGATAAGGGTCTCGATGCCCTGTTTGATCTCATTAAAAGATTGCTTCATATAGTCCATCTACTTCCATATTATGGAAGTTTCTCCCTAGGCTGAGTCTTCCTTAGGTTCACGGTTCTTCTCCCAGCTAGGCAGGTTTTAATTTGTTGCATGGCACAAATGATGTCTTTCCATTTAGCAAGGCTATAGTGATATTTAGTAGCAATCCATTTTCCATAAGGGAACCTCTCGATTCGTAATTTGTCTCAACACTTTATCATGCTTAGAGTATTTCCAGGTGATAGTAATTGGTCCTCATCTTTGAATAGCGTGGTTGGGTTCATCTACCTCAGCGTTTGTGTTAGGGAGAAAATGTCTTATGGAATTATCAGGATCTTAGAGTCATTCGGAATACTTCCAATAGAGAGAAGGATCAAGTCCATCTTATAATATTTGCAAATAAATCTAAGATGGATTTTAGCGAAAGTTACCTAAAGTAGATTTTCTAGATTTATTAAGTGATTAACAACCTAGACCTCTACTTATGAACTTTTAAGGATGCAAATTATCCTATCTTTATGTGTGGTTATATTCTTGACTATACGTGAGAGATATTTGCTCCTAGAACTTGGTGATAAACTCATCTTTTCCTTATAAATTGATGACAGTACTTAAGACCTAGTGACAAAATTATCCTAGATTTTTCCTATGGATCATTGATAGGTGTAATTTACCTATCTATTTCCAAACCGAACTTGCTAGTTTTCGAGTATATTTAGTACGTTTTACTATGTTTTTATTCTTTTTGGTATAAATCAGGTGTGTGTGGTGAAAATGCATGAAAAATGATCAATAACAATCAAATCAGATCAAGAATAGTGGAAGAACGGTGGGAAACCAAGTATGGAGGCAATATTCTGAAAAGCAGCCCACCGTCGCTGCATCCAAACCACCGTCGCGGCGGTGAATATGCAGAGAAGGTCATTTAGTTGATGGAAGCGCACCGTCGAGGCGGTGAAATAACAGGATATTTCCTATGCCCACTGTTTCTTCCACCGCTACAGTAAAGACACTAAAGACATGCCCACCACCACGGCGGTCACTCTACACACAGATTTAGATATTTATTAGGATATTTTGTTCCCTAGTTCTCCTCCTCTCATCTCCTCTCCTCCCCTCCGTCCATGAGAGACCCCTTAGGGCTTAGGATATTTTAGAGAGAGTTTTGGGAGTGGTCAACCAATTTCGAAGGAGAAGAACACGTTGCAACGAAGGAGAAGCGATCCCGAAGCGTTTTTACCGGCAAATCTTCGGACTACGGCTAAGTTTCTTTCGTTTCTTCTTTATTTTCTTAACTTCGGTAGTTAGTTGAGCACGTTTAGATCCTTTTTCATTGTATAAATGGTTATGGCCATAAGCTAAATGGATTTTGTCTAGGGATTAATATAAATTTCTGAAATTGTTGTTTGTTTGAGTTTGTGTTTCATTAATGGTTGTTATTCACTTTTTTGATTGTGTTTACCATTATTCTTTGATATTATACTTGTTTAGATAATTAGAGAATACAGGGTTTGACACTCGGGAGAGGTAATCCCGAATTTGGACTAGGGTAAACACAACGCGACGATCCAATAACCCGGGAGGAAGTTGGAAAGTGTGCAATCAATGACGTTGGGGCGAGACTCATGTGACGTAGTGTCATTAAGATGCTGAATGGGAATTTTTCGTTGACGCGAAGTCTCATATTCACTCGTCTTATACTCGGGAGAGGTGGGGAGTGAGTTTACTAACCGAGATTATCGGATAGGTCGAACGCCATTAACGTAAACTAAAATGAGACCAAACACGTTTTTGTAAACAAAAGTTAATCCCTAGGCAATCTTTTTCCTAAAACATCTCAATATAATATTAGTATAGTTAGATTAATTAATTTAGTATTAGTATTAATTAATTATAAACTACAATTTTACCGCTTATATAAAATTAGGTTATGATAATCGCAGTACTCGATACTCTCCCCATCTATACTAAGACTTGACCCGTACAATTGCGGTGCAAAAACATGGTGGCGCGTATTTACGCACGCCACTTTCACCGCAATTGTACGGGTCAAGTCTTAGTATAGTTGGGGAGAGTAGGGGTATCGTGTCCATAGGTAATAGTTGAGATTACTATCGAGTACCGCGACTATCATAACCTAATTTTATCTAAACGGTAAAAATGTAGTTTGTAATTAATTAATACTAATACTAAGTTAATTAATCTAACTATAGTAATATTATATTGAGATGTTTTAGGGAAAAGATTACCTAGGGATTAACTTTTATTTACAAAAACGTGTTTGGTTTTGTTTTAGTTTACGTTAACGGTGTTCGACCTATCCGACAATCTCGGTTTGTAAACTCACTCGCCACCTCTCCCGAGTGTAAGATGAGTGAATATGCAACTTCGCATCAATGAAGAAGTCCCCCTTAACGTCTTAACAACACTACATCACATAATTCTGGCCTCAACGTCATTGATTGCACACTTTCCAACTCCCTCCCAGGTTATTGGATTGTCACGTTGTGTTTACCCTAGTCCAAATTCGGTGTTATCTCTCCCGAGTGTCAAACCCCGTATTCTCTAATTATCTAAACAATCATAATATCAAAGAATAATGGTAAACACAATCAAAATAGTGAAGAACAACCATTAACGAAACACAAACTCAAACAAACAACAATTTCATAAATTTATATTAATCCCTATACAAAATCCATTTAGCTCATAGGCATAACCATTTATACAATGAAACATGAGCTAAACTTGCTCAACTAACTACCGAAGTTAAGAAATTAAAGAAGAAACGAATGAAAGTTAGCCATAGTCTGAAGATTTGCCACTAAAAATGCTTCGGGATCGCTTCTCCTTCTTCGCAACGTGTTATTCTCCTTCGAAATTGGTTGAACACTCCCAAAACTCTCTCTAAAATATCCTAAGCCCTAAGGGGTCTCTCATGGCCAGAGGAGAGAAGAATAGGAGAAATAGGGAACAAAATATCCTAATAAATATCTAAATCTGTGTACAGAGTGACCGCCGTGGCGGTGGGCATGTCGGCAGTATCTTCGCCACAGTTGTGGAGGAAGCGGTGGGCGTAGGAAACATCCTATTATTTCACTACCTTGGCAATGGGCTTCCAGCAACAAAATGGCCTTCTCTGCATATTCATTGTCGTGGCGGTGGTCTGGACGACGCCGTGGCGATGGGCTGCTTTTCAGAATATTGCCTCCATGTTTGTTTTCCCACCGTTCTTGATCCGATTTGATCGTTATTGATCTGTTTTCATGCATTTTCACCCCACACACCTGATTTATACCAAAAAGAATAAAAACATATTAAAACATAACAAACATACTCGAAAACTAACAAGTTCGTCTTGGAAATAGATAGGTAAATTACACCTATCAAATACCCCCAAACTCGGAATTTTGCTAGTCCTCTAGCAAAACACCTACACAATACAAGAAAATATAACAACTAATTACCAAATAATAACTAAAACTACTTAAACAAAAATGTGCAAGTTTTGAGTATCATCTACCGGCCAAACTATTTTCCCTCATCGGCCCCTAATCCTATCGAGTTAAAGCATAAATCATACCATGTGGTGTTCTAGAATTTCAACATTCAATAACAGTAAGCATCATTCTAGATCCTGTTAGAGTGTGTGTGTTAAAACTCACATATATCACTATCCGTTGATTAGATGGGATTACCCCTCAATAAAGTTCATAACTTAAACCATTAAGGTATAGGGAATCCATAAGCGTTACCTGGGATCTATTCTCCACTAATGTAGGCTCGAAAGTTCATAAAGATTAATAGGTCTTGGGTTGGTTTAGGACAAATGGCCAAGGGTAAATTGGAAGAGAAAACGGGTTAACGTTGTTAACTTAACATTACCCAAGGCACATCGCATGGCACGCTCACACTTGAAACCCCATTGTTAAATTGGAAACAACCCTGAACGTACGTTAAGAATGACATACTCACTTGTCAAAAAGAAACGAAAATTGTACTATATGTACATAGTTTTTTTTTGTTTTTTTTTTTTACTCAAACAAACACACCCCCAAACTTATTTGATTTGTACAATTTAAGGGGTGTGTGAAATATGAATGAAAAATGACAAGTGAGTACTCAAATACCGAACTAATTAATAGCTCACCCAAAACCCAACCGCTCACATCAAGTAGCATAACGAATGCTAACTTGATTCATTCATATTGTGCCTTTGGTTTAGCGATATAGGTTTGGAAAAAGTTCAATCGTCTATGGTATTAGTTAATTGTTCAGAATTGAAATGGCTACTAGGCTTCGACAAGGTAACGAGGGATAATGATATATCAAGGTAGGCTTAAAAGGCTCAAGCGACAAATTGACTGCCTAAATTATATCTCCAGAACTACCTCGCCTAAGATTTTGCCTCGAATTTCCCCCAGATCAAGTTCTAAAATCCCTATTGTCAAGAATTTGGTTAACAGATAATCGTTTTCAAATCAATTAGATAGTGCTACATTGAGTTTATGTGCTCGTGCATTTAGGATCTACAATAACTTTTACTAAAACGATACGTTAAGCACATAGAACACACATGAATAAGATTTACGCTCGACCTCAATAAACAATCAGGGGACAGACTTATCATCAGGTAATGGCCCAGATGAAGTCAAAACTCAGCAAACATAACTAACAACATAAACATATTCTAAACATACTAATACATCACCACCAACATATTACAGGCAATGCCCAAAATGACCCGTCAGCGATCCCAATGATATCATATAGCATGATAATGAAAACGGGGGTTTAAAACACGTACCTGGGATGTGATAGAATCTCTCCTCTGAATCAAGTCAACGAAGATGGATCTAACTTATTTTTTTCCTTGGGTTCCCTCCTAAGAAGCACTTGGTTTATGGTCGTCAACCTGACACGCCGAAGTGCTCATCAAAGAGCAGCTTATGCCTGTAGTACGTGTCAAATAACACCACGTATGGGTCTTGGTTTAATACTCCCTCAAGACTAGCGAGATATTACTCTACTCGGCTCAAGCTTTCAACAGCATTCCTCACCAGCTCATGTACTTGGTGGGCATGAAAAGACATTGCTAAAGGCAATAAATGACAAGTAAGACACATCGGATCCTCGTAGATGTGATCATCTTGGATCGACTGCGGCGTCACGAGCTGGAATTCAAACGGTAAAAATTTACAACGATTAATACGTGAATTTTCATCGCCGCTCCACACTTGGGTTCTCTCTTCTTCAGCTTCATCATTGAATTCTCCCCAGTTTCTCCCACTCATTTTCGGTTCCTCGTGGTGGCTTTCGACGAATGTTGCTTGTGTATCTCCCAGTACCACCACGTTTAACTCAGCCTCAATCAAGAAGATAAGCTGACCGATTTGCGTCTGAAGAGACATTATGATCATATCAATGTCGATGCAGACCGTCTTAATAAAATCAAGATAATCCTCGTGCTCGTTGATCCGGTCTTTTGTTTCCCTCAAGACTCTCTGAGTTTCCCCCATAACTATAGCGAATATGTCTTCTAAGGCAGGGGAAGACTCCTCATCTTGATCCGGAATGTCAATTCATGGCGATGTAGTATTGAAACTATCCCCCAAGATTTCGTGACTTGGTGAATAATTCCAATTCTGATAATCATAGGCTGTCATTTCCTCCAACGACCAAATGGCTTCGTCCGCAGTTAGGTCATAGAAAGAAGTGCTAGCATTTCTTCCTTCCACCCATATTCTAGTTGCGGCTTGTAACCTGTCGAGGAAATTCAAGAGTTGACATTCCCTCAGGAAATCTTGGTTTGGAAACCGAAGTAGCAATTCTTTGTATCGATCCCAAGCACTAAAAAATGACTCAGAATCCCGTTGAAAGAAATACATCAATACTTGTCAATCTAACATCTTCAAGTACACTGCATAAGAAATAAAAACAAAACTAGAAAACAAAAATTATAAACAAAAGAAATGCCTAAAGTAAAATCGGGTCATTTACTCACAATATCTATAATAATCTAAAAACCATTCCACGGCAACGGCGCTAATCATTTCTCTTAGGACTTAATGAAAAGATTATCCTTTTTTCCTTAAACATAGATCATGGCTCCTAGGACTTAATGTTAGAATTATCCCTTATTTTTTATTTTCAAAGTAGGGATAATTACTCCTAGGACTTGATGACAGACACATCTTTCTTCCTCAGAAATGGATTATTGTTTCCCTAATACCTAAAGGCAAAACTATCTTTTTTCTTTCTTAAAAGATGGATCATTATTCTTAAGGCTTGAGGAAGAGTCTAAGACACATTTGATTTCATAATATCGACTGAGAGTAAATATGATAATCTAACCTGTGAACCTTAATTGACTTCCTATCAAAAAAAGGTTTTCACCTGCTTAAGGCATTTCGAACCTAAACCAAATGTCTTTTTTATGGTGCATAATTCCTACTGTATAGGATTTATGAGAAATAACATTATGCTTAGGACATGACATACATTTTCTAAGGAACTGTGACCCGAGATATGCTTAGTATTTCTATCACACAGTCCTAATTTGACTATGTGACAATGCTTTCTTATATTTTGGTAGTTTAATGTGATGTCGCACGAGCGAAGTAGATTACTTCCTATTATCTTAGTGGGCAAACCTTAAACAACTTTGTTTAGCAAAGGTTATGATTATTTGTTTATTTGAGATGGATCTTTTTGTAATAATTTAAAGACGAAAGTAATTGTAATTTTATTAAAGTAAGTTTTAAGTGGTTTATTACAAATGAAATGGGCATTATAAATTTGATGTTTATGTTTGATGGTTTATTGGGTTAAGTTAAATAAGAATTCTTGTTCTTTCTTATAGCTTGTTCTATATTCAAAAAAAAAAATTAAAACAATTTTTGATGTTGAGCAAGCTTGCAATGTTGGGGACAGAACAAGGACTCTTACACTGATTATTATACTCATATTTGTTCTGGACGGTTATTCTATATACCTAGTACATTAGTAATGTAAATAACTGTACAGAAAAAAAAATGACTTTTCTCTCCAAGATAAGTGTCCTAAGTATAGCAGGGTTTTAGTTATCCTCTATCCTAGGCTCACTATATGTGGTTTTGCTTTTTCTTCTAGCGCATGCTAAAAAACATCAGTTGCCAGACCTTCAAACCTCCAGCGTTCTCCCCAAGGAGGAACATCCATCTTTAGTTGGTGGTCCGAGTAAGAAGAGGTTTGTAGCCATATCCGGGGGATGAGCCCACCCGGTCTTGCTTTCACTAACTTCTCTTTCTAACTTAAGGGTTTTCAATGCTTAGATCGACGTGATAAAATCACCGACTTCAGTCCCTACTGTCAGCCTCTCTATCCTTAAGAGGGATATGGCTTGGGTTTTCCATCAATGATATGCAATGCAAAGTGAGTACTCGTGTGTTGGAGAGAGTATACAGTAATGTAAATGCAGAAATGTAAAGACAATATTTAAATACGCTATTTAAAGACAGTACATGTAAATGCAGTAAATAAAGACAGTAAACATGCATGTATGTGGATATATACACATGAAATTATATGCTTATTATTGTTGTTATTATTATTGTTGTTGTTGTTGTTGTTGTTGTTGTTGTTGTTGTTGTTGTTGTTGTTGTTACTGTTATTATTATTACTATTGTATTTTTGGTAGGGAATTGTTTGTGCTTGAAATGAAAGGCATAATGCTTGGATGTTATTAAACAATGAATATGGATTTAGACTCCAACTAGGCTTGACTCTCTTATAGTCCCTAATGGAGTTACCAACAGATGCACCCCGAATTTTGATAGCGAAAGAAGTAGAGAATCGAGACGAGGATGAAAACAAGTTTCATCCCTTCTTCTCTATGTCGTCCAAATCCGTTCATTTTAAAAATAATTTTTCAAGGGCTTTTCTGGGCGTCGATTTTGAAAAACTTCTTGGGGCGAGATTTTATATTAAAAACAGAGTCGTCAGCTAGCATTGGGTTAAATGGTGTGTTAGGTCACCGGGATTTTGGAAATTCATTTTTGTTTTTAAAATGGCTCGTGTTTTAAATTCCAAAGGTCAGTGTACTAGAAATATTCTTTAAGTTCAGGAGTCTGTTAGGCTTGGGGAAGGTTTTACGCACCCTAAGACACCTGTCTGTAAACGGTACCTTGGTCTAAATAGATATTCACTATTAAACATATCAAAGCAGTTTTCTTTGATTTACTTAAACAATAATAATTCTTTTTTTTAAAGTTTTCCTCTTTTCATGTATTTTTACATGATATTATGGAAAGAAAGTAAATACTACAGCTACTACTAGTTAACGATACCCAAAAACAGTTTATATATAGACAAAAATATAAATATGCAAGCTATACTAAATGAAATGCAAACTAAGACTAAATTATTTGGATATGCGACTGAATCCACACGTGGGTTGCCTACGTATCTCGAATGAGCATAGGGTCTTTATGTAGTTCATTTTGGTTAGGGTGAAAACTATTTTTTATTGTTTATGGTGATTGAACGCGTATCGTGGGCTGTCTACGTACTTTGGGTAGTTAGCAAAAATCAGGTCGAACGTAGTTCATTCTTTTTATGTTTAAAAGTTGGGTTGGTTTTAGTTAAAGACTAGTTTGTTTTAGTTATAAAACTAGTTTGTTTTAATTAATTTTAGTTGTGAACAACCTGAGTCACAACCTTAGTTATTAATAGTTTTTAAAGTTGTGAACAACCTGAATCACAACCTTAATTATGTTTATTATTAATTGTTTTTAAGTTGTGAAAAACTTGAATCACAACATGATATGTACATAACACTCTTTTATTTTGTCAAGAACACCTTACACAAACTCTTTTGTTTTGGTTAGTGTTAGTGTGTGAGTTGTTAGTTAAAAAAGGAAAACAAATACCATATATTTATATCAGTCCTACTCATAACTAAGGAAAATGGGAAGGTTTCGGAAGAAGAATAACACATATCCCCAAAGGAATAGCGTCCCTCCCTTTATCCCGAGTTCTTAGCCACTAGGGTCTGTCGGTGTAATATAAGTATGTATGTGTGTGTGTGTGTGTGTGTGTGTGTGTGTGTGTATGTGTGTGCGCACGCCAGTCCACAAGCTAACCTAACTGAGATCTTGGCATTTAGCAGAAAGTAAATATGGTTATTAGTAGTTATAGTTAGTATAAACACTTAGTAAAGAGTCAGTGTAAAGTTCTTGAGAGAATCGTAGAGAGTATGTACAACTCATTATGTGATTGAAGTTTTGTTTGAATCCTCACATGTTCTTAATATGTTCTCAGATGATTTGAGTCCTCACATGTTCTTAACATGTTCTCAGACATTCTTGAGATGCTTGCAAAGATTTTATATGATTTGAATATAGTTTGGTTATTGTATCAAAAATTAAGTATTTGTTTGGTTGTTATGACAAAATCAAGTGTATGTTTAGTTGTTATGACAAAATCAAGTATTTGTTTGGTTGTTTATAGGTTTTATGTGTTATGTATATGGAATTAAAGTGTGTTAATTGCATGATTATGCTATGTACAAGCAACATACATAAGCTTAGACCAAGATCATAGGTTTTTTTTAAGAAACATACCTACTTAGGGGATGTGGTATTCCCTAAGTGATTACCTCCTTTTACTCCTTGACGTTCTTGGTCAGAAAGTGAGTGGTGATTGTTGATCCCTTGAGTTCTTTCTCCAAGAATATCAAGAACACCCTACTTATGGGATGTGGTCATCCCTAAGTAGCTATCTCCCTTCCTCCTTGATCCTCTTAGATCAGTGTTGATTGGTGGTCGTCGATCTTTCGAGTTCTTGCCTCAAGAACTTCAACAACACCTTTTGGGTTCAGATTTTAGTAGAATAACAGTGTGTTATTTAAGAAATATGCTTGAAAAGCCTAGCACCCGAGAGAGTTGCTCGAGTTAAGAGATAGAAGCTAGGCATTCAAAGCTTGAGAAATGAAGACCCCAACTTCTATATTTATGGGCTGGAAGCCCCGTATTTATCCATGCGTAGGCTATCACAGTCTCTTCCTTGAGGTGTGTTTGGCCTATGGGACATGTTGTCTTGCTTTGGTTTAGTTTTGTGTTGCACGAATTTAGGATGAAATGGAAGATTCTCAAAGATTTAGTAATCATTACCAAATCTTGTCAAAGACTTGGTAATGGTTTGAAATCGTTATTAATGATTGACAATCATTACCAATCATTACACTCTCTCCAATCATATTCCTTGCATATGGGTGCATTAATGGCTCGATGTGACACATCCGGTTTTGTTTAGGGGCTAAGTACTGGTTAGTTTCACTATTTTGGTTTAGTTGCCATTAATGTTTTGCAAAGGCATCAAACCTAGTCTTGATGTGTCACCATTGCATTTAATGCTATTTTATGAGTCATTTCTTGGTAAGTACTCATCTGGTTGATTTAGAATGGAATCGGACTGACTTGCCTTATAACCAAAGGTTGGTTTCAAAGTTCTTCATAAACCCACAGATATTTTGGTAAAAATAGCTAGATCCTTTAAACCTAACCATTCCATATAATCCCAAGCTTTTATTTATTGATGGGATGTACATTTAATGCATTGTCTAGGTGGCAAACCAATTTGATTTGGTTTCAGTAATGGGTAGTCACAATTTAAGGTTTTCAGTTTCACTTATGATATTTTGCTCAAAATATCTAGATACCTTGAATGTGTCCTATCCATGTCATTTCAATCATTTAATAATTTATGGGATGGGAATTTAATGCACATTAAATACCTAACTTAGGTGGCGAATCGAATCAATTTAGTTTCCATAACGGTTGGTCACACCCTAAGTGTCTTGAATTCCTTCCTAGATATTTTGTAGAAAACTTCTAGGAAGGTTCCTCTACAAGAAAACCCATCATGGATGGTATGGATGTTGCCTCAGACTTTTGGTCTTCCTCTTTCCTTATCGGGGCATTGCTCGCCCTAACCTCCTTCGACAGTAAACTTTCTAAGGTAGCCTCTTTGAATTAGTTGCTCGATTTTGTTTTTTAACTCAATGTAGTTGTCAGTGTGGTGGCCGAAAATTTGATGAAAGTCACACCACTTATCTGCTTGGTAATTCTTCCTACAGACTTCATGGGATGAAGCCATTTGAGTAGCTTCTTATTATCGATCTGTATCAGGATGGTGGCTATCGAGGCATTGAGAGGCGTGTAGTTGGGATAGCATCGAGGAGATTTATTTTCCCTCTACCCCTGGTTAGTTGAGTTTCTTTCTCTGTCGCCCCATTTTTTCGTCGGCCGAGAATTGTTCTGCCCAGGTTTGTGACCGTCGGGCTCATCAACTTTCCTTTTTCCCTGGTGCCCCCTCTTTTTGGGCTTGGGAATTATAGACATACTCCACATCGATGAACTTGGTAGAGAAGGAAAAAGTTGTGGCCAAGGTCTTAAGAAGGGTGCGGACCATTTCGTGCAAGAACTGGCTTGATCATAACCTGAACATTAAGGCAATAACGGTCACTCCATCATTTGGTTTCTTATCTTAGTTCGACTCGAGGTGGAATCTTTTGATGTTGGCCTCCAGCCTCTCGTCTTCCATCTGTCTTACCGATATGAGGTATGACAGGTTCTTGGCCAGCTTCTGATTTCTAGCAAACCTTTGGGAAAAATTAAGGTTAAACGATTTAAAAGAGTTAAAACTACTTTACTTCAGAGTTTTATACCACTCGTGCACGGCTCCGACCAAAGTGACTTGGAAATCCTAGCACTTGGTCAAGTCCGATGCTCTTGAGAGGTCTATGTGCACGTGGTAGGCATCAAGGCGATCTGCAAGATCAGAATTTCCCTGGTTGGTCTCGATCTGGGACGACATTTTGAAGTTAGGCGGGACTGGCTCCCGCAGCACGTAAGAAGTGAACGGGAAAGCATTCCACTTCACTATGCCATAGACACTTGGCTCATTCTTCCCAATTTGTCCCAACTTCTCATGTATAACCCTAACTTGATCTCTCAAGTCATCGTCAATCCAATGGCCTGGGTCGTGCCTTTAGGGCCTTAAATGGGTCGTCGAGGAAGTTTCCTTGGAATATGGTGGGGTTCGCCTAGATGCCCCATGAGTTTTTCCTATAGCATGGTCACTTCGTGCGTCTTCCCTTCGAAGTGGAGCCCTCTGGGTTCTGTCACTCGGTTCTTCTAAGGATGCTCGTGGTCCCAGCCGAGAGTAGACACTAGAGGGGTTTGGTTTGACCTTGGGGGTTCGGTGTCACGTTTATAATTTCTTGCTCGCCGGAGTAATTCTTCTCGTTCCATTTGGATCCTGTCTAACTTTTTTCACAGGTCTTACAGCGTGAGCAGCGATCTTCTTCATGGTTTCATTCACGTTGAGCCCTTTGTCCTTGGCTGACTATGGGTCGTATTTCACTGACAGGCGGCAGACAGGCCTGACGAGGACACGACTGCTCCTTGTGACTCTAGAAATCCTAATTAAAACTTTAACAAAATACTATTTATAAAACAATATTAAAAAAAAAAAAAAAAAAAAAAAAAAAACAAGTCTTGCAACCTAGCCACCCACCTCTCTCTCTCTCTCTCTCTCTCTCTCTCAACTCAAGCAACTGCCACCATGCTGACTCAACTGTCGCCTTTCCGACTATTGCTCGCCACCACTGCACCTCCACATCTAGATCTACAACAAATTTTCTACAGATATACATTCTTCTTTTATTATTTTTGTTGTATTTTTTTGTTACGTGTTTTTTTTCTGAAATAATTTTTATGTTTTGGTGTTCATTGTTTTCTACCAATTTCTTAATTTTTTGTTGTTCTATAAAAAAATTACCGAAATTTGCTGCAAATCTATGTTTTTTTTTTTTGCTTTCTATTGTATATGTTTTTTGGTGAATATTTATTACTATAAATATTTTTTTGTGGTGTTCTTGGTAGTGAAGTTTTGCTATGGTGATGGCAGATGTGCTGTTGAAATGGTGGTGGTGGTGAATTTTGCTATGGTGATGGCAGTGATAAATATTTTTTGTGATAGTAGTAGTAAATTTGTGATGTTGTAGCGATGATAGATGATGGTCGTGGTGGTTATTTTGATATAATGGCAAAGTGATTTGCTATAGATCTGTAGAAATTTACTACAGAACAGTTGATATTTGCTATAGATTTGCAGAAATTTGCAACAAATCTATTGATATTCGTTGTAGATCTGCAACAAATTTGTTGCAGATCTGTGTTAATTTTCAATAATTTTTTTTGTATTTTATTGTTGCATGTGATTTTTTTTTTTTTGGAAATAAATTTTTTGTTTTGGTGTTCAAATTTTTCTAGCAATTTCTTAATCTTTTATTGTTTTATCAAAAACATTGTAGAAATTTGTTGCAGATCTATCTTCTTCTTCTTCTTTCGCATTTGTTTTTTGGTGGATATTTAATGTAATAAATTTTGTTGTGGTGGTGTTAGTGGTGAATGTTTGCTATGGTAGTGGTGGCGGCAATGGTTAAATGGTGGCAGCGGTGGCCGTAGAGAATTTTGTTATGGTGATGGCAGTGATAAATATTTATTGTGGAGGTAGTAGTGATTTTTTGTTGTTTTGGTGGTGATAGGCAACGGCAGTGGTGATTATTTTGATGTAATAGCGAAGGGTGTGTTCGGTAGCAGTAGATATGGCAGTGATAGTGAATTATTGTTGTAGTTATGGTGATAATAGTGAATGGTTACTATAGTGGTGGGTGTTTATTGTGGAAAAAATTTGATTGAGAGGCATTTTGTCATTGACTATTATGCATTTTAAGAATTGGGGTTTTCGTTTAAAAGAAGAGTAGGGTGTGGATAACTTATTTAACATATGGGCTTTGGGATCCTTATCGAATTACTTTATTTTTTATTATATGTTTTAGTTACATTTAAATAATTTTTCAATTGTTGAAAAATCACATAAATATAACTAAAAAATACATTAAAAATATAATAAAATACAGTAAAAAATATTAAAATATAACTAGAAAATACACTTCAAATGTAACTAAAAAAAACACATTAAAAGAATAGTTACAAATGTAACAAAAAAAATTAAAAAAAAAATAGTTACAAGTAAAGTCAAAAACAATTCTAGTGAATGGGGGTCAGACTTCGGCGACCAAAAGTCTGAGGTCCAACTGAGGGGCAATGGTGGGCAGTGACAGAGGGTGGTGCCGGTAACTGGTGATGCAAACCTTAATTGAAAGTATTTTACTAGAGTTTAAAGACATGAAGGAGCATGATCATGTAACTAAAATATAATAAAAAAAATATATTCAATTTAAAATTAAAATAAAATAAATTATGAATTCAATTGTCTAACGAGGATATATGATGGAGAATAATTCCTAAATTACAAGATATACAAATCAGGTGTGTACAAATTTTAACCTTCTCGAGTTTTGGGCCAACCCAACCTATTTGGCCCAATTATTTTTCTTTAAATTTTCTAGTTATCCCTACAATACTACTCGAGGAAATGAATTTTTTATTTTCATTTGAATTTTTTGTTTGGGTATTTCATGACATTGGGTAATACTATATGTTACGTTCTTTTGTTATGAATATTCACGCTATTACACGTGACGAAAAACATGCCTGGAGAGAGAAACTTTGAAGGGGTGGCTGCTCTAGCGAATTCCAAAGCTAGAGATACCAAACAGAAATCTCTTAAGAATGAGGATGGTATTGAAAGGAGTATGAAAAAAAGTTAAAAATAATCATCAAATGGAACATATATGGATATTATCAACGATTCAGAGAAAGAAACAGATGAAATAGAAGATAATAGAGCGAACCTTAACCAAGATTATCAAAACCACGTTCAGAGCTAAGGGGTTAAATCTTTCAAAGCAGTCCTAAACTCAGAAGCTCAATGAAAAAATACTGATTATGAGGAGGTCTACTTCAAAAAGGAAGAAGATGACATCCAGATTATGGAGGAAAATGAAGAGCAGAGTTCTGCGAACTTGAAACGAATAGTCTCTATCCCGGATCAATTGGTGGAACAATTAAGGCCAAAATTATAGGATTTGGTAATAATAAGACTCTTGGAAAGACTGATTAGATACAAAATCCTTTGTATTAGGGTCAAACATCTTTAGAAACCAAGAGGGGAAATTAAGCTGATTGATCTTGATTATGGGTTTTATTTGGTGAAATTTTGATAATATCATAGATGCTCATAGCGTTTTGACGGAGGGCTCTTAGGTAATCTTGGATCATTATCTAATAGTTAGAAGATGGGAACTGGACTTCAAGCTTGAGGAAGCCAAAGAGTCAAAAAACTTCGGTATGGATCAGGCTACCAAAATTACATGTGGAGTATTATAAATCAATCATACTATACAGTATTGAAAAAATATTAGACGTCCAATTAAGATGGACAGGAACGCAGCAGCCTCTTCAAGAGGAAAATCCGCTATAATTTAAGTAGACATTGATCTTAAAAAAACCCTTATTCTGGAATATGAATTCAGATGAAAGGATTATAGAATCGAATATGAAAGCTTGCAATAATTTGTGCTACAGTTGTGGTTGTATTACACATAGAAAGGATTCTTGTCCCTTTGTGCAAGTATCGAAAGAAATGTTTCCAGAAATACTGTCGGAGAAGATGACACCAAGTACAGCTAGTAGATCGAAAACAAAACAATCGACGATGGATTACCAGATTCCTACCATTACTAATGGATAGGAGAAGGTACAAGTACAGTTGAGAAAATATCAGAGGATAAAGGAAAGGACAGGAACGAGTAAATTCAAGGGGAATCAAATGAAAATGACTATGGGCCTTGTATGCTTGTGAGAAAATCCAAGAAATTCTCAAACAATAAACCAAATCTAGTTGGGCCAAACAATAGAGGCCCAAATGGTAATCACTTTCAGTTTCTAGTGGAGTAAGGAAATAAATAACCCAATAGAGGAATCAAGGCCCACAGGAATTATCCAGAGAGAATAAATAAAAATTAGAAAGAAGTGGCCCAAATTAAAAAGAATGTGCAAAGTAAGAGTGGTACTATGGAGTACAAGAGAATGGACCCCAAACAAAATTAAAAAAGGTATATATTAAGGATAAGAACAAGCATCAAGCTGTACCTGAGGGTCTGGTGAAGAACAAAGTGGTAGAGGCTAGGCATGCATATAGTGTCCTTGGGAAGAGTAAGGTGGTGGTTTCTATGGGTAAGGCAGATAAAAGAAGGATTGTTGTGGAGATAAAAAGGAGTCATCTGGTACGGATGGTAAGGTTTCAAAGGTGGAAGAGAGTAGAGATAGAGATGAGGTTTCATAGGTAGGCTTTACATCTCCTAAGGGTCCCAAATGTTATCCCCAAATCGCATTAGAAACCCCTTCTAAGTAAACAAAAAAAATATCCTCTAAATCAAGCCTCCCCCAACCCTCCGATACCAAATAAACCACCAAATCCACCAGTCCATGGACCCATCAATCTCTAACCCTGTTATGCTAGAGCTAGATCCCAACCTCCTGACAAGCAGCCCCCTCTCTTTATTCCTAAAGCAGGAAGAGAACATGATGATGTTAATGGAAATTTTATGGGTGGTAGAGAAAATGAGAGTTGCATTCTAAATAATATAGAGAGTTCCATCTCAGTTTCCATTCATGGAGATAATGGTGGAACCACTCTTCTGGGAGGAGAGCTTATAGACATGTAGGTTAATAGGTCAATTCTAGGCCTGAGAGAGACAGAAGAGTTCCCAAATAAAACTAATTGTAGATAAATTAAGATTATGGCCTGGAATTGTCGAAGGAAAGGTAATAACTATTTTAGAAACATTTCTAAGGATCTAATAAGTGCCTATCAGCTTGATCGGATTACTCTTTTGGAAACTAAAATTCATTTTTGATCAATGGGGAGATTCTTCTCTGGTTTTAGCTACCTTTCCTCAGTGACTATTGATTATAGAGGTAAGGCGGAGGGCATGTGGATGCTATAGAACCTAGATAAAATCACAGTCAACAGTTATTTTATTCGGAAGCATGCAATCCACGCCCTGATCCGCAAATATAATCATAAAGAGTGGGTTCTCTCCACTACCTATGGAAACCCTAACCCAAATCTAAGGAATGATCTCTGGAATGACCTCAAAAATATGTCCTTAAAAGATAATAGGCCTTAGCTGGTGGCAGGGACTTAAATAATGTTGCTAATTCTAAAGAAAGTCCAACGCTAATAGTTCTAATGATACTTCTAGAATAAAAAAAAAAATTCAATGACAATGCTAGAGAGTTTGGGTTCAATAATCTAGGAGCCAATGGGCTTAAAACTACATGGGCTGGAATGAACAAACTTGGCATCAAGGTCTACAAGACACTGGACCGTGCCATGGCCAATGATGAATGGATTCGAGAGTTCCCTAAGGCTCAAGTAGATAATCGCCCCCGTACGTATTCTAATCACTCCCCTATTCTTATCCATACTTCTGTTATTAATGCTAAAAAGAAAGATAAATCTTTTAGGTTTGAATCCATGTGGATGACATATCCTAACTTTAATGCTTTCATTAAGGAGAAATGGGATAACAAAGCTAATAATCTTATGACTAAATTAAAATGTTTCAAAAAGAATGTTAGTGACTGAAATAAGAAAGTTTTCAACAATCTTTTTCATAGAAAACGCATCCTTAAAACTAGAATTAATGGTATCTATAGGGTTCAGGAGAAGAGATTTTACTCTAAACTAGATATTCTTGAGCATGAGCTTATTGAGAATTAAAATTAGATTTTAAAACAAGGGAAATTATTTTGGTATCAGAAATCCAGAGTCTAGTGGCTTACTTGTGGTAATAAAATACAAAATTTTTCCACGCCTCCACCATTCAGAGAAGAAGGGAAAAAAAAATTACATGCTTAGGGACAATAGTAATAATTGGATTAATGAGGAAAATGAACTCAAAATTCAAGTGAATAATTATTTTGCCAGACGTTTTACAGTAGATAGCCTTGAGAAAACTTATAATATGTCTTATGTGAATCACCCTGTTCTTAAGTCTGATTGGTATAGTATCCTTAATAATACTCCAAATGAAGAGGAAGTTAAAAATACTCCGAAGTTTATGAAAGATTTTAAGGCCCCGAGTCCTGATGGTTTCCAAACAATTTTCTTTTCAAAAAAATAGGGCACTGTTGGTAAAGACCTTTATGATTTTGTGATCAACTGCTTTCTAAATACTAGAATGCCTGATAACAACAATAGGACTTTTATTGATCTTATTACTAAAGTGCAAATTCTTGAAGCTATCAACCAATTTAGGCCTATTAGTCTATGTAATACTGCTTGTAAAGTTGTCATGAAAATCCTTGTTGCCAAGTTTAGACCTTTCTTAAAAGATATAATAAGGCCATATCATAGTAACTTTGTTCGAGGTAGGATGACATTATCATTACTCAGGAAGTGATACATAACCTTTGGAAAACGAAGTCTAAACTGGGAGGTATGGTGCTTAAAATTAATTTAGAAAAGGCTTATGATAGAGTGAGGTAGGATTTCTTGGAAGAAACGTTGAAATTCTTTAATTTCCCTAATATTTTGACAAAACTCACTCTCAGTTGTGTCAAAAATACTAGTTTTAATATTCTTTGGAATGGTTAAACTCTTCCTAAGGTTAAGGCCTCCAGGGGCCTTAGACAAGGGGACCATTTGTTCCCTTATTTGTCTATGTTATACATAAAAAGACTTTCCCTTAGTATTGAAAATAGTGTGGGAAAAAAAAAAAAAAAAGTGGAAGGTATCAAACTATCTAAAAATGGCCCTACCCTATCCCACATGTATTTTGCAGATGATCTTATCCTCTTTTCGAAAGTTTGAGAAGATTGTTGTGCTAATATTCTTGATATTCTTAATAGTTTTTCCAAAAGTTCGGGTCTAAAAAATAAATCTTGATAAATCCAAAATGTTTGTAGCCCCTATTGTCAAGACACTTAAAGCTCGTAACATTAGAAATAAGATCAGTATCTATATGACTAATGATATAGGAAAGTACTTGGGAGCAAATCTTGTCCACGGTAGGAAGAGTAAAAATCATTTCCACCACGTCATGGAAAAAATTCAAAACAAATTGACCTCTTGTAAAGCTAAAAATTTGAGCATGGCTGGTAGAACTACTTTGATTAAAGCGGTTACAACTGTTATTCCTAGTTATGCCATGCAAACGTCCTATCTCCCTAGAAAGATTTGTGATGAGTTGGATAAATTGAATAAAGGTTTCCTATTGGGAGATTGTCTAGAGAAAATGAAATTCCACCTTATTAATTGGATAAAATTTGTCAAAATAAAGAAAATGGGAGTCTAGGTATCAGAAAAGCTAGAAACCTTAATGATGTGTACATGACCAAACTTGGTTGGAACACTCTTATTAATAATGATAATTTATGGATTAGAGTTCTAAAAGCCAAATATAAAATCGAGGATAACCTTAGCTTCTGTAATGACAAGAAAACAAGGTCTCATATTTGGAAAAAGTGTGCTTAATAATAAGAACAAGTTAATCAAAAATGTGAAATGGAAAGTTGGTAATAGGGCCAAGATTAACCTTTGGTCTAATTGGTGGTGTGGCAAAGGTCCAATTGGAGAGACCAATCACCAATATTATGAGGATATGAGAGTGTCGGATATTATTAATAATTTTGGTAATTGGTATCTTCTTCCAATCCTTCACATTAACTCAGAAGAGGTTAAATTGGAAATCTTAAGAATGGATCCCCCTGTTTTTTCCCAGGAGGTTATGCCTATTTGGCAACCTGAAAATTCTGGGTTGTTTTCTCTCAAATCAGTGTATGGGAAGTATGAGATTGAGGAAAATCCGGTACCAATCCGAGTTGTTCTTGGATTTGGAAACTCAAAATTCCCTAAAATCTTAAACACTTTCTATGGTTGATATGGAAATATAAACTTGTTACGAATAAGCTTGTGGCTAAATGGTCAATGAGGTATCTAATATATGTCAAAGATGCAAATAAGCTAGTGAATCAATTGATCACGTACTGAGGACTTGCCACAACGCCAAAAGAGTTTGGCAGGCTTTTTATAGTTTTGTCCAAGTGCAAAACTTCACCAGAATAAACATCCATGTCTAAATTAGAGAGAACGTGAAAGGGAAGAAATTTTTGTCTCCTTCTTCTTATTTTTTCCTTACTATTTTTTGGGAGCTTTGGAAAGACAGAAACAGTGAAGTTATTAAAGGTATGCCCCAAGATAACTTCAATGTTCTTCAAAAGATAACTAGATTAGAAAATGATCTTGTTTTATCCTTCTGTACCAAAAGAGCCCCCCTTGTAGTAACATGGATTTCTGTTCTAACTAGAATCCCCATTATGCAGGTTTTTATAAAATGAATACGGATGGCTGCGCCAAGGGCAATCCTGGCAGAGGAGGATTTGAATGGCTTTTGAGGGATAAAAATGACAACTAGCAATTTAGATTCCATGGTCACCTGCAAAGCGGCAATAGTTTGGAAGCAGAGATAAGAGGAGTTCATAAGGGCATATCAACCCTTGCAAACAAAAGATAGCCCCGAGTTATTTTTGAAATCGACGCAGAAAAAGGTATCCAAACTACTCCTGGAGGATTGCACACAAACACGCGTACGCACGCGCGCGCGCACGCGCACACACACACACACACACATATAATTTAAAGAATAAAACGATAATTAAATTAAATATTTTTTTAAACAAATGTAGGACTAGCAAAATGGGTGTACATCTAAGAGCACCAAATGACATCTCAAAGGTTGCGTTTTGCTAAGGGATTTGATAAATGCATGAAATATGTGAATGATGGGATTTCAAAATTCTAGATTTTAAAATACCATCATTTACAAATTCATTATTTAGATTTTTTTAAAATAAATAATTTGATTGTGTAATTTCATAATTTATTTATTGGATAGACAAAATATTTGTATGTAAAATTTTGAAATCTTTTAAATTTTAAAAACAAAAAAATATGAAAATATATCTAATAATATAATTTTGGGTAAAATACATTTTAAACCATATAACTATTGGTACGTTTCTAAGTAGTCCTCTTAAATTTTCTCGTTTCATTTTAAACTCTCTATGTATGAAGGTGGTTTTAAAATGTCATTTTGTTAGAATTTTCATCCAAACTAACAGAATTAAAGAGGTAAAATTATCATTTCATATTTTTTTTACCTTTTTATCTTTTTTATCTTTTTTCCTTTTTTGTTCTTATTTTTTAACCTTTCTCTCTCCCTCTCTCTCTCCCCTCCTTCACCCAACCTCTCTTTCTCTCTACCACCTTCTTCCGCACCACCATCGATGCCACCACCACCACAGACGTCACCGCTACCTCTATAACAGAGGGTGCCTTGTTGGATCATGCTAAAGTTGCGACAGCTGCTGGAGCGATCCCGAGAACTATTGCGCCAGCCAAATACTAACCAATAACTCCATTAACGTCGACGGAACCATCACATATGGTGGATACCCCACTAGCCAGGTGGCGGATGAGCATTTCATTCTACAGTGGCTGAAAAACTTGTCGCTCGACATATGTGCCCCTCTCCTTTATTCTGGGATCACCACTTAGAGTCCCCTAAAGTATTTCGGACTGGATAAGGCCGACGGTCATGTAGGTGTGGTGGGTCTGGGTGGACTTGGCCACATGGCTACAAAATTTGCCAAGGCTTTTGGGGCTAAAGTCACAGTGATTAGCACATCTCCTAACAAGAAATAGGAAGCCATTGATAATCTTAGAATTTTTCAAGTCGAGTTCGTCGGCATCAAAATCGAATATAGAGCCTTAGCTCAATCGAGTTAACTCAATATCGTCTTCTTCTCTCGAATTCTTCAACCTCATATTGACTCCTCTATTTCCCTCTCTTTCTTACTTGATTTTACGAAAATGAAACTCTCCGACGAGTTCGAATTTATTCGGTTCTGTTCATTATACTAATCAACAAGTTTTAAGAACGAGTCGAATGATATCGTCGAACAGCGTCGGCACCTGATATAGGAAAACTCCCGCTCGTAATTGGCATAGGCGTAGAGCCTTAAATTGATCAGATCGGGTCATAAATCCAATCCGAAATAGATAGACCCAGTGGGTTATCTGGGCCAAAGAATAATGGGTCCAATGGGGCAGTATCTTTAGCAGTCTTCTATGCAAGACAAATGGCCTATTGAGAAGGCCTATTAATGGGCAGATCAAAGCCCATAGTGTTGAGGTCCAAGGAATAACGGTCAACCCGTCGTGACTGCCTCCCTATACTTGAAGAGGATTATAAACCGGATTGACTGTAATAACCCATATTTAATAGGGAACATTATAGAGATCTCTCCTAAAATAAATGAGATATTGATTATCTTCTAAGCCATTAGGAGCATATCACGTAATGGACGGCCTCTCCAATGAAACGGCGAAATATATCCAAGCCCGTATAAGGGGCAGGTATCACTAGTATTTACTTACAGTTCAATCTGTGTATTAACTCCTTCCATTACCAGATTAACTTATTCTCATGCCAGAGGTTCTTTGGTCGACACCATACTGGTGTCCCCTTTGAGAACTCATGGTTTTGCAGGTTAAAGGTGGAAGGCAAAGGGGTTTTTGGCATGTGCGGAGCTATTACACGTGGTAGGAATTTTAGATAACATCATTTGGTGCCATCTTTAGGAAATGCTAACGTAAAAATCTTTTTGTCACAACTATGAGGCAACCAAAAGTAAGAGAAGCAATGCCAAATCAAAGTAATAACTTGCCGCCACCATCTGATAATGAAATATCGATGGAAACGCATGGGAAAGCTTGGGTTGATCCTCTACCGAAAGTGCTAAGCACTGATGCAAAGATCGATGCTCTCACTGAAAAGATGGCTAAGATGGTAGATATGATCAAGTACATGGTAGAGATAATCACCAATAGTAGGTTGCACTCCCCAACTACCAACAATGATATAGTAGAATAAGTAGAGTCTCCAGGATATGTTGATTCACAATCCCAATAGGAACGAGCAGCCCCGGGAGATACAAGCAATCAGAAGCGCGAAAGGAGGTTGCATAGCTGAACTGAGACTGTTGACTCTCATTAACAGATCAGAAGCAAAGTGGAAAATGGTCAACCTTTAGATGAGCTAGATACGCTATTGAAAGGTACTAAAATGCCTTTCTCCTTATATATCCTAGTTGTACCGCTATCTGAGAAGTTTGATCCCACGAAGTTCGAGAAGTACAATGGGAAAGCAAATCTGGTGGACCACATCTGCTAGTTCAAGAACATCATGAACCGATATGGGACTCAACACTTTGTAGAGCTTTTGCCACGACCTTAAAGGGTTTTGACCTTAAGTGGCTACATACGTTCTATAGCAACTCCATCACGTCGTTTAAGGAACTCAAAAAGATGTTTATCAACTAATTATAACCTATAAAAGGTTGATGAGGGGTCTTGATTATTTGTTGGCCCTGTGTCAAGAAAAAAAAAACTCTACGACAGTACATGAGCCACTTCAACGAGGAACTGATGTGCATTAAGGGTTGTGACACGAACCTCATTATTAATGCATTTATGTCAGGATTACCCCATGGCCGATTTCAAGATTCTCTCACAAAGAAAAATCCTCAGAGTATGGTGGAGCTGATAGAAAAGGCTAAGCCATACATAAAGCTAGAGGATGTTAAGCTCGCGAGAGAAGGTAGGGGATCTTCCAAAGAACACCCTAAACAAAGAGAGAAGGACCACAACAAGGACAAAACCAGCAGTTCGATCAGGTGGAAAGATCGGTCGTGGAGCTCAAGTTCCAAACCAGAAGCCCGGCAAGAGCCAAACTTGCCCGGTCTACGAATGCCGATCTCAAGAATCTTGCATGAGATAAGTGCATCTAAGGTAATT
Organism: Eucommia ulmoides; assembly: GCA_016647705.1. Lineage (NCBI taxonomy): Eukaryota > Viridiplantae > Streptophyta > Magnoliopsida > Garryales > Eucommiaceae > Eucommia > Eucommia ulmoides. The sequence goes on from CM028337.1 coordinate 36,260,111, forward strand.
CAATGGCCTCCCAAGAAGATTACTAAGTCCAACAGGAAGAATAGGTCAAAGTACTATGATTTCCATAGGTACCATGGTCACGACATGGATGATTGTTGGGAGTTCAAAAAGGAGATCAAATGCTTAGCTAATATGGGTTAGCCACGTGACTACCTATAAGAGTGCTCAAGGGATAAAAAGAGGCCTAGAAACGAAGGCCATCATTAAGAAAATTGTGATAAAGAGCACAAAGAGGGTCATTCCAACGAGAATCATGAAGTGATTTTCATGATAAACTCTATTGGGCCAGCAACTGGAGAATCCAACCGTGAATGAAAAAGGAAGGTCCACGAAGCAGCACTGGAACACTACTATGGAGAAACAATGGAAATAACCACAAATCCAGGACCATTCATCACTTTTTCTAATAAGGATTGCAAAGGGATCGTTCATCCCCACGAGGATGCCTTGGTCATCAATCTCTGGATTTCTAACTTCCAGGTAAGACGGATTTTGGTTGATAATGGCAGTTTTGCTAATATAATCTTTGTGGATACTCTAAAGTAGATTAGAGTGCCCAGTTTAGATATTAGCTCCACCTAGACAATCATGGTGGGTTTCAATGCCGACCTCAGCTTACCACGAGGGAAGATCACCTTATTAGTCACCACAAACAAAAACAAAACGATGATACACAAAGGCTACAGAGTTCATGGTGATGGACTCTTCATCTCCTTACAATGCAATACTAGGACGTCCATGGTTGCATACAATTAAAGCGGTAGCATCAACATACTACCAGTGCATCAAGTATGTAAAGGATGGTTCTGTGGTTGTGATGCGAGATGATCAGGTAGCTTCAAGGCAATGTTTTGTTATAGCTATGAAAGGCAAGAATAAGTCTTTATAGCAATTAGAGCAAGAGCAGGAGGTAGCTCCATCTAAAAGCTCGACCCATGAAATTGATGATTTCAAGGAACACTCCAGTGTGATTCAACCTGCTGAGCAAGTAAGGGAGATCACCTTCAACAATGGTGCTCAGAAGTTGATGATAGGGGGATCATTAAGCCAGACTGAGACCAAGGAATAAACAGGCTGCTACAAGAGAATCTGGATGTCTTTACCTAGACTCTAGAAGATATGAAGGGTATTAGTCTTGATGTTGTAGTCTACTGCCTTGACATCTCCAGATCTTATCCTATACTCAGGCAAAAAATGAGAACTTTTAGCCCTCAAAATGAACAAGTGATCGAAGCCGAGGTACAAAAACTATTCTCTATTGGCTACATAAAGGAAGTGATATACCCAAAGTAGTTAGCTAACCCAGTCCTTGTCAAGAAGAAGAAGAACGAAAAGTGGAGGATGTGCGTAGACTTCACTGACCTCAATCAAGCATGCCCAAAATACTGTTATCCAATGCTGAGAATAGACCAGATGGTAGATGCAACAGTAGAGCGTCAACTTTTGACCATAATGAATGCTTATGCAGGCTATAATCAAATCTGCATAGATCAACAAGATGAGAAAGGGACAACATTCATCACACCAAGACATACTTACTGTTACAAAGTAATGTCATTTGGTTTAAGAAATGCAGGAGCTACATATCAACGGTTAGTGAACCGCATTTTCTAAGATCTGATTGGAGCAACTATGGAGGTCTACTTAGATAATATGCTGGTCAAAAGCTCCAGAAAAGATGACCATCTCGGCCATTTGGCAAAAGCTTTTGGCATTCTGAGGAAGTACAATATGAAGCTAAATCCAGAAAAATATACTTTTGGGGTTGCATCTAGAAAAATTTTGGACTTTATGGCAAACTAGACCGGCATCAGGGTGGAATCTAGTCAAATAGAAGTTGCCAAGAACATGAAATTCCCTGCAACTATTGGAGAAGTTCAAGTGCATACAAGAAGGTTGGTTACGCTGAATAGATTTATCTCTAAAATTACTAACAGGTGTGCTATGTTCTTCAAGATTTTAAGAGAAAGTAAAACCTTTCAGTGGGATGATGACTGTAAACAAGCGCTGCAATCCATTAAAGATTACTTGGGCTCAGTTGAGATGCTAGCCAAAGTAGATCCAGGGGAAGAGCTCTATCTCTATCTAGTCGTGACACTTGTAGCGATCAGTGCTGTGCTGATAAAAGATCACATAAGAGGGTAGAGGGCAGTCTACTATATTAGCATGTCGTTAGTCCTAGTATAAACTCGCTACACTGAGTTAGAGAAACTCACCCTGGCCTTAGTGACCACAAGACGAAAGCTCAGACCATATTTCTAAGCACACGTGATTAACATGCTGACCTCATACACACTCTGACTGGTAATCCACAGGCCAGAGGTGTCTAGACGTCTCATGAAGTGGACTTTGGAACTTGGTGAGTTTTTCATCAAGTACAAGCCTAGGACTACAATCAAGAGGTAGGCCTTGGTGGACTTTATTGCTAAACTGACTCATCCAGCTGAAGTTGCCATGCAAAATAGAGAGTGCAGAGATCAATCAGTTGCACCATAGAAGCTCTGGGTTTACAGTGCTTCAAACATAAAGGAGTATGATATAGGCATAGTCCTACAAACACCTGAAGGAGATCAGCTTGAAAAAGCAATACAACTCGGCTTTTGAACCTCCAACAATAAAGTAGAATATGAAGCAATGATCATTAGGTTGACTCTTACCAAAGATTTAGGCGCCTAGCTTCTAGAGGTGAAGTCAAACTCTCAATTGGTGGTCCATAACATTAATGGAGTGTTCATCATTAATGAGGAATGATAAGTGATTTATTTATCAAAAAAATTAAGTACTTTTAGATTCAAATATTTTTGTATTTTCAAGCTCTTTTGTTGTTTTAATATGTTTTGTGTTGTTTGGTAGATTTTTGAATAAAAGGGTGAAAATGTGCAAAATCTGTACAGGTGCAGTAACCTTAAGGCCATTTTTTACAATGATTTAATCCGATTTTGGAAAAACTCAAAACATGGAAATTGTATATATTTCTCTTATTTTCCATAAGTTTTTGAATCACCTTAATAAGAATTCGGACGAGAAAGTTACAGCCAAAACAAGAAAGGGTGTCACCGCAGCAACGGTGATACCACCACCGCGGCGGTGAAACAGCAAAGAGTTGCTAAACTCTCTACATTTCCACCGCGGTGGTCCGGCACCAGCTGTAAAGGATTTTTCTTGATATTTTGGGATATTTTGCACCCCTTACGTTGATCCCTTCATCTCCTAACACGTTTTAGAACATATTAGGGAGTATTTTGAGAGGTTTTTAGGGAGCTCATCCAAACCCCAAAGGAGAAGAACACAAATCGAAGAAAGAGAAATGCTCTTGGAGTGGTTTTAGCGGCGGATCTTCAGAATACAGCTAAGTTCCTTCATTTCTTTCTTTATTTTCTTAACTTTGGTAGTTGGTTTGAGCATGTTTAGCTCGTTTATCATTGTATATATGGTTATGGCTGTTAGCTAAACGGATATTGTCTAGAGATTAATATAATTTATGAATATGTGGTTTATTTGAAATCAGTATTTCGTTAATGGTTGTTCTTTGTTATTTGATTGTGTTTACCGTTATTCTTCGATTATATGCTTGTTTAGATATATAGAGAATACGGGGTTTGATACTCGGGAGAGGTAACCCCGAATTCGGACTAGGGTTAAACACAATGCGATGATCTAATAACCCGGAAGAGAGTTAAAAAGTGTGCAATCAATGACGTTGGGGCAAGACTCATGTGACTACTATGTGTTCTAAAAAATGCTAGAGAGGGACTTCAGCATTAATGCAAAGTCACATATTCACTCGCTTTACACTCGGGAGAGGGAGTGAGCGAGTTTACGATACAAAAAGTGTCAAATAAGTCGAACACTATTAACGTAAGTTAAACGAGATCAAACACATTTAAGTAAATGAAGTTAATCCCTAGATAATCCATTCCCCTAAACATATCAATATAGTATTATAGTATAATTAGTTTAATTAACTTAGTATTAGTATATTTAATTATAAAAACTACAATTTATGTTGCCTAGATAAAGTTAGGTTATGATAATTACGATACCCGATAATAATCTCAACCAATCCATATGGATACAACAACCCTTACTCCACCAATCTATACTAAAACTTGACCTGTACACTTGCGGTGAAAGTAACAACGTGAAATTCTGCCACCAAGGAACGATTGCACCTTTACATTAAGAAAGTGAAAGAACTAATCTCCTCATTCCAAAGTTTCAAGTTTGAAACCATCTCAAGGACTGAAAACATAAAGACAGATACCTTGTCAGTGTTAGCTTATACTTTTAGCCAGATCAGCGCTCTGAACTGGTGGAATTCCTTGATCAACCGTCCATAGTAGCCCCAGTTAGGTAATGCGCATGCATAGGTCAACTGGACTAGGAACAAGACTGGAGAACCCATTTAATTCGTTACTTAAAGAAGAGAATCTTATCAAAAGACAAGGACTCCACCAGGAAAGTTCTATACAAAATTTTGAGGTATGTGTTAGCCAACGATAAACTATATAGACGTTCTTTTTCCTAACCTTTGTTACTTTGTCTAGGACCAAAGAAAGCTACCTATGTCCTACAAGAAATACATGAAGGAGTTTGCAAAAATCACCAAGGAGAAAGAACCTTGGTTCATAAGGTACTAAGAGTGTAATACTATTGGCCAACTATTCGCATTGATGCGGAAGAATTAGTCAAGAAATCTGACAAATACTAGCGATTCTCTAATGATATCAAGGTCCCTGCTCAACAGCAGACTCCAATAATTAGTCCTTAGCCATTCGCTCAATAAGGGATGGATGTACTAGGTCCATTTACTCTAGCACCAGAAAACAAGAAGTACCTACTGGTGATAATTGATTATTTCACCAAGTGGGTTGAAGCTGAAGCCTTCGCTACTGTGGGAGAGAACGAAGTAAAGAACTTTCTTTGGAAAATTATCATCTACCATTTTGGCATTCTTGTAGTGCTCATCTCTAATAATAGAACACCTTTCACTGGCGACAAGGTTGCATAGATGTATGACGAACTGAAGATTCAACATCGAACATCTAGCTCGGCGTACCTGTAGGCCAATGGGTAAGAAGAGGTGATGAACCGTTCTATCAAAGAGCCACTCAAGAAACAACTAGATGATGCCAAAGAAAAATGGGTGGAAGAACTCCCAGCAGTATTGTGGGCTTACCAAACCACTCTAACATCTGTCAACTGGGGAACACCTTTCTCTATGACTTATAGCACCGAAGCTATTGTTCCAATAGAGATAGGAATGTCGTCCATACGAAATAACATAATCAACCTGGTGGAGAATGAAGAACTCATACGAGAGAAAATGGACTTGCTGGAAGAAATATGTGATAGGGCGTTGATGAGGATAGTAGCTTAGAAGTCAAGAATGGCTCAAATGTTCAACAATGTAGTCCTTCCACGATACTTCGCCGTAGAAGACCTGATACTTCAGAGAGTAATGTCTCATCGCCCAAAAGCTTTCTTAGGAGAGCTAACACCAAACTAGGAAGGCCCTTACTAAGTCACCAAAGTCAACAGACAAGGAACTTATTGGCTAGAAGATCTAGATCGCATGGAAATCCCAAAACCCTAGAACATCTCTAACCTACGCAAGTATTTCGTATGCGTTTCTAATCATTTTCTGATTATTGTCTTTCATTAAATGTTTTGAAGTTATTCTCTCTCATTTTGAGATACACTCTTTCAATAAAGTGAAATAATTTTTCTCTCCATCGATTTCACAATGGTTGTTATTACACTAATCTGCTTCTGCATTATTTAGAACACTTAGTAGATTGAGACTAAGTTTGAAACAAACATTTTATCATTTAAGCTCAGAAAAACTAAGCAATTTAGTTCGGCACTTAACTGAGCACATCAGCGTAGCATTGAGCAGAGCTGGTCAGTTTACTCATTCTCTAATGAGAAGAGCAGGTCAGTTTACTCGCCTAAACTGAGCGCTAAGCTCAGCATTAACTGAGCACCTCAACTCAACATTGAGTAGAGCTGATCTGTTTACTCATTCTCTAATGAGCAGAGCAGGTCAGTTTACTCACCTAAATTGAGTGCTAAGCCAGCATTAACTGAGCACATCAGCTCAGCATCGAGCAAAGCTGATCTGTTTACTCATTTTCTAATGAGTAGAGTAGGTCAATTTACTCACCTAAACTGAGCACTAAGCTCAGCATTAAATGAGCACCTCAGCTTAGTATTGAGCATAGCTGATCTATTTACTCATTCTCTAATGAGCAGAACAGGTCAGTTTACTCACCTTAACTGAGCATTTAAGCTCAGACAAACTAAGCAATTTAGCTCAGTACTTAACTGAGCACATCAACTCAGCATCGAGCAAAGTTGATCTATTTACTCATTCTCTAATGAGCAAAGCAAGTTAGTTTGCTCGCCTAAGCTAGGCACCGAGCTTAGCATTAACTGTGCACCATAGCTCAACATCGAGCAAAGCTGATCTATTTACTTATTTTTTAATGAGCAGGGCAGGTCAGTTTACTCAACCAAACTGAATACTTAAACTCAACACTAACTGAGCAATTTAACTCAGCAATGAGTAGAGCTGATCTGTTTACTCATTCTTTAATGAGCGGAACAACAAATCTTAATAGAACAGATCAGCCAAGTCTTGGATGACACTGTTCGAATCATTTCAATCTTTAACTTCTAGTCTTACAAATTAAACAAAGTAAGTGTTTGTTTAATGGTCTCCTGCTAATCTCCATAATTTTCTTGTCATCAAACATCGTTAACTTCTTCAATATGAAAAATGTAGAAAACTTATCAAAGTAATGAGTTCAAGACTGATTAACATTTGGAAGAATGTCGATTTTATTACCCTACATGTGTTAATGTTGTCTAAGTTTGAAATTTAAATGTTCAACTTATTGTCAAAAGCCTAAAGATTAGTCCATAATTGACCTAATTTTCTGGTCAATTTATGAAGGAGGGCAGACAGGAGAGGGCAACACGAACAGTCAACAAACGCAGCACAACACAAGATCAAGAAACTCATATTTTTTATAATATTTTTATATTATCAAAAAAAAAAGGTACATGGCTATCCCAAAAAAAAAAAAAACACTACAACGAATAAAATCAAGAACAAAAAGATTGTTCATCCAAAAAAAGTTTTTTTCTTCATCATAAACTGAGGCTAAAAGGGGCTTTATTCCAACATAAGGGTGGCAGGCGAATCCAGATCCTACGAATCTGAGTTGGAAGAAGTAGAAGGCATGCTCCTCATACTTACTAAGCTTGTTGATTAGATCTCAAATCTTGTCCTTCTTTGCCACATTATTCTCTAGGAGCTTGTCTTTTTTCGCCTTGACGGTGTCGTTAAAAAACTTGTGATAGTGGAAATCAAAGGCCAAATCGTGTTTGCTTCTTTCAGCCTTCTTCAGCTCCTCCCTGAGTTCATGAAAGTGAAAGATTGCCTGAAAATGCGTTGCTTCCATAGCAGCGATGGCATCTTCTAGGGCTCGAAGACGTGGGTGCTCTTCTATAGAAGTTTTTGCCTGCATCATTAGGGTACAAAAGGTTTCACCCAGTTCTATCTCCTTTTGTCTTTCAAACTGGATAAGCTCAAAGTTGCTAAGATTTAGCCATGAATTAAAAATGGTTGGTAAAGCCATAGTTATAGAAGAGAGAAGAACGGAATACTTAAGAAACCAAGATTGAAGCAAAAGAAAGCATCTGAACTTGTCAAGAAGTATCGACGTTTGGTTTAGCTTTAAATGACCAAACAAATGAAAAGAGAAAATGGACTGAATCGTCAAAAAATGTTCATTAAATGTGCGAGTGACGTGTGCTAACAAAAGATGTACCTCAATTATCACAAGTATATTTTCGAGATTTAAAACGGCGATTACTATTTTAATATAGATCATGATGATAAAGTGTTATCATTACCAAAAATTAATTACAGACGTGTAAAAAGAAAATTGAAAAGACAGGAGGGCAAGTCAGAGAGTGACGCTTTGATCGGTGACGTTTGGTTAGTCTGACGTCAGCATGGCAACAATGTTAGTTGGCAAAGCTTGATCCAAGATTAGAGCTGAGCTTTCCACCGACACCTCGGCAACTGATGTAGGAAAGGGCTCATCAACCTCGACGATCTCATCTTCACCCTCATTAGTATTTTATCCCTCTGGCTTATTTTCTAGCTTATCCACTAAGAATGAGAGATCCAAATCAGGATACTCCTCAGTCTCCACTGACAATAAGATAAGCCTACCTTCTGGAGCTTCTTTGATTCACTCTTGAACACAGCCTAGCGATTTTCGATATCCTACTCAAACGCTTTGGTCTTTGCTGCTAGCTCCGCCACTAGCCTCTCCACCTCTTGTATATGAATTGCAGACCTCAACTTCTTTTGATCTAGCTCAGTCGATAGATGATCTCTTTCAATTTGCAGTTGCTGGAGGGCATTCTTTTTCTCTTGAAGTGTGTCCTCTTTAGCCTAAAATACAGCACCCTTAGCCTTGAGATTAGTATCTTTTTAGTCAATTACCAAGCGAGCTGAGTTGATCTCCTCAGTTAAAGCACGGACAACGTCCCTTAAAGATAAACAATCTTCTCTCACGGTAGTAATCTCCATCCTGAGTTCGTTGTTCTCCGAGCAATAGAGTTCATTCCTTTTATGTAAGGCCTCTCTTTGCTCATTGGCAAAACACAACTCCATCTCAAATCTCTCCTTAGAAGATCTCGCCAATGCAAGGTACATCACCACGCTAAGTTTCTAATATTCTAAGGCACAGTTCCTCTTCTCCAGCTTGCGAAATTCCGTCAGTTGATGCATAAGTTGGGCATCTAACTCTGTCTTCAGCACAGTTAATCATATCAGAAGACATATGCATACACTACAACAAGAAAGCAAGAAATAAGGAATTAACTAGCAACTTGGAGAAACATAAATAAGAAGTTATAAAAGTTATCTGGAGAAGCGCACAGATTATCATCCAAAACAGTTCAGCCTTATTTCGACCTTCAATTCTCTCTTTGCCCTTATCCCTGGACCTCGCATACAAAAAATTTGATAGCATTGTCAAAAATTGCGCAGCGACCTAGAATAAAGGGTCCCACTTCATCAATCAATTGACATATTTTTTGCCTGGACATTCCACTCCCACTTGAGGTTTCTTGGTTGGTAACAGGAGCTGGGAAAGGATGATGGTTAACTGAAGGAGGCTCAGCAGTATAAAGGTTAATTGGAACTTCTACTGCCCTTGCAGCAAGCTTTGGCTCTTTGACTTTTGGTGGGTTAGGAGTTGGAATTGGTGATACCGTTATTGAAATCACTCTATATCTACAGATACTCAAAGGCTGAGAGTCATCGTCAGATTCAGTAACCTCTCGAGCAGTAGGCTGAGAAGGTTGATCAATAGAACGCTAAATAGTGGGCTGAGTTGTTTGGCTGGTCTCTAACTAAGCAGAGGGCTCAGCAAGGCGGTGAGTTGCTGATCCTACAATAGCACAATCAGTAAACTGGGATGATGATTGCCCAATTGTTCTAACAGGCTTTCACAAGCCTCTTTCTCTTCTTGGTTCCAAGTTACAACTCAACCAATGCATTAAATGTAGACGAATTCATTTCCAATCTGATGAATGGATGATATGTCAGGACTTTGTACAAGCATTTATCTAGAACTAGCAATGCCCTTAGCTATCCTTAAACTCTAGCTGTGAGGCCAAGGCTTCTGCAAGCTTTATCACTTACATCAAAAACCCCAGACAAGACGTTTAAACCACTTGAACAGAATTTCAGAAGAAATCAAACTGTTAAGATAGTAACAGAGAAAAATTACTTGGGATATTGAAGTGCCTCGGCACAGCTGAAGGCTGCCCCACTTCTTCAAGAGAGAACTCCCAATCACCAGAGAAAAAAAGGTACCACTGTTGCTAGTCCCTTACTTTAACTAGAAAATCAGTGAGAAAAAAAAAATCTCTTGGGGAAAGAATAGTAATATCTCCCAAGATTGGTAATGAATTTGAGGTATCCTATGCTTCTAATTGTGTCTACAGATAAATACATTTTATTTGCTCGAGCCAAAGCAATAGCTCCTATGATTTGGTGAAAACCATTTGGGGTTAACTGGGCAAGGGTGACTTCTAATTGATGAAAGAGATTACAGAAAAGTGGAGAAAATGGGAGAGTGAGTCTATACTCAAGCATCCACAAAAAATAGGCATATTTCATCCTCCCTACCATCGAAGGAACGCTTATTTTTGGATGGAACCCTAATTGACACCGACATAGGAATGTCGTATTGTTCCCTAAATGGCATAAGCCATTCTTGTGGAAACTTACTCGCACCATGATCCCCCATGTTTTCTGAAGGATTGGAAGGCCGAGAAGCCTGAGCCATCATCGTCCGCTCCACAATGGGGCTAGACGACGAACCAACTTCAGTAGGACTATTCGATTGTGTTGGTCCCAAGATTCTGATGAATAATTAAGTATTGATATTTTAGTGAAACTAATGTTTGATCAAGTGTTTCAATAATTTAAAGTCTCAGTAATGAAGATGTCAAATAGAATGGATGCTTAATGAAGATATCAAGATGATGAAGAAGTGTTAAGAGTTTGAAGAAATTAGGGAAAACAACCCAGGTAAATATTAACTCTTAATATCCCATTTAGGAACACACACATGGCACAAAATGAATCTTATCTTTGATGTGTGTTTTTGTTAAGTATATTTATTTGCTCCTATGTGAATTAAAAAAAATATTTTTGAATGACTAAAATGGAATATAAGAATATTAGTGGAGCTTATTTAAATATAAAAATAGATAAATGGATGAAATCGTAAAAGAAAGTAGGTTAAAAACGAGATTAGAGAAATGATTCAGAAAGAGGTAGTCGACTGAGGAGTCGATCGAAGAAGGAAGATGAAACATCCTGAATTGAAGAGTCGACCGATCGGTCAACCTATGAAAACATCTGAACTCTCTGAATCTGCGAGTCGATCAAGCGGTCGACTGGTGAAAGCGTGACAAACTCTCTGAATCTACCAGTCGACCAAGTAGCCGACCTATTATCGCTGCAGTGATGGTTTGGCTATAAGCAGCATTAGGCAGTCGACTAGGCAGTCGACTGAATGTGCTGGTTCAAGATATTGTTTGATCTGATTTTAAATCCAAAAGTAGCCATTTTTTGTTAGGATTTGACAGAGATTTAAGAGATATTCTATATATTTAAGATATGGTTCATATACTAATTAAATCCTTTCAATATGGTTCATTAAATATTAATGTTTCTCAATTTGGTAATTAAAATGGATTTTGCACTTATTTATTTTGATTGAGAAATACCTTGGGGATTTAATTAAGAGTTTTAAAAGTTATTATTAAGTGAAATTGAGCATAAATGAAGTCCTTATATTATAAGGGGTCTATAAGAGTATTTTATTGTCATGACACTTGTAAACTAGCCGTTAGGAGGCTGATTACATATGCCTTTATATAGACCTGCGAATTTTCTAAGTAAGGCTAATCATTCTAAGAAAGATAATCATTTTGAGAGAACTTTTATAAGAGTTATCATTCTAAGTCATTGTAAGCTGTTTTAAGAGTGATTCTGATAATCAACTGCAATCAATTTTTGTTGATACTGGAATTGAAGCTACATTATTCTAAGCATTAATACTGTGGATTCCGGGTGAGATCTTTCCATACTGATTATTGCTTATTTATTATTTTATATTTGGAAATTGATCTTAGAAATTATTTTTGATTTTTTGAAGAAAATATTTTTTCAAACAATTTCTTGAATCTGATTACGTGCTCCAATTTTCTACTCATATCTTGTTAAAAATAGATTTCTGCATCTCACATATTTCTATCACTAATTGGGATATTGATTGAGTTTTTATTTATCTGGGGTAGTAGAAGCTCCGAGTGAGATTTACTTATCAATTTTTGTATTGATGAGTTGTGACGGATTAAATATCATTGGGGATATTTAATTAAGGGTAACAAGATTTTAGTCTCTTCCTGTAAAGAGATTAAGGTAGTGATTCTTCCTGGATAAGAATTGTGTTTTTGTTTTGAGTGATTTTGTAACGATTCAATCTTTACCGAGTAAAATGATATTTGGAGTGTTTTGGTGAGGTTTTGATTCTTGAGCCTAAGTGTTAAAAAGAATTAGATTATTCTTTAGCTTGTAAAAAGTGGAGATTTTTCCTTAGCCTGAGAAAAGAAAATTGTAAAGGTTGATTATGAGCCTGTAAAAGAATCGGTGTGCGGGTTTGGTTCTTACCTTTAAAAGGATCTTGAGAATTAGTGGGTGCGAATCTCCGTGGGGCTTGGAGGACTGGACTAGCTAAGAGTAGCTTAGTGAACCAGGATATATCTTGGTGTGCTGCATTATTAATTTGTTTATTTTTGCTATTTGGGTGTGTACCTAGTTGATTGATTAATTCTGTTGTGGTATAAAGATAATAATTAATTTAGGTATAAAATTAATTATTTGATTTATTCAAGTTTTATTCTGATATATTTTTAATTACCCAATTCATCCCCCACCCCTCTTGGTATTCTACTGGGCCAACAGATTGGCTCAATGACATCTTATGGCAGAGCAAGCAGTAATCGAAAATAAAAAGTATGAAGAAAAGCTACGCAATCGAAAGATCAGGGGAAGACGAGAACTTATGCAAAATGGAAGTGATCTTTATTCTCTTCTCTTGAATCGTCACAAAAGTTAGGAGGGCAAACGATATGGGAAAACTCCCGCTCATAACTAGTATAGGCGTGGAGCCTTAAACGGGTTAAATTGGGTCAAAAATCCGATCCGAAACAGACAGACCCAATGGGTTATCTAGGCCGAAGAATAATGAGCCCAATGGGGTAGTGTCTTCAATAGTCTTCTGTGCAAGACAAACTGCCTCTTGAAAAGGCCCATTAATGGGTAGATCAAAGCTCACAGTGTTGAGGTCCAAGGAATAATGGTCAGCCCGTCGTGATTATCTCCCTTACACTTGAAAAACATTATAAACCGAATTGACTGTAACATCCCATGTTTAATAGGGAATGTTATAGAGGTCTCTCCTGAAATAAAGGAGATATTAACTATCTTCCAAGCCGTTAGAAGAGTATTACGTAACAGGCGGCCTCTCCAATGAAATGGAATAATATCTCCAAGCCTATATAAAGGACAAGTATCACTGGTATTTACTTACGGTTCAATTTGTGTATTAACTCCTTCCATTACCAGATTAACTTTTTCTTATGTCAGAGGTTCTTTGGCCGACATCACTCCGGTGTCCCTTTTGAGAACTCACGATTTTGCAGGTTAAAGGTAGAAAGCGAAGAGGTTTTTGGCACATGCAGAGCTGTTACACATGCTGGGAATTTCAGGTAACATTAGTGTCAGAGGAAGAATAAACACAAGGTCGGATCTCATGGTAAGATAAAAGCATTGGAAGAGCCTAATAAACACGCGTAGCTCATTTACCATGACGGAATCAATGATATGCGCAACAATAAAGTCATTCACGCCCCTTGTGCCTTTTCTGTACGAAGTAGCTCGTTTGCATTTAAGAAAGGCTTTGATGGGTTTTAATGGCAGCAAAGAAGATAGTAGAGAAGAAGAAGAAAAGAAGATGTTGTTGGAGCTTTTTTGTTGACAATGGCGTCGGAGTCAATGTCATCTTCAAGGAAGAATAGAAATAGGAAACCCATTCCACAACGTTCATGACTGCTCTTTGCCTTTGCTATCAATCCCCTCTCTCACTGTGGACTGATTTTTCAATTAGCTTTCTTTACCTCCAAATTCTCTCTCTCTTTCTCTCTCTCTCTCTCTCTTCTGTAAAAGTGTGTGACTATGTGTAGGTAGCATCTTAAATGATGAAAGGAACCACCCTCTGTTACGGAGGGTGGCTGCGACGTCTATTGTGGCGACAACATCGATAATGGTCATGGAAGAAAGTAGTGAAGGGAGAGAAGTAATGGGTAAAGAGAGTGAGAAAGAAAAGGAGAGAAAGAGAGAGAAAAAAAAGGTTAATGAAGATAGAAGAAGAAAAAAGAAAAAAAAAATTGATTAAAAATGATAAAAAAAAATATATATATATTAAATGACAATTTTGCATCTTTAATTCTGTTAGTTTGGATGAAAATTCTAACAGAAGAGCCTTTAAAACCACCTTCATACATGGAGGGTTTAAAATGAAACGAGAAAACTTAAGAGGACTACTTAGAAATATGCCAATAGTTAGAGAGTTTAAAATATATTTTGCCTTATAATTTTTATACTTGCTTTAATAATATAATTTTAGTTATACATAACTATTTTAAAATATAATTTTTATATTTACTTTACAGATATAATTTCATTATAGAGAGATAAGAAAGAATTTTGAAGTTCATATAATTGTAAAAATAAAAATAGGAATGAAAGTACAATTACAAAACAAAAGTAAGGTTCTTCATATAATTTTAGTATTACTTCATCTCATTTCCTCCTCTCTCTATACGGTGACTACAACCTGCTGTGAACTCTCTCTGTCTCTCTCCTTGATCTTAACTCTGCCAAACACCTTAACATACACACACACAAAAAAAAAAAAAAAACTCAATGGTTAAGCCTAAATTGAAATCGCTGCCTTCAAGCGGTAAGTAGAGGCGATGGTAATAGTTTCACGACTTTCTTGAGTTTCGTGATCTTTCATAGCGTAGGCGAGCGACAACTGGTGATCTTCAGTGAGGGGCAACGGCGAACAGCTTCGGCGACAAGCAAGGATGGATACTGGGTAGGAGGTTAAAGTCAAATAGATGAGCATTTAAAAAAATAGTAAATTTCCTCTTGGAAAGATTTAAAAATAAAATGTATTTTGAATTTTTTCTAAATTCCTCTTATTTTCATATTTTACAAATTATAAATTTCATAAATTTCTCCTTATAGTACCAAACACAATAAATTTTCTAAACAAAATTTATAAAATCCTTACCCAAATGAAATAATCCAATTTTTTTTAGGTTGCGTTTGGGTAAGGAATTTCAAGAAGGGATTTCACTTTAAAAAGAAAATTAGTTTTAGACCCGCATAATATGCGGGTCTAAAAAAATATGTTAATATATATTTTTTATTTGAATATTAAACAATTGATAAAATTGTACTCTAAAAAAAATAATGTCAATCTTTAAAATTACTAATGTTCACCATTACATTATTTTTTCCCCAACTTATCTTAAGTTTTTTTTTTTCTATCTTATTATCTTTCACCACCTCTTCAAACAACCAACCTCCCTTTACATACTGACAAACAAAATATAATTATAAAAGCATTCACACCCACAAAAAAAAAAATTTAATTACATAAACATTTACTCACCCACAAATATATATATATATATATATATATATATATATATATATATATATATATATATATATATATATATATATATATATATGAATACCATTATATTACAACAAAAAAATTAATTATGTAAACCTTTACATACCTAAAAAAGTAATAATTATACAAGCCTTTATATGTCAATAAACAAAAATATAATTATATAAACATTCATAGACCCACAAACAAATATATATGTGTGTGTGTGTGTGTGTGTGTGTGTGTGTGTGTGTGTGTGTTCAATTATTCATTCAACATTCCGTTGTCATTTTTTTTCCCGACTTATCTCTTTTGTATTTGTTTTCTATATTTTCTCTTTTTTATCTTCCAACCTATCCAAATAAGCAACATACCTATACACACAAACAAAAATATAATTATATAAACAATTACAAAGCACAAAGGAAAAAATAACTATTTAAACAAATACCCACCCACAAATAAAAAATAATTATATAAACATTTAACCACCCACAAACAAAAACAAAATTATATAAAACTCTATACACCCATATAGTTAGATCTAATTTTACTTTGCACCCCTATTTCCAATTACACCTCCCTTAAGCTATGCTTAAGAATTAACGGCGATAGTCCGTTAACTTTTAACGACCAATGGGTAAAAGTCAACCGAAATTAGATTATTAATGTCAAATGACATTTATACCTTTTAAAAATTTTAATAAGTTTTATTTTAACACTAAGGTCTCATTTTTAAGAGAGATACTATTTTAGAAAAATAAAACTGTAAAAATTATTTTAGGAATAAAAATTTGTGCAAATTTTTTTATTTTTTTTTAAGTTAAAAGTATTAAAAATTAAATACTCAATATATTCAATACTTAATAAATTCAACATTTATAATTTTGACACTTAAAATTCAGCATTTAAAATTTTCAGCACTTAAATTTTCGGTTATCAAACATGGCCTAATTCAAAATATAAGAGTCAATAATTTATTTTTTTACTCTTCATCTCTCCATATGTCCATCATTTCATCTTCTTTGACTACTCCTTCCCCAACCACCCCCCATGCCAACCAACAATTTTACCGATTTGTAGAACAAGAAAATGTGAAAATCAATTTAGCATTCAAGGGATAATAAAAGATCTATAAAACTATGTAAGTTTTACATTTAAAAAAAAAAAAAAAACATCTTCATTCAAACTATGATTTGTACATCTAACTTTCCAAGAGTTTTACATTTTTCTTTCTTTAGAAATATGTTAGTTTTAAAAATCATTTTATTACTGTTAATTTGGAAGAAAAGAACAAAACTGAAACAAAATTAAAACTTAGAATATATCTATATATATATATATATATATATATATATATATATATATATATATATATATATATACTGTATTTAGATATCAAACCGAAACAAAACTGAAAAGAAAAATCAGTAATTAACTCTTCATTTTTCTCAATCTAAGTTAAATTGAAAATTAATCAAGAAACAAAAAATACAGAATAAGAAAGGAAGTACCTTGACCTTTACTATCTCTTTCAGACGCGAAAGCCTACATCATCACGGTTCTCAATCCATCCAAGCCCTACTTCACAAATTGGTTCAATTTCACAAAGACTGAACGATCAAAAAAATGTACAAATCATGGAAATGAGAACAAAGTGCCAAAGCTACAAAATTTGGGGTAAGACATATACAATATATTCATGAAAAATACTCCAAAAAAATCTACAAATTGGTGTAAGAAGAAAAAAACTTGGAATATCAACAGAACTCGAGATCATTGCTTACAATTCACAGTAATCCAGGAAATCTCTATAGAAATCGGACTTATATTTAGCCCAATTGAGCTTAAAATTAGCTTCTTTTTTTTTAATGGATACAAATAGAGGAAAGGTAGAGAGAGAAAGAGAGAGATAAATATTTGGCAGTCATGGTGATAGAAAGTGTGTATAGTATGAATATCCGCCATTGTTGAACCCATTTGTTCGTTTTACCTGCATCAACTTAGACAACTTTCTATGAGGAAGGAGTTCAAGCATGGAGAGAGGTTGTCGAATGATATTGTCATATCTTCAAAAATTTGGACAATATCTATACAATTAAAAATTAGATCTAAATTAATCGAGGACAAATCTATAGAAATCGAACTTATATGTTGCCTAATTAAGCTCCAATCTAAGTTTTGAAGAAGACTACCATAGAGGGGAGAGAGATAGACAGAGAGATGAACCAAAAGCATTTATGATGATGAACGGCTATAAATCGACGATTACGACAATGAAAATGGTTGAACAGAGGTACCGTGATCGGCAGCGCAAGTAGAAATCATGACCGTCGTCATCGCGAGTGGGAATCGTCGCCGTTGTTGACACAATTTGGCGGTTTCGACATCGGTGCTCGCGGAGACTCTATAAGAAGGGAGATCGAGCATCGGGTCTATGATTTCGCCGTTGCCGTTTGCTGTGGATTTGTGAGAAGGGAGATCGAGCGTCGAGTTAAACGAATAAGATAACTTCTTCGTTGCAAGTAGAAATCTCCGTTGTCGTCATCGTGAGTAGGAGGGAAGATGAGAAAGAGTTTCGCTGGCGACGTATGTGGCGACTCTGTAAGTAGGGAGATCTCGTGTAGGGTTACCATGGCTCTTCTCCAAAAAGTAAAGTCGGTTGTGGGAAAAGGATATGAGAAAGTGGATAAATGATATTTGGAAAAGAGGAAGTGGATATGATATTCCAGGTGGCAAAAAAAATAGATCTTGACCGTCTATTATAATAGGAGTGAGGAGATGAAAAAATATGTGCCATTGATTTTACACAAATAAGGAGATTACAAAGATGGTCCAATTTCAGTTGTGGTTCATTAGAGATGTGTGGCTTCACTTTTAAGTAGTATAATATGATTGACAAGTTCTTTTCCTAAAATCCTTTGTTTGGATACTACTAAAAGGGATTTACAAAATACATTGAATGTTTAAAATATAATTTCAAATGAAGAAAAATGGGATTTTCAAATCTTTTCGAAACATATGTTATTTCTAAATCCCTCGAAAAAGAGATTTCACTTCTCTCAGTATAATTAAAATAATATCTACTAAAATTATATTATTAAATAGATATAAAAATAGTATATTAAAACAATATACTTAAAATAATATTATTAAAATAGATAAAAAAAAATAATATAAACAAAAGAGGTATAAAAATAATATATTAAAATTATATTATAATTATAAAATAGGTATAAAAATAGTAAAATTAAAATAGTATAAAAATTATATTATTAAATTACTAATAAAAATTATATTATTAGGTATATTTTTCACATTTTTTAGTATTAAAATTTAATGAATTTCAAAATTTTGCGTACAAATATTTTCTTAGTCAAATAAAAAAATTATGAACTTACACAATTAAATTTCTCATTTAAAAAAAAAAATTATCCAAACAACAAATTTATAAATATTAAAATTTTAAAATCTAAAATTTTGAAATATCTTTTGTTGGCCTAAAGATCTACTCAAGAGGTAGGGTGAATTGGGCAGTTATAAACTTTAAGTAATAAATTTAAATTCAAATAAATTAATTTCCTTAATTGGTTATTATTTTGTTACGCAACAAAAATATGTTTAACTAAGTGCACACCTAAACAAATAGAAAAATAATCAATGCAATACATAAGAATTTATCTTGGGTTAACAAGCTAGCCTTACCTACCTCCAGTCCCCCGAGCTCTACGGAGATTTGCAATCTACTAAATCCTGATTCTTTTCATAGGTTCAAAATCAATCTTTATAACCCTGATTCTTTTCATAGGTTAAGAATCAACCTATCACTCTCTCACATTATTACACTTATCATTTTTGAAGGCTTAGAAAAAACCTCTACAATCTCACTCTAATTCTATTATATGAAGAATTAAAATATAATCTTTTCAAAGGCTAAAGACTAACAAAACCTTTTTCACAAGCCAAATATCAATCTCTAATATTTTTTCAGGTTAAAGATTAAACCCTAATTTTTTTTTACAGGCTGTAGATTAAAACCTAACTACCTTGATTAGATATTGACCCAAATATGTCTAAGCTGCTCAAACTCGCAAATACAAAAAATTTCCAAGTTTATTCCCATAAAGAGTTTCTACCACCTCAATACGATTATACTCAATTAATGTCCCAAAATTACCAAGTGATAAATTCAATGTGAGGCACAAATCTGAATTATATAATTTAACACACAAAAAGCACGTAATCGGATTTTTCAAATAGAAACCGTTTTAAAAGATTTTCACAAAATTAAGTTAATTTTTTATTTTATTTTTATCAAATAACCTATCCAAGCAATTAATCAAAATAATATAAGAATGTAAAACCAATAGCTCGGAAAGATCTCACCGAGATTCTTCGAAAATGATTATGATAACTTGGTAGCAAAACACAAATCAGTGACGAGAACAATAAGTACCTTTGATCAATAACTCTATTCACAATCTCACTTATAATTTTCAGCGTAAAAATCTCTCTTAGAAAGCCAAAATCTGAAAGTTTTGGAATGAGTTTTCTCAATCCCACAGGTCTATATTAATAGACCTAGAACTAAACCTCCAATGACTTGTTTTCAAATTCTCTGTCATTTAACGACACCTTAAGATCCCATATATCAAATATATTTAAAACAAGTAAGTTTCATGTAAAAATACTCTTTGAAAAGATAAAAATGGACTGAATAAAATTTGTAAGAATAACAAGTATTTTATCATTTTTAATTAAGAAAATAATTAAATAAATGGACCAAATAAATAGGAATCACATAATACATGATATATTTCGAACATACTTTGAATTCACTTGAAATACTCACTTGAAATTACCAAACCAGAGATGATTTGACCAAGAATCACAACAATAAAAAATTAACTGTAGCAGTTGGTTGACCGGTCAAGCCCGATAGTTGACCGCCCTCTCTTGCGGTCAAAAAATGACCATTGGCCTAACTCTAGTCGGTTGACCGATTGTTCCAGTGGATTCTCCCTTTTTTCATTTCCAGCTACTGGATTCGTTAGTTGACTGACTCAACTTGTCGTTTGACCGAATTGACCAGTAGGTCACCCATTTCACTTCCTAAACACATTGTTTTGATTAGTCAACTAACTCTTTTCGTCGATTGACCGAATTGACACAAAAAACGACAATTTTGGGTGTTAAAACTATTTTTCAATTAGATCTTTAACTAAAAACATTTCAATGACTTAACACATTATAAAACACATATTATAACTCTAAAATCATAACAACACACATAAGATTAATTCATTTTAAAGTGTCATGCATGATCCTAATTCGGATGTCATTAAGAGTATAAATATATAGAGTTATTTTTATCTAATTATCTTCAATGTTTTTAATACTTTTCAAATCTTTTGTTGTCTTCATTTTTGTATCCATTATAAATTTTTCAACGATTTTTTATTTTCAATCAAATCTTTTTCTTATTATAATATATAGAATATAAATCTGAAATCACTCAATAAAAATCAAAATCAACGTTTGTTTAATTGTGTATTCAACACATTATCTAACAACTTATCAAATTCTTTAACCAAACCAAACCTTATAATACACGTTTTTTTTTTTTCGCCCGAGAGGGAATTTGTCCTAGGTTCTCCTTTGCTCGCCGTCGTCTGTCCTGTGCTCATATTTTGCTCGCCTTATCTCTTTTGGCCGTCGCTCGTGCCGTAGGCTCCTGCCCGCCGTCGCCCTCCTGCTCGTCGTCGCCTCCTGCTCGCGTCTGCTGCTGATCACCGCGTCGCCGTCGCCTCCTGTCTCTCTTCAGGTCCGTTCTGCCAATTTCTTATGTGGTGAATATTGTTTGACTCGATCCTTCATGTCCCTATTGAAGAGTATGTAGCAATGTTTGTCCATATTTTTGGTCATAACCTAAAATATAGGGTTATCCATAGTGCCTATTATTGTCCGAAAGAAACAATAAATTGACAGTTTCGCCGTGTTCTTCGTGCTATCATGAGGTTAAGCAAAGATGTCAATTGAAACGACAAACCCCTCTTCGCACTCTTTAGAATTCCTGCGTAATCTGTGCCCGCGCGCGAGACCTAACGTGTTTTTGATGAATTTTGTTCCAAGAGTGAAATAGAAGGAAGATAATGGAGGGCGAATCAGAGCACAAGGAGAAGAAGAGTGTGCCGGTGCTGCCATGGATGAGAAGTCCTATCGACGTTGGGAACTTCGGAGATTGCCCTCTCAATCTTGTCCCTTTTCTTGACCCCAGGTATTAAACTAATAGCCTTCTTATCTTCTCTGTGTGTGTGCGTGCGCACGTATGTGTAGTTGGGAGGTGTATTGACTTGAGTTTTAGGCTGTAGCTGCAATTTGATCTATCTGAATGTATGTGTTTTGTGATGTTCAATTGTTCATGTGCTGTTTTCTTACTTTTCTGGTTGCTGCTGCTATTGTTTGATTACATTAGGAAGTCGTATTCAAGTGCATTTGGTTTGAACACCATATTACTTTTAGCATTCCTGGGTTCTGAAAACAGCATAATTTAATTGGGTTGCCTGTCATGTTGTGTGGTTTTTAACAGTTACAGAAAATTGAAGATGATCACAATTCGTGCTTGGAGAAAGTCTGAGATTTTTCTCCCAGTTGTTTCACTGAAATTAGATATAAAAGAGAAGAACATGTTGAACCAATGACTTCATAGAGTTTTCATTTTGTCTCGGTTGGGTTTTATATTTTTATGATTCATGGAAAGAGATCAAGGAAACAGATTCAAGTTGACGGGATTGTTCTTTGTTCAATTTTTGCTTGTGTGATCTTGAGATTCTTAACACAATTGAGAGACTAGGAGGCAAAAAGAAATTAGTATTTGATTTTAATTTTTCTTCTAGTTCTGGAATTAGATCCTTTACACTTTCAAGCTGACTGACTTTTACATTTATCATTCAACCCAATCTTGCCACAAAAGTGTTTCCACATTTTTTTCCCTATTTAATTACAAAGTACATTATACGTGACCACCCCCTCCTTTAGGAATGAGGTATCTAGTCTTTGTGGGGACTTGGATTCTCTTTCATGGACACATAATAGACATAAAAGAAAAGAACTCGTGCTTATTTATCTATTGAACCACTGAAACAAGAAACATCAAACAATTGTCATTGCAAGTGGCTGCTTTAGTTAAATGGGCACTTCCAAGGGACTAGGAGCTACAGTTTAATGTGAACTGGTTGACAGGCAGACCATCTTCTTATTCTAAAGATCTACAAAACAGTTTACCTGCTCCTACCACATTTCTAATCCATATGCCCTGGCTGAAAATTGTAACACCTTTTTTCCAACTAGATGAAAATCCAAAACATAAAATATTTCATAAATGAGGTTATGCATGCTGGTCAACGAGTGAGCGAGTAAAAACACCATTCAATTCACATGCATGCCCACGCACCCTTAAGTTTATGCGTGTGCCCTAAACCTCCCTCGCCTAGGATTGTTCCCCCAAAACTCCTACGGATAAAAAAGGTATTGTAGTTAGGCAAAAACTCCTCTTACATTAAATATTTTCTGTCATATAAATGTTTTATGTTGGAACTTGGAAGTTTGTAATCATCAAATAAATCGAGAAGAAATGAGAGCAAGTGTTAATACAAAAAAGGTTAATTGCTTTTTACCCCCTTGTACTTTGGTCTTGTTTCATTTTAACCCCTCTACTTAAAAACCTACACATCGCCCCCTTCTACTCTTGATTGAAGGTAGAAACTCACATTTTAGTTAAAAAATATATATATATATATTTTTAATTTAATTTAATATTTAAAGGTAATAAACTAGAAAAAAACTAACATTTTCTCTCTCCAACTGTCTTTATCGCTCTACTTTCTATTTTTATTTTATTTTTAAAGGTAAAATAAAATAAAAAATTAAAATATAGGTTACTTTTGTCCATTCATGTTAAATTTAGATGTAAAATTCATTTTCACCCATTTTTTAGCATATTAGGCAAAGTTAAACAAGCCAAAAAAAAAAATAGTTTCCAATTTATTATAATTTATAGGTGGAAGGGGGTGAAGTGTAGGTTTTTAAATTAGAGGGAACAAAATGGAACAAGATCAAAGTACAAGGGGGTAAAAGGCAATTAACCCTACAAAAATAAATACATCGATTCAGAAGTAAATAAATCAAGGACTAAATTGAATGCAAATATTTTATTCAAATATACATCAAAATTATAAATGAATAACATTAAATGCTTGTAGGAAGAGTTTTTGGTCAAGAAAAAGGGGTGTGTGCAGATATTTTTTTAAAGGGGGGTTTAGATAGTATCCGCCTCAAAAAGGGAGGGGTCTACAATTTACCCTTTAAAGTTTGAGATTTCTGCAATGGTGTATTCAGGGCAATTTTATGCTTCACAAAAGGCTGACATTGTACTTGCCCTAGAGCTGCCATTTTGTCTATGCTTGAAGAGTAAAATTGATTTTGCTTGAGATTGTATTTTTTAGAGTCAGTTGTTAATTTGATCACATTAGGCTTGAGGTGGCTTTGCAGACTATGGGCATACATTCACTCTTCCCGGTGCAAGTTGCAGTTTGGCAAGAGACGATAGGACCCGGTTCTTTTGAGCGAGATATTTGTATAAATTCACCTACCGGAAGTGGGAAAACCCTAGCTTATGCTTTGCCAATTGTGCAAATGCTATCAACTCGTGCTATTAGATGTCTTCGTGCTCTAGTGGTATTGCCCACTCGTGATCTAGCAATGCAGGTTATCTTCCCACTTCTGATCTCAGTTCATACAACTTCATTGCTCTTCTTTTGGTCTACGGTTTTTCAGTGCCTACTGGAAATAGCACTTCTCTCATTAACTCTTTCACTCCTGGTTTATTTCCCATAGGATGTTGACAACCATTTTCTTTCTTTATTTTTGTTCATTCCACAGGTCAAAGAAGTCTTTTCAGTTATAGCACCCGCAGTCGGTTTATCAGTTGGTTTGGCAGTTGGTCAATCTTCAGTTGCTGATGAAATCAGTGAGCTTATTAAGAGACCTAAACTTGAAGCTGGCATCTGTTTTGATCATGAAGATCTTTTGCTGGAGTTACAAAGCGATGTAGATATACTAGTAGCAACACCAGGAAGACTTATGGATCATATAAATAACACTAAGGGTTTTACCCTTGAGCATCTCTGTTATCTCGTAAGTAGCAGGTCATATTTTTTTTTCCCTTCATGTTTTCAAATTCTCTATGCATGCAATTTCATTTTTGTGTATTTCATGGATTCTTTTTTTTTAAACTCATTCGATTGTAAATACTATTATAAGAGTATGTTGGAGTTACTTGAAATCCCTAAGGTTGTGTTTGTAAGGGATTTGGGGGAGGGATTTCCAAATCCTTTTTTAATAAATCCCTTGTTTGGGTACTAAGTAGGATGGATTTGTAAAATCCTTCAAATGTGAAAAAGTGGTGAAAGAAAGGATTTTGAAATCCTTTTGAAACACATGGAATTTGCCAAATCCTTCCAAGATTGCATCGTTCTTCTCCTTCGTTGGATTCTTTGCCGTCGTTCGACTGAGACCTAGATCGCAACTGAGAAGAAGATCGTCGATCGTGTTCACTGCTTCGTTGATCGTCGTTCGTCGTGCAAATGTCGTCTTCTTCTTCGTCGTGCAAATGTCGTCTTCTTCTTCGTCGCGACTGAGAACATGATTGCGAAAGAGGACGACAAATGACTGAGACCTAGATCTGAGACCTAGTCGTCGTCGTTCTCCATCGTCGATCTTCTTTTTCGTCGTCCATAGTTTTTCGTTTCGTTCTTCGTCACCGATTAGGGTTCGTTCAATTTCGTCTTCAGCGTTTGATTAGGGTTCGCGATTCGGGTTCAATTTTGTCTTCATTGTTTGATTAGGGTTCAATTTCGTCTACACCGCCGACGCCTCCTTCACGATGACCTGGCTCTATTTTTGGTTTTTCTTCCCCAGAAGTGGGATCAAAAATAGAACCAAAAAGAAAAAAATTATTCAAATACTTCAGTTCAAATAATTATCCAAACAAGGTATTTGTGAAATAAAGGGATTTCAAAATCTAGGATTTTGAAATACCTTCATTTCACAAATCTCTTACCCAAATGCAACCTAATAGTAGTCAATTTCAAATTGAAAATCATTCCGAAACACAGTTTTATTCGGAGCGCTATTTTTATGTGATCTAAAAGTTTTTAACGCGTTTTTTGAATAATTTTTCTGTTGATATACAAAGTGTTGAGTATCATAATTATACTCTGTCATTAGTGTCATAAATTATCTGTTTCTAAAATTAAAAGTCTGTTCTTTTATTTTGGAGTAGCTTACTGCACTTTGTATCTAGTTGATATACATGGTAACATTTCCATCCATATTTAAAGGCATGGTGTAAACTGTTGTCGCTTACAGTTCCATGTGCTGCGATGTTCCACATCTGAGCAACAAGAACTATTTCGTCTATCTCTCATGATATTTTTATAATATATGGAGCTCTTTTTCTTGGGGTACATTATATTTTTTTTCCCTTTCATAATTCAGCATAGAATCTACTCTTGAAACTTGCTTTTTTTTTTTTTACATGTTGATGTTGATCGATGCTAATTTTATCTGCCAATTGAATAGTCAACCGGACTAAATAGATTTTTAAAACTCAAAAACAATGTTTCAACCACATGATTTACAATTTCATATAATTGCTAATCTTAGAGGAGTTTGCACCTTCTTAATTTTGTATTTGGATTGACGTCTTTTTATCAATATTTCTTATTTAGCAAAAAAAAACAAAAACAAAAAACAAAAAACAAAAAACAGTAACAAAATCTGTTAAAGAGATGCATATAGTAACCAAGTGGATCATTATTTGTTCTTTCGCCCATTTCACGGAAGCACAGAATCTTTTAAAGAGATGCATATAGTAACCAAGTGGACCATTATTAATGCTTTCACCCATTTCACAGAAGCACTGTGAGATGGTTTTCTCTGCTTTCTCCCTCTTCCATTTATATTTCTTTGGTTGCTCGCTTGCTGCCCTGTTGATAGAGGAGTGTGGCTAATGATGTATATGCTTTCACTTTTAGATTGTCCAATCAATCTTGACGCATAAGTGCCTTTCTTAGGTGTTTATATCAACCAATCTACAATTAAAAGACTACACTTAGAAACTGTGACTATTAACTACATCTATGTAGGTAACTGGGTCATACGCCATAATTCAATTCTGACAAGATAATATTTCAGGTAGTTGACGAGACCGATCGGTTACTCAGGGAAGCATACCAGTCTTGGCTGCCTACTGTGCTTCATCTGACACACGCTAGTAGTGAAAGTTTATTTCCTTCTGCCAATATTTCTATTCCTTCGGTATTTGGTTCACTAAAGACGTTAAGGAGACAGTAAGTTCAAGTTCCTATGTTGCTCTTGAGAATTATAGCAAAATTGTTAATAATGTTCTTATGTTTCATTTGCTTGCTTTTTTCAGTATTGGACATTGCTGATATTTTTATTTGGCGCAAGAGCTGAGTGATGTTAATAAATGTTGACTTAGAAAGTATGTAAGATTATGTGTCTAGATTAATTTCTGAATGAGTACAAGAACCTCTTTAATCAGGAGAGGAATAACAGTAAAAAAGGAAGAAAATAAATCTAAATATTGACAGCTGCTCGTCTTTCCTAATTTACAGCATTGACTAGCTATATTTACATAAAACACAAATCCTAGCATATTTCTAGGATCACGGCTGAATCAAGGCCAAATCCCTAATTGACCAAATTTCCAACGTGTTGGTCTAACTGCAGTCAGTTATTAATTCTTTGTCTTTTTGGTTTCATGATAAAAAATGTTGCATAAATTTTGAACTAGCAAATACCAAAGGTGTTTATAGTAAACATTAACGATCTTTTTGCTTGGTGTTACTTGTCTGGTAACTAGGTAATATGTTTTTTGTGTGCTTTCCACACTTCAATCTTTTGGGGATTCCTTTTAGGTCTCACATGCATTTCTTTTGCAAACCTTTTACTTTCATGAAGTTGGATGGGGTTGGACTGGGTTGGACTGGGTTTGACTTGTATGGATTCCAATTAGACAAATGGGATCCTTGAAATTGTTCCAGATGAATTCAATTGCACTAATGAATCGATTGTAAAGAGTTAAAAATAAAATATGGACTTCCCAAAGATATAATGGTTCCCCTTATAATAGTTACTGATTTGTCTGAAATGTTTGCAAAAATAATGCAGGGGTGTAGAAAGAGGGTTTAAGGGTAAAAGGTGTCCAAGGCTTGTGAAGATGGTTCTATCTGCTACACTAACCCAAGATCCAAGCAAGCTTGCTCAGCTTGATCTGCATCATCCTTTGTTCTTGACTACTGGGGAAAACCGTTATCGGCTTCCTGAACAACTGAAATCCTTTAAAGTGGTATGGCTCCACTGGCAATTATGCCATTCTTTCTCTAAATGATTTTTTTTTTTTGAAATCTCCTATCACCTTGTGCTCTCCATTGCATGAATTTCTAGATTGAAGTGTTATTGTTTGAACTATTTTCTTGTGGAAAATTGTGTGACTCATTTATTGGAAGTTGGAACTGCAAAATAGTCTTGAACTACTTGACAGTTCTATTAATGCAGAGTTTCACAGTGGAGCTCGAAGGGAGTTTCATTTTTTTTTTGTCATTAGCAAATATTTCGCCTTGGTATCACTTGTATTTATTTCGTTTAATTTATCATATCATGGTTTAAGCTCTGATCATGCTCAACCTTCAAAGTATGGTCACAAGGCACCCAAATAGATGTCTCCCACCTTATCTTTCATTATGTTCAGATTATGTAGGTGAGGCCACTTTGCATCCTGTCGTGGGCCCCATAATCTCCGATTGTTTGACAATGATGCATCTTCGACTGTTCTTTAAATGACTTACTATACAATGATTGAGTCACAAAGTTATTCATTTTGTGCTTATGAATTGAAAATCATGTCATTTCTCTTGATGAATCCTTAGATTGATCATGTTCAGCTGACCTTCCCTACCAACTTTTGTGCAGATGTGTGAATCAAAGCTTAAGCCCCTGTTTTTGGTCGCCCTTTTACAAACTCTGCAAGGGGAAAAGTGCATTGTTTTCACTTCGTCTATAGAGGCCACTCATAGATTGTGCACATTACTGAACTTTTTCGATGATCTACATATTAAGATTAAGGAGTATTCTGGTCTTCAACGTCAGTCTCTAAGGAGGTAAATAGACTAATTTACTTGGTGCAATTTTTTTTTTTACTTGGTGCAATTTTTTTTTTTAAACATGTTATGTATGTGTGTCCTGGTCTATTAATTTAGTTTGTTTCATTATAGAACATGAAAAGACATGGTTCATGAAAGGGGTTGCCTCACATGTTGGCAGAACTGTACAATTCTTAACTTCATTTACTAACGAAGGAAATCTTGTTTTATATATATATATATATATATGTATATGTTGAAGTAAAAGAAAAGTAGGAAAAGAATGAAACGGCTTAACTTTTGTGTTAGCCTCTTCCACTATTTATAATAAGAATGAGGAAACAATACAGCCGTACGGAAAACTCTAAGTAATACAGAAAATACCTAAATATCCTTTTAACACTCCCCTTCAAGTTGAAGCATATATATTGTATGCTCCTAACTTGTTACAAATGTATTTTATCCTTGAACCCCCCAATGGTTTAATAAATATATCAGCTAATTGATCAACTGAATTTACATGTTTAGTCTCAATCTACTTCTGCAATAATTTTTCTCGAATAAAGTGACAATTAACTTCAATGTGTTTTGTTCTCTCGTAGAAGACTGAGTTGAATGCAATGTAAATGCTGCTTGATTATCACATATCAGGTCCATCGGTGAAGTGTGTTCAAATCCAAGTTCTTCTAACAAATGTTTCAACCACATCAACTCACAAGTAGTATGTGCCATTGCCTTGTATTCTGATTCTGCACTTGACCGTGCCACTACCGTTTGTTTTTTACTCTTCCAAGAGACAAGGTTACCACCAACAAACACACAATACCCAGTAGTAGATTTTTTATCTAAGGGTGATCTGGCACAGTCTACATCTGTGTAGCCCTTTATTTGAGTATGACCGAAATTTTGATATAGTAAACCACAACCAAGAGCACCTTTCAGATATCAGAGAATACGGATCACTGTATTCCAGTGACAAATCATTGGACGATCCAAGAACTTACTGATAACACTAACAGCAAAGGAGATATCTGGTTTGGTAACTGTCAGATAGTTCAACTTTCTAACTAACCGTCTATATTGAGTTGAATCTGTTAGTGGTACACCCTGATCTGGCAACAGTTTGGTGTTTGGATCCATAGGTGAGTCGATCGGTTTTGCTCCCAGCATTCTTGTTTTGTTCAATAGGTCGAGGATATATTTTCTCTGAGACAGGTAAATGCCTTGACTTGATCGAGCAACTTCAATCCCCAAAGAATTACTTTAGGTGTCCCAAATCTTTGGTTTGGAACTTACTATGCAAACACCTTTTGAGTTCTTGAATACCATCGTGGTCATCTCCGGTTATCATGATATCATCCACATACACAGTCAACAAATTCTCCCGACTTTACTATGCTTGTCGAAGATAGAATGATCGACTCACAACGCCGAAGACCAAATTCAGTGACCACTTCACTAAATTTTCCAAATCATACTCTGGGAGACTGCTTGAGGCTATAAATAGATTTCTTCAAACGACATACCAAATCAGACTCCCCCTGAGCAACAAACCCTAGGTTGCTCTATATATACTTCCTCACTCAGATCACCATTTAAGAAAGCATTCTTGATATTGAGCTAAGGTAATGGCCAACGAAAAGTGGCAGCCAGAGAAATGACCAAATGAACATAAGCGAGCTTGGCAACGGGAGAAAAGGTCTCATAGTAATCAAGACCGTATACCTGAGTATAGCCTTTAGCAACTAAGAGAGCCTTGAGTCGATCAATGGTGCCATCCGGATGAACTTTGCTAGTGTACACCCATTTACATCCAACTATAGTTTTATCAGGATGAAGCGATACGAGATCCCAAATGCCATTCTGATGTAAGGCAAAGATTTCTTCTTCCATTGCTTTTGCCCAACTAGGGTGAGTGAGGGCCTCTGAAACATACTTTGGAATAGAAACAGAGGACAGAGAAACAACAAAAGAGGAGTATGAAGGAGATAGGTGTGCATATGAGCCAAAGTTAGAAATAGGATGGTTAGTACAAGTGCGCTTACCCTTCCGGATGGCAATGGGCATGTCCAGGTCAGATATGGGAGGGCTTGCTAGAGAAGAATCTGAGGGCACAGAGTCGATGGGCACAACAACGGAGGCTACCTTCTGGCGACGAGAGTATACCTGCAAAGGGCCTGAAGGACGACTAGGGGGGATAGAATCTGGAGTAGAAGAAGATAGTGCAGGATGTGGTGCACTTGGCAAAGGAAGTGTAACATCGAGATCATTTCGAGATGATGGGACAGAAAAGTAAGGGATGGACTCAAAGAATGTAACATCTGCACACACAAATGAGCGACGGAAGGATGGACTATAACATCGATAACCCTTTTGTGTGCGAGAATAGTTGAGGAAGACACATTTTAAAGCACGGGGATCTAACTTGTCTCTGCCGGGAGTCAACTTATGGACAAAACAAACACACCCAAATATTTGAGGAGGTAAACTAAACAAGCGTGAACGGGGAAAAAGAATGGAATGGGGAACCTTGCCATTTAGGGTAGAGGACGGTGGCATCCGATTGATTAGGAAGCAAGCTGTAAGAACCGCATCGCCCCAGAAGTATTTGGGAACATTCATCTAAAAAAGAAGAGTACGGGCCACTTCTAGGAGATGTCGATTCTTACGCTCAGCAACTCTATTTTGCTGTGGTGTATGAGGACAAGAAAACTGATATAAGATGTCAGAGTGCGACATAAATGAAGTAAATGGCTGAGAAAAGTATTCTCTAGCATTATACGCACTGGTATATTGAATTGAGTTTTAATTTCAGCACAAAACGCACGAAAAATAGAGAATAATTCGGAATGATCTTTCATTAAATAAAACCAAGTAACTTTGGAAAAATCATTCACAAATGTGACAAAATGATGAAAACCTGATGTAGAAGTAACACGAGAAGGATCCCAAACATCTGAATGAACTAAACTAAAAGGACTCGATGCTTGAACATGAGCTGGGGAAGCAAATGAAATATGGTGATGCTTACCCAATTGACAAGATTCACACTTTAATGAAGACAAATGACGTAAATTAGGAACAAGTAACTTGAGGTTGCCAAGGCAGGGATGACCAAGGCGACAATGGATCTGGTGAGCGGATGCAACAGCTGGGCAGGCAGTAGGTGGGTTAGCAGGACTCTCGTCATGATTAAGGTAATAAAAGCCATTTTCCTCGTGCCCTGTGCCAATCGTCTTCCGCATCCTCAAATCCTGGAGAATGATAGAATCAGGAAAAAATGAGACAGAACAATTAAGATGTTTGGTAAGCTTACTAACTGACATCAAATTGAAAGAAAACGAAGGAATATACAAGACAGATAAGAGAGATAAAGAGGGTGAGGGTTCCACTGT
Organism: Eucommia ulmoides; assembly: GCA_016647705.1. Lineage (NCBI taxonomy): Eukaryota > Viridiplantae > Streptophyta > Magnoliopsida > Garryales > Eucommiaceae > Eucommia > Eucommia ulmoides. The sequence goes on from CM028337.1 coordinate 36,292,085, forward strand.
ACCAATGCCACGGATAGGGACAGTGGAACCATCAGCAACTGTAACAGGAGACAACAAAGAAGATGACTGAATATGCGTAAATAAGGAAGATGTACTTGACATGTGATCAGTGGCAGTAGAATCTATGACCCAGGGTATGGGAGGGGAAGGGCGAATGGAAAGACAAGCAGAAGAAGTACCTCGTTGTGCTAAAGAAGCAGTGGAAAGAGATGCCTGCTGAGATGCCTTATACTGAAGGAATTGCGCATATTCCTCTTCAGAGATGTCCTTGGCCGCCTGAGATTCTGGAATAGTAGGATTATCTGGATTAGATGTCGCTGCATTGGCGAATTTGGGTGGACGACCAACTAAATCCTAACATGTTTCTCTAGTATGATTCTCCTTTCCACAAAAAGAGCATTGACGAGAGGAGCCACGATCACGACCAATACGTCCCACCTCGAGGGCCATTACCACGACCACCACGAGAGAAACCACCACGACCAAAACTGAGTTGATCACCTCGATGTCGTGTAGGAATCTGCGTAACAAGCGCCGAATGCTTAGATGGCGCAGACGAACTCGAGCCAGAAATATTGTCCTTGGTAGTGCTATACGAGACGCGAGAATACATTTCAGTGATAGTGGGGAGAGTAGCACTGGAAAGAATCTGAGATTGGACCGGTTCAAATTCTGGGCGCAATCCAGCTAAGAACTTCATGACAGCCATCTGTTCACGTTGCTTTTGCATTTCTTTTAAATCGACAGTCATCGGTAGAATAGTATTTAACTCCTCATAAAGGCTATTGAATGTGGCAAAATAATCTGTAATGGATTGTGTGCCTTGCTAAAGTTGGAAGTACTCAACCGATAAATTATACATCCTGGTGAGATTACCGGAATACAACATATGAAGATACTTCCATATGGCTTTACACGTATTTAGATGAGTACAAAGATCAGCTACTTGAGGCTCTATCAAATTCCACAAAGACGCTATAATCTGCGCATCAACTTGAATCCATTCCTCATACTGCTTATCATCTTCTGCCGGGACAGATTCCGTGAGGTGACGGTGTTTCCCTTGTTCGGTAAGAACTATTTTCACAGCCTTAGACCAATTTAAGTAATTGGTCCCATTTAACTTGCGGATTGTTAACAGTTGGAGGGTAGCTGTCGACATGAGGACCCGTCAATACAACAACTAACAAATAACAACTTGGGCAAAGGAAATGAATCAACACTGTTTGTTCAGAGCTTTAAACGAAGAACATCAAAGAAAACAGTAGACTCACAAAATTGCGAAGGAGGGAGCGCGAATCGATGGAGCACTGTGGACGGCCATCGGATCTGGACAGAGGACGGTAGGCGAACGTTGGTTGTGGACGGCGAGGCTGGTGGAGGCTTGGATCTGAACGGCGACCGTGTTGCGATTGTTCTGCGAAGGTGTCAACAAGGCTTTGCGACAACGGCTAGGGGTTCGACTGTCAGCGACGGGCTTTGCGACGACGGAGGCGCCGGCGAGGCTTGTGCGACAACGGCTAGGGTTTGGACGGCAGCGACGAGGCTATCTGACCCTTCATTCATTCGTGTTTCTGGTTTTGGTTCTTTTTTTTTCTTTTTTTTTTTTTTCGTGTACAGATGTTGAGGGAGGAGATAAAAAAAAAATGGTTGAACAAATCTATGAAATTAATATCTCATAACCTGCTCTGGATATCATGTTGAAGTAAAAGAAGAGTAGGAAAAGAATGAGACGGCTTAACTTGTGTTAACCTCTCCCACTATTTATAATAAGAATGAGGAAACAATACAGCCGTACGGGAAACCCTAAGTAATACAGAAAATACCTAAATACCCTTTTAACAGTATATATATATATATATATATATATATATATATATTATTGGGTTTTTTGCAGGGCTGATAAATCTTCAGCGTGGTCATGTGTTTATGCTTCGAGGGAGATTAGAGTCGTTTTGTTGGGTTTGAGTATCAGACTGTTGTTTTACTGTTAATATCTAGTTAACAAAGAAGTTAGCAGTTAGTAGGGGATGAGGGGAGATTTATATAATGGTTAAGGATAAAGGGAATTTAATGGGTTTGCCAAGTTCACTTTTTGTCTAACTTTTTGCTATGGACATCGAGATGCTTATGGTAGTATGTTATCTCTTGTTCAGTGTCGCTTGTTCAATTCATTTCAAAGTAATGTTTGGAATTTTTAATTTACAACAGCCTTTTGATATTTCTGATGTTATTTTTTTTTTGCTTAGTAATTGAGTTTGGCCATACTGTATTCTGAAGGAATTGAGTTTTGTTACTGCAGCAAGACATTGAGGGAATTTCGATCAGGTGAGATTCAAGTACTTGTTTCTTCTGATGCAATGACTCGTGGAATGGATGTTGAGGGAGTGAGAAATGTTATCAATTACGATATGCCTCCATATATTAAGACATACATTCATCGGGCTGGTCGAACTGCAAGAGCTGGCAAAACAGGGCGTTGCTTTACACTGCTCCACAAAGAGGAGGTATGTTTTTCCTGTTTGATGCCCATGAGGCTACATACTTTGAAAGGGTATGCGATGTAGCCGAATCGTAAGTGATGAATAAAAATGATTATTGAATTATTTATGCCACGAAATTGAGGTGAATAAAATATTTGGGGGATTGTGTCAATACAAGTTTAATCAGATTGGATTTGATTAATTATGTGAATCTCATGTTGCTCTGCTATTATAAAATAAAATTTACATGGAAATTGTAATCCTTATCCATTTGTGTATCTATTAGCCTCCTACGTTTTTGTTGAGCTAATTGATGTTTAAATAGTAGGATATATATTTCACCGTATTGTGATTTGTATTTTATTTTGATTTTTAATTTGTTTGAAACGATATTAGTATTATTTCAAATTGTGTATAAGACACATTTTCTTCAATTCATTATCGTTATAACCTTGTCCTAACATTCGGGGAATGTTTGTATATGTTGTGACCTTCAATCCTTCCCGTCTGTCATTCATGTCCCTATTTCGTAGTACTCTGTCTGTGATTAGTACTAGTGGCTCATTGATGTGGAGTGCAAGACATTTGGTCTATCTTAACTGTAAGATAAATATAGCATTTTTTATTTGTTTTGTAATGTTATTCAATTTTGTTTGATTTAGGATTGGTAGAATTTATCTTATTCAAGGAGTTCTTTTTTCCCCCTTATGATTGTATTTTGTTTTCTTATTTTATTAGGTTAGGGTTTCAACTTGATTTTGGTTTTGCTATGATGTGTGCCTATAAATGGGACCTGTCATAGCAGGTTCTTACAATCTCAAATAATTTAATGGAATTGTGATTTGGGAAAAGCTGTGTTTTCCTTTTGAGATTCTTTCTCCATTTCTCCTCTTGTCCTTTGCCTTTGTTATGGCCCATGTGCCTTTGACATTAAAGTTAAACTGGTTGCATCTTTTGGCAGAACCAAGTCATTCCAAGTTCTGAGGATTTAAGATCACCCAAAACTAATTCGTTTCTAGTTTGTGTTTTGTCAGTAATTTTTACTGCATGTTTTGAATTGGGGTAAAATTATTCCCCGAGGCCTTGGTGGGTAAGTGCGTATCTGTGCATACTAAACAGCTCCTCACAAATTTACTATGCATAGAGGGCTATGTTATTTTCTGTAGAAACGATATATAGTGCTACTAACTTCTGAATTATAGAAACAAGAGCTGCCCACATTTTTTTTTCCACCTTTTTATGCTGAACTAATGCATAACGTTTTCAATTCTTCTCTTCTTTCTTGTTTCAGGTGAAGCGATTCAAGATGATGTTAAAGAAAGCTAGCAATAATGATTGCCCTGTTAACTCTATTCCTTCTGAATCAATAGAATCACTTCGTACTGTATACACTTCTGGTAATTTGTGCTATTCTCTGGTTTAGAGCAATTGATGGTTTCACACAGTTTGCCCTATGTGTGGCAAAACTTGCCCCACAAATGGCCCATTTTATTCATCTATACGATTACAGGCCTTTCTACATTGGAACCAGGATGTTTTGAGTATTTTTTGCCAACAGAAGGGAAAAGTTAGAATATATTGGAAAGAGAACTAACGATGACACTAAAAAAGGTTAAAAATAAAATATAAAAAAGATGAATCTAGAAACTTTTCTTTTCATGATACTTGTCTCATAATGTATTATCTATATCGGTCAGCAAATGATATTATAGATGCCCTCATTGGCCTAAACTTGATCGTAGCTTTCACCCAATATGCCCCGACTTCTATTCTTTTTTGTTTTATATGAAGCGGTACCTGTCAGGGTACCCATGAGACAAACAATTGCATCAATCAATTTTAAATCCACATCAACTAGGAGAGCTACGATCAATAGTTTGAGAAATTTATACTGGGTAACCATTTTATATATAGGTTCCAATACTCAGACCATAACATATGGTTGACTAACCATTTTTGTAGATTTTTAAATTTTTTCACTCGTGCAACTCAGCAACTGAGCATGTCATGTTAGAGGTACCTTAGTGGAGTGCAATTTCATGTCATGGATACTGAGGCTAAATTTATTGTCATTTGACAGCTTTGAAGAAATTGAAAGAGACAGTTGAAACAGAATCATACAGGAAGTGGAAAATTAATTTCAAGATTTCAAGCACGCGTAAATAGAAGAACACACCATTTGAAGGAATGCAATTTCATATTCTTAGAAGAAACTCCGCTCATCTCTTGGTGAATTTTGCAGTGTGTAGGAGGTGAGCTCTAAATGTTTAATGTTGCTCGTATTTGTATTTGTATCATTATTTATAACCTGCATATCATTGCTTGCTGATGCACGTTGCTGCTAGTGTTGCAGTTATGTATTTCTTTTTCATTGTGTAGTGGAAACAAGGGAAAAACCAAAAAAAAGGAAACCCTGTATAAATACCTATTCTTGCCAAGTAATAAATAAGCTTATAATTGTAAATATGATCTTTTCCTATGTCATGTCTAGTTGAGAAGGATATCTCGCGTATGTTGCGTTCTATTGCATTGAGGTCCTTTGAGGACTATGATATGAAGGATCTTAATTATATTTGTGTGATAGTAAAACTTTTCTCAACATGATTATTGTAGTAGGTAATATAAAGGAAATGACCAAAAAGGTAATTCATATTCACCGCGTTAATTAAGGAGAGATAAATACTTACAAGGACAGTGCTGGAACTGCACCGTGACTGGTGCCACATCACCACAACACAGCCACCACTGTGGGGCAGTGCACCGTTGCCGTACTGGGCTGCCGGCGATCTTGCTGGCGGCTGACACCCCCACAGGCATTGTGTGCTGGTGCTGCCGCTTCCACTGTTGGGGTCACTGGAACTCCCTGACGCCTCCACCATCGTCGTGTGCCAGCGCTGTCGCCTGCTGACGTCGCTAACGACTTTACCCGCGTTCTCGCCAAAGCCGGAAATTGAAAAATCCAATTGAGGTCTTCGCAGTCACGACATGGTCTACAAATTTAAGAGCCCCCGTAAGCCGTACGAATTTTAATCCATAGACAAGGCATTAACATTGTTGTCACACCACACCCCACAAATTCAAGAAACCGTGTGAGAGAATATCGCTGCACGTACTCCCTCCAGCTGTACGAAGTCCACCTGCGAGCCCCTTAGAGAGCGGGGCCATGGTAAAAGACTCACTAATTAGAATTCTAGGGAGATTGTCGTGCCTGCAGGGACTTGTCGACCATGCTCCCCACTTTGCTCGCGCGTAAGGGAGAATTGCCAATTGCTTGGGTTGACTGGACCTCGGACATAGGCTAATTTCGGAAACTTTCTTTTAATTATATTATTAATGACAATTAATGATGTTATTAATGATGTAATTAATTGGACGTTACGAAATCACATTATAAATATGTGATTGAAAAGGCATTTGAGGTACATGCCAAAGAAGTAGAACAAAGTGATTAGCACATTCTTACAATCAAGCAAAAATTTAGCCTAAACCAATTCAAGGTCACATTGTCAATCCAACGACTGTGTGACTTAGCGCTCTCTCTCTCTCTCTCCCCTTTTGGCGAGTTGACTGTCGTTTCCTCTCCCTTTCCATACTCTATGGGTCCATTCTTTGTAACGTTCTCAATACATAAATACTAAAATACCCTGATGAGGGCGGTTTACTCCAGATCTACGAGGAAGATGTAACAGATGAAAAAGAAAGGGCTTGAGCTGAATAGGCCCATCTATGATATAAATATATATATATATATATATATATATATATATATATATATATATATATTTTTTTTTTTTTTTTTCAGGGGTCCTAAAAATAGAAAAACCCATAATTCTAGGGACTAATAAAATTAAACTTGTTCAAAAGTATCAAAGCAATTATCATTCCAAAATTACCCCTCCTTTATATGCACAAATTCCACTTAATTTTTTTTTTTTTTTTAAATTCCACTAAAATTTTATTTTTAAATAAAAATTCTAATTAATTTTATTTTTTATTAAAAATATATACTTTCTTGTAAAATGTCATAAATATCCTTATGTGTTTGACTTAATTGTTTTTGTAATATGCATTGAATTTTATTTTTTATTCAGAATATATAATTTTTTTTAAAATGCCCTAAATGCCCTTAAAAATTACTTTCATAAATCCACCTAATAATTAAGTAGAATTCCACTAAAAATTATAGAACCCAAAAATTTAGGTTATGAACCAATGCATTCAAAAACTGAACCACCATCAAACAAGCTATCACCGTACCACATTCTCATGAATAATTCCATTGAAAATTAAATCGAAAATCTAAATCCATTGACTTAAAAAATTAAAAAAAAAAAAAAAAAAAAAAAAAAAAAACTTCTGTTGATTATTAATTTTCAATTACATTCCATTGAAAAAAATTACACAAATCCACTTTATAATTAAGTAAAAATCCACTAAAAAATCAAGTGGAAATCCACTGAAAATTATAGAACCCTAAAAATATAGATTCTGAATTGAAGAATTCAGAAATTACGAACAAATAGCTGGATGGAGATGAATTAAGATCTGCGAATGCGAAATCCACTGAAAATTATAGAACTCTAAAAATATAGATTCTGAATTGAAGAATTCAGAAATTACGAACAAATAGCTGGATGGAGATGAATTAAGATCTGCGAATGCGAAAATCGAACAAGGATTTAAGTAAATTATCGAGATTCAAGAAATCAAGAATTTTGAATACGTTACGAAGAAGAAATCAGAAAAATTAGATCTACTTAGATCTGGCCAGATCTAAGTAGGAAGAAACGACGAGGAGCAGTGAGGAGGCGACGTTAAAAACGTAGCTAGTGGTGGCGAAAAAAGAAGAAAAACCACACAGGAACGTGGACGAGGCAGCTACGAGCTGAGACGGCAATGACAACTGCAATGACAACGAGCAACAAGGGGAGCACGAGGATGAACGTGATAGTGAGCGATGAGGCTGTCAGCTGCGGGGATGAACTAGATCTAGGCTAGATTTGGTTGATGAAGGAGACAACGGCGATGAGTGGTGAGGGCGGCGATGGCAGCGGCTGTGTAGCAATCGAATGACAATCTGGAGATGGTGATGACGACGGTGACCAGAAGCTGTCCAGGAATTGAAGGCAGAGACGACGGTGTACTACCATGCAGGTGGTGGCAACGACGGCAGCAATGAACAAAATGATATTGATAGATTTGAGAGAGAGTGTGAGAGATGCGAGATTTTAGAGAGAGAGAGAGAGAGAGGATGTGAGAGATATATGTGCGATAAGGTTTTTTTATATTAAGGGTAGTTTAGTCATTAATTTTTTTAAAAAGAGTTGGAGCGAATTATTTTTTAAAAGTAGTACTTGTGAACAAAATTTTATTTGACAAGGTTTTAGAAAGTTGTTTCATTTTAAAATGGGACATTGGGAAGAAAATTCCTATAAATAATGCTAGATAATAAGCTTGAATAGGCTAGCCCACATCTGGTAGCAGAGGGACTGAACATGGGGCCTGAGACTACACTGGTATTTCAAGTGTTTTCTTAAGTTTTACAGTTGTTGATCAATGAGTTGTGGGCAGGGAGCATCGTGGATTTTCCAGCATTATCATACCCTTCGGCACTTTCTGATCCTCAAAAATTATATTCGTAATTCTTGTAAAAACTGTTTACACATCTTATTATTTGCATATATAATTTTCATGCATTTTTGCATTTCCTTGGGAGGATCAGGGTGTAATACTCTTTACCTCAAGTAACAAGAAAAATAAAACATAAAGAAAAAGCAATAAGAGGTATCCAACTTTGGTATCTTCTCTTGTATTCGTATTTCCCAAATATTAAAAAGGAAAAGAACTATGAATATTAATAATACAGTATCTCTGTCGTTTGATCCTTCAGTATTTTGCTTTCTAGTTCCGATTCTGGTAAATATTTATCAGTATTTGGATGTTGTGATGGAAAACTGTAGTACAGAATCGTCAATAAGTCCGGCCTAACCCCAAGCCATAGATCAAGATATTGTATTGCTGAAATTTGAAATGACTGAGTACGCAAAAAAGAAGACACTCAGGTTTACATAGAAATCTATAACATGATTTTCTTTTTAATATGCCATTCCCTGTACAGCCAATCCATCTTTAACCTGGTCTCGACAAGTCTTGACCTTGTAGCCCTTGACTTATAGTCGGGAAAAAAAAAACTAAATAGGAGACCAGTTAGGGAAAGGGATAAAAAAAAATATAAAAGTAACAGCCTCCATAGGATTGTAGACAAGCTCGATAGAGTAGATCCTTGTTTAGTTGCCAAAAACTGCAAAAGATCTTTCAACCTCTTTGAGGAAGTATTTGCTATTATTTGCATTCAAAGATGGAACAGAAGTCGATGATGAGGATGCACGCTTTGGACCCGAACAAAGAGAATCATTTGCACCGACTTCCTTCTCATCTTCATGGATAGTATCTAACATCTTCGATGCTTGTTGCCTCATCACAGTTACAAACTGTGGCGGTGCAACCTCTGTGACAAACCTTGCAATCCGAGAGTTTGCCATTTTTGTTTTGAGAGCTCGTTTTTCAGAGAGACGAAAGAAGAAATAAGTGGCCTTTTCTGAGGAGGGTTATGAATTTGTGAGTAGACTCACTCTCAATGGAAATATTTATAGGGCTATGCTTTGGTTCATACGGAAGAGATATATGGGGTTATGTGTTGGTTGGTTCAAATTGAGTCATAAATCGTAATCAAGAAGGCAATTAAAGTCAGTTTTAGCTGTTTGTGCCGCCTCTAACTTTTGGAATTTAATGCACAGCATTGATGTTCCCTAACTAGTCAAATTTGAGATTCTAATATGTAGATAGCCTCATTGCTAGGGCCATATATCGCTAAGCGTCTATGTATGGATAAGGAAGGACGATATCCTCTTTAAGATACGTTTTTTGAAGGCATCGAAAGGTTTCAAATTTACGCTTTTTCATAGTTATTGAGAGGTGCCAGTTTGAGCTTGAGTAAGAATGATTGAGGACAGGTGGAATTTAATAGAATATTGTAGTGCCCACCTCTTAATGTGTAGCTTCTATTATCCTCCCCACGGTGTGTCGGTCTGACCCTTGGTGATAATGGAGGTCATTTTTTTTTTCATTATTATTATTTTTCTAAAAACAAAATAAATTTGGTATTTGTAATTGGCCCTAATTTTTGTGGCCCATTATTCATCCAATCTACTTGGCATAGTAGCCTAATTCTGTCAGAAATCTAAAATCACTGCACTTCATGACAATCACTGCAATATTTGAAAACATGAAAAATCATAAAAACAAAATTGCAATAATTTTCATGTGGTGCAATGACTTTGGATTTTAGATAAAATTACTGGATTTCTCACAAAGTTACCGTGAGTGAGTGGACTTCATGAGTAAAATTTTTAAAGTTCCAAAAACCCGAAATTCATTTAGCTGAGGTTGTTAATGGTGTTTTATGATCTGGTTTTGGTGATTGTTGGACGAAATAGAATATGCATTTTTTATTCATGTAGCTATTTTTAATTCATTTTTGTATGTCGTTTGAGAACTGCTTTTGTGTCTAAGTTCTTCTGAGTCTTAGAAAACCCTTCAGCATTTACATGTTTTTCTACATTTTTCTGCATATTTATAAATTTTTACTACTTGCTGCTGTAGTTTAATTAGTTTAATTGTTTAAACATAAGCTGATCATTTGAATTTACACTGCTGATTTATTTTTACAGATATACTGTGGTTTCCCTTTTGATTAGAAGATGATTGGGTCTACCCTGGTTGAGAGTTATTGATTTGATTAGAAAATTTAGTATAGATGGAGACAAGAGGGAAAAAGGTAATTTTTGTTGCTAGACTGATGTGATTATCAATTGCTCTGTTTTTTCCTAAAAGGTAGTTTTGAATTAATCACAGGTTTTTTATAATTCATTCTTGGTTTCCAATATTTATGTTTTTGATCAAAGCAAGAAGCTGCCTTTTATTTGATAAGCTAGGTTCTGTTTGGATTCCGTTCTCGGAACTTTTGAAAACAATTTTGGACCTTTTGAAAACAATTTTTTAAAATAATATTCAAAAAATTGTGAGAAATCATTTGGTTTAGTTTTGAAATAATTATGAAAAAAAAGAATATGTATTAATCTGTTAAACATAAAAAATAAAAAATGAATTTTTTGTTTTGAAAAACAAAAAAATTATTTGATAAAACCAAACAGGCCCTAAACTAAACAAAGCGCACCTATGCCCTTGGATTCGTTTGTCTCTGATGTGTCAATGGTCTGACATCTCACATGCATAGAAATTTACTACATCATGTTATGACAAACTCCATGAATTGAATATGGTTGCTGCTGCATTATTTATTTCCACTTTGTCTTGGTCTTCAGCTGAAGCTCAACTCCCCTCTCTCTCTCTCTCTCTCTCTCTCTCACACACACACACACACACACACACACAGAGCTTTAACCTCTTATCCATGGCAATGAACAGTAATCTCAAGGGCAAATTCGCCGAATTGCGTGTGGTCCTTGTAATCTCTGAAAAAGCCTTCCCTTTTCGTCCCTCACCTGTTATTTTCAAATTGCTGCCTTTTTCCTTCTTTTCTTTCGTTTTTCGGATAATGCAATAGAAAAGGGATGCCATGTTTTAGTGTTGTTTCGATGGCAATATACACACGAATATATATATATGTGTGTGTGTGTGTGTGAAGTTTCCTATTTTTAGTGACTATCTATATATATTATTTGACTTTTCCCAAAAAAAAAAAAAAGTTTGAAATATGAATAGTAATGATTATCCATATCTTGGTTAAATAAATTGGTGTTTAGATTGTTGGTATCAATCTAGGGTTTTTTTTTTAATTTTTTATTACTGTTTTTGTGTTTCCATTCTTGTTCCAATTTCAAACAAAAAACTGAAACAGAAACATGAAATACCGAACAGAAAAGGTCTTTAAGTTGGATATGCTACGTTTTCTAATGTAGAGAGGACATATTTTGTGCTGTTTAATTAACTTCTTTGGTTTGCTAATCCCTCGTTTGCTGTAAATTTTTAACACCAAACATTTTAATCTGACAAATCCTTATTTTGCACATAAAAATAGATAGTAAAAAATTATAGTAAATTTTCTTTCTTTTTCTTTGGTACGTAGAGGTAATGATAGAAAACTAGGGGCAACAATCGAAGGCCTTGACATTCATTTCTACCAAAATTAAGTCCGTCATGTCTTCTGGTAGTGATTCCATTAGCTTGAGGTCCACTTCTCACATTGTATCCTTCCTGACAAGGTGGTCCGCACATATGCTCATCTCTCTACACGCGAATTGAAGGATGTAGTTATTGTTCTTAAGAAATCTTTTACAGTCGTCTACACAGGCATTGTAATTGTGCACCTCTGGGCAATCCCCAAGAACAAGTGTGATCGCTTCTGTAGAGTTTGTTTCGACCCCGATTTGAGGTATATTCCTTGAAGACACGATTTTGATCCCAATTTGAATGCTTCTTAATTTTGCCTTCAAGACATGAGGGAATGAAATTGAAATGTCCCTCGATCCACGTTCCCATATTATCATGTATAAGAAACCCCCAATGCCCTACATTTGCCAAGATTTTCTTTCACGCTCCCATTAGTATTCAATTTATAAAAACCTACATGAGGAAAAGTCCAGTGAGAAAGACAAGAAATAATTCTACCACTTAGGATATTGAGTATAGAACATTTTCGAAAGCTCTCTAGAGCGAGCAATTCGACATGCCGTAAAATAGGTGTGAGTAGTGATTCCTTTAATTACTTTTCTATTTTTATCCCTCCAATATCCCATTTGATTTATTTCTTCATCCGGACCAAGATCTCCATATTTGGTCCTTGTTAACATAACATAATGATTTATGCAAATATTAAGCCAGATTTGGCATGCCTTTGGGCATTTTCTTAGGTCATGGTTAGTGTTCTCAATGCTTCCAAAGCATCTTTGGCAGATGCTTGTTGCAATGCTGTTTCTTTGAGCCTTAGATTGATTTGTAATTAGTCTCTTATGAAAGACAAGCCAAAAGAAATACTTGAGGTTTTGTGGCAATTTTAGCATTTAGATCCAGTTCTATCGCATACTTGTATTAGGGACTTCATTTCTGTTAATGAGGGCATAAGCAGACTTCAATTGAAAATTTACTATCATTTTTGGCTTGCCATATTGATCTGTCTTCCGTCATAGGATCTGGAGAGTCACAAGTCAAAAGTCTTTTTTTGTGTCATCGATAAGACGAAGATTCGGCACAAGGAACCAATCTCCATTCTCATCTATGATGTCAACAACTTTTATGTCAAAAACATTTTGACTATAGTGGTTTCTCAATTGACCACACCACACCATCTGTCACTCCAAAGTTTAGTATTACAACCATCCTCAATTTTTTATTGAATGTCTCTACACGAGATCTTTGAGAAGATGTCCTTCTATATGAAGAAGCTATTAGCTTTTTGAGGGCCAGGTCTTAAGGCTTCCTTCCAACTTATATTTCCCAAAAGAACTTTATTCGAGAGGGTATTTTTTTCACATGAAATATTCCATCCGATTTTAGTGAGAAAGGTTTTATTACTCTTCCCAGCTTTTTTAATTTCAAGGCTTCCCTTCTCTTTGGGGCTACAAGTTTTTTCCCAATTAATTAAATGTTATTTTCTCGCAGAATGAAACTCCTCCCAAAGGAACTTTCTATTTTTCTATCTTGAGTATCACAAATTTTCATGGGAAGAGGCATAATTTGCATAGTATAGAAAGGTATGGTGGAGCTAATTGCTTTAATTAGTACCGTTCTACCCGCAGTAGACAACATTTTAGCTTTCCAATTATATAGGGTTTTTTTTGGATTTTTCCAAGATATCGTTATATTGCCCTATGCCTCCTATGAATAAGGGGGACCCCCAAATACTTTCCCAATTCATCGGTGAGGCCAATGCCCAATTTCCTACTAACATATCTAGCGTGCATCCGATTGGTCTTAGGGAACACATACAATTTGGATTTTTAGCATTTATTTTGTGGCCCAAGGCATGAGAGAAATTTTCAAGGCGTTCAATAATTGTATCAATATTTTTGTTAGCAGTCCTAGAAAAATAACATTAAGTCATCTGCAAAAATTTGGTGGGTTATAAAAGGTCCTTTCTTTTGGCCTGAATACCCTTCCACTTCCCTTTTTCAATACTATTAATTAGGTTAGATAAGTGTTCCATGTATAACACAAAGAGATATGGGGACCGGGGGTCTTCCTGTCTTAGTCCCTTGGATGGTTTAAACTCATCTAGAGGTTTCCCATTCCATAGAATTGAGAAGGTGGTAAATCCAACACAACTCATGATGAAGTTAAAGCATTAGGGAGGTTGAAATAAAACATGGTTTACTCCAAGAAGTCCCAATTAACCCTATCACATGCCTTCTTAAGGTCAATTTGAACAATCATCCCCCATTCCTGCCATTTTTCTTTTTGTTTTATTTAGGGAGTGAAGGATCTCCTGAGTTATAATGATATTATCAGTGGTTAACCTTCCAAGAATAAAACTACTTTGATTAGGACCCACTAAATTATTAAGGAGAGGTTTGAGTTTAGCCACAAGAATTTTGCTGACTAATTTGTATAAAGTATTGTAGAGACTTGGTCTAAATTTGTAGATAATTCATGGATTATTCACCTTAGGATTAAAGTGATTAAAGATTTATTATTTTGAACTGGCATGGTCCAAAATTTAAAGTAGTTTTTCACGAAGTCACAAATGTCCTACCTGTTGGCCCAAAGAGCAACTCAAGGAGGAGGGGGGGTGGGGGGGGGGTTGAATTGGGTTGTTACTGAAATTTAACAATTAAACACTTAAGTACAAATAATTAATTTTTCTAAATCAATTATTATCTTTATACGCAGCGAATATGTGTTTAATAGTAAGTGCACACCCAAACACAAGATAGAAAATAAATAATGTAACACATAATAATTTATCCTGATTCGGTCAACCTAATCTTGCCTACGTTCAGTCCCCCGAACACCATGGAGATTCGCAATGCACTAAACCTCTTGATTCCTTTATCAGGTATGAACCAAATCCTTACAATTCATGATTCTTTTACAGGCACATAATCAATCTTTACAATTTACCTTTTCACGGGTCAAAGATAAACTCTATATTTTTTCCAGGTTAAAGATAAACCTAACTCCCTCTCACTTATCCTTTTCATAAGGAAGGATGAACCTTTACAAATCACTCAAATAATAATTCAATTGTAGGATGAATCAAAACTTAATTCTTTTAAAGGGAAAATAATAACCTAACATTTTTTTCAGGACAAAGATTAAACCCTAATTTTTTTCACAAAAAAAAGATTGAAACCTAGCTACCCTGATTAGGTACCGTCCCAAAAGTGTCTAATTTACTCAAACTTACGAATACAAAATAAAAATAAAAATATATGAGTTTCTTCCCACAAGGAGTTTCTACCACCTCAATACGAATAAACTTAATTAATATCCCAAATAATAACTACGTGATAGATACAACGTGAAACAATTCAAATCTAATTAATAAATAATGTGAGTAGCATAAATTTAGCACGTAATTAGATAAACAAGCAAAAATCGTTTAAAAATATTTTTAGGCTATTAAGTTCAAAAAAGATTTTTCTAACGATCCTATGCCAAGCAATCAATATAAATAAAACTTTAAAGCAAGTTAAAAAGTTTGGATAAATCTCACGGGGAAAACACAGAAGGCAATGACAATGTAGTTAGTAGAATTCAAATCGGTGATGCCAAATAACAAGCTCTTTAGATCAAGAACTTACAACAAATCTCTCGTAAAAGTTTCAGCGTAAATCTCACTGTTATAAAAGTTTAAACTGATTGTTCTTGATATACAAAACTCAATTTCCGCAGGTCTATATTAATGACCAATAACCATCCCTCTAACAACTAGTTTTTCAAAAATATGCCATAAAATAACACTCTATGACCCTGTATATCATTTTCTTTCATTTCAGATATATTCCATTTAAAAATAACTTTCAAATCTCTCACTTAAGTCTATAAAACTGTTCTCAATTTAAAACCACAGAAATAGGAAGTGTTAGAACATTTAAATTAGGAGAATTTCAAAATATATGAACCATATCAATAGGAATCACATAATAGCTTGTTAATACTTCAATTATATTTAAATCCTCCAAATCCCTCTCTTGGAATCATAAAAAACAGATAGTTTTCGACCAAGAGACTAAATCAACCGAAATTCCAACTGAATCAGTTGGTTGATCGACCTGTGCCAGCTTCCAATTAGCCGTTGGCACTACACTAGTCGGTTAACCGATTGGATCAGTGTCTTCCACTTTTTCACTATTTCATCTATTGACTTAAACGATTGACCGACCATATTTATTAGGTTGACTGATTGGATCAGTGTGTTCGTTTCCTTACCCATTTCAGCTACTATTTCAGACGGTCGATCGACCTTCTTCATTCGGTTGATCGACTGGATCAGTAGTACTTCATTTCAACTTTAAAACTCACTGTTTGATTTAGTTAACCGATTGTTTTTCTCGGTTGACCGAATTGACCCAAAAACATAATTTTTTATAATTTAAAACATATTTTTCAATTAAATCAATTATCCAATTTATTTCACATAAGGAGCGCATGTAATATCTCATTTTAGGATCTTAAACTTATACTTCTTATTATGACACACACAGAATTAACTCATATTAAAGTATCGTGTATGATCCTAATTTGGCTTGCATTAAGAGTATATAAGTAAAGAGTTGTTTTCACCTATTTTTCTTCAAAGTCTTCAAAACTCTTTACATCTTCATTAAGTCCATCTTGTACCATTTATCATATCTTTTTCTTACATACATGAAACTATAAATGTGAAAAACTTGATAAAATCATTAGTTCCACAGAAAATATCAATACTTAATTATTCATCAAAATCTTGGGTTCAACACTACCGAATAATATTTGAACTCTTTTTAAAGAAAATATCCCGGTACCCATATGGATTTGGGGCTTTGAGATATCCAATGGACTTAAGGGCTTTCCTGATATCAGTGTTATATAACTCCAAATCAAGCGACTATGTTGTTCATTATCAATATTTGGGCAATTGCTCCTTAGATTGATACGATTAGATTATGGGGATTCGTTTTTTTGACAGATTCATGAACAAATTATTGATGTGTTCTTTAATGCTATTTGGTTCCCTTTCCCAGCAGTTATTAATTTTAAGGGCGAATATTTTGTTTCTCATTCTTCTTTGAAGAGCATGGAAGAATTTGCTGTTTTTGTTACCCAATTCAGACCATTGGGATCTAGAATATTTTCTCTTAGTTAAGAATCATTTAGTGTTCCTTGGGAAGATTTCTTTCAAGGTTATCGAGATAGTTTGCATTTTTTTTTTCTCCTGGACAATTTGAATACCTTTTAATTTGGCCATGATGTTTTTTTTTTCCTTTTCAAAGGATTACCAAAAGTATCTTTCTTCTAAATTTTAACATTTTTAGTAAATTTATTAATTTTGGTTCTAAGATGCTCATTAGTGTTCTCCCAGTTATCTTTCAAGATAAGAAACTTTTAAAATAATGGTGTTTCAACCACATGGCTTCAAAACGAAAATGTTACTTTTTAGGTTATTATGAATTCCAAGTTAATGAATAAGAAGAGGTGAGTGATTGGAATACGTACGAGGAAGGGTCTCGACCCTGACGTTTAGGGAAATTAGTGCACTATTTCTCATTAGCATTAGTTCTTTCCAATCTCTTCCCAAACCGATCCCATTTCTGTTGGTACCAGACTAGGTAAATTTGGGTCTGCTAGACCCCAAGTCCACTAGCCCACATTCATCCGTGTTGGCATTAAACTTATTGATCTCATGTTGGGACGCCATATCATTGGAATCCCCAACGGTCATCCATGGGAAGGTGCAAACTTGGGAGGTATGGTGGAGATCCTCCCATAGGTCATTCCTTACCCTAGGGCTAAGCATACACAACAAAGATGACCTATTTCGTGAAGTATGCCTTTGTGATCCTTACATGAATAACTTGGTTCACAGTAGGGAGTTACTGAAATGAGACTTTATTCGGAATCCACAACATCAAAAGACCCCCAGCTCTACCTTGTGGGTTAACGTGAGAGGACGCTGAGAAACCTTGATTATTGAAGAAATTGCAAAAGTTGGCAAGCTCTACTTTAGTTTCAAGGACAAATTACATTTTAAACACTCTAACTATTGACATGTTTCTAAGTAGTCCTCCTAAGTTTTTACGTTTAATTTTAAACCATTTATGTATGAACACAGTTTTAAAAGGCGATTCAATTAGATTTTCCATCCAAACTAACAGAATGAAGGGGCAAAATAATAATTTTCTATTTATTTTATTTTTTAATCATTTTTTCTCATTTTTTTTCAATTTTCTTTTTTCTTCCTCCTTCTTCATGTCACCATCCTATCTCTCTCTCTCTCTCTCTCTCTCTCTCTCTTCACCTTTTTCTCTACCACCACCTTCTTCTGCCGCCGCCGCCACCACCATTGACGGCGCCACCACCCACACAACCACTACCTCGCCGAGTGAACTACCTCAGAAATAGGGGGTGGTTCACCCTTCGTGTGGGTGTTGACCCCTTGTAACAGAGGAAAAACACCGCCTGTTGCACGGGGGGTGTTCACCCCCTGTTACAGGGGGTGAAATACCCCCTATAACAGGAGGTGGCGATGGAAGAAGGTGATGGAGAGAGAAAGAGAGGAAAATATTTGGTGAAGAAGGGGAAGAGAGAAAGAGCTTCACTAGTGAAGATGGAGGAAGAGAAAAGAAGAAAAAAGAAAAAGAAAAAGAGAAAAATGATTAAAATATATATATATATATATATATATATATATATATATAATCACTATTTTGCCCCTTCATTCTATTAGTTTGAATGGAAAATCTAATATAAGGACCTTTTAAAACCGTGTTCATACGTATATGATTTAAAATGAAACGCAAAAATTTAGGAGGATTACTTAGAAATCTGTTAATAGTTAGAGAGTTTGAGATATAATTTGCCCTAGTTTTGAATAGCACCCCAACCACCGAGTCGGGGTGGTGGTTTTTGTTGTGTTCTTTGAAGGCGTTTCATAATAACCATTTGCATAAAAAATTTAATGCGTTTCATAATAAAAAAATTTAGTAACAATTAGTAAGAGTCCATTGCAACAATTTGTGATTCTTAATGATGAATTATATCCAAGTCAAATTTGTGATTCTTGCGCTGAAAAATAGAAAAAAGAAAAGGGAAAAGAGGCGAATTAGATTTGCAACTAACTTGTCGTTCTCCCTATGAAAAGGGAGAAATAAGAGAGAAAAGAGAGAATTTTGTTGCAATTAGATCAACATCAAATTAAATACACAAAAAATAAAAAAAATTAAAAATAAATAAAAGAAATGAATTAGATCCACCATAGCGAGAAATTTGTTGTAATCTGATCCATAATCAATCAAATACAAAACAAAAATCAAAGAAAAACAAAAGAACACAATTAGATCCATTGCTGCAATCCGACTCACAACAAATCAAATACGCAATGAAAATTAAAGAAAAGTATAGAAGAACGGGATCAACTCTCCATTGAGAAAAAATTGTTGCAATCAAATCCATAACAAATCAATTCCACAACAAAAACTAAAGAGAGAAATAAAAGAAAAAAATATTATCCATAACAAAAATTTGTGGTTTTTATTGTGGAAATATTGAAAGAAGAGAAATCAAATCCGTTGTGAGCTGAGCATGTAAGTTAGCAATGAGAATTAAATATGGTTTGAATGGATAGGGTTTTGAATTTGAACGGGTTGTGGAGTTTCGAGCTAACTTGTACTTGAAGACATCAGTGTAGATAAGGCAGTTGACAAGCAACGGCAAGAAGAGACAGTAAGCGAAGAAGAGGGAATCGACATATGTTGAGAGAGAGAGAAAGAAGATGAAGACGACGACGATGACGATGACGAAGAAGAAGAAGAATACATGATGATGGGGGGGGATGGCGTGGTTGCAAAAGTGGCTATGGAAGGTAGACATCGTTGTGGAGGAAGAATGTGTAATCATGGAGATCAAAATGAAAATGAACGACTAGGATTTTGTTTATCTTTAATAAGAGGGTAATTATTGACATATAATGGAGGATATTATTTTTGTGTATGTAAATATATGTGTGTGTGTGTGTGTGTGTGTGTGTGTATTTGAATGAAAATCCAATTTCATAAATAGATAATATTTTTTGAAAAATTACCCTCAATTTGTTCCCACCATTACAAATATTTGCGACTGCAATAAATATTAACCACTACCACCACACCAAATTGGAACATGACCTCTCGTCAGTCCAATTTCAGAAATATGAACCCATCTATGAAGGGTATGTATGAAGGGTATGTGTTCATTGGTAATGATCATGCCTTAGAGATCATTGGCATTGATGCCATCAAGTTCGAGATGCATAATGGTATAGTTCCTATGATTAAAGAGGTACAACATGTGAAAACCCAATTTCATAAAATAGCTAATATTTTTTGGAAAAAAAAATGCGCTCAATTTATTCCTGCCACACCAAACATGGACTCCTACAACAAATATTCACCACCACAGCTAAAACAACCAAACACCACAACAACTTGGAGCATGAACTCTTATTTGACTAGTTTCACAAATATGAACCTGTTTCTGAAAGGTTTATGTTCATGAGTAATGATCAATACCTCAGAGATCGTTGGCATTGATACCATCAAGTTCAAGATGCATGATGGTATTGTTCCCATGATTCAAAAGGTACATATGAAAGACTTGAGGAAAATCTATTGATTTTCGGACAATTGATAGTTTTTGGTTGCAAGTCTCATATAGGGAATGGGAGTATGAAAATAGTCAAAGTCATGTTTATTGTGATGAAGGCAGAAAAGATCACAGTAAGTTTACATATGCTTTCGAGATATACTTTATAGGAGGCAGACACATCAGTTGCATCAACCAACAAAGAAGAATTAACTATATTATGACATAAAAAACTTGGTCACATGTGGGAATATGGTTTGAAGTTTCTCGAATAATGTCATCTTCTTTCCATGCCCAAAATTTAACTTTATGTAAGCAATGTGCTACAAGCAATCAATATAAATTAAAGTTTGGTAGATCTATGATAGGTGTAATTTATCTATATATTTTCAAATCGATTTTGGTAGTATTCGAGTATTATTATAGTGTTTTAATATGTTTTAATATGTTTTTATTTGTTTTATGATAAATCAGGTGTTTGGGATGAAAAAGGATGAAAACGGTCTATAATCGAGCAAATCAGTGGGACGTTGGTGGAAGAACGGTAGAAAATGAGCAAAAAAACATCCTGCATCTGCAGATCCACCGCTGCAGTGGTGAAAACCACTGCTGCAACAGCCAAACAATAGGATCAAACAGAAACCTTCTGCTTGACCACCGCTGCAGCGATCCGACACCAGATCTTTTGGATATTTTTGGGATATTTTTTGATATTTTGGATCCCTTCAGTATGGCCTTTCTTCCCAACACTTGGAGGACATTTTTGGGAGGTTTTGAGAGCTCCAAACCCTATCAACCAAGAGAAGATCACAAAGCCAAGAGGAGGAAATGATCTCGGAGCGGTTTTAGCATCGGTTTTTTGGATAACAGTTAGACTCCTTGTTTCTCTATTTATTTCTTAGTTTTGGTTGATAGTTTTGTATATTTTTAGCTTGTATATGTGGTTATGGCCATGAGAAACTAAACAGATATTGTCTAGGGAGCGATTCGTGTATGAAAATGTCGTTTGTTTAATCTTTATTTCGTTATCGGTTGTTCATCCATATTCGATTGTGTTTACCGTTCTTCCACTTTTATATGTTTGTTAACATATATTGATAATACGAGATTTGACACTCAGGAGAGGTAACACCAGATTCAGACTAGGCTTTAAACACTACGTGATGATCTAATGACCCAGGAGGGCATTAGAAAGTATGCAATCCATGAGGTTGGGGTGAGACTCATGTGAGAAAGTGTCGTATAGACGCTCGAGGACGACTTCGGCATTGATACGAAGTTACATATTCATTCACTTTACACTCGGGAGAGGTAGGTAGTGAGTGAGATTTTGATACTTAGATTGTCGGATAGATTTGAATACCGTTAATGTAAACAAGATTGTTATAGTGTTTTCGAGTATTATTATAGTGTTTTAATATGTTTTAATACGTTTTTATTGGTTTTGTTATAAATTAGGTGTTTGGAATAAAAATGGATGAAAACGGTCTATAATCGAGCAAATCGGTTTGACGTTGGTGGAAGAACGATAGAAAATGAGCAAAAAGGCCATCCTGTATCTGTAGATCCACTGCAGTAGTGATCAAACAACAAGATCAAGCAGAAACCTTTTGTTTGACCACCATTGCAGAGGTGACCTCCACCGCTGCAGCAGTCCGACACTAGATCTTTTAAATATTTTTTGATATTTTGGATCCCTTAAGTATGGCCCTCCTTCTCAACACTTGGAGGACATTTTTGGGAATGTTTTGAGAGCTCCAAACCCTATCAACCAAGAGAAGATCACAAAGACAAGAGGAGGAAACGATCTCGGAACGATTTTAGCGTCGGTTCCTTGGATAACGACTAGTCTCCTTGTTTCTCTCTTTATTTCTTAGTTTTGGTTAGTTTAGCTTGTATATTTTTGTATATGTGGTTTTGTCCATGAGAAACTACACATATATTGTCTAGGGAGCGATTCATGTATAAAAACGTCGTTTGTTTAATCTTTGTTTCATTATCGGTTGTTCATCCATATTCGATTGTGTTTACCGTTCTTCTATTTTTATATGCTTGTTAAGATATATTGAGAATACGGGGTTTGACACTAGTGAGGGGTAACCCCGGATTCGAATTAGGGTTTAAACACAACATGATAATCTAATGACTTGGGAGGGCATTAGAAAGTATGTAATCCGTGAGGTTGGGACGAGACTCATGTGACCAAGTGTCGTATAGATGCTAGACGAGGACGTCGGCATTGACACAAAGTCATATATTCATTCACTTTACACTCGGGAGAGGTAGTGAGTGAGATTTCGATATCTAGATTGTCGGATAGTGTGAATGTTGTTAATGTAAACTAGATTGAATCGAACGCGCTTAAATGAACGAAGTTAATCCCTAGACAATTTACTCTCTTAAACGTCAATATTATTATATTAGTTTAATTAGTTTAATTAACTTAGTTTAGTATATTTTATTAACAAAAACTATAAATTGAGTCACCTAGATAAAGTTAGGTTATGACAATCGCGGTACTTAACGACGATTTAATTCAATTCCTGTGGATACGACAACCCTTACTCTTCACACTCTACTAAAACTTGACCCATACACTTGCGGTGAAAGTAGTGACGTAATATTCTGCTACCAATCTACTACTGGAAGCAAACACATTTTAAACTTGATCCATTCAGGTGTGTAGGAATGATTAGTCTCATCTTTAGGAGGAACAAATTATTTTGTATCATTTATTGATTATTACTCTAGGAGAGTATGTGTGTATCAAATCAGTAAGAAGTCATTTGTTTATAATATTTGAATCCTTTAAAGGGTGGGTTAAACTTGAATGCAAAAAGATGATTAATTTTTTGAGGATTGACAATGGAGGACAATATACTGCAAATATTTTCGTATATTTTGAAAGTAATAGGGTATTAAAAAGAAGATTACTTTTATGGGTGCACCTCAGCAAAATAGAGTGGCAGATCGGATAAACAAAATTCTACTTGAGAGAATGAGAGCTGATAACTACAAGCCTACCCAAATCATTCTCGGCAAATAGTCAAAACCGTCGGTTATGTAATAAATCGGTCACCATCAATTGCGATTAATTTGAAGACATCAATGGAGATATGGATTTGAAAGCCAACAAATTATTCATCTCTATATGTGTTTGGATATCCTGTATACGTGATGTATGGTTACCAAGAAAGAACAAAATTAGATCCAAAATCAACGAAATACATATTCTTAGGACACACTGTCTAGTTAAGGGGCATTACTTGTGGGATTCCACTGCCCTCAAGATTATTTATTGTCAATAAAGATGTAATATTTGCATAAGGTAAACTACATAATGAAAAACAATTAACAACACTTTGAAAGAGACTATTATATTTCAGATAAAACATAAGTCAGATTAAAAAGATTTTTCTAAAGTGGTGTTGAGGCATGGTGAGCAAGAATCAGATTAGACCAATGATACAAAAGTTTAATGATCAATGCATCAAACAAGAAAACCATCATAATACTCAGATTATGTTATGACAAGTATTATTGCATATTGTCTTCTAACAAAGATGAAGAGCCATTAACTTTCCATGAGACTATAAGTAGCCCTCATGTTTTTCTGTGGATGACAACAATGCAAGAAGATGTTGAACCAAGACTTGAAAACTTGTTCCACTTCCATAAGTAAAAAAATCCATTAGCAATAAGTGAGTTTATAAGATCAAACAATATGTTAATGACCAACTACTGTTTATTGTGCAATATTGATGGTGAAAGAGTATGCTTAGAAGAAGGTATTGATTTCAAAAAGATATTTTCTCCAATTATTAGACTTACAACTATCAAAGTTGTATTGACTTTGTGTGTTGTGTTTGATTTTACATCTAAGATATTTAGACGTGAAAACTATTTTTTCTTCATAGAGAACTTGAAGAAGAGATATACATACTTTAACCAAAAGGTTTTGACAAAAAAAAAAAAATGAAAAAAAAAAACTTAGTTTGGATGTTAACCAAATCCCAATATAGTCTACAACAGGCACCAAGATGTTGGTACAAGAGATTTGATTCCTTAATAATTATCCTAAAAAATAATAAACCGAGTTCAAACCATTGTATGTACTACAAGATGTTTGGATAAAATGACTTTATTATTCTATTATTGTATGTAGACGACATGTAGGTAGTAGGACCCGACAAAAATCATGTCTAAGAATTGAAGATACAATTACATAAGGAGTTCGATATGAATGATTGGGAACCATCAAATGATATTTTAGGGATGCAGATTCAATGAGGCAGAAAATATAGGAACATTTGGCTTTCTCATAATGACTACTTCAAGGAAATTTTGTAGTGCTTCGACATGCACGATCATAAGTCAATTTCCACCCCCACTTCCTATCAATTATAAATTATCCGTAATTATAAGTCATAGTAATGAAGCAAAGAGAATGAAAATATCTCGAGTAACGTATGCATTATTACTGGGAAGCCTTATGTTCGCTAGTAACATATGCACCATAACTGGGAAGTCTTATGTTTGCTATGATATGTAAGGGACCATATATTGCTCGAGCAGTTGCAGGGATAATCAATTTGCCATGAATCCTAGTAGATAACATTGAAATGATGTTAAGAGATCATAAGATACGTCAAGGGGACCTCTGTATTATGTTATGGAGAATCATAATTCATTGTCAAAGGTTATATTTATTTAGATTTTGCTGGTGATCTTGATAAAAACAAAAATCCACTACATGCTATGTATTTATACTAGTAGGAGAAGAAACGAGTTAGGTATTCAAGTTATAGATTGTTGTGGCTTTATCTATAACAAATGCTAAATATGGCAGTTTCACAAGCTTGCAAGGAAGCAATTTTGATTCAAAGATTAATGAAAGAACTTAGGAGCAAACCAAATAATATTTTTTTTAACAGTTAGAGTGCCTTGCACATCGTAAGGAATACAAACTTTCTTCCAAGGATATCATATAGGTTCTCAATATCACTTTGTTCGAGAAGTAGTGAAATAAAAACTTGCGGACATGGAAAACATTCATACCAAAGACAACCTAACAGATGTCATCACAAAACAAATCTACGTTGATAAATTTATATGGTGTAGATTCTTTTGTGGTGTATTAGAAACGTAATTGGCATGGAACTAACAAGTTAAGAAAGGATTATAGGATCATCGGAAGTGATTTTAAGTTGGAGAATATGGAAATGTAAATGTATTTTTGTTTTTACTTAAACATAAAAAAGAGCTTTATGTAAATATCTTTCTTTTGGGAGAAAATTTATTCTTTGATAGGCATCGAATCGATGTTGAGAATTAGTCTTTGACTAAGTGAGTCAGTCTCCTCCTCTAAATAAGGGGGAAATATTGCAAAAGAAAAAAAAAATCAATTCAAATAAACACCGTTTCTCTTGATAAGTTCTTTCTTGTAATCTTATTTTATTTTCTTTGGTTTTGTATATAGAGATTTGTATTCTCCTATTTCAATAGATAATTGCCTTTGTATATATAGAGAAATTTTAATATCCTTGTCAATATAGTGAAAATCTTTCTATTCTTGTCCATAAAGGTTTCCCTCAAAGTAATTGAGCATTTTACTATGTAAATATTTGTGTTAATTTCTACATTCTATTTTTTTAGCTATGCAATACTATTTTTGACAATTATTCCCTATTTGTACTTGTCAGAAAAGCTTCAAAAGAAAGAGCTCCCAACATGGTTTCTTTCCTCTGAGATGCATCATCAACTATCTCCACCTCTGTAGAAAAAAATTGTAATGAGGAGAGAGAGAGAGAGAGAGAGTGTGGGTAGTTTATTGAAAAGAAAATGGAGTGGGGTTTACAAGATAGGTGACTCATCGCAGAGAAAGAAAGGGATTTTTTTTTTTTTTTTTTAGTTTCTCCTAAATTGCTAGTTTGTAAAAACAATTTAGTTTGAAAAATGCTTTTGGATAATTTTTTATTTTATTTTTATATGAAAATAGACTATGGGGCTTTTTTAGGTGTTGATTTTTTGAAAATAATCTTACGGCCGATTATTTTCAAAAAATGGAGTTGTCACTTAACATTGATTTTAAATGGTATGCTAAGTTATCTAGATTTTTAAAAATATTTAATTTTTGAAATGACCCAAATTTAACTCTAAAATATTGGTTAGCTAGAGAATCGTTGCTCAGGGAAGGTGTTAGGCACCCTAAGACACTCGTTCGAAAGTAGTATCTTTAATGTAACTCTAAAATATTGGCTATAACTAGAGAATTGTCAAAGTTTGGGGGGTCAGTTATACTCGGAGAAGATGTTAGGCACCCCAAGACACTTATCCAAAAATGGTGTCTTTGTTAAAATATTCCTTTGAATTAAGTCTAAGAGATTTTTGATTTAGTTAAGATAATATTCTCCTTATTCACTTTTTATTTAGAAAGACAAAAGTTTAAAAGAAAACAAAATAAAAGATAAATGTCTCCCATTTAGATCGCCTAACGATTATGAATGGAATTGATAAGTCTGGCACCCCGAGGAGTTTTTTATTTGATTTTTCTCTTAGTTTGGGTTATTTTGGCAAACTAAAATATATAAATGCATGCAAAAACTTTTCTTGGCAGAAAGAGGAGAAAAAAAGTAAAAAAGGAAAGTAAAGATTTTTTTTTTTTTTTTGGAAATCCTTGTTGAAGAAATCCCTTTTTTTTTAGGAAGGTAAACATTTTGGCCATCCTTATTATGAAGAAGTTCCTTAAGTAAAGTGAAAAAAAAAAAAAAAAAAACATTTTGAGGACACTTATTATGAAAACAATTCTCGGGAAAGTACCAAAAAAATTGTTTGGAAAAAACTTATTATGAAGAGATTTCCGGAATTAAATTAAAAAAATTAAAAAAATTGAGTATTGATCCTAAGATTTTGATGGACAATTAAATATTGATATTTTTGGTGGAACTAACGGATTTATTGAGTGTTTTAGTTTATAAGTTCCATTGAAGATATTGTCATGAAGAAGTTGACATAAATGCTAAATGGATGCTAAAGAGACTGACAAAGATGATAGACATTAAGAGACCGAAGATTTTGAAGAACCTAGAGGAAAATAACTCAAGTTAATTTTTTACTCTTAATATATCCCGATTAGAATCACACACGACACAAAATATTTTTACAATTTTGTGTGTTTTTAATAGGATTCTAATTAGTTAACATACTTCCTCCTATGTGAAATTGAAGAAGAAATATTGATTTAAGAAAGATTTGATTAAAATTGAATTTAAGTGTTAGTGGAGTTAACCAAGAAAAAAAATCGGTTAAAGAAACAAAAACGTTGAAGAAATTGAATTAAAAAATAAAATAAGAAAGGAGTATAGTAGGATCGATCGATATACCTAGAGGGATCGATTAACCAATGGGAAGGTTCTGGAATTATGTAGTCTCTGAATCGACAAGTCGACCTATGGGAATTAACTAAACTCTCTGAATCGTTAGGTCAATAGACAAAGTTGAGAGGTCGACCTAAGAAATTCTCTATATCATTCGGTCGACAGAAGAAGGAGTGGAGGTCGACCTATGGGCGAGAGATTTTTGGTATGGGCTACATCCTGAATCGGGTGGTTGACCTACGCAGTCTGGTCGACCAACTGACGGTCAGTTTCAAGATTCGAGAATTTTATGGTTTTGATCCAAAAAGTATCCATTACTAGCCATTTTATGGTTAGGATATGAGAGATATCTTAGGGATCTGATAGAATTTAAGATATATAGTTGATATTTTAGTATCCCTATAGATATGGTTCAAGTATTTTGATTATTTCTCAATTTGGCTCATGTAATCCTTTCTATTCTATCTAATTGAGTTTGAGGGACATAATTAAACATTTTAAGAGTTATAATTGAGTAAATTATACCAGGATTAAGTCATAATGATATAAGGGGTCTATTAGAGTAATTATTTGTCATGATATATGAGAACTAGCCGTTGGAGGGCTCGTTCTAATTCCGTATAAATAGACTTTCGTTTTTGAGGTTTCAATAATCTCAATCATTTATATCTTAAGAGCTATTCAGTTCTTGTGCTTTCTAAAAGTGATCATTCTGAAATCATAATGAGTGTATTGCAAGAAGTATTCTTGAGAAGTGTTCTTAAGAAAAATTGTTATGGATTATTGCTACTGCCGACTTGAAGTTTCATTGCTAATAATTCTTTATTAGGTGCATTCCTGGTGAGATCGCTCCAAGTTTTTGCTATTAACTGTTGTGTGACATTATTGTTTAATACTTGAAATTTTAATCTTTGAAATCGTTTTCCTGAATTTTAAATTGAAAAATATTTTTGAAACTATTTTTTGAGAAAATCTGATTATGTGCTAAATTGCTTGCTACCCGTTTTGTTAAAATCATATTTTGAAATTCTCACTGTATTTCTATCACTAGTATCGGGACATTAATTGAGTTCAAATTAATCTGGGGTAGTGGAAGCTCCAAGTGGAAAAAAGACTTATCAATTTTGTAATTGGTGAATTGTGTGTCGGATTAGATACTGTTGGCTCAGCAGAATACCCAAGAGGGGGGTGAATTGGGTAATTAAAAAATATTATCAGAATATACTTGAATAAATCAAATAATTAATTTTATGCCTAAATTAATTATTATCTTTATTCCACAGTGGAATTAAAATAAATCTAAGTGCACACCCAAACAATAAAAATAAACAAATTAAGAAAACAACACACCAGAGATTTATACTGGTTCACCAAGCTACTCTTGGCTAATCCAGTCACCTGAGCTCTACAGAGGTCGCACACACTAAAACCAAGATTCCTTTAAAGGTAGGAACCAAACCCGCACACCAATTCTTTTACAGGCTCAGAATCAACCTTTATAATTTTCTTTTCTCAGACTAAGGAAGAACCTCTACTTTTTACAAGTTAAAGAATAACCTAATTCTTTTTAACAATTAGGCTCAAGAATCAAAACCTCACTAAAATACTCCAAATATCCTTTTACCTGGTAAGGATTGAACCATTATAAAATCACTCAAAAATTCAATTCTTATTCAGGAAGAATCACTACCTCAATCTCTTTACAGGAAGAGACTAAAACCCTGTTACCCTAGATTAAATATCCCCATGATATTTAATCCGTCACAACTCACCAATACAAAAATTGATAAGTAAATCTCACTCGGAACTTCTACCACGCCAGACAAATAAAAACTCAATGAATATCCCAACTAATGATAGAAATACGTAAGATATAGAAATCTGATTTTAACAAGAATATGGGTAGCAAATTGGAGCACGTAATTAGATTCAAGAAATTGTTTGAAAGAATATTTTCTTTAAAAATAAAAATAATTTCTAAGATCAATTTCCAAAATAAACTAATAACAATAGATAATATGGAAAGATCTCACTCGGAATCCACAGAAATAATGATTAGAATAGTATAGCTTCAAATCCGGTATCAGCAAGAATAGATCGCAGTTGATTATCAGAATCACTCTTAGAATAGCTCACAGTATCGTAGAATGATAACTCGATTAGCTTTACTAATAAAATTCGCAGGTCTATATAAAGGCACATGTAATCAGCCTCCTAACGGCTAGTTTACAAGTGTCATGACAATAAAAAGTTCTTATAGATCCCCTTATAACATAAGGACTTATTTTAGGTTCAATTTCACTTAAACATCTTTCGAATCTTCCAATTAAACCCTCAAAATTTTTCTCAATCAAAATAAAAAAGTATAGAATCTATTTCAAGTACCAAATTGAGAAATATTAATATTTAATGAACCATATTGAAAGGATTTAATTAGTATATGAACCATATCTTAAATATAAAGAATATCCCTTAAATCTCTCTCAAATCCTAACAAAAAATGGATATTTTGGGATTTAAACTCGGATCAAACTATATCCTAAAATAGCACATTCGGTCGACTGCCCAACTCAGTTTGCAGCCAAACCATAGCCGCAGCGAGCATAGGTTGACCGCTCGGTTGACTCACAGATTCAAAGAGTTTGTCATACTTCCACCGATCGACCGCTTGGTCGACTCGCAGATTCAGAGAGTTCAGATGTTTTCACAGGTCAATCGGTCGGTCAACTCTTCAATTCAGGATGTTTCATCTTCTTTTTCCGGTAGATTCCTCAATTGATTACCTCCTTTTGAATCACTTCTCTGATATCATTTTTAACCTACTTTCTTTTATGATTTCGCCTCTTTATCCATTTTTATATTTAAATAAGCTTCACTAATACTCTTATATTCCATTTTAGTCATTCAAAAATATTTCTTTTTAATTCACATAAGAGCAAATAAATATACTTAACAAAAACTCACGTAAAAGATAAGATTCATTTTGTGCCATGTATGTGTTCCTAAATGGGATATTAAAAGTTAATATTTACCTGAATTATTTTTCATAATTTCTTCAAACTCTTAATACTTCATCATCATCTTGATATCTTCATTAAGCATCCATTCAATTTGACATCTTCATTACTGGAATTTTAATCACTGAAACACTTGATCAAACATTAGTTCCATCAAAACATCAATACTTAATTGTTCTTCAAAATCTTGGGATCAACAATCTTCCCCTTTGTGATGATGACTATTCACTTTGATGTTTTCTTTAAAATAAAATATAGCCACACTCCCCCTGAATCCGAGGACAGGTTCTTTAACTCGTTAAAGTGTCACAATGAAGATTTCAATAATGCACAATTTAAAAAATACTCAATAATGCACAATTTTTAAATTTCTCCCTTTTTATTAAAACACAGTTTTAGAATACTCCCCCTAAATAAAACATCATTCTTTTTTCCCCCTTTGTCATCTTCAAAAACAACTTTAGGTTGGAAATGAGAAAACAACAAACCTATAACTCACTCTAGGCAAACATCATTATGCCTAGCTATACCCAAACCGCGAATGATTTTCACAAACTGATCTTCCGCTAGTGGTTTGGTAAAACATCAGCAAGCTGGTTGGAGGTTTCAATATACTCAATAATAATATCCCTTTTCTGAATGTGATCAGGAATAAGGTGATGTCTAATCTCTATGTGCTTAGTCCGTAAGACTGTGTATGATTCTTACTTTAGACATATTGCACTTTTATTATCACAAAAGATCGGGACCTCCTCCATACAAATTCCAAAATTATTTAACTGTTACCTAATATATAAAATTTGAGCACAATAGTTACCAGCTGCCATGTATTCAGCCTCAGTAGTAGATAAGGCTATCGAATTCTGTTTCTTGCTTGACCAAGAAACCAAAGCATGTCCTAACAAATGACATGATCTACTTGTGCTTTTTCGCTCAACTTTGCAATCGGAAAAGTCATCATCGGAGTAACTTACCAATTTAAAATCACTCCCCTTAGGATACCATAATCCTAGGTCGGTCGTCCCCTTTAAATAGCGAAAAATTCGCTTAACCGCAGTCAAGTGCGATTCTTTAGGACAAGACTGAAATCTAGCACAATGACAAACACTATACATAATGTCAGGTCTACTAGCAGTTAAATACAATAAGCTACCAATTATATCTCGATACATATTTTCATTAACGCTTTTGCCTGTATCGCCTTTTTCAATTTTTGTAGTCGTTGCCATAGGAGTTTTGTACTCTTTAGCTCCTTCCAAGCAATATTTCTTTAATAGCTCCTTGGTGTATTTAGTTTGGTTTATAAGTATCTCTTCTTTAGTTTGCTTAATTTGCAATCCAAAGAAGAAATTCAGCTCTCCCATCATACTCATTTCAAATTCAACCTGCATTATCTTAGCAAACTCTTGACAAAGATCCTCATTAGTAGATCCAAAAACGATATTATCAACATATACTTATACTAATAGGATATCAAAATCAGTTTGCTTTACAAATTTTTAAAGGGTAGTTAGGTCTTTTCTGTATTACTTAGGGTTTTCTGTACGGTTTAGGTTTTACCGTATTGTTTCCTAATTCTTATTATAAGTAGTGGGAGAGGCTAACACAATAGTAAGCCTTGTCGTTCTTCTTATATTACCTTTTTACTTTATCATGGTATCCAGAACAGGTTATGGGAGATTAATTCCATAGATATGTTCAAACCAATTTTTTTTTTTTTTTTTTCCCTTTCCCTGTCTACTGTTCATACAAAAAAAACCAAAAAAAAAAACCAAACACTGTTGAAACCCTAGCAGCCCACAAACCCTCGCCACTGCCGCCGCCACTCTCCACAATCAGATCTGAGCCTCACCGCTGTTGCCCAGGCTATTCTAAGCCTTTCCATCATAATCGTAAACCATTCTCATACTGTACCTTTATCGCGAACCAGATCTCATACTCGCTGTCCACCATCGACATCGCCGTCCTTCGCGGGACTTTCGCCGACCCTCGCTGGCGTTCTCCGAACCTTCATTGATCTACAATTGAGCTTGAGATAACCATTTGCCAGCCCCAAAACCCTATTTAGTTCGCTGTTACTGTGCAGCGACCATCGTCGGTATTGTGCAGCGACCAGGCACATGAGTCAGCGACCACATCATTACTGAGTAGCGGTCACTCTTTGTGAATCAACTGCTGCTTCTTGTTACTGTTCATCGCAAACCAGATCTGCTTCTAGTTACTGTTCATCGCGAACCAGATCTGCTTCTGGTTATTGGTCATTGTTCGTAAGACAGCCCTACAAATGTTCGTAAGTATTTTTTTGGTTCTCATGTTCTTCGTTTAAGCCCTACAGTTATTTGTATTGCTAGTTTGTTTCCCTTGTGCACGTTGTTTGTTAGTTGTTGTATTAGAGGGTACTAATGTCGATGGCTACACCTCAACCATTAACAACCCGTAAGTTAAACGGAACCAATTATTTAAATTGGTCTAGGGCTGTGAAAATAGCCCTAACTAGACAAGGGAAACACCATCACCTGACGGAATTTGCCCCGGCAACAGATGATAAAAGGTATGACGAGTGGATTCAGGCTGATGCGCAGATTGTAACATCGTTGTGAAATTCGATGGAGCCTCAAGTTGCTGATCTCTGTACTCATATAGATACATGAAAAGATATATAGGAGTATCTTCGTGTATTATATTCTAGTAATCTCACCAGGATGCATGATTTATCGGTAGCTTACTTCCAACTTCAGCAAGGTACGCAATCCGTTACAGATTATTTTGCCACATTCAATCGCCTCTATGAGGAGATGAATACTATCCTACCAATGACTATCGATCTAAAAGAAATGAAAAAGAAACGTGAGCAGATGGCTGTCATAAAGTTCTTGGCTGGATTACGTCCAGAATTTGAACCAGTCCGATCTTAGATTCTTTCCAGTGCTACTCTCCCTACCATCACTGAAATGTATTCTCACGTCTCGTGTAGCACGACCAAGGATAATATTTTTGGCTCAAGTTCGTCTACGCCATTTGAGCATTCAGCGCTTGTTACACATATTCCTACACGAAATCGAGGTAATGCACTCAGTGGTGGTCGTGGTGGTTTTTCTTGTGGTGGCATTGGTAGTGTCCTCAGGGCGGACGTAGTGACCGTGGTCGTGGCTCCTTTCGTCAGTGCTCCTATTGTGGAAATGAGAATCATACTAGAGAAACATGTTGGGATTTAATTGGCCGTACACCCAAATTCGCCAATTCAGTGACATCTGATACAACTAATCCTACTATTCCAGAATCTCAGGCAGCCAAGGACATATCTGATGATGAATATGCTCAAGTCCTTCAATATAGGGCATCTCAATAGCTATATCTTCCCATTACTTCTTTAGCTTAATGAGGTACTTCTTTTGCTTGTCTTTCTATTCGCCCATCCCCTCCCATACCCTGGGTAATAGATTCTGCTGCCACTGATTACATGTTAGGTACATCTTCCTTATTTACGCATATTCAGTCATCGTCTTCGTTGTCTCCTGTTA
Source organism: Eucommia ulmoides (assembly GCA_016647705.1). Taxonomy (NCBI): domain Eukaryota; kingdom Viridiplantae; phylum Streptophyta; class Magnoliopsida; order Garryales; family Eucommiaceae; genus Eucommia; species Eucommia ulmoides. The sequence goes on from CM028337.1 coordinate 36,326,320, forward strand.
CAGTTGTTGATGGTTCTACTGTTGCTATCCGTGTCATTGGTATAGTAGAACCCTCACCCTCCTTATCTTTCTTTTCTGTCTTGTATATCTCTTTGTTTTCTTTTAATTTGATGTCAGTTAGTAAGCTCACCAAACATCTTAATTGTTCTGTCTCATTTTTTTTCTAATTTTGTCATTCTCCAGGATTTGAGAACGCGGAAGACAATTGGCACAGGGTATGAGGAAAATGGCCTTTATTACCTTAATCATGACAAGAGTCTTGCTCACCCACCTACTACTTGTCCTGCTGTTGCATCAGCTCACTACATCCATTGTCGTCTTGGTCATCCCTGCCTTGGCAACCTCAAGTTACTTGTTCCTAATTTAAGTCATTTGTCTTCATTAGAGTGTGAGTCTTGTCAATTGGGTAAGCATCATCGTATTTTATTTACTTCCCCAACTCATGTTTGAGTATCGAGTCCTTTTAGTTTAGTTCATTCAGACGTTTGGGGTCCTTCTCGTGTTACTTCTACATTTGATTTTCATTATTTTGTCACATTTGTGGATGATTTTTTCAGAGTTACTTGGATTTATTTAATGAAAGATCGTTCAGAATTATTCTCTATTTTTCGTACGTTTTGTGCTGAAATTAAAACTCAGTTTAATGTACCAGTGTGTATTCTTCGTAGTGATAATGCTCGAGAATACTTTTATCAGCTATTTACTTCTTTTATGTCTCACTCTGGTATCTTGCATCAAGCTTCTTTCCCTCACATACCACAGCAAAATGGAGTTGCTGAACGTAAGAATCGACATCTCCTAGAAGTAGCTCGTACTCTTCTTTTTGAGATGAACGTTCCCAAACACTTCTGGGGTGATGCGATTCTTACAGCTTGCTTCCTAATTAACCGGATGTCGTCCTCTACCCTAAAAGGCAAAGTTCCCCATTCTATTCTTTTTCCCCGTTCACCCTTGTTTAATTTATCTCCTCGAATATTTGGGTGCGTCTGTTTTGTTCATCAGTTGACTCCCGACAGGGACAAGTTAGATCCCCGTGCTTTAAAATGTGTCTTCCTTGACTATTCTCGCACACAGAAGGGTTATCGATGTTATAGTCCATCATTACGTCGCTTATTTGTGTGTGCAGATGTTACATTCTTTGAGTCCACCCCTTACTTTTCTGCCCCATCCTCTCGAGATGATTTGGATGTTACACTTCCTTTTCCAATTGAACCAACCCCTATACTATCTTCCTCATTTCCAGATCCTATCCCCCCTTGTCGTTCTCCAACCCCTTTGCAGGTATACTCTCATCGCTAGAAGGAAGCCTCCGTTGTTGTGCTCATCGACTCTATGCCCTCAGATTCTTCTCTAGCAGACCCACCCATGTCTGACTTGGACATGCCCATTGCTATTCGGAAGGGTAAGTGCACCTGTACCAACCATACTATTTCTAACTTTGTCTCATATGCGTACCTATCTCATTCATACTCCTCTTTTATTGCTTCTCTGTCCTCTATTTCTATTCCTAATTCTGTTTCAGAGGCCTTCACTCACCCTGATTGGGCAAAATCAATGGAAGAAGAAATGTTTGCCTTACATCAGAATGGCACTGGGGATCTCATCTTGCTTCTGCTTGACAAAACTATAGTTGGATGTAAATGGGTGTACGCTATCAAAGTTCATCCGGACGACACCATTGATCGCCTCAAGGCTCGCTTAGTTGCTAAAGGCTATACTCAGGTCTACGGTCTTGACTACTATGAGACTTTTTCTCCCATTGCCAAGCTCGCTTCTGTTTGTTTGTTTATCTCTCTGGCTGCCACTTTTTATTGGCCATTACATCAGCTCGATATCAAGAATGCTTTCTTAAATGGCGATCTAACTGAGGAAGTATATATGGCGCAACCTCTTGGGTTTGTTGCTCAAGGGAAGTCTGATTTGGTATGTCCTTTGAAGAAATCTATTTATGGCCTCAAGCAGTCTCCTAGAGCATGGTTTGGAAGATTTAGTGAAGTGGTCACTGAATTTGGTCTTCGACGTTGTGGAGTCGATCATTCTGTCTTCTACAAGTATAGTAAAGTCGGAAGAATATTGTTGATTGTGTATGTGGATGACATCGTGATTACTGGGGATGACCACCGTGGTATTCAAGAACTGAAAAAGTATTTGCATAGTAAGTTCCAAACCAAAGATTTGGGGCACCTAAAGTATTTCTTGGGGATTAAAGTTGTACGATCAAGTCAAGGCATTTACCTGTCTTAGAGATAATATGTCATTGACCTATTGAGTGAAACAGGAATACTAGGAGCAAAACCGATTGACTCGCCTATGGATCCAAACACCAAATTATTGCCAGATCTAGGTGTACCACTGACAGATTCAGTTCAATATAGACGGTTAGTTAGGAAGTTGAACTACCTGACAGTTACCAGACCAGATATCTCTTTTGCTGTTAGTGTTATTAGTTAGTTCTTGGATTGTCCAATGGTTGGTCACTGGGATGCAGTGATTTGTATTCTTCAATATCTGAAAGGTGCTCCTGGTTGTGGTTTACTATATCAAAATCTCGGTCATACTCAAATAAAGGGCTACATAGATACAGATTGGGCCGGATCACCCTTTGATAGGAAATATACTACTAGGTATTGTGTGTTTGTTGGTGGTAACCTTGTCTCTTGGAAGAGTAAAAAGCAGACGGTAGTGGCACGGTCGAATGCGGAATCGGAATACAAGGCAATGGCGCATACCACTTGTGAGTTAGCGTGGTTGAAACATTTGTTGGAAGAACTTGGATTTGAACACACTTCACTGATGGACCTAGTGTGTGATAATAGAGCAGCACTTCATATTGCATCCAACCCAGTCTTCCATGAGAGAACAAAGCATATTGAAGTTGACTGTCACTTTATTCGGGAACAATTGTTGCAGAAGCAGATTGAGACTAAACATGTAAACTCAGTTGATCAGTTAGCTGATATATTTACTAAACCGTTGGGGGGTTCAAGGATAAAGTACATTTGTAACAAGCTAGGAGCATACAATATATATGCTCCAGCTTGAGGGGGAGTGTTAAATGGTAGTTAGGTCTTTTCTGTATTAATTAGGGTTTTCCGTATAGTTTAGGTTTTACCGTATTGTTTCCTAATTCTTATTATAAGTAGTGGGAGAGGCTAACACAATAATAAGCCTTCTCGTTCTTCTCATATTACCTTTTTACTTTATCAAGTGTTATATCACAAATACTCCTTCGAAAACTATTTTCGATCAAATATCGGTTAAGTCTCTCATACCAAGCTCTCAGAACTTGTTTGAGCCTATACAAAGCCTTGCGATGTTTAAATACATGATCGGAAAAATTTTCACTTTCAAATCCCGGGGGTTGTTCCACATAAACTTCTTCAGTTAGAAAGCCATTTAGAAATGCACTCTTTACATCCATTTGATATAACTTAAAATTACGTGAACATGCAAAGGCGAGTAGCATTCTAATTGCTTCTAGTCTAGTAATAGGAGCATAAGTTTCATCATAATCAATTCCTTCCTCTTGATTATAGCCCTGTGCCACTAATCTTGCTTTATTTCTAATTATCATACTAGATTCGTCCTTTTTGTTTCTAAATACCCATTTAGTACCAATATCGGGATGAAAATCCGGTTTTGGAACAAGACACCATACTTTGTTCCGCTCAAATTAAACTAATTTATCTTGTATTACGAAAATCTAAGATTCATCAATTAGCGCCTCATTTATATTTTTAGGCTCAATTTGAGATAAGAAAGCAAGATTAATTATATCCCTAAGAGAAGATGGAGTACTTACACCTTTTTCAAAATTATAGATGATTTCTTTAATTGAATGCCCTGGTACTTTCTTTATAGCTCTTGGTAAAGTCGAATCCTTCTCCTTAGGTTCCTCCTCTTGTTGAGACTTATTTGGTGCATCATTACCTTGGTTTTGGTTATTTGAGATACCTGCATCATCATTATCCAAAATCTTTCTCGACAAGTATGAATCAACTTCCTAAAAAACAACATACATAGTTTCTTCTACTACTAAAGTATGTTTATTATAAACTCTATAAGCTTTACTGTTAGTAGCATATCCAAAGAAAATCCCATAATTGGATTTAGCATCAAATTTATCAAGATTATCCTTATCATTCAAAATGAAACATTTGCATCCAAAGACTTTAAAATATTAAATATTAAGAGTCTTACCATTCCAGATTTCATATGGGGTTTTGTTAAACCCTCTACGAATTGATACCTAGTTTACCACATGACAAGCAGTACTTACTGCTTCGGCCCAGAAGTAGGTTGGTAAACGATTTTCATTTTGCATTGTTCTGGCCATCTCTTGAAGTGTTCTGTTCTTCCTTTCTACTACACCATTTTGTTGCGGTGATCTTAGTGCAGAAAAGTTGTGAACATAACCATGCTCATCACAGTAGCTTATCACTTCATCATTCTTAAATTATCTTCCTCTGTCACTACGAATGTTAATAATAGAACATTGCTTCTCATTTTGAACACGTTTACAAAATTTAGCAAGAACGGAAGCAACTTCACTTTTCTTAGCAAGAAAGTATACCCAGGTAAGTCTAAGTCTAGAATAATCATCAACTGTAACAAATGCATAGAACTTACCACCAAAACTAGCAACAGAGTTAGGCCCAAATAAATCAAGATGCAATAATTCAAGACATCTAGACGTGGACATATGCATCTTTTTCTTAAATGATGATCTAACTTGCTTTCTTAATTGACATGCATCATATACTTTATCCTTCACATATTTCAAATCAGGTAGGCCACGTACAAGACTCTTCTTAGATAAGTTAGAAATTAACTCCATACTAGTATGCCCAAGTCTTCTATGCCATTACTAACTATTCTCATATAAAGCATTCAAATAAGATAAATTTTGAGAATTAAAATCATCAAAAGAGTAAGTGTAAACATTCTCAAAACATGATGCAACTAGAAAAATACTACTATCATAATTATTCTTAATGATGCATCTATCATGATCAAATATAACATTGTATCCCTTGTCATATAGTTGACTAATACTAAGTAAATTATGTTTAAGTCTATCAACTAGTAACACATCTTTAATCGTAGTAGTACTATTACCGATATTACCTATATCGATAATTTTACCATTTGCGTTATCTCCGAAAGTCACATGACCTCCATATTTTCATAGGTCGACTGGTCGGTCAACTTTTCAATTCAGGATGTTTCATCTTCTTTCTCCGATCGACTCCTCAATCGACTGCCTCTTTCTGAATCATTTCTCTGATCTCCTTTTTAACCTACTTTCTTTTACGATTTCGCTCCTTTATCCCTTTTTATATTTAAATAAGCTCCACTAATACTCTTATATTCCATTTTAGTCATTCAAAAATATTTCTTTTTAATTCACATAGGAGCAAATAAATATACTTAACAAAAACACGCATAAAATATAAGATTCATTTTGTGTCATGTGTGTGTTCCTAAATAGGATATTAAGAGTTAATATTTACCTGAGTTGTTTTCTCTAATTTCTTCAAACTCTTAATACTTCTTCATTATCTTGATATCTTCATTAAACATCCATTCAATTTGATATCTTCATTACTGGAACTTTAAATCATTGAAACATTTGATCAAACATTAGTTCCACCAAAACATCAATACTTAATTGTTCATCAAAATCTTGGGATCAACAGATACTATTGGGAGTGTCTAATCAAATAGTAGCTGGTTTAATTTCTTTTGGTAAAGAGATTGAGATTTTGATATTTGCCTAGAGTATAAAAAGATTAGGTGCTAATTCTTCCTAAATAGAATTAATTTTGAGTGAATTTATAACGGTTCAATCCTTACCGGGTAAAACGATACTTGGAGTGATTTTTGTGTGAGGTTTAATTCTTAGGCCTAAGTATAAAAGAATTAGGTTAATCTTTAACCTGAGAAAAAGATATGATTATTCCTGAGCCTGTGAAAAGGAATTCTAACGTTTGATTTTGAGCTTGTGAAAATAATCATTTTGTAAGGGTTTAGTTCCTATCTGGTTAAAGGAATCATAGTGATTAGTGGGTGCGAATCTCCGCGGAGCTCGGGGGACTAGATTAGCCAAGAATAGCTTGGTGAACCAATATAAATTTCTGGTGTGGTGCTTTATTTACTTTATTTATATTTTGTTATTTGGTGTACACTTAGATGATAATACTTATCCGCTACTTTAAAGATAATAATTAATTTATGGTAAAATTAATTATTTGATTTTGAAGTATTATTATTTAGATAAATTTTTATCTACCTGATTCACCTCCCTCTTGGGTAGCTCACTGGGCCAACATTGAGAATCCTTGAAATCCTCAGGAATATTAAAAAATAGATTTATGAAAAAATTGCAAAATTAAATTAAAATAATTTTGAGGACCCTTGGAATCCTCAAGAAGTAAAAGCATATTTTAGAGAAAAAAAAATATTATGAAGAAATTCCTGAAATTAAATTAAAAAAACAGTTTGAGGATCCTTGAAATCCTATGGAAAGTAAAAGTAGTTTTTTGAATTATGAAAAAATTCCTAGAGTAAAGTAAAACAATTTGTGGATCCTTGGAAATCCTCAAGAAAGTAAAATAGATTTTTTAAGGAAAAACTTATTATGAAATTTTTTTCAAAAATTAAATTAAAACGGTTTTAAGGATCCTTAAAATCCTCAAGAAAGTAAAATAGATTTTTAGGAAAATTTTTGTTATGAATAAATTTTCAAAATTAAATTAAAAACAGTTTGAGGATCCTTGAAATCCTCAGGAAAGTATAAAACAATTTGTTTTAGGAAAAACATGTTATGAAGAAATTCTTAAAAATTAAAATAAAAACAATTTTGAGGATTCTTGTTATGAAAAGACCCTTGGAAAGTAAAAAACATTTTGATGAGAAATGAAATGCGATTATTTTATTTACCAAATTAACCTTAACCAAAAAACTGTTTTGGGGAAGTGCCTCCCTTAACCGATCATTTAAATTTCGCACAAAATCGGGAAATCTAATATGGGATATATAAGCAACTCATCCCTTTCATATTTTAGTTAAGTTTCTTCTTTTTTTTTTTTTTTTTTTTTTTTTTTTTGTTGTTGTCGTTTTAAATAAAAATAATAAATAAAATGCGAAAAGTAAAAACGCAGGAAATTTAAAGCGCGGAAAGGCACAAAATAGAAAAAGTAAATTGGAGAAAAAATAAAAGCACGAAAAGACGCATAACAAAAAAACAAAGTATAAAAATTAAAAACACGGAAAGATGCAGAATAGATAGTATGTGATTGAAAAGTAAAAGCGCAAAAATGAGCAAAACTAAAAAGTAAATGACCAAAAAATAAATGCTGGAATGTACATGCAAGAAAATAAATTGTTTTTAAAGTGTTCACTTAGTAATGTCCTCTTAGTTAAGTTTTTTTTTTTTTTTTTTTTTTTTTTTTTTTTTTTTTTTTTTTTTTTTTTTAATTCTGTTCTTTTAGGTAGTTTAAAAAATTGCGTGTTTTGGAGAGCGGGTTAAGGGAGACTTACCTTAGCTTTGGAGCAAGTACCTCTTTCCTCCTTCTTCTTCTTCTCTCTTTCTTTCTTTCTTTATTTGCTTTTTCCTCTCTCTCTCTCTCTCTCTATTTTTTTTTTTTTAATATGGTAGGGTAGAGATTTTTTGAGAGAGAGTGGGTGTGAGGATATGAGTGTGTGAAAAATGGGAGAATGAAGCCTTTTATAAGCATCCCCTTTTTTGCGCACTCAGGAGATTACACACTCTCTTGATTGTGCAGGTCTACAAGGGGTGCCAACAGACCTATTGATGGACTACTACACCTAGTTGCGTGAACTTTACATTTAGCCCTCCATTTATGGTATTTCGTAGTTGACTTTGGAAATCCACCCTACTAAGTCATTCTACTTGTGGAAAGTGACTACGGAGAACTCCCAATTCACTATTTCCACTTCTTATGAAAATCCTAGGTTCCATCTTATTTTTGGGAGGTGTGCACGAAGAGATTTTGGTGCTACGGGCACCCCTTTTCATTAAAAATACATTTTTTTTGGGTTTTTCTTTAAATTAAATTGAAACAACTAAAATTAAAACATCCCATATGTGATTGGATTCCTTAATTTGAAAATAAATAAATTGAAATTAATAGTTAATTTGATTTTTTTAAAAAAATAATATTTTGGGCACAAAGTGGAAATATGTGAAAAGTACATAATTTCTTAAAATTGTCAGCTGGGAACCAAAATTAATCATTTAGAAAGTGATATACGTTTAACATGAACATTCACAAATCTGAAAATTTTAGATCTGAGAGAGAGAGAGAGTAGCAAACGGCGAGGATGGAGGCAAACGACGAGCATAACGACAAACTTTGGATTTTTCAGTTTTGGAATTTTTCAAATCTAATTTAGATAGATAGATAGAGATAGAGAGAGAGAGAGAGAGAGAGAGAGAACAATGAACAACGAGAAGGCGAACAGTAAACGACGAGCACGATGAGTAGGGAGCACAACGAGCACGATGTTGAACGGCGAGCACGACGACTAGAAACTCTAGAATTTACTAGATATGGAAATTCTAGATCTGAAAAAGTCAGATCTAGAATTTCCCAGATCTGTGAGAAAGAGAAAGAAAGAAAGAGAGAGAGAGAGAAAGAAAGCGTAGCGAACGACATGAAGCTGAATGACCAATAGCAAACGGAAAACAGTAAGCATGATGAATGACGAACGACGATGAGTACATCGAACGATGAGCACGACGACTACCGAAGACAATGATGGCAATAAACATGAGCACGACGAGCGCAACAGCCTTCATTGGAGACGATGATAGCGATGAACATGAAGAAGCAGGCGATGATAATTATGACGAACATACGATGAAAAGACGTGACTAAATCTGAATCGGGAAATAGAGAGAGAGAGAGAGAGAAAGGGCGACTGAACTTAAGAGAAAGCGAGGTTGAAATGAGAGAGAAGCTAGGATTTTCTATATTTATTCAAGGGTATGAATTTCTGTTAATTAATTTAGTCAATGGTTTAAGGACTATACACTAACAATGTTTCATAAAATGACTAAATTACAACATAACTGTTTAAACTATTTTTTTTTTTAAAACTAAATCTTAAATAAGGGTTAAACAATAAAAACACTCAATATTATTTAGTTTTAGTAATTTTTAGTTACAATTAATTATGGGAGTATAAATTAAATATAAAAAAGACGTGGGGATATAATGGTAAAAATAATGTGAATTTAAAAAAAAAAAGTTATTATATAGTTCTCAAGAGATGTACAACTCATAAAATGAACCCTTTACTTAGAATAATAATTTTTTTAGTTTTTTAGAAAATAGTCCATAACATTTGCCCTCCAAATGATATTGTATTTACAAAACCATGCTATCCGAGCTGTGTAACCATAACATTTATGGGAATTGTATAGTTTCCAAATATATCACCCCCATTTGGAAAAATCGTTGCTATGAACCAATTCTCTGTTCAAAAAAAAAAAAAAAATATACATCAAATTGATATAGAAAAAATCCTCTTTCTAATGATATAATTTGTGAAAATTTTGGCTAAAAATGTGAATTTGTAAACGTTCAGTTAACACATTCACTGATTTTATATGTGTGTTCAAGATTTGTGAATGTTCATTTAACACAATCCTAAATATTTCAGTTAACACAATCATTGGCTACTGTTCATAATTTATTGGTACTCTCTAAATCGTGCAATCATTTTTTGCCCAGTAGATGAACATTCAAACAAATGATAGTGAATGAAAAAAATTCAGATCATACCATCACAGTTCTAATGTTCAAAAAATGTTAATGTGTTGTTCAATTATGAAATGTTCATACCTTATGAATGTTCATAGATAAGTGACTGCGAATGGCGGCACGACGAACGGCTCCGACCACCTTAATCGTTCCAGAATAGGAAAGACTTCAAGATCTGGAACAACGAGAACATTCATCATCGATTGTTCCCGGATTTGAGAAAGTTAAAAAAAAAATGGAAGAAGACAACAAGAAATCGTTCGGCAAGAACATTCATCATTGTCGTCCCAGACTTTAATCGTTCTAGAAATAGGAACGACTTCCAGATCTAGAACTGCGAGAACATTCATCATCGATTGTTCCAAGATCTGAAATTTTTTAGATAAAAATGGAAAGAAATCGATCTGCAAGAACATTCATCATTGTTGTTTCAGACCTTCCAGATCTGTCGTCATTCCATACGAAGAAGACGACGACGGAGTCTTAGACAAAGAAGATGAACAAGAAATTGATTATCTCCCTCTAGCTCGATGTGAATGCTCATATGAACATTCCCTTTTAGCTTCTTCTCTTTAAACAATTCAAGAAAAAACTTCACATACCCGTTGATATATATATATATATATATAGCGATTTTGATGCATTGATGAAAAACCCTAGTCGTTTAGAATCCCTCGGAACGATGGCAATTTTCAGTTGTCGATGCACTTCAGTGGATTCGAACTGGATTTGAATTGGTTCCTCTAATTTCTTCGTCACAGCATTCATAATCGCCTTTGGTTTGCTTCACTTGGTGAAGAACATCGCTTCCAAGTATGGGAACAGTCACTAATGGCCACCTCCACATCTGAAACCGCTGTCCATTATCGAGAGAGAGAGAGAGACCAGTGTTCAAAGACAAGCGGCGACGAAGAAAATGAATGAACAAATTAGGGTTTTTACTTTTATATTTATAGAAGGGAGAATACGTCCATTCACTATGTACAAAGGACTAAATACTAACTAAGTTTTGGTAGAGAACTAAATAATAATTTTTTTACTTGAAAGGGTTATTAAGGAGTGAGAGTGAGAGTGAGATTTGGGCTAATTTAATGTCAATTTAAAATTGTTGTACAAATCACCCTATAAGAAAAGGTGTATCGTTTAAGTCGACTTAGGATGACGGGTTCAACTTAAGTGATAAGTTGAAACTGGGGTTCATAAAAAATCTCGCAATTGTTTCTGAATTTGTTCCCAAAAAAGAACAGTTACTAAAAAAATCATAGGGTTAATAGCACTTTACCCTCCTATGGTTTGGTCAATTTGTACTTTACCCCTCTGTGGTTTGGAAATCGCCACTTACCCCTCTATGGTAAGATATTTGTTACATTTACCCCCTATATCAGGGGGTAAGTGGTTTGAAAATCTAACTACAGGGAGAGTAAGTGGCGATTTTCAAACTATAGGGGGATAAGTGCAAATCGTTCAAACCACATGGGGTAAAGTTTAATTACCCCAAAATAATATAAGAACTTTTTTGCTTAAATAAATTTTAAAAAAAAAATAAAAAAATAAAAAATAAAATAAAATTTAGAACTAAAAGATCAGAACTATTTTGTTTGATAAAATATATATATATATATATATATATATATATATATATATATATATATATATATATATATATATATATATATATAAGAACTATTTTGCTTGATAAAAAAAAAAGAAAAAGAAAGTTGTTTCGGTGGTAGTCCCTTATTTTATTTTTAATTTAAAAAATATATATATACATAATTGCAACTTATGTTTTAATTTTACGCATTAAAAAAAAGCAAAAAAAACCAATACATGTGCCTGCACTCTCACCGTTACATGTATATAATTTGTGTGTAAAATTTTTATTAGATATAACAAATATTACACAAATACATGTAATATACCTATATGTAATTGTAAATTATTGTAATGACGTGTAATAAATATTATACAGTTACATGTAAGTAATATTACATAAATATATAATATAATTAATGTGATTTGTAATTATTAACTTGTAACTAATTTTAGTTATATAAAACTAATATTCACTATAATACAAATGTACTCACCAAACTCTCTTTACTATTCACATGCAATGCGTGAATACATGCGAAACTAATATGGAAATAAAAATCAATTTAAGGGACTAAATCAAAGAGACTAATAACCCCGGCTATTTGAGACTAATATATCACTAATTATCCCTAGAAAACACCCCATTTTGAGACTAAATCATAAGAACTATTTTGCTTGATAAAAAAATATAAGAACTATTCTGCTTGATAAAAAAAATGTAACGACTCTGTCTAATAAAAATGAACAGATAATCTGAAAATATTAAAAAAGAATTATTTATAGATTGATTTTAAAAAAGTTATAGGAGAAGAAAAAAAACTTTTTATTTCTATTTGAGTAAAACAATAACTATGAAATAAGAATGACATATTAAGATACTTCCACATTGACTAGAAGATGAATCAACATTGATCTTATCTACAAAGAAGAGTTTGATTGCTCCACAAGTTTAAAACCGCCTGTAACTCCGCTGTGCCACCACCACCACACAACCACCATTCAAAGCTGTCAAAATCAGCGAAAAATACTGTACAAACTCAACATCAATTGTCCATTTTTTTTCTGCCGCCAGGCCGCCACCCTTCTCCACCGCACCCTTCAACTTATTTTTATTTTTTTAGCCGCCAGCGCCACCATTGTTGCGGTCAGCATCACTTTACGTAGTGCACACGCTATCACGTGTGCCCTGTACACAAGGGTAGACAATCAAAAAGCAAAAAGGCCTACTTTAACTTCTTCTAATTTCTATGATATAAAGACCTTATTAAATTCTTTGTAAAGTGAAATTTTGTATTTAGTAAGAAAGGGGTTCCCTATGTGTAAACTCGATTTTTTTGTCAATTAGAATTTGACATTCTTGCGGATCACTCTAAAAATTAAATCTTAAATTTAATTGTGAATTTACACGTGAGAGAATGCATCCATAAAATCATTCAGAAAAATAATTAATCAAGTTGTGCGTAAATTAATCAGATACGTATAATTAAAAAAAAAAAAAAAACAAAAAAACAAAAAACAAAATTAAAGGATCCCTCCAAAATTGAATGGTATGGCAAGGGTAAAGGGGACAATCCACCCATATGACAAAGGCAGAGACATGGTAGGGTTTGGTTGAACAAAATAGAAATTAAGAAACTTAAATTTGATAGGTCGAATAAAATTAAAATTAATACAATCAAAATCATAAATAAAATATACGTAAATTTAAAATTTTTATGTAATTTTTTTTTTTTTAATTTAAAGAATTATTTCTACTCCTTTTATTCTAAATTTTTCTTTTTTTGGATGCTAATATACGATTAATTTTTCGATAAAAAGTTACATAGTATAATATTATCACTTAATTCATTTAAAAAGCAAATTTTGATTACTTATTGGGGAATGGAAAAATTACATATGACTCCAAAAACCATTAAATTCCACGCATCTTCCTCGCACTTTCCACAGTCACTGCAACGAATGTGACTGGCTGAATAAATTGTTTGAAAATTCTAAACATTGATTGAAAAATCTAAATTAGCACTTTACTAGTGAGAGTCCGTTTTGTATTTGTCAATTTGAAATTGAAAGGTTGAGTATAGAATCCCAATTAGAATTGTAAATAAATTAAGTGATTTGTGAACTACTCGAACTCGACTTGGCAATGTCTTATTCAAAGTTTATTTTTTTAACCAAGCTCAAACTTTTAACTAATCTTGTTCATTAAATAAAAAAATTATATCTTCGAACTCAACTAATTAATGTTCGTGAACAACTTGAATAATATAAAATTAATATATTTTATTATACTTTTGGTACAAAAAAATTGTAAAATAAACTCTTTAACTTATTTAATAGTATAATCATACATATCCAATCTCTCTAGAAATTAATTAAATTAAATTTTAGTTAAATTAATTAAATTAAATTTTAGTTTTATAAATATCCATTTAACCTATTTAATTATTATAATAGATCTTTTGTTGTAAATTTATATTGATTCATTATAATTTTTATTTTTTGATTCGCTCGTAATTTTCTTGAATTGTGTATATAAAATTTTAAGAAACAACTTTTATTAAAAACTATATATTATTAATATAGTTCTAAATCATTAAAATTTAATTAATAGATATTTTAAAAAAAAGCACAAAATTTTTTGCGACCAATTCGATTATCAAACAAAGCTTGAATATAAGTTTTCAGGGAACTTGAATAGTATGAAAAATAAACGAACCAACTTTGAACACTTCATATTTGGATTGACTTGACTCGTTTATAGCCCTACTCTCAACGCACTAATTTCAAACTTCTCTACATCATTTAACCCACTCAATGTCTTAGATGAAAATATGAAATATTTGGGAGAAAAATTCCCACTTAAAAATTTCACACTTCCACTTTTAAAGCGGTTAAATTAAATTATATTTTGTATTCTTTAATTTTATATACATTTTATAAATTAATTTTTATTATTTATTATTTTTTATATTTATAAATTTAAAAATCAATATAGTGTTTTTAGACCGTGAATGCACTACCCATAGTGTGTAGATATATAATGCAAGAATATATGTCTTTATGTTTTTACACTGTAACATTAATGTAGAAGTAGAATTAAGCATTACTTGTGTTTGAGCACTGATTTTTTGCATACCTCAAATCGCAAAATGATATTTAAATTAAATGAATTTTAAATTTTAAAATTATGATTTAAACCCTCTCAAGAGTTCACCAAACGTGTGCCTTTTTTGTCACCAATTAATTACAATGGTCCAACATTTTTTTGTGACCCTTACCTCCCTAAATGGTCCATGAACACTTGGGGTTAGTGTAGATTTCTAGCATCAAATTCTATTTAGTATTTCTTTTGGTTCCCTTTTGAGGATGAATATGGCCATAGGACCATTGGTACTAGCTTTGATACCTCAACATAGCTATATAAATTTCTATGTGAAAATAATTGAAAGGGGTAATTATATTCTGTATCATGTGATTTGGTCGAATTGTATTTTATATTCTTTTAATATTTTCGTCAGCATTTGCTCTTTATAGTTCAGATTAAGTGGAACAGTTAATTAATTAATAAAATTTAGCAAAATGACAAATTTGTCCATATACCCGATCGACCCAACCCAAGAAATAAAAGAAAGGAAAAAAAGAAAAGAAAAGAAAGTAAACCGATATTACTTGAGACGACCTGATCTGGAGTATAATGTTAATTAATATGAATTGATTTATTAATTTTAATTTTTTGAATTTTAACTGTTAATTTTAACGTAAAATATAACCATTGCAATTTAACTGTAAAGCAACGTATGGGATATGGATAAGTAATTACAAAAATATCACAAATTTTTTAAATAGTCAATCACAGGAAAGCAAAGCCATTTCTTACCTCAACATTACACAATACACATTCAAAGGTTAATATGGTCATTATACCAAAAAGCCTACTTTCTTTTGCTAGTCACTAATTCTATATATATACACATATCAAGAACAGCATGCTATATCAATCAAACTCTCCTCTCTTCTCCAATTTTTTTCCCTACAAAAATCAACAAAATGGCTGCTATTCGTACACCACCACTTGACCACCCACAACCACCACAACCAGCCGTTGCACCACCGTATTGCCACCGCAACCCAGCCTCCCGGACTCCGTTCTCCACTGTTGTGCCACCACCTTTAACTCCCTTCTCGAGGGTCCAAAGTCGAATAACCCTCGAAACAATCTATGAAGAAGAGATTGATGAGTTTTCTGAGGTTTCGAACGGTTCAACTTCAACAGCACCATTTCTGTCAACAAGGACAACGTGTTTCCTACAAATGGAGAAGCCTTTGTCATCATCGTATGGTCATAAATTCCAGTGTGCTTAGAAAAACAATGTAAAATCCATGGCATGTTTTTTCTATGAAGTATCACTACAATAGTTGATATCTTAGTATTCTGGTTATTTTCCCCCCTTGTTAATTAATTAATATTTTTGGCATATATATTTTAGATTGATATAACTTTTGATATGACATATGTCGGGGTGTCCAATTTTTTTATTTTTTATTTTAGATTTGGACACAGCATGGGCATGCGAGATGAATGTGTCGGATATTTTGGAATCCCATGTCATGATTTTTGGAGGGGTCAATTTTATCATTTTTTATTAACGTACTGTAATTACATTATTATTTAAAGACTGTATCTTGTAATTTGACATTAAATAACCCTATTAAATAGGTCTTTAAAAGAAAAGAAAAAAGAGAAAGGTAAAAAGTCAACCGTCATATTTACTGATGAAGGGTGTAAAGATGAGCGATAATCAACCAATCGATCTCAAGTGAATTTTATATTATTTATTTATTTATTTTGTGACGTAGTTATTGCTCTTGTTTATGAGAATTTTTTAAATGTAAATGTTAGTTTGCAGTTTCGAGATTTATAATTATTGGTTTAGTAGTTTTATTGAATGAACTTTTTTGTTAATTAGGATAACATATATAATATATTTATTTATTGATGTATCTCTGTCGTGTCCGTATCGAAATTTTTGCAATGTCTGTGTCCGAATCTAGGTCCTTGCTTCATATGTCATTAGTCTAAGGTTTCAGTCCGAGACCACTATACCAGCATGCAACTTGGAACTATTATGCTTGTAGGCTGGAACTTCTAACTTAGAAAAAGTTACCATCATTAGAGTATAATGACATAATGTGATACAATTAGAAGTTAGGGGTAAAAAGTGAAACTTTGTGTAAACTTTAGGCCACAAAGTGCGGTTTATTCTAAAAGATCATATTCATTAAATACTAAAAATTGCCCCCTTCAGCCCCAATTTATTTCTTTTTGGTAGTTCGGAAATAAAAACAATTAGAGCAAAACCAATGCAAACAACCAGTCATTCCGGGCACATATCAAAGACCCTCTTATCCATCGCCTCAAACAGAATGTTATCCAAGTTAATAGTTGGAATTTCGAGAAACTTTAGGGTACAATCTCCATTTGCAACTCCCGTAGCCAGTATGTCTGCACATCGGTTTGTTTCTCTCAGCGCAAAATGCAGTGTATAATTATTCAACATGAGGAACCTCTTACACTCTTCAATTAATTCCATATATCTATGCTCTTCTAGGCAAGAGGTTTGGATAAGCATAACAACATCAGCAGAATCCGTTTCCACCACTCTTGTGTAATCTCTATTGGCTACAATATTGATCCTGTAGACAGGATTTTGAGTTCAGCTTCAAGCGCCGTGTAGTTTTCTAGACATCCATAATATCCTATTTGCCAGACTCCTAGGTTGTGTCTCTCAGCAAGCCACCGAAACCACCTTTGTTAGGGTTATCTTTAGCATTTCCATCCGTATTAAGCTTTAGAATACCTACCAGAGAAGAAGACCAAGCAAGTTTCAGACAAGTCCATTTAGGAAATTTGGCTCCAAGGAAAGATTTAGAGAGGTTATGATTGTAATTTGCAATTCTAAACACCGTGGAAGAAGGTGAATTACAAATACCTTCAATGACCTCTTTGTTTCTATCTTTCCAAACTTCCCAAACGGTAGCTATGAACAGATAAAATTTTGGATTCGAGAAACTCCCGTTCGGATTTTTTTTTTTTTTTTTTAACCAATCCCATATATCTGGATAAGAGGCAGGGTAACTGAAATTTAAAGCAACCAATTTAATCTCAAATTGGTATAGCTTTAGGACAATATATGCTTGTATGTTATATCAAACACAGAACCAATAATTCTTTGTTATTTCATAGTTTAAATAAAAATTTAAAAATAAAAATAAAAATAAATAGGAAAAATTAAAGAAACCCCCATTTGTACCATTAAATTTAAAATTGGTTACTACTTGCAAGTCCGTATTAAGAAAACACTACCTATATATTTATCATTTAAGATAAACCCCAGTATATATTTCCTCACTATATCAACAATAACAAAATAAATAGGAGATGCAAATGTTGTTGTCTAGCAACAATATTAATAGCAACATGATGAATGAGAAGATGCAAATGTTGTTGTACAATAACAATGTCAACAATAAGATTATGAAAGCGATGGATGTAAATGTTACTATACAAAAACAATTACCATAAGTGAATTGAGTTTTTCTCTAAATTTAAATGACTATATGGGTATAAGAATTAATTGGTAATGGCTCTTGGGGCCATTATAAAATAGGAAATTTTATTTTTTAGTCCTCTGTTAGGAGCTCATTCACTATTCAGACCCCATGACAATGTGTATTAAGTTTTCAGACCATACCAATTCTTTAGGAAAAAGTCCTTCAATTTTGCCCTTCCTGTTACAGTTTATTTACGGAACATGCCATTCTGAGACTACAAACCACTACAACATGAACAGTGCACTAAATAAACCCTACTCAATACGTAATCCACCTCTATAAACCTGATTTCTAAATCAAATCATATAAAATGTATTCAAATTAAAAAAACTCGCCGATATCTTTGCAATGTTTTTTTTTTTTTTTGTTAACATTAGTGGATTGCGTTAACATTAACAGACTGTTAGCAGTGGTTGTGTTACCGCGTCCGTTCTGATTCTGATATGTCCTGCTACCCCATCTACTATCTGCACAACTGCATACAAAAATGGCCTAAACGCTCTCAATTCTCTCCAAGCTTAAAAACTTCGAAACCCTAAAACTAAAGAGGCGATATAACTAATAATCCGAACGTGCCCCATCGTCTTCAGATAATGGAGAATTTTGAACGCGTCCCGTCGTCTTCCACACAGAAATGAGGAATCCTCAGTCCCGACGGTATGTGAAACCCTAAAATTGATACACTTTGTTCGGCCAAAACTGTTTAGAAATCAAAATCACAAACGAGACGATGGTGTTCGTCTATTTTACCCGACTCCTACATGCTCTATTTCCCAGTTTTGGATTTATGTTTTTTTTGACATCGTATGTCGTGTTTTGTTTCGTGGGTTTGTGATGTTGAAAACCTTCATGTGTTTCTTGAGTTTACCCACCTGTTGTTTTGCCTCCAAAAGATAGAAATTAAAAAAGAATGCTTGCGTTAACATTAACATTAATGTGAGTCGGATGTTTAGATTTACGTATGTTTGTTTGTCTGGTACACCACTATGTACCATGTTGTATTAACGTTAACGCGTGGATGTAATTGCGTTAATATTAATGCAAAAGAACTTGTCTGTAAAAAAATGGGGAACCATTTTGCGTTACTCGTCAGTAATTGCTATTTTCTCAATTGTGGTACAACTTTTGGGTTTTGAGCGAAAATGCGTTAACGTTAGCGCATTTATTGTAGTGCGTTAACGTTAATACAAAGAGTTGCCTGTATAAAGGAAGGGCCTGTTTGCGTTAATTTCTCAAATCTGGTACAACATTTTGGTTTGAAGGGGATGCGTTAACGTTAACGCGTTTATTGTAGTGCGTTAACGTTAACGCAAATTGTTGCCTGTAAAAGGTAAGGGCCTGTTGCATTAACGTAAGGCATGAATATTAATTGCATTAACGTTAACGCAACCCCAGTTTGTCTGTGTAAAAAAAGGTGGACCGTTTTAACGCAAATGGGTTCTGCTTGCAAATAGGGGTGTGGATGAGTAAACTTTAATGTGCATTAATTTTAGGATTTGGTACTATTTTTTGCGTTAATTTCTCAAATCTGGTACAACATTTTGGTTTGAAAGGGATGCGTTAACGTTAACGCAAATAGTTTCATGTGAAAGGGGAGAGCTTGTGGCGTTAACGTAAGGCATGAATATTAATTGCATTAACGTTAACGTAATCCCAATTTGTCTGTGTAAAAAAAAGGTGGACCGTTTTAACGCAAATGAGTTTTGCTTGTAAATAGGGGTGTGGATGAGTAAACTTTAATGTGCATTAATTTTAGGATTTGGTACTGTTTTTGTTACGTAAAGAGAGATATGGATGACTACTTTAACGTTAACGTGAGGCTTGTAATGTGCATTAATTGTGTTCCCCGTCGTTCTTGCAGTAAAACTTCTTAAGAAACCCAAAAAAGAAAGCTCCAGCCAGCGGACATTCCATTATCACTCTAACCTGAAGCAGACGTATGAAATGCTGAAAGAATGCAAACTCAAAGATCAACATAAGACGCTGCTGTCCAGGACCCCATTTGCAAAATTATTCGAGACGTTATATGAGCAGATAATGACTCGCGAAAACATACACAAAAATGATAACCTCATTGAAATGATCATCCGATGCTACAACCCTGCGCAGGGGGGGCTTAGGATATGAGGTAGGCTCATTTGGATAACCCCGCTGGACATACAACTGATATTCGGAATAGCGACGGGCGAAGAACCTTTTGGTGTGAGCCGCTACACAAAATTAGACTCTCCCTTCATGTCTAAACTGACATTTGCAGACTGTAGGTTCAGTGTCGCGTATTTGAGATCACAAGTGCAAGCGAATGTGAACGCCACGGACGATGAAACAATACAGGATGTTGTGCGTATGGTCATTCTGCACCTGATGACCACATGCTTCTTTGCGACAACTGGGCAGCAGGTCCCGAAGTGGTTAGTTCTCTATGTTGAAACAATTGAATACATGGAAAATTACAACTGGACAGCTGCAATATTCACAGATCTAGAAACGAGCCTCAAGAAATTGTATATGGAACCCCGGTCGGTCATGGGGTGCGTGCTTGCTCTCCAGGTATACACATAAACATTGTGAAAACGTTTTTCCAAAATTAAAAAGCGTAGTTTGTTGAACCTACTTAACATAGTACAATTTTTGCTTTGTAGTATTGGTTGTGAGAGCACACAATGTTGGTTGACCACACCGAGGGCAGGGAGCATAGTGTGCCGCGTTTGGAGCGATGGTGCCTCACCACGTTTTCTTCCAACCTGGGTGACATCCCCCTCGGGCTCCTGCCAGCTGATAAGGTAAACAACAAAAACGTGTTGTGCTTTAAATAAAAATGAGATGGGGGGACGAATGCATTGAAGCGTTTGAACAATATATTGACTCCAATTGACACATCTGATTGTGTTTAAAAAATAAACATTTAAGTTAACGTTAAAATGTTTAAATTTGGTTTATTTATTGGTATGGTTGAATAGGTGTACTAATTTATGTTAACGTTAATGCAATAACCTTATTATGTTACCATTGACGTTGCTGATGAGTGTAATTGTGTTAACGTTAACGTAAGTACGTAAAATGGGCTATGTGGTATTTGCGTTATTGTTAACGCAATTAGTTATTTTGCGTTAATGTTAAATCAAAGTAAGTTATATATGACTGAATTTTTATTGTGTTAACGTTAACGCACTTAGTTGTTGGTTTTGGTTGGTAACTTATGTTTAACGTTAACGCAAGTAATTTAAATGTGTTGAGTTATAATTGCATTAACTTTAACGCAATTAGTATTGGTTGGTGTTGTGATTGCATTAACGTTAATGCACTTTAGTTAATGTGCCGGGTGGTGATTGCATTAGCGTTAACGCAAAATGGGTATTGGGTTTTTGTTGTAAAAAAATGCGTTAACTTTAATGCAATTAGTTAGTTTGTTGGGAGGGGGTGATGGTTGTGTTAACGTTAATGCTTGGATATATGCCAAGTGAAGGACCAACTTGCTAATGAGACTTTAACAGAGCTTAAAATGGGGATTGCTTTGAAAGAGGATAGTGATGACTCAATTAAAGATAGCCCGGGCAATGAGGGTGGAGATGCAAACACTGGTGTTGATGATAGCTATGACGCAATGATTGATGACATCATAGGTCGGTATCTGACACCCCTTACAAATCAGCCTACTCTTGTCCCAACTCAAGAGGCAACTGATTTGGGTGATGATTCTGCCCCCTGCTGAGAGTGCATTTTGCACACCTTCAGAGGGTGCCTTGGGACTACCGCCTATGGCCGCGCGTACAGTTGATGACATCAGTAAATAGATCGAACACATGTAGGGTGAGTTCGCAGCGAATAAAATGGAAAAAGAGCAGACCATTGCGGCGTTGCATAGGGTAATTGCAATCATAACCACTGTCAACGTCGAGCAGAAAAATGAGATTGATCATCTGAAAGCATCATCGTTGCAAGAAAAGGAAAGTTATAAGCATTCTATCTCCAACCTCTCTGCAATATTAGCGAAATCAATTGGGGAGAAGACAGACATCCGGACGGAAATGAGCGTGCACAATGTGACTCAGAAGTATAGGGAGCCCCTCATCGATACAAAGAAAGATGACCTTAGGCGGAGATGTCACGAGCTCGCCAAGGAGGTGGAGACACTGAAAAAAACAATCGAAATGTTGAATCAACAACATGCTGATGATGCTGACGAAATGAAGAAGAAATATAATAATCTTGTTCTTGACTTGAAAGCAGAACAAGAAATCAACAAATTGCTAAAGGAAGAGAAGAAAGAGATAGCCAAATCAGACGTTAAAATGCTTGTGGCACTAAATAAACAAATACAGGACCTCCAGACGAAATTGAACGCTGACATGCAAACCGGGGGAGGGTGGGTACGCCTACCACTCTTGCAGTCCTCGAGCCTCAACCGCTCTCTATGGTCATGCCGACGGACGCCCCCGATGCACCGTTGCCAGTCCAGATGCCTACGTCGCATGTGGGGTCAACGCAAAAAGTTAGCTCCATGGTTGGATGAGTAAAGAAAAAGGAGAGACAACCGAAGAAACAAGGCAGTGATTTTGTCTACCCCACAACAAAAAGGAAAGGGAAGCAGAAAGAGAAATTTGACATAGTTAATGTCGATGAGCTTCCGCCGGCAACAATGTATGAAGACAATGCAAGACTGCCAGCTCGTAATGCGAAGACCGTTGGTGCGATGCTTGGTGGTGACGATTGGGAGAAGTTGTCTGTGATTTCCAAAGAGGGCCCAGGGTAAAAAACAAAAAGTAACTCAAAGTGCCTATTTACTTTTAAAATGCCTTTTTCCATAAAATGTTTGCTGATCATGTGATATGTTTTTTTTGACAATGTCCTAGTACATTCATGTTTGGAGGCGGGAAACCCATGGCTACGGTTTCATGTGACGACGTCATTTGCATGCTTATGGAGCGTCGTGTGTCGGATAATGTATGAAACCGACTGCATAATGTTTGTGATTGATTAAATGCTTACATCAACTTTGTTTCGTGAAAAGATGTTTACGTTAACAAAATTTGCGTTAACGTTAACGTTAACGTACTGACTCCCCCCTCCCTTCTCCCACAGGTTATCGATTCATATGGAGAGTGTTTGGAAGATGAAATTAGATCAATCAATCAATCACATGCGGATGTCAACGTCAATCGTGCTGTTGTACGAAACACAGTTCGCAATATCATGCATTTGGGTAAGACGTTTTAGCTCATGTTAGCTTCTTTTTTTTTTTCTTTTTCATCCAAAATTGCTAACACGTAAAAAAAATCATAGAATGTTATAAGAGAGGACAACAAGCTGCTGTCAAAGATCTCTACTACACAATCTCTACTGTATTCAATAAAAAAAACCGTTATGTTATGTTCTCGATGAACACTAACAATCGCCATGCGTCACCCAATCACTAGACTGTAATGGTGTTGGACATACATGATAAAAAAATGGACGTTCTACATTCCATCCGTCCTAGGAAGAACACGACTGATCATTATTATAACGATATGCTTACGATGGTATGTGATTTGACATGGAACCACTTTGACTGTCTGTAACTACACTCTATTTTATTTGACTAACCTATATTCTAAACAAAAAAAGTTTGTTGAACGACATATCAACATGGAAATATGGCCAGATTGGGGCGACGCACCTATAGAACAATGTCTCGAGTCACCGCAACAACGCGGGGCGTAAGTTTACCCGTCCAAAACTTGTGTACTAAAAATCGTATGTCTGTGCAAATTTATCATTCTCATCTATTTACCTTCCCCTCCATTTGTAGGATTGATTGTGGCGTTTATTTTATGTACATCATGAAACAATATGCTACAAATATGCCCGTCGGGAAAAAAACTATCGGCGGGGGATGTACAAGGTGTCCGGAAAGATGTAATACATGCTCTACTCAACCATCCGCACTACAGTTGGGTCCCCATAATGGTCGGCGATGTTGAAAAAACCCAACCAGATCAGGATGTACCCTGACCTAGGGGGGGTTGATCAATGATACAAGACAATTTTTTTAGAAAATTTATATATTTCCCTGTTTAATTCATTTTTTTCGATGATAGCTACGTGTGTTTGATGGGTGGTTTAATGTGCAAACAACGTTAAGGCTAACGTGCAAAAAATGGGTTAACGTTAACTTAAGAAAAAATGTAATTCTTTAACTTTTATTGCATCCAATGATTTATTGCTTTAAATGTGTTGCCTTTTGACTTTGCTGTTGGGTTGTAATTGTGTTAACGTTAACGCAAATAAGTAAATGTGCTGGATTGTTAATGCGTTAACATTAACGCAATTAGTTATTAGATTTTTGTTGCAATGACGTTAATGTTAACGCAATTAATAATTTTACATATGCTGGTTATAATTGTATTAACGTTAATGTAACAAAGTTAAATGTGATGGGTTCCTTAATGCGTTAACGTTAATGCAATTAGTTATTGAGTTTTTTTTGTTGTAATTGCGTTCACGTTAATGTTAACGTAATTGTAATTTGCTTGTCCTGATGCGTTAATGTTTACCCAATTAGTTATTGAGTTTTTTGTTGTAATTGCGTTCACTTTAACGTTAACGTTAACGCAAAATGTAATTTTACTTGTACTGATTTGTAAAAAAAATGCGTTAATATTTACGTGATTAGTTATTGAAGTCGGTTTTGAAATTGCGTTAACGTTAACACAATTAAATTATATACCATTATGACAGAGTTAAAATATGCGAATCGTACTTGCGTTAACGTTAACACAAAAAACGTTTGCGTGTGTATAATAACTGTTTACGCAAAACAAAAACCACATCCCTTCCCCTGGTGATCTTTCTTACCAAAAAACATCATGTGAAAAAAAGGAGGTTCCTCCTCCCCCCCCCCCGGGAACATTAAATACAGAAAGTGTTGCTGTGTCAAAACTACATAAAAAGAAATATTTTATGAATGTGTGCGTTAAATTGAAGTGGTGAATGTCTTCTTGTTGTGGTTCCCATTCTTTTTGCATCTACCACATCTTATTTATGGGATCTTACCCCTTGATGGGATGTGTTTCTTCCGCGGTCGATCAGGTTATTTTTTTGTGATCGGGGGGATGATTACAGCTTCTGATGCATTCCATTCCGGCTTCTCGAACATGGGTACACCATATATACCTTCCGAGTAGGTCATTCAGTAATATTCTACTGAGAAAAATGGCTTAACGGATGAATACATATTCTGGCCCTTTTTTTTGTATCGTCGCACAAGCATGAACACAAGAGAAACTGTTTCCCTGCCACCTAAAGAAAGAACACGTTTTTTTTTATCCACATCAACCAGAACAGATGGGATCGAGTGCACTTCGTATATGCTGTTGCCGCACTCAACAGCATTCTACATCCGTCTGTCACTTATCATTCGCGATAGCATTTGATCGTGTACTGGGTATAGGAAACCCGTCATCACAAGTGATTCGGCACGTCTCACTGACAACTGATTCATTACCTTGCACCTAATCTTGTCGACATTAATATGATCGGCAAGTGCCGGTAATCACGAATCCATGCGTTGAATGACTCCGCTAGGTTGGACGACATCTCCCCATATTTTTTGCCTTTGAAAAACATGTTACAGAAGTTGTCAGGCGGCACATCCTTTAGGAAATTCTCTATTCGTCCCATACCTTATGTTCTTAATTCTTCCCTCAGCTGGTAGTATTTGTCAAGCGTCGTCGCATATGCCATCATCGAATATTTGTGCACGAGCTTCTCCTTTCACACTTGTTTCAAACTTGCTAATTTGTCCTTCATATTGTTCTTCAGGTGGTTCAAGCAATAAGAATGAAAACAATCCGGGAACATCTTCCGGACCCCTTCAAGAATGCCACTATGTTGATCGGAAATTAAGGTTAACACACGTTCTTTCGCCACCATTTTTTTAAATTAGTCATGAACCAATACCAGTTGTCGTCGTTCTCTGCATCAACAACAGCGAATACCACCGGGAAAAGACCTGTCCATTTTTTAAAAACACAAAAACAGATCAGTATGCGGTAAAAAAACATTGTTACACAGCCCATTTATATACCTTAACGTTAACACATTTAACATTAACGTTAAAAAAGTTCCCATGTATCATCCCCAAACATGATCAGCTCGTCTCGTCATAATCCCCCCTCCCCCCCCCCCCCTAACACAAAACTGTTGAAAAAATGTAAAAAAATATAAGAAAGCGTTACTTGCATCTGATGTGTTAACATTAAATGTTATTGCCTTTATGTAATAAGGAATCAAACAACGCCTACCATTATTCCCATCTTTTACGCTGGCCACCAACAAACCCCCCTTGTACCTACCCCCCATAAATGTCCCGTCTAGAAACAGCATCGGCCTGCAGTATTTGAACCTGTGTGCAGTCCCATAGAACGATACAAACAGTTTCTTGAAATGCCCTGTTTCTTTATCGTAATCCAACACCAAATGGATGCCTGGGTTCGTCTGCCTACATGCATCCAAGTACTAGCGCAATTGATCATAAGACGATTCGTGGTCTCCATACAAATTATCTCGAGCTTTTTTCACGCTGTTCCATGCAATGTGGTATGGGATCTCAATCCCATATTTGTTCGTGAACGTGTGAACAACGTCAATTGGATAAGTTGATGAGGTATTCCGAACTAAGTCTAAAAGACATGACTTTACAACACTACAGTTCATCTTCTCATTCCTTGCTGTCCTATAAGCAGCACCGCAACTATGATTTCTCTGGAACTCCCAAATATAAAGACACCCATTCCTTTCGTCTAGTCTACCATGCACTCTCCATTTGCATTCCCTCTCTTCCTCGAGAGAACATTCAGTTGTCACCCTCTTCTTGTCATTCTTTATGTACTAAAATGTGAAACCCATTTGTACAACATATTTCCTTAGTGATTCTCTGAATTTGGGTATTCCACCCTTAAAAATATGCCCGACTTCTTTATGACCTTCAACCCAATGATTGAACAATAATTCCTTTTTAGGCAATGGGCAAAAAACAAACAACAGGTCGTCCTCCCCATCCATGCCATCCCGGCCCTCCCATCCCGTTGGATATTCAAATAACATCCTGTCCCGACTGCCACTTGGTCCACTACTGTTGCCGCACATCTTTATCTCCAACCCCACATATTCAAGCTTCATTTCTCGTGCGAGGCTAACCATTACCTCTACGTCATCCTGACACGATATTAGGCACCTGTCATGCCCTGATATGGAATAAAACATCTCGAACGAAACATCTCTCAACACGTCCCACCACGACAACATATTTTGAATAAGCATCGCGTGTGTAAAATCATTATCCACCTTGATGCCCAACGAGTAACCATCAAACTTGCACATCAAAAATATGCGCGTAGCCATTGACCCCTCCGTAAACCTGCAAAATCAAAAGAATACAACCCCAATTGTGCGAAAAAAAACAATCTAGATAAATATTAATATGTATTGGAAAAGTTTAGATTTCAGTATGCTTATTGGTCTGTTCGAGCGCTTATACTGATTACGTAAACGTTAACGCGTTGACTTGGTTGCGTTAACATTAAACACAATCAAGTTGCCTTGTAAAACAGGGGTAATGTTAACGTTAACACTTTTCTGGTCCAGCACTTAGATTTATTGTGTAACCGTTAACGCATAAACTTAAAATGCGTTAAAGTTAACGCAACTAAACGACTTTAACCCCCCCCCCCAGTAAATCTGCAAAAATAAAAAAGAGTGCATCCTCAAATTGTGCGAAAAAAAATAGTCTAGATAAAACATTAATGTGCGTCAGAAAGTTTAGATTTTAGTATGCTTATTGGTTTGGTTGAGCGCTTATACTTATTGCGTAGATGTTAATGAATGGACTTGATTGCGTTAACGTTAATGCAATTAAATTGCCTTTGTAAAACATTGTAACGTTGCCGTTAACGTTAAACGTTAGTCTGTTTAGTACTTAGACTGATTGCGTAAACGTTGACGCATGAACTTAAATGCGTTAACCTTAACGCAAATAAGTTGTTTGTTAAACATGTTAACGTTAAAAATGTTTCATCGAATATAAACGAGTGCCTCTGTAGCTTGGAGCATCTTACTTTTCAGAAAAAACTGAAAAACTGTAAGTTAACTAACTTTACCATGTACACTCATTCCCTGACTGTATTTGCTTCTATTCACATTGTTATTACATTAACGTTAATGAAAATAGTTGTTGTTAAAACATGTTAACGTTAAACATTTCATTGATTACAAACGAGAACCTGTGTAGCTTGGAGCATCTTACTTTTCAGAAAAAGTTGAAAAAACTGTGAGTTAACTAATTTTACCATGTATGCCCATTCCCTGACTGTATTTGCTTCTATTCACATTGTTATTATGTTCATGGTACACAAAATAACACCAAATACGTTAACGTTAATGCATTGCTCACGTTCCCTCAGAGAGTGTGCCCCTAAAAAATTGGCATTCATTCATCGCCAAAACTCGAACATCAAACTTCGAAACGTTGTAACAACGCCGAAAAACCCAAAAAAACGAGATTAAACGCGATTATATAACTTTTTAATGAATAAAATCGAGTAACTGACCTGCTTCGCCTTTAAATACAGTCCGAATGCCGTCGCGTTATATATTCACCGTCGCCGTCGTTTCAAAATTTTTACCTCGTACCAATTCTGCAATGCCTACAATTTTGAAGCGAATGTTTTTGAAAATCTGCACACTGTATAAGGAATGTCGTACATGTATTTGAATCAGCCTGAAAAATCTTTATTTTGTCGCTTACCATAACCAAATTGATCCGTCCACCTGGCTCGTCGGAGCGAACGAAGGTATTATTGTCCATCGCCATTCGCCTTGTCTTCGTCGGAGGACTGAAAATGAAACCCACTGTACGGGATGGTCTGAGCCCTAAACAATCTTGTGAAAAGGGTTGTAGTCTAAGTGATCTCTCTATGGGGGATTTTATAATAAAAAACTCACCCAAAATAAATAATAAGTCCTTGTTGAAATCTTGACCTCTTTATTAAGCTTATTATTACTACTAGGTTAATACTGTGCTAAATCGAAAATCTCAAATCTTGTTCCAAGATATGTTATTACAATGTAAAATTTGGGGTGTATCTGTAATATTTTTGGAGTCTTACCTATTTTTATCGCCTAAGAGTAACTCCAACCCAATAGCCAAAATGCTAGTCAAATGTATTAACTATCATTTTAGCTCATGAAGAATGAAAATAACAACTCCAACCCATTAACTATCATGGTAGCCAAAATGCTTGTTCCTATATATATGAGTTATATTTGGAGAGTATCATTCCTCTAGGCAAAAAAATTTGCCTCCAAAAAAGTTAGTTATTTTGGGTATTGAGTTATTTAATTTGATTATTAAATCAAAACGAACTATTTTAATTAGATTAGTTTAGGTTATTTAATTAAAGTGCATTATTTAATTATTTATTACTCATTTTTTTTAATATTATTTTATTTAATTATATCTCATTGTGTTTTTATTGTTCAAATATTAATAATTAAAAAGTTAGTTAATGGATTATTTTGTTTGGGCAATTGTTTAAGTGGATTTAAGTGTACTGGGTAATTTAATTAAGTGGGTATTTGGTTGAAAAATTTAAATAAAAATTAGTAAATGAAAAAATGGCTAATATAAATGCCTATTTGGATTGAAGTGATTTTGTGATTTTGGGTAAGCAAATTACTATACATGTAGGCATTTATTGATTTACCTATTCTAAATGGCTCTCTTGCATTGGAGTTAACTTCCACTTTTTTCTATTATGTCAATATTAATCATTACTGTTGGAATTATTGTAGTTATTTATAGTGAGAATTATATGTTTGCATATTTTTGATATAATAAGTAGGATAGAGCTGGTGCAAGAGCCGTCTAAGGTATGATTATGACTAGTGGCCTTCTCGAATAACAAACTAATTAAAGGTACTAAAGTTAAGATTTAGTGGGCCTCCAACATCGAATATAGCGATAACAACAATTACATGAACAACTGATCCCCTCAAGCACAAAAGACGATTTATTTGTAGGATTCCACTAGATTCAATCCTGGGTACATTTTGCTTTTGACAGAAGAAATCCGAAAGATACTCGATTTTTTAATGGTTTAAAAACCATCCCAAGATTTGTTGTTCCAAACTTTTGGTTCACCTATTTATAGATGCCTAAACCTACTCTCCATAATTAGCCTCACGTATAACATGATCAAATTGCACTTGCGACAGAGGAATTTTTGTGCAGTGGCATATTACCCCCTGAAGTTTCATTTATTTTAAATTACTCCTCAAATTTTTGTTTTATGGTCTAATTGGCATAATTAAACAAGAACCCTTTGCCTCCAGAATAGAGAGCACTGTACAACTGTAGTCAAATTTCAGATTTAAATTTCATCTAGGGCATGTTTGATAACAATTAAATTTTGAATATTGAAAATATTTAAAAGTTGCTTGATAAAATTAAAATTTTTCAGTACTGAATTTTTGACTGAGCATGTTCAAAAGAATAATTAAGTAATCTAAATGTGGCTGAAAATTTTACATAAATTTTAAGAACTTAATTGATTAAGTGGTCTTAATTAAGAGGTTTTAACTTTAAACCATATGGTATCAAGTGGAGTAATTCATTAGATTTATGTAGTGGTTTGGAAGCTCTCAAATGATCGATGTGGAATAAGAATCTAAAATTCGCTCTTAAGTAATCTCTAATTTGCACAGATGATTTAACTACGAGGGAATGAGAAACAAAGTCCCATAATCTTGGATCTAATACCATATCAAGAGGTTCCAACTTAAAACCATATGATGTCAAGTGAAGTAACTTTTTTGACTTTTATAGTGGTTTAAAAACTCTCAAATGATTGATGCGGGACATGAATCTAACAACAGTTATCAAACAAACTAATTACAAAATTACTTAACCTATTCACTTTTTAGCACTGAATTAAGTTATCAAAGATGATCCAACTCTAGTAATAAAATTGACCGAATACCCTTAAGAAAAATAAACTTTAAAGATCAATGTGTAAATTTTGAAACATTAGACAACAACATGCAATTTAGCCAATCAAATATTTAGGTTCCCTATATATAGATTAGTCTAAACTTAGTCCAAATCTATATGTACATATATGCATCATTTGTCCATCCCCACCATCCCATCTCTCTCTTTGACAATTGATAGAAAACCCATTTTCAATTAACCCTCAATCTTTCCCGTCTTCCATTGTCAAAGGGCGTTTTCCAAAGGGAAAGGGAAAGAATGAGTACTAACATGAAGGAATGGCTGGAGGTTGCACCAACCCCTCTCATTTCTCCTTCAAAACCTTCAAATGCACCTAAATTGGAGACTATTTTAGAAGAAGGGTCGGAGAGGCTTGAGTTTTTGCATAAAAGGATGATGTTTCTTCTTCCTACTTCTATTTCTTTTGTATTTTTTGTGTTCGTCAATACATATTTTTTCTAAGTGTGGGATGTTTGTGTTTCAACTCCCCCCATTTTCTTGTTTGTTTGTCTATCAATGGACATCTTCAAAACTTTAATATTTATTCATCCGTTTAAATGCTTCAAGTCAGTGACCAAGAAATTGAAATGTGTGATTTTTGTGTGGAAGATATGCAATTCAACTAAATTATCTTAACCTAAGATAACGATCTTGAAACTAGAAGGCCGAAAGTAGTGTTTGGGAGTACAAAATTGGAGTTGCATGCACTGCTAGAGCCACGTAAGGCCGAGGGACTCAAGCCTCCCTTCAATTTTTTTATTTATTTTTCATTATATCTTTATAAAAAATTTAATTGAAAGCTTTAAAATTTTAAATAAGTTCTCTCAATTTATTTAAATATCTAATAAACATTTAATTTTTTTAGCCTCTCAATCGATTTTCTAGATCCACGGCTGGGTTGCATGTGCAATGTACCTAAAGGGCAATTAATAAAATATAGGGGTTCCTATAATATAATTAAGTTCTTTCTTTTTTTGTTTTTTTTAAAGCTATTTATTTTATTTATAGAGAATTTATTTTTTCTACTTATTAACTTATTTTTTGGTCGGTAATGATATTCAATACAAATTCAATACTACCTTATATCAACTTGATACTTGATAGATTCAATTTAGTGGATCAAGTTGATGTGAACTGAAAAATAAAGAGAAAAATATGTGGACAATCTATATATATATATATATATATATATATATATTTTCATAAATATATCGTTTTGTATCCAATGAATACATTTGATCGAATTAACTAAGTAATCTAATTAACCCAAACGTAATAAAATTAATAAACTAAACCCCACAAAGGATTCATAAAATAGCTCTGCCATTTTTTTTTTACTTAAGGGTGCAGTCTGTGCCAAATATGGTTAAGGTAGAACATCTGTATCATTTTGATACAAATTATTCAACATCTGTTAGAGCTATTTTTTGTTTCAAAAGTGCTAAAATAAAAGATGACACAACATCTTCAATATTTCTTCAATATTTGTTAGAGATGTTCTCAATAAGGTGTTAAAAATGTGAACCGAAAAAATTAAAACATAGAGAGTAAGAGCAAAGTGCAATAGATTAAACTGGGGCAGAGTGGAAATGCACCCCAACATTCAATCAATCAATGCTTACAAATCCAAAA
Source organism: Eucommia ulmoides (assembly GCA_016647705.1). Taxonomy (NCBI): domain Eukaryota; kingdom Viridiplantae; phylum Streptophyta; class Magnoliopsida; order Garryales; family Eucommiaceae; genus Eucommia; species Eucommia ulmoides. The sequence goes on from CM028337.1 coordinate 36,358,981, forward strand.
TGCTAGGTATGCTAGGTTTGAAACCAGCATGCTTCAATCCCAACGGTCCAAAAAACTGATCCTCCTCTTCTCTCTTCCAAAATTCAAATTCATCACAACCAGACCTCAAATCCAACCAGAAAGCAACGATTTCTCTTACCTCCTTCACCTCTGCAAAAACCCTCATCAGCTCCGTCAAATCCACACCAGGTTCATCCTCCATGGCCTCCACCAGAACCCAACACTGGCTTCCAAACTCATCGAAACCTATTCCAATCTCGGCTGCTTCAATCTCTCCCAACAGGTGTTTGATTCTTTTACCAACCCAAACACGATTATTCATAACGCTTCTCTCCGAAGTCTGTACAAATTCGGTGAATGCAAGAAGATCGTTATGGTTTACCAAGAAATGGTCTTAAAATCCGTTTTCCCAGATGAAAATTCTTACCCTTTTGTCTTGAGGGCGTGTTTGAAACTATCAGATTTTGTAAACGGTAAGAAGATTCATGGGCTTGTGCTAAAACTTGGTTTTGATTCATATGGATTGGTGGGTGAGGCTTTGGAAGATCTATACTCGGAGTCCGATAGTCCTAAATATGTTCATGAGCCGATCAATGAAAATCCAACCAAGAGTCCAATTGATTGGAACTCATTGATTTTCGAATCTTACATGAACGGAAAGCCCAAAGAGTGTTTTAGTATTTTAAAGAGAATGAGAATGGAGAGAGTTGAGCTCAATTCGGTTACTTTAATCAATCTTTTGAGGGCGAGTTTTGATTTAAATTCCATAAAATTAGGGAGATTGGTTCATGGATTGATTGTTATAAACAACTTGTTTGAGGATATGGCTGTGAGTACTGCATTGATGACAATGTACTCAAAATTGGGTTGTTTGCATGATGTCCGATTGGTGTTCGATAAAATGCCCGAGAGAGATTGTGTTGTATGGAATTTGATGATATCGACCTTTGCGCGAAACGGGTATCCAAACGAATCCTTAGTAATGCTAAACAGAATGATTAAATCAGGAATTAGAGCCGATTTATTCACTTCTCTTGCTGCTATTTCCTCCATTACAGACTTGAAATCTCTCAAATTAGCTAAAGAATTTCATGCTCATGTAATCAGAAATGGTTCTGATTATCAAATATCGGTTCATAATTCTCTCATCGAGATGTATTGCAAATGCAATTACATAAACTACGCGAAATCGATATTCGATTTGGCGAAAAACAAGACTTTGGTTTCTTGGAGTTCGATGATCAAAGGATACACAAACCACGGAGAATCAGAAAAGGCTTTTTCTCTCTATGCCAATATGCAACTCCATGGATTTAAACTCGATTCCATAACTTTGATCAATGTCTTGCAGGCTTGTGTGAATATCGGGGCGCTAGAAAAAGTGAAAAACCTTCATGGGTATTCGATAAAGCACGGATTTGACTCAAATCCATCGGTGAATACTTCACTTCTGGTAAGCTATGCTAAATGCGGGTGCATAGAAATGGCAGGAAAGTTATTTGATGATGAAGAAATCGATTCTAAGGATATAATCACTTGGAACTCCATGATCAACTCTTATTCAAAACACGGAGATTATTTTAAGTGTTTCGGGCTTTACAACCAAATGAAAGAAGCGAAATTGAAGCCTGATAAAGTTACATTTCTAAGTTTGTTATCGGCTTGTGTTAATTCTGGTTCGGCACAAAAAGGGTGGCATTTTTTTAAGGAGATGACCAAGAAATACGGGTTGGAGCCCGACCAAGAACACTACGCATGTATGGTGGATCTTTTGGGCCGGTCCGGGCTCATTAAAGAGGCCTGGGAACTGATAAACTCCATGCCTTTCGACCCGGATTCTAGGGTTTGGGGCCCATTGTTGAGCGCCTGTAAAAAGCATTCTGAGCCAAGTTTAGCTGAATTTGCATGTGAGAAGCTTATTGATTTGGAGCCCGAAAATGCCGGAAATTATGTTCTGCTCTCTAACATATATGCTGCTGCTGGAAAATGGGATGGGGTTTCAAAAATGAGGGTTTTTCTTAGAGATAGAGGGTTGAAGAAAACACCAGGATGTAGCTGGCTTCAGATAAATGGGAAACTTCACGAGTTTAGAGTTGCTGATAAGTCTCATTTGCAGTCTGTTGATATTTATGGCATTTTAAGGAGCTTGGAGTTGGAAATCAAAGAGATCAGGGAGTTGAATTCATAGCTATCAAGTAAGTTTTGCAACTCTATTTGTCAATCGTAATTTTTGCCCTTGTCGTTTATTGATTTATTTAGCGTTTTTAGCGCGTAACCTGCAGTTACTTGTTTCTGTTGTTTTCTAGACAGACAATTAGATCAGCACAAATGCAATAATAGTAAACGATTGAAGTTTTATTTGAGTTAATTGTGTCAATTTTAAAGTATTAATTGATTTAGTGCTCAATTTCAATTGATTAAATAGTTGGCCCAATCCCTTATATTGGTTTTATTCACAAAAAACTGACATGAGGTAACATATCTAATTATTCACATTCTATATAGGAATTTTGATAATTTTGTAAAATTAATTTAGAAATAATTGGAGCTAAACCACTTTAAACAATTAAATTGGCCCATAGGCCAATTTTGTTTTTTAAATGAAAACACATTTCATAAAAAAGATTTAATGTTTGAGACACCCCTATCATTTTTCTTTATATAAAAGACATCCCCTATAGTTTGAATAATATATTAGACACCACTTATTATTTCAATTCCGTTACATAAAACATTTCTTGTCACATTTTATTAAAAAATTAAAAAAAAATACCCTTTCAGATATTTTTAGTTGTTTTTTTTTCCGAAGTTTTCTTTTTGTTTTTTCTTTCTATTTCTTAGTTTCTATCTTTTTTTTTATTCTTTATTTTTTAATTTTTATATTTATTTTTTATTTTTTGTACGATGTTTATACGGTAAAAATAAAAAATAAAAACCTAGAAAACAAAGTAGAAAAAATAAGATTTCAAAAACAAAAACAAAAATAAAAAAATTAAATTTTAAAAACAAAAAAAAAAAAAAAAAAAAAAAACAAAAAAACAAAAAAACTATTTTTTTTGAAGTTAAAGTTTTTCTTGTTTTGTTTTCTTTTTTCTTTCTTATTTTATTTTCTAATTTTTTACTTTCGATTTTATTTTCTATAAACACCATACAAAAAAATAAAGAAATACAAAAAAAAAAAAAAAAAAATACATAACAAAAGTAAAAAAAAAAAAAAAGAGAGAGAGAGAAAGAGAGAGAATAGAAAATAGAAAAATAAAAATAAAAATTAGAAATTATTCTGATAAGATGATATTTTTGTCAATAAAATATGAAAAGTGATGTCTTAAATATTTTGCAAACTATAGGGGGTGTCCTTAGTATAAGGTCAAATGACGGTAAGTGTCTCTCTATTTCTATCTTTCTATCCCAATAATAACCTTACTAAGAATTAGAAAAGTCTATTTCTACACCTTCATTTCATGAGTCGATCGTCTTCTTCTTCTTTCTATGTCACATCTTCGTCACACACTTATCTTTCTCTTAATCATTGGCCTACCCTACTCTCTCTCTCTCTCTCTCTCTCCATGTTGTTCATAGCTGCCTGTCATCTTCTCCACTTGATGATCACTGGCAAACGCAACGACGTTCAACTACAAATAACCACGAGACCACCATCCACCATCCTTTGTCCATTGCCGCCCCTTCTCTGTCCAAGACCACGATGACTACCTGCAATCATCGTGCTCTGCCACTACTGATCTTCCTTCGATGCTCCGACATGTTCCCTTCTCTCCTCTATCTTTAGATATAGAAATTTTTGAAATCTAACTTTTTAGATGTAGAGAATATTTTTTTATTGTGTTAATGAGTTAATATGTATTATACAAAACATAATGTACATAAGAGCTCTAGACATTTATCAACTGTCTGATGTCTCAAAAGACAGAACGATTCAGATCAAAATAAAATATAACATATATATAAAATGTGTATTTTTATTTAACCTTATATATGTTATAGCTAATTGAGAAAATAATATATTTTTTTTTTGTATAATTGAAGAGAGAGAATATGTTTTTTTCCCTATATATATAAACTTTGACACCATAATTAAGAACTATTTACAAGAACGGTAAATTAGAAATAATATACGAAAATTATAGACATTAAATTTACGAAAATTACAGAAATAATTTATAGATGTTAAATTTAGTAATAATACTAAAATATTAGATTTACGAAAATTTAATTAAAGAAATAATATAAAAGAGTAAATGGATATAAACACTAATTAAAATTAAATTAATATTCAGCTCTCTCATTTTCTATAAGAGTTAGATATAAATAGAAAGCAAGAGATATATAGGGATTTTAATTATAAGAACTTCTTAAATTTCCCCAATTAACATAAAATTAAAATCTCTTTGATTCACTTTTTATACGTGTCGAGCTTAAGCATAAATATATCAATAATATACAAAATCTTTACCAAAATCGTGGACATTAAATTTATAGAAACTATATAAACAATATATGAATATTAAATTTAAAAATAATATTAAAACATCATTTTATGAAAATTAAATTATAATCTCTCTCACACACACTTTTTATAAGAATTGGACTTAAATCATAAATTAAAATCTTTTTTTTTTCTCTCACTTTCTATAAAACACAGACTATAAGCATTCGCTATCACTCTTTTTAACACACAATTCCCTCACCAAAAGTAATCCTACATCAGTTAAGGCTGGTCAGTTGGGTGCTCTTTCTAGGTAAGCCCCTTTTCGATTGAGATATCTAACGGAATGATAGTCCTGGTTATTTTGCCCGCATACCTAACGACATGATAGTTCTATTTGTTTCAAGATCTAACAGCCAAGATTCTGTATTGTTTTGGATTCGCCAGTTCGGTGGACAAAATAGAGTGGAATAGGGCTAGAATTACTGCACTGGTTCGGTGGAGAAGAAAGAGGGTTAGGACTCGAATAAGATTGTTCCCAAAATACGTATTGAAAATGAGGATAAACTATTTACGTTGTTTAGACTTTTAGGTATTTACAGTTTTAACCCTTTAAGTTATTTACATTTATTATCTTATGTATTTTTAAAATAACTATTACATGGATGAGATTGTTTAGATTTTTAAGTATTTACTCTTTTAACCCTTTAAGTTATTTACATTTATTATCTTAAATATTTTGAAATAGCTATTATCCGGATGAGATTATTTAGAATTTTAGGTATTTATATTTTTAACCCTTTATGTTATTTACATATACTATATTATATGTTTTCAAAGTAACTATTATACAGATGAGATTGTTTAGACTTTTTGCTATTACATTTTTAAACTTTAAAGTTATTTATATTTATTATCTTATATATTTTTTAAATTAAAAATAATATATTGTTGTGCCCTAAAATGTGTCAACGTGTCTGGAAGTACTGAAGACTGTCCCTTTCAATTTGATTTTTCAAATTTTATCCTTGATATTTGTGTATAAGAAAGAAATTATGTGAAACACTGTTATATATAAAAAAAGATAATGTATTACTCCCAAATGATATTTCATTGTGAATCCATTGATCGTTTTGCTTTGTTGCCTTGCTTGAATATTAAATTCAATATTTTTAAATTAAAGTTATATTTTTTCGTCTATTCCATTAGACACGTGTTATACGCTAGTCTATTATACAAAATATGATGTATATAAGAGCTCTAGACATTTCTAAGTCGTCTGACAAAAAAATAAAAAATAAAAATTGATAAGTGACTAAAGTAAAATATAACATAAATATAACATGTATATATATATATATTTAACCTTATATATGTTATATCTAATTAAGAAAAGTAAATATATATATATATATTGTATAATTAAGGAGAGAGAATATGTTTTGGCCCCTATTTTAAGAATTATTACATAAACATTAAATTAGAAATAATATACAGATATTATAGACATTCAATTTATGAAAATTATAGAAATAAGATATAGATATTATTAAATTTATTAATAATAGAGTTTTTTATTAAATAGTCTCTTATAGAGAGATCAGTTAGAGTAAAACCCTTTTCACAAGACCGTTTAGGGCTCAGACCAACCCGTACGATGGGTTTAGATTTCAGTCCTCCGATGAAGACAAGGCGAACGGCGATGGACGATAATACCCCTATTTACACCGACGGGCCAGATGGACGAATCGTTTCGGTTATGGTAAGCGACAAAACAGAGATTTTCATACGTTGATTCAAATACATGTACGACATTCCTTATACAGGCGCGGATTTTCAAAAACATTCGATTCAAAATTGTAGGCGTTGCAGAACCGGTACAAGGTGAACATTTTGAAACGGCGGCGACGGCGACTATATCACGCGACGGTGACTATATCATTGTGTCTAAAGGCGAAATAGGTCAGTTACTCAATTGTATTCATTGAAAAGTTATATAGTCGCGTTTAATATCGTTTTTTGGGTTTTCCGGAGTTGTTACAATGTTTTCGAAGTTGGATGTTCGAGTTTTGGCGATGAACGAATGCCCATTTGTGAAGGATGTACGCTCTTGAGGAAACGTGAGCAGCACGTTAACGTTAATGCACTGGGGGTTTATTTTGTACATCACGACGTAATAACAATGTCAATATAAGCAAACACAGTCAGGGTGTTTAATACCCTTTTTCGGGTTTTTCGGCGTTGTTACAACGTTTTTTGAAGTTGGATGTTCGATGGGTGGCGATGAATGAATGCCATTCGTGAGGAATATACGCTACGAGATAACATGAGCAATGCGTTAACGTTAACGTATTTCCGATTTTTGTGTGTACGACGACGTAAGAACAATGTGGATACAATCAAACACAGTTAGGAAATGGGTGTACATGGTAAAGTTAACTAACTCACAGTTTTTCAGCTTTTTTCTGAAAAGTAAGATGCTCCAAGATACAGCGGTTATCGGGGTGTATTCAACGAAACGCTTTCAACGTAAACATGTTTTAACTATAACTATTTTTTTGCATTAACGTTAACGTAATGATTGTACACTGTAAAGTTATTTAACTCACAGTTTTTTCAGTTTTTTTCCGAAAATTGAGATGCTACAAACTACAGAGGCACTCGTTTTGTATTCAATAAACAATAAAACGGGTAACGTTAATATATTTTTAACAAACTGCTATTTTTGCGTTAACGTTAACGTTAAATGCATTACCTAAAAATGCATTAACGTTACAAATCAGTGTAGTGCTGGATTGCGTTAACGTTAACACATTAAGTAATGCATTTAACGGTGACGCATTAAGTTAATGCATCAACGGTGACGGTTTACAATGGTCAAACCACGAAACCTGATTTTGTGGATGCATTTTTTTTTATCCCCAAAATTTTTGCGTTAACGTTAACGTTAACGCATGAAGTAATGCATTAACGTTTTACGCAATCAGTATAGTGCTGGATTGCGTTAACGTTAACGCATTTAGGTAATGCATTTAACGGTGACGCATTAAGTTATCTAGACTGTTTTTTTTTTTGCACAATTACGCATTTTAAGTTTATGTGTTAACGGTTACGCAATTAATCTAACTGCTGGACCAGAGTAATGCAGTGTTAACGTTAATGTAACCCCTGTTTTTACAAGTCAATTTGATTGCGTTAACGTTTACGCATTTACTAGTAAGTGCGGTTACAGATTAATGTTTATCTACTGTTTTTTTCTTGCACAATGGGGTTGCATCCTTTTGATCTTGCAGATTTACTCGGGGGGGGGGGGGGGGGGGGTTCAATGGCTACGCGCATATTTTTGATGTGCAAGTTTGATGGTTACTCGTTGGGCGTCAAGGTGGATGATGATTTCACGCAAGCGGTGCTTATTCAAAATGTGTTGTCGCGGTTGGACGTGTTGAGGGATGTTTCGTTCGAGATGTTTTATTCCATACCAGGGCATGGCAGGTGCCTAATATCGTGTCAATGGCTACGCGCATATTTTTGATGTGCAAGTTTGATGGTTACTCGTTGGGCGTCAAGGTGGATGATGATTTCACGCAAGCGGTGCTTATTCAAAATGTGTTGTCGCGGTTGGACGTGTTGAGGGATGTTTCGTTCGAGATGTTTTATTCCATACCAGGGCATGGCAGGTGCCTAATATCGTGTCAGGACGACGTAGAGGTAATGGTTAGCCTTGCACGAGCAATGAAGCTTGAATATGTCGGGGTGGAGATAAAGGTGCGCGGCAGCGGTAGCAGACCAAGCGGCAGTCGGGACAGGATGTTATTTGAATATCCAACGGGACAGGGGGGCGGGATGGCATGGACGGGGAGGACGACATGTTGTCCGTTTTCTGCCCATTGCCTAAAAAGGCATTATTGTCCGATCATTGGGCTGAAGGTCTTAAAGAAGCCGGGCAGATTTTTAAGGGTGGAATACCGGAATTTAGAGAATCACTGTGGAAATATGCTGTACAAATGGGTTTCACATTTCAGTACATAAAGAACGACAAGAAGAGGGTGACAGCTGAATGTTCGCTCAAGAAGGAGAGGGATTGCAAATGGAGAGTGCATAGCAGGCTAGACGAAAGGAATGGGTTTTTTTACATTTGGGAGTTCTAGAGAAATCATAGTTGCGGCGCTGCTTATAGGACAGCGAGGAATGAGAAGATGAACTGTAGCGTTGTGAAGTCATGTCTTTTTGACTTAGTTCGGAATACCCCGTCAACTCGCCCAATTGACGTTGTTCACACGTTCAAGAACGACTATGGGATTGAGATCCCATATCACATTGCATGGAATGGCGTGGAAAAAGCTCAGGATGATTTGTATGGCGACCATGAATCGTCTTATGATCAATTGCGTTGGTACTTGGATGTATGCAGGCAGACGAATCCAGGCAGCCACCTGGCGTTGGATTATGATAAAGAAACTGGGCATTTCAAGAGACTGTTTGTATCGTTCTATGCGACTGCGCACGGGTTCAAATACTGCAGGCCGATGCTGTTTCTAGACGGGACATTTCTGGGGGGTAGGTACAAGGGGTGTTTGTTGGCGGCCAGCGCAAAGGATGGAAACAATGGTAAATTGGTTGATTACTTATTACATAAACGCAATAACACTTATCGTTAACACATTAGATGCAATTAACGCTTTCCTTTTTTTTTTTACATTTTTTTTAACAGTCTTTGCGAGGGGGGTGTGGGGTGTGGGGTATGTGTGTGTTTCTGATGAGACAAGCTGATCATGTTTGGGGATGAGTAATGGAATTTTTTTGCAACGTTAACGTTAATGCGTTAACGTTAATGAGTTAACGTTAACGCATTAAACGGCTGTGTATACAATGTTTTTTTCATAGCGTGATGATATGTTTTGTGTTTTTCGTAAATGGACAGGTCTTTTCCCGGTTGCATTCGCTATTGTTGATGCGGAGAACGATGACAACTGGTATCGGTTCATGACCAATTTAGAAAAAATTGTGGCGAAAGAACGTGTGCTAACCTTCATTTCTGATCGACATAGTGGCATTCTTGAAGGGGTCCGGAAGATGTTCCCGGATTGTTTTCATTCTTATTGCTTGAATCACCTGAAGAACAATATGAGGGACAAATTAGCGGGTTTGAAACAAGCGTGGAAGGAGAAACTCGTGCACAAATATTCGATGATGGCATATGCGACGACACTTGACAAATACTACCATCTGAGGGAAGAATTAAGAACAGAAGGTATGGGACGAGTAGAGAATTTCCTAGAGGATGTGCCGCCAGACAACTTCTGCAACATGTTTTTCAAAGGCAAAAGATATGGGGAGATGTCGTCCAACCTAGCGGAGTCATTCAACGCATGGATTCGTGATTACCGGCACCTGCCGATCATATTAATGGTCGACAAGATTAGGTGCAAGGTAATGAACCAGTTGTCAGTGAGACGCGCCGAATCACTCCTGATGACGGGTTTCCTATGCTCAGTATGCGACAAAATGCTGTCGCGGATGATAAGTGACGGGCGGACGTGGAATGTTGTTGAGTGCGGCAACAGCGTATACGAAGTGCACTCGATCCCATCCGTTCTGGTTGATGTGGATAAAAAAAAGTGCTCTTGCTTCGGGTGGCAGGGAAACGGGTTCCCGTGTGTTCATGCTTGTGCGGCGATACAAAAAAACGGCCAGAATATACATTCATCCGTTGAGTCATTTTTCTTGGTGGAATATTACCGAATGACCTACTCGGAAGGTATATATGGTGTACCCACCTTCGAGAAACCGGAATGGAATGCATCGGAAGCTGTAATTATCTCGCCGATCACAAAAAAATAACCAGGTCGACCGCGGAAGAAACGCATCCCATCTAGGGGTGAGATCCCAGAAATAAGATGTGGTAGATGCAAAAAGAATGGGCACCACAACAGGAAGACATGCACTGCTTCAATTTAAAGCACAGAGTAATCAAATATTTCCTTTTATGCAGTTTTGACACAGCAACACTTTATGTGTTTAATGTCAGTGGGGGGTGAAACCTCGTTTTTTTCACATGATGTTTTTGTTTTGCGTAAACAGGTAACGAACACACACAAACTTTTAATGTTCAACGCTTTCATAATTTTTTTGTATATATTTAATCGCGTTAACGTTAACGCATTTACAAGACCCACCTCAATAACTAATCGCCCGTCGTTAAATGCCTTTTTTTTGTAACCAACCAGTTAAGAGCAATCACAGTTTGCGTTAACGTTAACACGAACGCATTTTACAACCAAAAAACTCAAATAACTAATCGCGTAAACATTAACGGTTTTTTATTACAAACCAGCATAAGAGCGATAGAACTACGTTAACGTTAACGTGAACGAATATTACAGCAACTAATTGCTTTAACATTAACGCAGTACTACGTTAACGTTAATGTGAACGAATATTACAGCAACTAATTGCGTTAACATTAACGCAGTAAGGAAACCATCACATGTAACTTATAACGCGTTAACGTCACGACAAATACAATCCAGTAACAAAGTCAAACGTTAACGCAGTTCTTTAAAGTTCAGAAACAAAACAACTGCATTTTGTTTTTGCGTTAAAGTTAACGTTAACGTTAACGAAAGTACAAATTGCATTAAAGTTAACGGATTAACGAACCAGCCATTTAACATATTTGCGTTAACGTTAACGCAATTAAGGTACAACTACGTTAACGTTAACGCAATTTTTTTTAAGCATTTAAGGTACTTTGCGTTAACGTTAACTTGCAACAGTCAAAATTGTTCAACAAGACCAACAAACTAAACCAAATCTAAACATTAACTAAGCCCAATAACGTTAACGCGTTGGGTTACAGGCAGCGCATGTAAAATTACAAATTGCGTTAACAATTAACACATTTACAAACCCAACATCAAATTCAAAAGGCAAAACATTCAACGCAATAAATCAACGGATGAAATAAGAGTTAATTACATTTTTTGTTCGAGTTAACAATAACGCATTTGCACGTTAAAGCACTGATAAAACACACGCACCCACAATTGCAAAAAATGAATAAATCAGGGGGATATATACATTTTCTCAGTTTTTTGTTTCGTATCATTGATAAACTCCCCCCACAGGTCAGGGTGCGCCCTGATCTGGTTGGGTTGTTTCAACATCGGCGCCCACCACGGGGACCCAACTGTAGTGCGGATGGTTGAGCAGAGTGTGTATTACGTCTCTCCAGACACCCCGTACATCCGCTACCGACAGTTTTTTCGCGACGGGCATATTTGTAGCATATTGTTTCATGATGTACATAACAAAAATGCCGCAATCAGTCCTGCAAACCCGGGGGGGGGGGGGGGGGGGAAGGTAAACGGATGAGAATGATAAATTTGCAAATACATACGATTTTTAGTACACATGTTTCGGACGGGTGAACTTACGCCCCGCGTTGTTGTGGCGAATCGAGACATTGTTCTATACGTGCGTCACCCCAATCTGAACGTATTTTCATGTTGATATGTCGTTCCACAAACCTTTTCTGTTCAGAATTTAGGTTAGTCAAACAAAACAGAGTGTAGTTAGAGACAATCAAAGTAGTCACACATTAAATCACATACCACCGTAAGTGCATCATTATAATAATGATCGGTCGTGTTCTTCCTAGGTCGGATGGAATTGTAGAACGTCCATTTTTTATCGGGTATATCCAGCACCATTATAGTCCAATGATTGGGTGACGCATGGCGACCGGTAGTGTTTATCGGGAACACAATATAACGGGTTTCTTTGTTGAACGCGGCGGAGATTGTGTAGTACAGTTCCTTTAGCAGCACATTGTTGTCCTCCCGTATAAGATTTTATGATTTTTTTTTACGTGTTAGCAAGGTTGGATGAAAAAGGAAAAAAAGCTAACATGTGCTAAAGTGTCTTACCCAAATGCATGATAGCGCGAACCGCGTTTCGTGCAGCAGCACGATTGGTGTGGTCATCCGCACGCGATTGATTGATCTAATTTGATCTTCCAAACACTCTCCATACGAATCAATAACTTGTAAGTAAAGGGAGGGAGAAAGACAAACACGTTAACGTAACGTTAACGTTAACGTAAATGCAAATTTTGTCAACACAAGCACATTTTTACGAAACAAGTTGATGTAATCAGTTAATCAGGTCAATCACAAACACTATGCTGACGGTTTCATACGTTATCCGACACACGTCGCTCCATAATCATGCAAATGATGTCGCCACACGAGACCGTGGCCATGGGTTTCCCACCTCCAAACACAAATGTACTGGGACATTGTCAAAAACAACATATCACATGATCAGCAAACATTTTTATGGAAAAAGGAATTTCAAAAGTAAACAGGCACTTTGAGTAATTTTTTATTTTTTACCCTGGCCCCTCTTTGGAAATCACAGTCAACTTCTTCTAATCGTTGTCAACAAGCATCGCACCAACGGTCGTCGAATTACGAGATGGGAGTACTGCATTGTCTTCATACATCGTTGCCGGGGGGAGCTCATCGACATTAACTATGTCAAATCTCTCTTTCTGCTTCCCTTTCCCTTTTGCTTTTGGGTAGACAAAATCGCTGCCTTGTTTCTTTGGTTGCCTCTCCTTTTTCTTTACTCGACCAACCATGGAGCTAACTTTTTGCGTTGCCTCCCCATGCGACGTAGGCATAGGGACTGGCGACGGCGCATCGGGGGTGTCAGTCGGCATGACCATAGACAACGGTTGAGGTTCTTGAGGAGGTTCTTGAGGTTCGCGGACTGCGAGAGTGGTAGGGGTACCTCTACCCCCCATTTGCATGTGGGCTTTCAATTTCGTCTGTAGGTCCTGTATTTGTTTATTGAGCGCCACACGCATTTTAACGTCTGATTTGGCTATCTCCTTCTTCTCTTGCCTTAGCAGTTTGTTTATTTCTTGTTCTGCCTTCAAGTCAAGAGCAAGATCATTATATTTCTTCTTCATTTTGCCAGCAGCATCAGCATGTTGCTGATTCAACGTTTCGATTGTTTTTTTAAGTGTTTCCACCTCCTGGGCGAGTTCGTCACATCTCCGCCTAAGGTCAGCCTGTTCTGTATCGACGACGGCCTCTTTATACTTCTGAGTCACGTCATGCACGCTCATTTCCGTTAGGATGTCTCTCTTCTCCCCAATTGATTTCGCTAATCTTGCAGAGAGATTAGAGACAGAACGCTCATAACTTTCTTTTTCTTGCAAAGACAACGCTTTCAGATTATCAATCTCCTTTTTCTGCTCGACGTTGGCAGCGGTTATGATTGCGATCACCCTATGCAACGCTGCAATGGTCTGATCTTTTTCCATCTTATTCGTAGAGAACTCACCCTGTATTTGGTCGATCTATCTGCGGATGTCATCAACTGCACCTGCGGAGACAGACGGTGGCCTCAAGTCACCCGCTGAAGGTGTGCAAAATGCACTCTCAGCGGGGGCAGCATCATCACCCAAATCGGTTGCGGCTTGAGTTGGGACGAGAGAAGGATGATATATGAGGGGTGTGAGATACCGCCCTATGATGTCGTCAACCATTGCATCATTGCCATCATTAGCAGCAGCAGCGTCTGGATCTCCGCCCTCATTGCCCGGGCTATCGTTAATTGAGTCATTACTATCATTTTTCAAAGCAATCCCCATTTGAAGCTCTGCCAAAGTCTCATCAGCGGGCTGATCTTTGACCTCGCAAGCATGTGCAAGCATTAACGTTAACCGAGCCACACAACCCCCCTCCATAAATAACTAACTGATTGCGTTAACGTTAACGCAAATAACAAGTCAGCCACAAACATCTCTGGTTTTTGTTTATTGCGTTAACACTAACGCAATTATTTTTTGCGTTAACGTTAACGCACTTATTATTTTCGATAACGCACTAATAATTTGCGTTAACGTTAACGCACTTATTATTTGCGTTAACGTTAACGCAAATTAGTTATATGCTTTAACGTTAACGCATATAACAATCCAGCCATACATAACTTATATTGCTTTAACGTTAACGCAACAACTAATTGCGTTAACCAAAACGCAAAATACCACATACAATGTTTTACGTACTAGCATCAAAGTTAAAAGCACAACATGTTTTTTTTGTTTACCTTATCAGCTGGCAGTAGCCCGAGGGGAATGCCTCCCAAGTTGGAAGAAAAAGTGGTGAGGCACCACCGCTCCAAACACGGCACACTATGCTCCCTACCCTCGGTGTGGTCAACCAACGTTGTGTGCTCGCACAACCAATACTGTAAGTAAAAGTAGTAATATGTCAAAGTAGGGTCCACAAACAACACTTGTAAAATTTTGAAAAACATTTTTCACAATGAGTATGTGTATACCTGGAGAGCAAGCACGCATCCCGTGACTGACCGGGGTTCCATGTACGATTTCTTGAGGCTGGTTTCGAGATCTGTGAATATCGCAGCTGTCCAGTTGTAATTTGCCATGTCTTCAATCGTTTCAACATAGCGAACCAACGATTTCTGGACCTGCTGGCCAGTTGTTGCAAAGAAGTACGTGGTCATCAGGTGTAGAATAACCATGCGCACAACATCCTGCACTGTTTCATTGTTCGTGGCGTTCACATTCGCTTGCACTTGTGATCTCAAATATGCAACACTAAACCCGCGGTCTGCGAATGTCAGCTTGGACATGAAGGGAGAGTCGGATTTTGTGTAGCGACTCAAAACAATGGGTTCTTCGCCCGTTGCTATCCCGAATATAAGCTGGATGTCAAGCGGGGTTATCTGGATCAGCCTGCCGCCTATCCTAAACCCCCCACGTGCAGGGTTGTAGCATCGGATGATCATTTCAATGAGATCATCATTTTTGTGGACGTTTTCCAGCGTCACTCGCTGCTCATATAATGTCTCGAATATTTTTGCGAATGGGGTCCTGGACAGCAGCGTCTTATGCTGATCATTGAGTTTGCACTCTTTCAGCAATTCATATGTTTGCTTAAGGTTGGAACAATAAAGGAATGTCCTCTGGCTCGAGCTTTCCTTTTTCGGTTTCTTAAGGAGTTTTACTGCAAGAACGACAGGGAAACACAGTTAATGCACATTACAGGCCACACGTTAACGTTAAAGCAGTCATCCATATCCCTCGTTACGTAACAAAAACAGGCAACTATTTGCGTTAACGTTAACGCACAACAATATATGCGTTAACGTTAACGCATGTTTTTCAAAAACCAAAATGTCGTACCAGATTTGAGAAAAATACAGACGAGTAACGCAAAACGGCCCCCTCCCTTTTTTAAGGCAAATGTCTATTTGCGTTAACGTTAACGCAATTAAATTTACGCGTTAACGTTAACGTAAGACGCAGCACATAGTGGTGTACCAGACAGACAAACAAACAAACATAAATCTAAACACAAGACTCACTTTAATGTTAACGTTAAAAGCAGTCATCCATATCTCTCGGTACGTAACAAAAATAGGCAACTATTTTGCTTCCACGTTAACGCACCAAAATATATGCGTTAACGTCTTTACATTTTTCTCAAAAACCAAAACGTCTTACCAGATTTGAGAAAAATACCGACGAGTAACGCAAAAGGGTCCACCCCTTTTTACAGGCAAATGTCTATTTGCGTTAACGTTAACACAATTACATCAACGCGTAAACGTTAACGCAATCGCAGTACATAGTGGTGTACCAGACAAACAAACAAACCTAAATCTAAACATACGACTCACATTAAAGTTAACGTTAATGCAAGCATTCTTTTTAAATTCCTTCGTTTCGGAGGCAAAACAACATGCGGGTCAACATCGCAAAACCACGAAACAAAACACGACGTACGATTTAAAAAAAAAACGTAAAATCAAAATAGGGGAACAGAGCATGTCGGAGTCGGGTAAAATAGACGAACATCATCGTCTCGTTTTGTGATTTTGATTTCTAAAACGCCGTCGCCGAACAAAAGTGTATCGATTTTAGGGTTTCACATACCGTCGGGACTGATGGATCCTCGTTTCTGTGTCGAAGACGAGGGGGCACGTTCAAAATTCTCCATTATCTCAAGACGGCTGGGCGATTTTGGATTATTAGTTTAAGGGTTTTAGGGTTTCGGAATTCTTAAGCGTGGAGAGAATAGATAGCCTGGAGAGAATAGAGAGCGTTTTGGCGGTTTTTTTGTACTCGAACGTGCAGATAGTGGAACGTGTAGCAGGACATATCGGAATCAGAATGGACACGGTAACAACGCCAACTGCTAACAGTACGTTAACGTTAACGCAATACGCTACAGTTAACAGAAAAAAAAAAAAAAAAAAAACACCATTGCAAAGATATCGGCGAGCTCTTTAATTCGATCACATTTTTATATGATTTCATTCATAAATCAGGTATATAGAAGCGGATTACGTATTGGGGGGGGTTTATTTAGTGCCCTGTTCATGTTGTTGTGAGTTGTATCCTCAGAATGGCATGTTCCGTAAATAAACTGTAAAAGGAAGGGCAAAATAAAAGGATTTTTTTCTAAAGAATTGAGGTGGTCTGAAAACTTAATACACATTGTACTAGGGTCTAAATTGTGAAGTAGCCTCTAACAGAGGACTAAAAAATAAAATACCCTTAATAATACTGACACATTAAATTTTGTGACAATTAAGTTAAAGAAATAATATAAACGAGTAAATAGATACAAACGTACTAAGTAACATTAAATTGGAATCCCTCTCTCTTTCTCTCTTTCACTTTCTATTGGGGTTAGATATAAGCAGAAAGTTAGAGATATAGGAGGATTTTAATTATAAAAACTTCTTAAAACATCCATAATTAACATTAAATTAGAATATCTCTCTCTCACTCGCATTCCATACATGTCAAGCTTAAGCATAAATTGTAAAAATGTTATACGATAATTTTTGCTAAAATTATGGACATTAAATTTACAAAAATTATAGAAATAATATATGACCATTAAATTTGATTATACTATTGAAACATTAAATTTACAAAAATTAATTAATATAATCCTTATTTCTCTCACACTTTCTATAAGAATCGGACTTCAATATAAATTAGAATTAGTTTTATACTCGCTGATAGCACGGGATATTGAGTTCTATATCTATTAAATTTTATTCATTTTTTTTTTTATTGTGTTTGATTTTTTAAGCTTGAATTGTTATTTCAAAATATATCCTATTTAAATTTAGGAGATAGCAAACAAGACTTTTGGTAGCGGGATTCTCACGTCGCTACTTTCACCGCAAGTGTACGGGTCAAGTTTTAATATAATGGGAAGAGTAGGGATTGTCGTATCCACATGGATTGGTTTAAATGATGTCGTTGAGTACTGCGATTGTCATAACCAGACTTTATTTAGGTGATAAAAATTGGTTTATAATTAATAAATACTAAACTAATTAACTAATTAATCTAATTACACTATTTATACTATATTGAGACGTTTGGGAGAATAGATTGCCTAGGGATTAACTTCATTTACTTAAACGTGTTTGGTTTTGTCTAATTTAGGTTAATGGTATTCGACTTCTTTGACAATCTTGGTATCGTAATCTCATTCACTACCTCTCTCGAATGTAAAATGAATGAATATATTACTTCGCGTCAACGAAAAAGTCCCCCTCAACGTCTATACGACACTAGGTCACATGAGTCTCATCCCAAAGTCATCGATTGCACACTTTCTAACTCCCTCTCGGGTCGTTAGATCGTCGCGTTGTGTTTAACCCTAATCCGAATCCGGGGTTACCTCTTCCGAGTGTTAAATCCCGTATTCTCAATATATCATAACAAGCATATAGGCAATACAAGAACGAAAAACACAATTGAATAACGAAGAACAACTGTTAACAAAACACAATTCAAACAAACAACATATTCATAAATTATATTAATCCCATAGATAATCCATATTTAGCCAATGACCATAACCATTTATACAACAAGAAATGAGTTAAACATGCTCAAACCAACTATCAAAGTTAGGAAAATAAAGAAAGAAATGAAGGAACTTAGCCATATTCCGAAGATCCGCTGCTAAAACCACTCCGAGAGCTTTTCTTCTTCTTTGATTTGTGTTCTGGATGAGCTCCCAAAAAACCTCTCAAAATCTTTCCTAAATAT
The DNA here is from genome assembly GCA_016647705.1 of Eucommia ulmoides. Lineage (NCBI taxonomy): Eukaryota > Viridiplantae > Streptophyta > Magnoliopsida > Garryales > Eucommiaceae > Eucommia > Eucommia ulmoides. Next base: position 36,377,550 of record CM028337.1, read on the forward strand.
CTTCTAAAACGTGTTGGGGATGAAGGGATCAACTTAAGGGGTGCAAAATACCCCAAAATATCTAGAAAAACCCTTTACAACTGATGCCGGATCTCCGCAGCAGTGGAAATGCAGAGAGTTTAGCAACTCTCTGCTGTTTGATTGCCGTGGCAATGGTGTCACCGCCGCTTTTTTGTTTTGGCTGTAACTTTCTCGTCCGAACTCCGATTGAAGTAATTAAAAAACCTATGAAAAGTTAAGAGAAAGATCTACAACTTCCACGCTTTTGCGTTTTTCCAAAGGCGGATTGCATCATAGTAAAAAATGGCCTTAAAGTTACTGCACCTGTACCGGTTTTGCACATTTTCACCATTTTATTCAAAAACCTACTAAACAACACAAAAACATATTAAAACAACAAAAAAATTTGAAAATACACAAATATTTGAATCTAAAAGAACTTGAGTTGTCGATAAATAAATCACTTATCAACTTCATACACTCGTTTTCGTATAAAGTTTTTGTTTTCATAGTTGTTTTTTATTTCTCTTCAATAGGTCTATCATGATTTTAACTTAAAGATAATTTTTTGTTTAGTTTATAATCATTACTTTTTGTCACTAATATGCTCTTAGAGTGTCTATTTCTGGTTAACCCATCTATTATTTTAATTTTACATTTTATTATTAGGGTTGATTAGTTTATTTAGTAATTTTTTAAAATATTTGGGTGGAATAAAATTGATGGCCCAAGAATTACCCAAGAGGGGGGTGAATTAAGTTTGACAATTTTTTCGTTAATTAATTCTACTTTATATAAATTAAGTGTTTATGTGATTGTATGAAGTGCACAACGCATATTTAATCAAAACAATAATCACAAAAACAAATATAAATGAAACTATAAAGAGTAGAGTTAGAGAGATTGACACCGGTATTTATAATAGTTCGGCAAAAATCCTTTGCTTAGTCTACTCTCCCGAGTTCTTTCGAGGATTTTACTATCTTTGATCTTTTATGGGTGAAGACCAAACCGTCTATCGTCACTGCTTAAGTAATTCGTATCCTAAGACTTTACAATATAGAGTGAATATGTTCTACTCACAAATCTCTCCTATTGAGAAAAACTCTTACTCAAGATTTACAATCAAAATTCTTATCGTCTCACAAAATAGAGCTTCAACAATCACAAGATAAAAAACTCAAAAATTTATGTATGTGAAGCTAATACAACAATCACTTAAGAAAATGAATCAAGAGAGAAAAGAGGTGTTGTTGTATAGATTTTTGCTTGGAAACTTTGGTAGTATCTCTTTGATCTTTGCAACTCAAGCTGAATGAATGATACTTGGTAAGTTGAATATTTGGTTTTATCTTCCGGTAATGTTCTTCCTTATATATATGTAGAGAATGTATGGAGGATATCACGAAATTGGGCATCCAAATACATCATGTATATTGTATTATGTACATGTATACAATCTATTTGAGCACATACAATTATTTAAAGAGTTTGAGCACTAAGAACACATTTCACATGAAGAAAACAGAATTTTCAAAGTCTTTGTGCTAATTTGTCAATTAATCTTGGATATAATGATAAACATATCAATTGATCATACATATATCAAGTAGACACAATAAACTAACATGCCATAACATGATTTGAACATTCCGAACAAAATTTGATATGTAAATCCAAATTTCGTTTCATGACAAAAAGTTGAGAATTGAGTTCTTAATTCATTCAAGATGTTTTGATCAATTATATTTCAATTCAATGATGTTTGGATCAAATTGAATGATGATAAGATGTTTAACATCATAAGGTGTATGAATTATCATACAACGATTAAAACAAGCATATGTCACCAAAACATCAAGCCGAAAATAAAGCAGGAGAGAGGAAACATTATGCTTGAACATAGTCGACTACTTTTGGCATAAGTAGTTGACTACTTATGCTGCAGTACCTGTCGACTTTCCTTTTTTTTTCTCTATTTTGGGTTTTTGGTCTTGGTTTATGACCGTTTATCATTCTAAACACTTTTAAAACACGTGACAATGATATTCATGATATTTAGATGATCCAAAAACACAATGTACCTTATAATCATGTGTAAGAACGTAAATTTCTAATTTTGCATAATTATGATCAAGGGGTGATTTTTCCGTTTTAGCATGTAATGATCAAACACATAATTCACATTGTGATATTTAAATATATTGGACATGTCAAGATCAGTATATCACAATTTTATACACATACGGTGTGTGTGCGCGTTCTATAGAGTTCCGAGTTTAATATCTCGCGAATATTGTCGAAATGAAAAATTGCTCTTATTTAAATCATACATTTATTACCTTTCGACTTGAATTTATCTTCCATGATACGGTTCGGTGATACTTGGATGAGCTATACTTAAAAAACAATGTTAGTTCATTTAAAACATCAAAATTGCATTTATCTTGGAATTCTATGATTGAAACCACTTAGGCTAACAAAAATGATTTAGTTATTATATTAATTGTAGAGGTTCAACAACCCATGAGTTGTTTCTTTCAATGTTTTTACTTTTCTACAGATATATGGATTTTTTTTTGCATTACAATATAAGTCCCTAAAAATTGCACTGAAATAATATCCAATAGACGCCATTATTTCAAATTTTATTACTCAGTTACTAATACATGAAAATCCAAAAAAATATGACTTAATTCATAATTTACATTATTTAATATAGTGTCCTAATTTGAAATGTGTAGTTACATAAAAAAGATAAATCATTCTATTTCATTCTATGATGTTCGATAATATCATTTACCTACCCCTAAAAGAAAATAAAATGACAATATTAATATAAATTTTAAACCAACCTATGAGAATCATACAAAGAAAAACTCAACGCTTCATACACAAATTAGACCAAAATTTTATGTAGAAAGACAAATAAAAATAAAAATTATGAATAAATTTATCTTTTTTAGATTAACCATTCAACTAATGATTGAGCTCTTTCGGTCTCGTCGTTGATCTCAATCTTAAAACCCTTGTATCAACAATTGCGCATAACCCGAACTAATTGTTTTACAATTAAATGGCTAGATGTCGGCAAGTTCTTGACATATACATTGGCAATGTATTAGTAAGTTGAAGAATAAATAAAAGAATATAAAAAAAATTAGACAATTTAAAGAGTGTGCAATTATGGGATGAAAAAGAAAGAATCCTTATATAGAGAGAGTATTTTGGAGTCCTCCCAAATTCTAACCATGGTGGAGTTATGTGAAATTAATGTAAATATTTTAGTGGGATTATGACAATAAAATGATGAAAAACTTTTGACATGCTTACAAATTGAAAGCATTCAATTGGTAGAATTATGACAATGAGATCAATTGAAAAATGCTTCTAATAATTAAAATGTACTCAAAATTATGAGAAGTAAGAAAAATATAGTTTGTGAACTCTCAATCATTTGAAAGTTTATGCTTTGGCTTTTAGTTTTTGTTTCATGCTATGATATTCGATAATATCATTTTTCAACTCCTCAAACAAAAAAAAAATGACAATTTTAATAACAATTTTAAATTAATAAATGAAACACATAGAAAGAAAAACCCAACGCTTCCTACAAAAATCGGACCAAAATTTCATGTAGAAAAACAAATAAAAATAAAAATGATGAATAAATTTCTCACTTTTAGATTGATAAATCAACTGATGATCAAGCTTTTTTAGCCTCGACATCGGTCTTAGTCTTGAAACCCTCATATCAACACCCAGACTAATTATTTTACAATTAAATAGAAAAATGTTGGGAAGTTTTTGATATATACATTGATAAAGTATTGGTAATAGAAAAAGTTTGAAGAATAAATAAAAGAATATAAAAAAATAAAAAAATAGACAATTTTAAGGAGTGCAATTATGGGGTGAAAAAAAAAGAATTCTTATATATAGAGAGTATTTTGGAGTCCTTCCAAATTCTAACCATGATAAAGTTATGTAAAATTAATGTAAATATTTTAGTGAGATTATGACAATAAAATGATAGAAAATTTTTGACATGCACAAATTAAAAGCATTCAATTGGTAGAATTATGACAATGAGATCAATTGAAAAATGCTCCTAATAATTAAAATGTACTCAAAATTATGAGAAGTAAGGAAAATATAGTTGGTGAACTCTCAATTATTGGAAAGCTTATGTTTTGGCTTTTAGTTTTTGTTTCATGCTATGATGTTCGATAATATCATTTTCCAACTCCTCAAACAAAATAAAATGACAATATTAATAACAATTTTAAATCAACAAATAAAACACATAGAGAAAAAAATCTAACGCTTCCTACACAAATCGGACCAAAATTTCATGTAGGCAAACAAATAAAAATAAAAATGATTAATAAATTTCTCACTTTTAGATTGACAAATCAACTGATAATCAAGCTCTTTTAGCCTCGACGTCGATCTTAGTCTCGAAACCCTCGTATCAACACCCGAACTAATTATTTTACAATTAAATGGCAAGATGTTGACAAGTTTTTGATATATACATTGACAAGGTATTGGTAATAGAAAATGTTTGAAGAATAAATAAAATAATATAAAAAATAATTAGACAATTTTAAGGAGTGCGCAATTATGGGGTGCAAAAGAAAGAATTCTTATATAGAGAGAGTATTTTGGAGTCCTCCCAAATTCTAACCATGGTTGAGTTATGTGAGTTTAATATAAATATTTTAGTGGGATTATGATAATAAAATGATGGAAAACTTTTGACATGCCCACAAATTGAAAGCATTCAATTGGTAGAATTATGACAATGAGATCAATTGAAAAATGCTCCTAATAATTAAAATGTACTCAAAATTATAAGAAGTAAGGAAAATATAGTTGATGAACTCTCAATCATTTGAAAGCTTATGCTTTGACTTTTAGTTTTTGTTTTATGCTATGATGTTCGATAATATCATTTTTCAACTCCTCAAATAAAATAAAATGATAATATTAATAACAATTCTAAATTAACAAATGAAACACATAGAGAGAAAAACCCAACGCTTCCTACACAAATCAGACCAAAATTTCATGTAGGAAAACAAATAAAAATAAAAATGATGAATAAATTTCTCACTTTTAGATTGACAAATCAATTGATGATCAAACTCTTTTAGCCTCAACGTCGATCTTAGTCTCGAAACCTTCGTATCAACACCCAAACTAATTATTTTACAATTAAATGGAAAGATGTTGACAAGTTCTTGATATATACATTGACAAGGTATAGAAAAAATTTGAAAAATAAATAAAAGAATATAAAAAAAAAAAAAAAAATAGACAATTTTAAGGAGTGTGCAATTATGGGGTGAAAAGAAAGAATCCTTATATAGAGAGAGTATTTTGAAGTCCTCTCAAATTCTAACCGTTGTGGAGTTAAGTGAAATTAATATAAATTTTTTAGTGGGATTATGACAATAAATTGATGGAAAACTTCTAACATGCTCATACATTGAAAGCATTCACTTGGTAGAATTATGACAATGAAATCAATTAAAAAATACTCCTAATAATTAAAATGTACTCAAAATTATGAGAAGTACGGAAAATAAAGTTGTTGAACTCTCATTCATTTGAAAGCTTATGCTTTGGCTTTTAGATTTTCTTATATGATATTTTTTCTCTCACTTTCTATAACACACATGCTATAACCATTCTCTATCACTTTTGTTAGTGTCCCAAAGTGATCAACACTTCAAGTATGGTCTAGTCAGATGACACATGTCCTTTTGCTGAGGTAAAGTTGACGGTTGAAAATTTTTCACGTGAGCTGTACTGAGTCCTGGAAGGACTGAACTATTGTGTTTAGAGTTATATTCCTCAGGGAGTGGTACCTACAGAAGATTTGAGCTGAGATTTATCCCGGTAAAGTATCTCCGGCGTGCGAATAAAAGCTTAGAGAGAAGATGTACATAAATATGTAAAGTAAACAAATGAACTCGGAGCATTCACGTAATAGAGCGTACCTTGGGCTTGCATAGCCCCTGATATATATGATATATATATAGGCATTGGAGATCATCAGTCAGGCCTAAACACGGTTAATTAGGTGGAACTATGTGTTTAGCCAATAATCCAGGCGTTTTGGAGATAATCATTGGGCTTGGGCTTTTAGGCCCATTTGGCGAAGCCCACGAGCCTCCGTCAGGTCTGTGGTGGTGAGTTGGTAGCGGAGAGTGGAGATTCGTGGAGTCTCGGAGGAGAAATGAGTTGGGCTGGGGAGTCAGTCGAGACAAATGACTGACTCCCTAAAGTTGACCGTTTAGGGCACGACGTAGAGCTCAGGACAACAATGTCCCTGCGAGGAATCTTGCTCCTTCTTGGGTGCAAAGGAGATTCCAGGAAGGAGTCTTGGTCGGCGTATGCTTTAGCGTGACACTGTAGATTCTAGAATGCATCTATGTCATGACGAAAATGGATGCGTGGCTGGGTCCCAGATGCTGACTCAGTGGTGCTCGAAAATATCTTCATCAACTTTTACACAACTCCCTCATCGAAAATAACCCTACATCAACCAAGGCTCATTCAAGGTCATCTAGGTGCTCTTTCTCTTTGGGTAAGTCCTATCTCTATTGAGATATCTAATGGAGTGATGGTCCTGATTGCTTTGCTTGCATATTTACGACGTGACAACACTAGCTATTTGAAGATCTAACGATTGAGATTCTGGCTTGTTTGGGTTTGCCGGTTCGGTGGAGAAAATAGAGTGTAATACAACTCGGACAGCTGCACTGGTTCGGTGGAGAAGACAAAGGGTTAGGGATCAAATAAGATTGTTCCCAAAATAGGTTCTGAAAATGAGGATAAACTATTTACATTGTTTAGACTTTTGGGTATTTACATTTTTAATCCTTTAAGTTATTTACATGTATTATTTTATATATTTTTGAAATAACCATTATATAGATGAGATTGTTAAGTTTTATTTTTTTTAAGTATTTATGCTTTTAACCCTACAAGTTATTAATATTTATTATATTTTGAAAGAGCTATTATAGGGATGAGATTGTTTAGACTTTTAGGTATTTTCACTTTTATCCTTACTTAATATCTTATATATTTTTTGCAATAACTAGTACACAAATGAATTGTTTAGACTTTTGGGTATTTATACTTGAACACTTTAAGCTATTTATATTTGTATCTTATATATTTTGAAAATAGCTAATTATACAGATGAGATTGCTTAGGCTTTTCAATATCACTTTTTTAATCCTTTAAGTTATTTATATTTACTAACTTATATATTTGTAAAATAGAAACTAATATCTCGTTGTGCCCTTAAACTTGCCAACAACGTGTCCTGAAGTGTCCAAGACTGTCTCTTTAAATTTGAATTTTCAAATTTCATCATTGATATTTGTGTATAAGAAAGAAACTATGTGAAACACTACTATATATTAAATAAGATAATTCATTATTCTCAAATGATATTTTTGTTGTTGAGTCTGTTAATCCTTTTGCTTCATTGCCTTGCTGGAATATTAACCTCAACATCTTCAAATTAAATTTATCTTTTTTCGGCTGTGTTTTCAGACATGGATTATGTAAAGCCTAATTTTTGCACATGTATATTTCTAATTATATTTTAGAACATTTAGAAAAAATAATGGGGTTCATTATGCTAGTTAAATTTTATTTTAAAAATTTTAGGAGCTAATATGTTAATTTTAATTTTGACATTTAAAAGTTTAGGGATTATTAAGTTATTTAAAATATAATTTTAAAAGTTTTAGGATATAATTAATATATATATTTATTTTATTTTATTTCAAGAGGGATAATTAATGTAAATAAGTAAATAATAATAAAAATAAATAAATATATATGGCCAACATTGTTTCCTTCTTAAAGAAGGAAACAATGCAACCACACATATATGTGTATATGTGTGGTCACCCAAAAAAAAAAAAAAAAAAGTAAAAAAGAGAAGGCAAGGGCGGTGAAACTATATATATATATATATATATATATATATATATGTGTGTGTGTGTGTGTGTGTGTGTGTGTGTGTGTGTGTGTGTGTGTATTTCTACAGTTAAAAAAACAAATTCTCTCCCTTTCTCTTTCGCGGCTGTAGGTATATTTTTTTTTTTCATTCCCTCATTTATATGTATGTGTGTGTGTATATATATCGTTAAAATAAAATATATATCACGTTTAATTTATGGGACTATTTGTACGGATATGTACACATGTATAGTGGATATAGATATATCTAGTTTGTGAAAAATACGATTTAAAATAAAATTTATAAATTTTATCGAAATGATAATTTTTAGTATTTCATTGACTAATAATATTATTAACAGTCAATTAATGTTTTTCTGTAGATTAAATTATTAATAGGAAGAAATTTGTAATTGTTGTTATAGTAATTTTTGTACAGTTAATATTGACTTAAAAAATTGAGTGTTTAGTAATTTTGCATAATCAAGAAAATTTGAGAATGGGAAAGATTACATTTTAGGGTCACGCATTGCATATTAGATTTATTTAAATGAATTCTTAGTTTATGCCTTTTCGTTGTTAGGTTTACAGGCGACACCGACCACGCCAACAGTTTGACGATATTGTTTTTCAGTAGTGCAAATATCGAGGTAAGTATACTGTCTTCTATGTAAATAGTCAAATTATATTTTTGTACTAAAATGTTAAAAAGAAAAGGTTTATTAAAATGGATTATTTTATAAAGTGATACGGATCAAGTAAATTTTTAAATGCGGAAAGTGATTTTATTACTTGACTATGCCATAGTGTAATCCCCATAGGAGGGCATGTCCTGCGGGATGTTGTTGGTCCTAATAGGAGGGTCTATCCTGTAGAACATTGTATTGTGACCTGACACGATGAAAAGTCTTGCAGGTAGTTGATATCTATTGTTGTTGCTGTTATTGATGATGATAATTATCATCATGATATGGTGGTTTATACCACATGTTGGCTCTTACCATTGGAGATATTAAATGACCCTAATACTGATGGCAACCTTAGATTGCACAATTGTACAGGTTACAGTATCGTCATAACTCTCTATCATTAGGTGAAACGATCCTATGGCTAGTAGAGAAAAATGTGTGCGGTATTTTATTATATATTAAAATAATCTAATTGGTTAATTTAAATTCATTTATTTTATTGTGATGATAGCTGTGGAATTTTATTTCGGCTCAATGTGCGGTTATCTTTATATTATGTTTTAAAAAATGGTATTTGATAATTATGATTGATTCATAAGTTATTTTTATATTATGAAGACAGTAAACCGATAAAATATTTGGTCTCAAGTACCGCAGTTAGAGACGGGTTTACTACTGGCACTAGGTAGAGTTAGAGGGTGGTGTCATTTTTGAGGATTGGTAGGACTGGTGTGAACTGTGAAATGTTTAGTTTTTTTGTACTTTTGTTATGGATATTTGGTATATGTGTATTTCTGAGTTTCAAAATCAGTAAATATTTTTTTGGATTTTTTTTTTTGATAGCAGTACATGTTTATATATATATTGGTTGGATGGTTGGGTAATATCAAGTCGATGTCATGTCCAGCCTTCTGCATCGGGGCCCCAGGGTGGGGAGTAATAGTGTTTTGGTATCAGAGCTTTGGTTATAGGTTCTGTAGAAGTGCCATATTGTCTAGTCAGTAGTAGACCGTAAGCTAGGGTGTTGATAGGTTGGTTCGGCACATGAGTGGTCGTTATTTTTATTGGATTAAATAGTACATTTGCATTATACACTGTTGTTTACATTGTTGATCATTTTACTTATTGAAGTTCATTTAAGATCTTGACTATGGATCGTGAAAATAAAAGTAGTGGAAATTCTGGATCCCAAAGTGAAAGGGGTAGGACGCGGGAAAGCTTGGATGCCATCGAGCGAATTTTACAGGCTACTGTGCAATTAACAGGGTATGAGATAAAGATAATGGAATACCAGAAGGCCCAAACCGAAACAATCACTCCTCAGGCTGTACTCTTGAAAAGATTCAAAGAATTGGACCCCTCGACTTTTACAGGAACTGCGGGCCCTGTTGATGCTGAAAATTGGTTGAGGAGCATCGGACATGTATTTGAGGCAATGGGCATTACCGATGATAGCCGAGTTTCTCTTGCTACCTTACAGTTAAAAAGGGAAGTTGAACACTAGTGGGAACAAATGAAGAGGCTAATCTCAATTCGAGGTAAGGAAATCACTTGGGACCAATTCGTTACCGTGTTTAATAAAAATATTTCCTTAAATCCTATCACCGAATTATTTTGTTAGGGACTGTCCTATGACGGGTCTGATATGTTTCCGTTGTCATGAGCCAGACCACATATCTCCATATTTTCCGAAATCTGTTGCTACACCTACACCTTCTGCGAGCAGTGTGGGTAGTATTGGCCCTAGCAGTGTTTAGGGGCGTGGTAGATGATCAACCGATAGACCTCTAACTCGAAGTCGTGCATTTGCTACTACGTAGCAGGATGCCCAGGCTATCTCAGATGTAGTTACAAGTGTTGATCCTAAGATTTTGATGGAAAATTAAAGGTTGATGTTTTTGGTGAAACTAACAGTTTGATTAAGTGTTTCAGTTTATTAGTTCCAAATGATGAAGATATGATGATAAAGATGATGAAGGATTAAGAGGTTGAAGAATATGAAGATCCTAGGGAAAACAATTCAGGTTAATTTTCAACCCTTAATATCCCAATTAGGATCACACACGACACAATTTTTTTTAAATGATTTTTATAAATATGTGTGTTTTTAATAGGATCCTAATTTTCTAAATTATTTGCTCCTATGTGTAATTGAAAAAGAAATATTTATAATTGATTAAAATTGAATTTAAGTATTTAGTGGAGCTAACTAAGAAAAGAAATTGGTTAAAGGGGCGAAAACGTCAATGAGAATGAATTAAAAACGAATTTAGAAGAGGTTCTAGCATCCATAAGTCGACAGGTAAGTCGACCGAAATAAAGAAAGAAAAGTCTCTGTACCTCTCGGTCGACAGGTAGGTCAACCTGTGCTTAAATATGAACTCTCTGTATCTATAAGTCGACAGAGCAGTCGACTTGTGAAGAGAAATAAAATTCTCTGAATCTTTAGGTCGACAAATAGGTCGATCGATGGGCACATAATCTTTGGCTTGGCTACATCCTGAATCGAGCGGTTGACTGCTGATCTTGGTCGATTGACTTATGTGTCTGTTTTAGGATATTATGAAATTTCGGATTTTAATCTGAAAGTAGCCGTTACTAGTCGTTTTTTGGTTAGGATTAATGAGAGATTTTAGGTATTTAATATTATTTGAGATATCCAACACATATTATGTTATCCTTATAGATTTGGTTCATTAAGTTTGAATATTTCTTAATTTGGTACATATAGTTGTTTCTATTCTATTTAATTGTGATTGAGAAATATTTGGGAGATTTAATTGAGAAGTTTAAAAACTATAATTAAGTGAATTGAACCAGAATGAAGTCTTAATGATATAAGGGATCTATAAGAGCAATTAAGTGTCATAACAAATGAGAACTAACCGTTAGAGAGCTTATTTTAATCCCATTTATATAAACTTGCATTTTTTATATTATCAAGAGAGATTAAGAGATATTACTGAGCTTTTCTAAGAGTCATTCTTGAGAATCATTTGCTCTGAATCATTGCTGCTAGTGAATCTGAAATAACACTGCTCTAATGATTTTTTCAGTGGATTTCAGGTGAGATCTTTCCAAATTACTTTCTATTTAGTATTGCTTGATTAATTTTTTGGAATTTGATCTTTAGAAATTGTTTTTTGATTTTTTATTGAAAAATATTTTTTAAACAATTTCTTGAATTAATCTGATTACGTGCGACCCATCTTTGTTTAAAATCAGATTTTGAATATCTCATTTTTCTATCACTAGTTTTGGGATATTAATCAAGTTTTAATTTATCTGGGGTGGTAGAAGCTCCGAGTGACAAAAATCACTTGTCAATTTTTAATTGGTAAGTTGAGTGGTGGATTAAATATTGTTGGGAGTATTTAATCTAAGAGTAGCTGGTTTCAGTCTCTACCTGTAAAGAGATTGAGGTAGTAATTCTTCCTGAATTAAATTATTTTGTATGAATTTTGTAACGGTTCAATCCTTACCGGGTAAACGGATATTTGGAGTGTTTGTGAGGTTTTGATTTTTTTGCCTTTGTGTTAAAAGGAATTAAGTTGTTCTTGAGCCTGTAAAAAGTAGAGGTTATTCCTAAGCCTGTGAAAAAGAATTTGTAAAGGTTGATTCTGAGCCTGTAGAAGAATTTTTCTGAGGGTTTGGTTCCTACCTTTAAAGGAATCTTGAATTTAGTGGGTGCGATTCTCCGTAGGGTTCGGAGGACTGAATTAGCCAAGAGTAGTGTGGTGAACCAGTATAAATTTCTGGTGTGCTGCTATTTTTACATTATTTATTTTTGTTGTTTGGTGTGCACCTAGTTGATTTTATATTTCCACTATGATATAAAGATAATAATTAATTTAGGATTAAAATTAATTATTTGAGTTATTAAAGTATTTTTTCTTTAATATTTTTTAATTACCCAATTCACCCCCCTCTTGGGTATTTCACTGAGCTAACAACATGTATCATGTCTTTATATGATAGAAATGCACGTATACTTATCGATCTCGGTTCTACTCATTGATTTGTTTCGGCGACCTTTATGATGCATATAGGAAAATTTCCTACTTCTCTGTCATATGATATTATTATCTCTACCCCTGTGGGCGAGTTAGTGTGTATAAAAATAGTTTGCTTCATATTGGTGATAGAAAATTGTTGGTGAATCTATTACCCTTGAGTATTCATGATTTTGATGTGATACTGGGTATGGATTTACTATCCGTCTATCATGCCATAATCGATTGTTTTAAAAAGAAAGTTATTTTTTGTTAACTAGATTTATATGTTAAAATAAGGGGAAGGGCATCCCTGACTACACGCCAAGAATTTGAAATGCAGTACGCAAAACCCCACCTACACCTTTTACGAAACACATATAGCCTATTACATACACAATTGGACCAAGCCAAAACTACACAACAGGGGCCCTGTCAAAATAAGCATACCAACGCTTAGATCCAAAAACCAAGACACAGATATACTCTGAACACCGTATGCCAAGATTTTGGCTAGTAATAGATCACTATACTCAACCTTAGCAGCTTTCCCCCATCTTAAAAGAGAGTTGAATCTGCAATTTCTGAGAGGATAGTTGAATGAGCACAACAACATATTGTTCATGTGTAATTAGTGGTGTAATAAGAAGGCAAGAAATAGTTGTTAAGGTAGCTGTTGCTTCCTACTCCAAGAGAATAAATGCATTTACTCAGATAATTAGCATCAGAGTTTTCATTCCCGAGTAATTCCACCACTTGTGACACTATATTTTTGTAGTTATTTACTTACCCTATGAAGCTATCTCCCAATTGTTGTTTGGATTTCTCTTGGATTTTGGTGGCTGGCTATGGGAGCGAATTTGACTCCTCTAAGTATGTCTCGACCTATCGTCGTTGCATAAGGAGAAATATAATTGAAAAGACCTACTGCCGCTATACTTGATAAAGAAGTGGTCGACGCTGTTGATCTGAACTCCCACCGACTTTTCTATTGAAACCTGTTTCAAAGTGGCTTGTCAAAATGCCCTTTTATCTTACTTGACAACATAATTGCTATTGTGATTTTGTAGCAGCACAACTCAGCCGAAGATATAATAATTGGTCGGGAAATAACCTACTACCTTTTTCTACTAAAAACAACAATGAACTCCTGCAGGATCATGTCCCTGATCGACAGTGAACACTCTCAAAACCAAGGCAACACTCTACCAAAACCAAGGACGAATCATTTCCAAAATGTCACCCAAAATAAATCACACTCCACATGAAATCAATCACCCTCCAAATAAGTAGAAAACTAAAAAATCAATAAAAAAAATAGAAACACCTAATTAAACCTCAATAAAATTGACCACAAGACAATACCAATATGACAAATCAAACTACTCCAAAATTACTTTTTGGCTTACAATTCCCTTTATATCAATTCATAAATTTTCTCCTTGAACTCCAAATCTTTGACCTTCATGGGAAGTCATAGCCTTCTCCAAATCTCTATCACTTTAATTATTATCTGAAAAATAATGTTTAAACATATACTAATCTTGTGATCGGAAAAGGAAAATTTTCAAATACGATTATTATAATTCACAAAATCACCTGAATTCTTCTCCATCTGCCCTTTGAGTTTTATCTTAAAAAAACCACCTGAGATATTTCTTAGTTTTAATCCTTTAGACAAGGAATTCTTTCTTTGGTATACTACAAATGATTGATCAATACCCTCATCTCCTAACCCCTTTGGAAGATTTAACTCGCCATTGTTATTGAACTCAACACTTGGAAGATCACGAACTAGGAACCCAAGTTCCCTCCCAAGAATCCCTTCTGTTACAACAACTTTACACTTCTCACTAGTTAAGGTCAAACTTTTTTTTTTTTTTCATTGATTCTCTAAAAAAGGTTATCTTTAGCTTTTGCAACAAAAGGCTTCCTACGGTAGTTGATCTAGGGCACCATATACTTTTTGAACACTCCCAATTTCTATTATACAAATCAAAATTGATAAATTTTACCCTAATTCTACTGCCCTTGAATTCTGCGCCGTTTAAACATTTAATTGTAAATTTAGCCTGACTGATTAAACTGAATCTAACAAAGCCAAAGGTAAAATTCATACTCACCCCCCTTTGTTTAGGGACAAAAATAACTAGAATTTTCCCCAAATCTCTAAAATGAACGAAACCCTTGATTATTTATAGAAACAGGAAAATGATCGACAAAGAGGGTAAACACTTTACCTCGATTTGAGAGAGAATACTTGTTCCACCAAGAATTTCTTCCACTTTGTGCCATCCCAAATTAGAAGTCAAGCCGTTGGTGAGTAGATTCGGGGACAATGGTAAACATAGTGTAGGCACCACATTTTGTCCCGCCTAAGTAGTGTTGAATTGAAAGTACAAGTTCAGATAAACTTTAAACTTAGGTTTAAAGATAATGAATTTATACTATGGATCACTCTAGATAATTCAAAAAAACCATAAAAACATAAGAAAACATAAAGAGCTGTTGAATTTGACTAAATTCGGTAAAGTAAAAGTTTCAGGTCAACCTCGAAATTTCTAAAATTAAAGGGAGACTAAGATAACATTATTAAATGTTGATTCATTAAATCACCTCTAATATGAATACTAATTAGTTACTACCCTTTACTTATATGAAATTTCACCAAATTGCCTCGGTTACCTACTTTGAGCCTTAGAACATTTCCTATCACCGGTTTTATCTCTTTGACACCAAAAATATTTGTTTAAATTATTGTTTGAAGTACTAATACCATTAAAAAAAAATCCAAAATACCTAAATCAAGGCATGAAAATGTCATGACAAATCCAAGTTACACAAGTAACTAAGGATTAGGACTCGGTTTGACATTGACCAAACCAAAGTTGTCTTGACAAACCATCAAGGCCCATTGAATCAAGGGCCTGACCCACCATTTAATGACTCATGAATGAGAATTAAAATGACCAAGACAGCCCTAGGATATTCTATACAAAATATCTTGGGAAAGAACTAAGTCACTTAAGAGGTAACTAACCGTTATCGAAACTAAACTGGTTTGGTTCGCCACCTAAGCAAGGAATTTAATGAGAATTGAATGCCCATCCCATCAAGAATACAAGGTCTAAGTTTTAGTATAGTGTGATCGTTAAGATTGGGTTATCGTATCTACAGGGATTGGTGTCGTACTATCGAATACCGCGTTTGTCGTGACCTAACTTTATCTAGGCTAAAAACAAATGTATTTAATTAATTAAACTAATAATAATATAACCTAAATTAACTACATTAATATACTAATATGTTTTAGGGTAAATAATTGCCTAGGGATTAACGTGTTTACAAATATGTATTCGATCTCGATTTACTCACATTTACGGTGTTCGACCTACTTGACAATCTCGGTAAGTAAACTCCACGGCCACCTTTCCTGAGTGTAAGACGGGGGAATATATGATTTCGAGTCAATGAAGAAGTCTCCCTCAACGTCTTAACGACCATAGGTCATGTGAGTCTCGCCTAGCGTCATTGATTGCACACAATCCAACTCCCAATCAGGTCATTGGATCGTGCGTTGTATTTACCCTATTGACAATCTCCGTTCTAAAACTCCCTCGTCACCTCTCTCGAGTGTAAGACGGGGGATATAACGCGACTTCGAGTCAAAGAAGAAGTCCCCCTCAATGTATTAACGACCCTAGATCATGTGAGTCTTGCCCCAACGTCATCGATTATCCACAATTCAAACCCCGACCGGGTTATAAAATCGTGGTGTTTGTTTACCCTAATCCAAATCCTGGGTTTGTCAAAACCCCGTATTCTCCATTTATCTAACTAAGCATGATAAACAAACAATACGATAAATACAATCAAACTACGAATGTACTTTATCTGCTGGTTTATGGGCGGGCATTTTACCAGAGGTTTCTAATCTACCCTTGTGTGATTCCGGGAGAACAAACATAAACGCAACACTGAAATCATTCAAACAAACATATTTATAAATTAAGTGTTAATCCCTATACAATCCATGTTTAGCTATGGCCTTAACCACATTTACAATGAAATAACAAGCTAAACATGCTCACATGATCCTAAGTTAAAGAAATAAGGAAAAACAATCGAAGAACTTAGCCTCGTCCGAAGATAAACCGCTAAGAACACTCAACGATCGATTCGTCGTCTTCTCCACTTCGAGATGTAAGCTCCACCTCTAAAACTCCTAAACCCTAGCCTAAATATAGCTTAAGGTGCCCAAATGTCCATGGGGTTCACAAGGAGGGGAGAGGGAATGGTATTTATAGGCAAAATATCTACAAAATATTTAATAAATATCTAGGTCTGTGCAGAGGGTTTCCGCCTAGGCGAAGGGTTCCACCGCCTAGGTGGAGGTAGGTTGGTTTGGCTAATCTCCTAAGTGAAGAAGTAGGTGGTGGACTTAGAAATATTTCTGCTGGGTTTCTACCTAGGCGGAGGAATTCACCGCCTAGGCGGTGGGCTGTCAGTAGCCTTTGGTTATTCTAAGCTTCTTCACCGTCTAGGCGGTGGTTTGAACGCCTAGGCAGTAGGCCTGTTTCACATTTTTGCCTCCAAGCTTGTTTATCCACCATAACTTCAACCGCTTTTGGTTCGATCTTATCGTTTTTACTCCAGTTTTCTATCTTTTTGCCCCCACACGCCTGATTTATACAAAAAGTATGAAAACTAATTAAAACATAATAAAATACTATATAAACGCTCGAAAACTAACTTAATTCAGTTTGAAAATATGTAGGTATATTACACCTATCAATGCACTCACTGAACTTGACTACATCGCCGATCCTGACGAGGTAACAACCTCGATTTGTGGAAAGGTGGTCGAATGGTCTATTGTGAGAGCGATTTAGATAACCTTTTTTTACCAAAGAGCTTGAGACGCCCCTAAAAATTTGGCACCACTTCATCTGTGCCAAGATGGCACCCACTTCTCATCTAACCAAAGTAACCAGAGAATGGGCATTGATGTTGTATTGTATTCAGAATTATTTGTCAATTAATGTTGGGAGCTAGATTTGCACCGCCATACGCTATGTTGCAAACAATCTCGCGGTTGGTCTTCCATTTTCGACCTTTCTAATGGAATTTATTGAGACAGGGAGTGTTATCACAGATGGTCAAGAGGTGATTCAGCCCAAAAATCTTCTTAATGATAAGGCGATCAATCGTATCCTCAAGAGTGAGAACGAGGTAGATGATGCAATAGGCCCATCCCAATCACCTCCACCACGAGTTGTACCCCGCACTTCCTCATCTGATATGTATGCATTACTTCAGTATCACAAAGTGCAAATTGACACCTTAGTGGCTTAACAAGCGATCTACGAACAATACATGTAGTCTTGAGCGGACTATAAACACCAATGGTATTTCCAGAAAGCAGAATATGATACTACTTGTTATTAAACAATGGGTCAAATGTTCACCCAATTCGACTTGCAGATGGGACAAAGTATGTCGAACTTCTCTTAGATACCACTATTCCCTGATAGTCTTCGGTAGCCATATTAGCCGTACCCGCCACCACCACCACCACAATACCAGGATAAGAACCAATAAGAGGCGAGACATTGGCTCTCGCCTCCCAGGTATGTCCTTCCATTCCTTTCTCATTATAAATGGTCTTTATATATATATATATATATATATCATTGAGGGCAATGATTGGTTTTAATCTGGGGTGGATAACATACTTCGTTGGGTGTGTTTTGATTTTTTGTTTTCATGTTAAAAAAAATTAATTTTTTTTTTGTTTAAATTGTTGAGTTGTTCTCCAAGTCTCGATGATTGTCAACCAATGATGAAATTATCTCCTATATGGCTTTTCGAGGTCCTATGTAATGTGTCCCTTGTGCCTGCTTTAAGAAATTTGTCTGTTTTTGTATAAACTTCAATTGTCGAAATTCTAGAACATCACAAGGGATCACATTACATTAGAGATCGAATCGATAGGAGACGTTGAGGATAAAAGACTGATCATTGGGACAATGCGGAATACTCAACAATTGTTTAAGGATTTATTTGGGTGTTTTTTTTAGTTTTGCATTTTTTTTTTTTTTTTTATTTTGCTCGGGACTAGCAAAAAGTTAAGTGTGGTAGTATTTGATAAATGGATATTTCATCATTATATCGTCATAGTTTTGTGTTAGTTTTGAGTGAATTTTAGTGGTCATATTGTTAGTTTTTATAATATTTAGCTTTATTGTGTAGGTATTAAGAAAAATAGAAAAATAATAAAAAAATGGACAAGCAACAACTCGGCACTGCAGCAGGAAAATATTTCTTGCAATTTGGCACTGTAGCACCAATCAGATGGTGCTGCAGTGGGACCTACTACACATTCACGCTGCAGGTCTAACCCTTCTAACGGAATTAATTTTGAAACAGCGCTAGAGCGAGGATGGTGGGGCTACAGTGACAATCTATGGATCATAGACATTCTGAAGGATATGTGGGATATTTTCAAGAGGAAAGAATGGGGGATTGATAGGAGCCAGACCGGGATAGAGATAAGGAACACAGATCGCAGATTTGGGGACGAACTAAAAGAGATTGGAGGATTTTTGAAAAGCGGAACTACTCTACGAACCACATTTCGCTTTATTTTCTACTCCATCTATCTTTTATTTTAGATCTTGGTTTGTTTTCAGTTGATTTTGAAAATTGAACATGTATTCCTCATGTGTTATAGTGGATCTATGAACGATTATGCGTAACTAAACTTCTATTGTCTAGGGATTAATGTAGTTCACCTGTGGAATGTATTGGTAATAAGATATTTAATATAGGCTTAAGTCGTAATTTTTCCTTGTATTTATTAGAAGAGTGTTAATATATCATGATTTTTTAACAAACAAATTTAAAATTGATTTTATTTGTACTTATACTTATTAAAAAATTTATAGAGCAAGAAATTTTTATTTATTTGAAGTATGTCATGAATTTATACAAATCAATTTTTTATTTTTTTATTTTTTTAAACTTTTAAAAGTTTATAATTATTAAAAAAAAAAATTATAAATAAAAATGTAATTTTTATTTTTAAAAAATATTGAGGGGGATTTCAGTCTATAGTGGAATGGATTGAATTTTTGCCACTGCTTCCAACCAAATGGATTCATAAATTTAAGATGTTAATTATTTAATTGTCAAATTAATTGAATCAGTATTTATATTTCAAAATATCTTTGCATTTTTTTTTTTTGGAAAAATAGTCAAATCATAATATATAGATGGGATGGTATTAAATGCCAAAAAGAAATATTAAAAGGATATTAATTGATTTAAACAAATGAATATCACCTTCTTTTTTTTTTTTTTTTTTTGCGATTTTAATTTTCATGTTGGTTTAGGCAGAATATATGAGAAGATGACATGTGGAATAGGCGGAGTCACCTGAGTCTCTAGACCCACCTTGGCAGGGAGGATGAGCTATTAAGAAAGATATCAAAAAACCGCTCAACAGAAAAAAGATTGCTCAGCCGAACTGAGACAATAGATTGTCACTAGCAACATAGGGTTCAGGAGGAGGGGGACTTGTCCGTTGATGAGCTGGAAACATTACTGAAGGGGACTGAGATTCCATTAACCTTGGACATCTTAGAAGCACCTTTGTCAGATAAGTTCGACCCAGCTAAGTTTGAAAAATATGATAAGAAGAGGGATCTAGTTGATCACATTAGCTAGTTTAGGCATATGATGGCACTTTACGAAGCAAATAATTACGCATTTTGCAGAGCCTTTGCTACCACTTTAAAAGGATCTACCTTAGAGTGGTTACACAAACTGTCGTCTAACTCCATCTTGTCATTTACTGTGATCTTAGAAGCAAGTGTACGAGGTTAAAGTTTTAGTATAATGTGATCTTGAAAGATTGGGTATCGTATCCACAGGGATTGATTGTCGTTATTATCGAGTACCGTGTTTATCATGACCTAACTTTATCTAGGTGAAAACGAATGTATTTAATTAATTAATTAAACTAATACTAATATAACCTAATTTAAGCTATACTAATTATACTAATACGAGATAGTTAGGGGATGGATTATCTAGGGATTAACTTTATTTACTTAAGCGCGTTTGATTTCGTTTAGTTTACAATAACGGCGTTTGACCTATTTGACAATCTCAGTTCGTAAACTCCCCCGCTACCTCTCCCGAGTGTAAGATGAGGGAATACACAACTTCATGTCAACGAAGAAGTCCCCCTCAACGTTTGAATGACCCTAGGTCACATGAGTCTCACCCCAATGTTATTGATTGCATACAATCCAACTCTCTCCCGAGTAATTGGATCGTCGCGTTGTGTTTACCCTATCGATAATCTCAGTTCGTAAACTCTCCCGCCACCTCTCCCGAGTGTAAGATGGGGGAATATGCAACTTAGTGTCAACGAAGAAGTCCCCCTCAACGTCTTAACAACCCTAGGTTACATGAGTCTTGCCCCAACGTCATCGATTGCCCATAATCCAACTCCTTCATGGGTTATTGGATCGTCACGTTATTTAACCTAGTCCGAATCTGGGGTTGTCAAACCCCGTATTATCAATCGATATATCTAAGCATGATAAACAAACAATACGACAAACATAATCAAACTAGCAAAGAACAATCATTAAAGATACACAACTCAAACAAAACTACGTTTTCATAAATAATATTAATCCCAAATATAATCCACATTTAACTCATGGTCATAACCGTTTATACATTGAAAAGCGAGCTAAACATGCTCAAACAAATATAGAAGTTAAGAAATAAAAGGAAAAATGGATGAACTTAGCTAATATCTGAAGATTAGCCGCTAAAACCGTCCGCCGATCACTTCTCCTTCTCCACATGGTAATCTTCTCCTTCGGATTTGTTTGAGCACTCCCCATACTCTCTCTATATTCTAAACTAAACCCTAAGGGCTCTAATGGCTGGAGAGTGCAAAGGAGAGGGGTTTAAATAGGCAAAATATCTAAAATAAATATCTAAATCTATGTAGAGGTCACCGCCGTGGTGGTGAGTAGGTCGGTTAGTTGATCGCCTAGGCAGTGAAGACAGCGGTGGACTTGGTTGACATCCTGTATTTTCACCGTCGCGGTGATGGATCCACTACTATGGTGGACGTTCAGTAAGATAAGCCATTCTATGCATTTTCACCGCCGCTGCGGAGGTCTGGACGCTGCGGCGGTGGGCTTCTTTCAAAATATTGCCGTCTTGCTCGTTTTTCTACCATTCTTCGATCGTTCTTGGTTTGATCTCATCGTTTATGCTCCAGTTTCCTATCTTTTTGCCCCACACACCTGATTTATACAAAAAGTATACAAACTAATTAAAACGTAATAAAATAAATATAAAAACTACTCTAAAACTAATAAAACCGATTTGAAAATATGTAGGTAAATTACACCTACCAAATACCCCCAAACTTAAAATTTTGCTAGTCTTCGAGCAAAACACACACATGAAAATTAAAAACACAACTAAATGAAATAACATACAACCTAAAACAATCTAAGCATAACGATATGCGAGTTTTGAATCCTTCTAACGACCAAGTCATTTTCCCCTCAATAACCGCCAGTCATATCGATTTCAGGCGGTAAAACACATCATGTGGTTCTAGAATTTTGACATGCAATAATGGTGAACGCCATTCTAGATCCTGTAAACGTGTTTGTGCTAGACTCAATAATATAACTATACAACGACCGGATTGGATTATCCACCAACGAAATTCATGACTTAGACCGTATAGGACTAGGATTTTCATATGCCTGATTGGGGTCCACTCTCCACTAATGTAGGCTTAGAAGTTCATAAAGATCAGAAGGACTTGGTTCAGTTATGGAATATTTGGCCAAGGGTATTTCGGAATAGAAAACGGGTTAACATTGTTTACTTAACATTACCCAAGGCTCAACGCTTGGCATATTCACTCTCGAATCCCCATATAAAAATTGGAAACAATTCTAAATAAACATTTTAGACCGACGTACTCACTTGTTAAAAGAAACGTAAATTTTTATTTTTTTATTTTTTACGAACCACACCCCCAACCTTATTCGATTATTATGATTTCACGGGTGTGGTAAAGACGAACAAAAAATAATAAGTGAGTACTCGAATACCAAACCAATCTGAAGTTCGCCCTAAACCCAATTGCGCACATCAAGAAGCATTTGCAACTGCTAGCTTGATTCACTCAAATTTGTGCCTTCGGTTAAGCGATAAAGGTTTGGAAAAAAATTCAATTGGCTAGGGTATTTGTTTAGTGTTCAGAATTGAATTGTCATTAAGGCTTCGACAGGGTAATGGGGGATAAACATATTACAGGGTAGGCTTAAAAAGGCTCAAGCAACAAAACGATTGCCTAAATCACGTCTCCTAAACTACCTCGCCTAGGATTTCGCCTCAAGCTTCCCCTCAATTAGGTTCTAGAATCCTTAATTTGTCATGAATTTGGCTAATCGATAATCGTCCTCAAATCAATGGAATAGAAATACATTGAGTCTATGTGCTCGTGCAAATTAGGATCTACAATAACTTTTAGCAAAAAACATTATCAAGTACACAGAACACACATGCATAGGTATTACCCTTGACCTCGAAAACAACCAGAGGATAATATCATCATTGGGTAACGGCCCAGATGAATGCAAAACTCAGCATGCAACAATAACACAAACATAAACATATTCTAACCTAAACAAACATGCACACAAGAAAACAATAAAGCATTTAACATATTATACTAAATACTACACATCACTTTCGAACTCAAAACGAAAAGTGTCCTCAGCAAACCCAATCATCATTCTCAACATATAGGAAATTAAAGCATGCTGACGAAGGGGGTTTAGAACACGTACCTGGGAGGCGAGAGAATCTCACCTTCGAATAAATTTGGCTGTGACGGATTTAATTTATTTGACTTGGGTTGCCTTCCAAGAAGCGTGTGGTTTAATATCCTCGGCCCGATATATTCAGAACACCCTCAAGCTTGGTGAGATTTTGCTTTGCTCGACTCGATCTTTCAACGACACGCCTCAGTGGCTTATGTGCGTGGCCACGCACCATAAAACAGCTTGGAATCCTGTTGAAAGGAATGCATCAATACATGTCGATCTAGCATCGGCAATTACATTTCATAAGAAACAAAAACAAAACTACAAAACAAAAATTATATACAAAAGAAATGTCTAAAGTAAAATTGGGTCATTTACTCACAATATCGACAATAACTCTATAACACAATCCCTAGCAATGACACCAAAAACTTGTATGGCGAGCGTTTGTCACACGCTCGCATATTGACTACTCGCAAGTGTACGAGGTCAAAATTTTAGTATAATGTGATCTTGAAAGATCGGATATCATATCCTCAAGGATTGGTTGTCGTTATTATCGAGTACCATATTTATCATGACCTAACTTTATGTAGGCGAAAAAGAATGTATTTAATTAATTAATTAAACTAATACTAAGATAACCTAATTTAAGGTATACTAATTATACTAATATGAGATAGTTAGGGGATGAATTATCTAAGGATTAAATTTATTTACTTAAACATGTTTGATTTCGTTTTAGTTTACAATAACGGAGTTCGACCTATTTGACAATCTTAGTTCGTAAACTCCCCCGTCACCTCTCCCGAGTATAAGACGGGGGAATACGTAACTTTGTGTCAACAAAGAAGTCCCCCTAAACATCTTAACGACCCTAGGTCACGTGAGTCATACCCCAACGTCATTGATTTCACACAATCCAACTCCCTCCCGGGTTATTGGATTGTCGCGTTGTGTTTACCCTATCGATAATCTCAGTTTGTAAAATCCCCTACCGCCTCTCCCGAGTGTAAGACGAGGGAATACACGATTTCGTGTCAATGAAGAAATCCCCCTCAACGTCTTAATCCGGGGTTGTCAAACCTCGTATTCTCGATATATCTATCTAAGCATGATAAACAAACAATACAGCAAACACAATCAAACTAGCGAAGAACAATCATTAAAGAAACACAACTCAAACAAAACTACATTTTCATAAATAATATTAATCTCATATATAATCCACGTTTAACTCATGGTCATAACAGTTTATACATTGAAAACCAAGCTAAACATGCTCAAACAAATATAGAAGTTAAGAAATAAAAGGAAAAATGGATGAACTTAGCCAATATCTGAAGATTAGCTGCTAAAACCATCCACCGTTCGCTTCTCCTTCAACGCGTGGTAATATTCTCCTTCGAATTTGTTTGAGCACTCCCCATACTCTATCTATATTCTAAACTAAGCCCTAAGGGCTCAAATGGCCGGAGAGTGCAAATGAGAAGGGTTTAAATAGGAAAAATATCTAAAATAAATATCTAAATCTGTGCAGAGATCACCGCCACGGCGGTGAGTAGGTCGGTTAGTTGATCGTCTAGGCGATAAAGACAGCGGTGGACTTGGTTGTCATCCTGTATTTTCACCGCCGCAGCGGTGGACGTTTAGCAAGATAAGTCATTCTCTGCATTTTCACCGCCGTGGCGGAGGTCTGGACGCTGCAGCGGTACGCTTCTTTCAGAATATTTTCGCCTTGCTAATTTTTTCACCTTTCTTCAATCGTTTTTGGTTCGATCTCATCGTTTATGCTCTAGTTTCCTATCTTTTTGCCCCACACACCTGATTTATACAAACTGTATAAAAACTAATTAAAACATAATAAAATAAATATAAAAACTACTTTAAAACTAACAAAATCGGTTTGGAAATATGTAGGTAGATTACACCTATCAGTGGCCTTCACCGCTACAGCGGTGAAAAGTCAGTGAACCTACTAACTTCCCACTGCTGCAGCGGTGATTCCCACTACTGAAACAGTCTGGCTCCAGGTGGCTTATATATTTCTTGATATGTTTGAGATATTTTGGACCCCTACTTGATCACCACTTTCCCAAACACCCTTAGGACATTTTTGGGAGTATTTTTGGAGATCCAAGACATATCAACCAAGAGGAGATCACAAATCCAAAAAGAGAAAACCATCTCGGAGCGGTTTTAGCGAACGTTCTTTAGATAATGGCTAGTCTCCTTCGTTTCCCTCTTTATTTCTTAGTTTGGTTGATAGTTTTGTTCATGTTTAGTTTGTATACTGTTGAATATTGGGCTATGGTCATGTGTAGTTAAACATATATTATTTAGGGGTTGATATATTTCATGAAAACGAGTTTTGAATGAATCGATGTTTTGTTACCAGTTGTTTATCATTATCCGATTGTGTTTACTGTTTTATTACTTCCATAACATGTTTGTTATGGTATTGTAGTTTGTTTGAGAATACGAGATTTGACACTCGGGAAAAGTAACCCCAAACTTGGATTAGGGTTTAAACACAACGTGACGATCTAATGACTTGGGAGAGTATTAGAAAGTATGCAATCCATGAGGTTGGGGCGAGACTCATGTGATCAGTGTCATATAGATGCTAGATGGGGACATCGTTGACGCGAATTCGTATATTCATTCACTTTACACTCGGGAGAGGTAGTGAGTAAGATTTTGATACTTAGATTATCGGATAGTGTGAATGTCGTTAATGTAAACTAGATTGAATCGAACACGATTAAGTGAACAAAGTTAATCCCTAGACAATATTTTCCCATTAATGTCATAGTAATATTATAGTTTAATTAATTAATTTAGTTTAATTTATAATTATTATAAAAACCCTAAATTTGAGTCGCCTAGATAAAGTTTGGTTATGACAATCGCGATACTTAGTGACGATCTAATCCAATCCCTATGGATACGACAACCCTTACTCTTCCAACTATACTAAAACTTGACCTGTACACTTACGGTGAAAGTAGCGACGTAATATTCCGCTACCAAGTTTTTGGTGTTGTTGCCGGAGATTGATTTTTAGATTATTATTGATATTGTGAATAAGTAACTTGATTTTAATTTAGGCATTGATTTTGTTTATAATTTTTGTTTTTAGTTTGTTTTTCATGCAGGGTACTTGAAGATGTCTCATCAACGAGTACTGTTGCATTTCTTTCAACGAGATTCTGAGCCGTTTTATTGTGCTTGGGATCGATACAAGCCGCAACAAGAACGTAGGTTGAAGGAGGAAATTGTACCACCTTATTCGACCAATTAACCGCGGACGAAGCCTATCGGTTGTTGGAAGATATGGTGGAGCTTGATTTTCAGAATTAGAATTATTCAACAAGTTATCAAAACTTGGGGGATAATTCCAACATTTCGACGCCATAGATTGACACCCCAAACTAGCCTTTGGGTCTTTTCCCCACCCTAGAAGAAATGTTCACTGAATTTATAGGGGAAACTCAGGCTTTCTGGAGGGAAACGAATAACTGTCTCAACGAGTATAAGGATCATCTTGACAATATTGAGACGACCTAAGCTAAAATTGATGCGACCGTAACGTCTCCTCAGACATAAATCGGTCAGCTTATCTGCTATTTTGAGGTTGAGTCAGAAATGGTGGCACTAAGCGATACACTCGCCACATTCAGTGATAGCCACCACGAGAAACCGGATACAAGCGGGAGGAACTTGGGTTCGTATATTGAAGATGATTCGAAAGAGGACGAGGCTCAAGAATTGTTTGTAGATGATAAATCAGAAGATGATTTTGAGTACTCACCTCTTGAGACGATCACATCTATGAGGATCCGATGTGGCTGTCCTCCTCCACTTCCAACTCCATTTATCCAAGGCAACCAAGCACATATACTAGAGCAGAGTCGAGTTGAAAGTACAGGCCAAACAACGCTAAATCTCACCAATCTTGAGAGCATTTTGAATCAAGACCCATATGTGGTATTGTATGACACATACTATGGGCATAAGCCGCTCTTTGACGAGCCCTTCTCCATATCAAGCTGAGGACATTAAACCAAGCGCTTCTTGGAAGGCAACCTAAATTTTCAAAATAAATTAGAGCATCACTACCAATTTCACTTGGAGACGAGATTGTCTCCCTCCCAAGTATGTGTTCTAAACTCCCTTCGTCGGCATGCTATATTTCAATTGTTGAGATCAATGATTGGTTCATTGTGGACATTGACTGTTTTAAGTTTGGGGGGGATGTTTAGTATGTTTATGTATTGTTAGTTTTGTTAGTTTAGTTTAATTGTATGCATGTTTGTTTGTGTAGTGTGTTTATGTTTGTAGTTGTTGTTTTGTGTGTTGAGTTTTGTAATTCTTCTGGGCCATTACTCGATGATGATATTATCCCCTAATTATTTTTCAAGTTCAAGTGTAATTCCCATTCATGTGTGTTCTATGTGCTTGACATGTCGTTTTGGTAAAAGTTATTGTAGATCCTAATCTGCACGAGCACGTAGACTCAATGTATAGCTATTCAATTGATTTGAGGCCGATTATTCATTAGCCAAATTCCTGATAATTTTAAGGATTCTAGAACCTGATTGGGGGAAACTTGAGGAGAAATCCTAGGCAAGGTAGTTCAGGAGACATGATTTAGGTATTTATTTTGATCGCTTGAGCCGTTGAAGCCGACAATGCTATATGTTTTATCCCTTGTTACCCTGTCGAAGCTTGTACGTTGTTTCAATTCTAAACACATAACAAATACCCAGGGTAATTGATTTTTTTCCAAACCACTGTCGCTAAACCTAAGGCACAATTTGAGTTGAAATCAAGTTAGTATTTTTATGCTACTTGAGGTGAGCGGTTGAGTTTAGGGCAAACTTTTGATTGGTTCGGTATTTGAGTACTCACTTGTCATTTTTCTATCGTTTTCCCACACCCTTGAAATTATGAAAATCAAATAAGTTTGGGGGTGTGATATGTTAAAAAAAAAAAAAACATATGTAAATATAGTTTTATTTTAGTTTCTTTTGACAAGTGAGTACGACGTTCTTAAATGTTTGTTCAGGGTTGTTTCAAATTGATCATAAAGGGATTCGAGAGTGATTGAGTGCCAAGCCTTGTGCCTTGGGTATTGTTGAGTTAATGACATTAACCTGTTTTATATTCCCGATATACCCTTGACCATTTTCCAAAAATCAAACCAAGTCCTATTGATCTTTTTGAATTTCCAAGCCTACATTAGTGGAGTGTGGAACCCAATTAGGTATATGGATATTCTAATCCTTTATGGTTTTAGTCATGAGCTTTGTTGGTGGATAATCCAATCCGGTTCTTGGATGGTTGTATAATTAAGTTTTCGCAGACACAATTGAACAGGATCCAGAATGGCGTTTACCGATATCGAATGTTGAAATTCTAGAACACCACATAGTGTGGTTTGATTTTTGAACTCGATATGATTAGAGGACGTTGAGAGAAAACCTTGTGGTCGATTAGTTGAATTTATAACTCGCATGTCGTTATGTTTAGGTTGTTTATGTTTTTATTTGTTTTTTGTATTTAAGTTCGTTAATTAGTTGTAGTAGTTTGTTTTATTGTGTGAGTGTTTTTACTGAAAGACAAGTTAACGTTTGAGTTTGGGGGTATTTGATGAGTGGTTTATTTACCAATAGATCAAGTACTTTTAGATTCAAATATTTGTGTGTTTTCAACCATTTTTGTTAGTTTAATGTGTGTTTGTATTGTTTTATAGGCTTTTGAATAAATGGGTAAAAAGGTGAAAAGCTAGTTTAGGTACAGTAACTTCAAGGACAAATTTAGACACAATTTCATTTTATTTTGGGAAAACGCAAAACATGGAAGTTTTATATATATATCTTAGATTTCTATAGGTTTTTGAATCATCTCAATCGGAATTCGGAGGAGAAAGTTACGTCCAAAAGACCACCGCTACAGCGGTGAAGAGTCAATGAACCTACTGACTTCCTATCGCTACAGCGGTGAAGAGTTAATGAACCTACTGACTTCCTATTGCTACAACGGTAATTCCCACCGCTTCACCATTCCGACACCAGGTGGCTTAGATATGTTTTTATATTTTTGAGATATTTTGGACCCCTATTTGATCACCTATTTCCTCATCACCCTTAGCACATTTTAGGAGTATTTTTGGAGCTTCAAGACATATCAACCAAGAGAAGATTACAAATCTAAGAAGAGGAAATGATCTCAGAGCGGTTTTAGTGGATGTTCTTCAGATAACGACTAGTCTCCTTTGTTTTTATCTTTATTTCTTAGTTTGGTTGGTAGTTTTGTTTATGTTTATATTATATATTTTTGAATATTGAGCTATGGCCATGTGTAGCTAAACATATATTGTTTAGGGGTTGATGTATTTCATGAAAACATGCTTTGAATGAATCGATGATTTGTTAACGGTTGTTTATCATTATCCGATTGTGTTTACCATTTTATTACTTCCATAGTATGCTTGTTATGGTATTGTGGTTGGTTTGAGAATACGGGGTTTGACACTTGGGAGAGATAACCCCGGATTCGGACTAGGGTTTAAACACAACGTGACAATCTAATGACTCGGGCGAGTATTAGAAAATATGCAATCCATGAGGTTGGGGCGAGACTCATGTGATCAGTGTCATATAGACGCTAGATGGGGACATTGACATTGACGCGAAGTCGCATATTCATTCACTTTACACTCGGGAGAGGTAGTGAGTGAGATTTCGATACCTAGATTATCGGATAGTGTGAATGTCATTAATGTAAACTAGATTGAATCGAACACGATTAAGTGAACAAAGTTAATCCCTAGACAATATTTTTCCATTAATGTTATAGTAATATTATAGTTTAATTAATTAATTTAGTTTAACTTATAATTATTATAAAAACCCTAAATTTGAATCGCCTAGATAAAGTTCGATTATGACAATCGCGATACTTAGTGACGATCTAATCCAATCCCTGTGGATACAACAACTCTTACTCTTCCTACTATATTAAAACTTGACCCGTACACTTGCGGTGAAAGTAGTGATATAATATTCCGCTACCAGACACCAACCTCATCATAGATGCCTTTACCTTGGGATTACGGCATGGTCGATTCCAAGATTCACTTACAAAGCGCAACCCGAAAAGTATGACTGGGCTGATGGAGAGGCCCTATATAAAACTAGAAGACATCATGTGCGCGAGGGAAGACAGGCTATCAACAATAGAAAACTCTAGATCTAGCGAGAAGGACAACCAAAGAACCAAGGGTAGTACCTCGAACAGGTAGAGAGAGCGTCCAAGAAACTTAGCATTAAGAGCAGAAGCACGTGAAGAGCAAAACCTTCTAGGTTTACGGATGCGGATCTCTAAAATTCTTCATAAAATTTGTTTGTCCAAGGTGATTCAGTGACCTCCTAGAATCCAAACAAAGTCTAACACAATGAACAAAGCCAAGTACTACGAATTCCATAAGTATCATGGACATAACACAAACAATTGATGGGACCTCCAAAAGAAAATCAAACAGTTGATTGACATGGGCTAGTTATGTGGCTATTTTCAAGAGTAGACAAGGGAAAGGAAGAGGTCGAGGAGCGAAAATCATCACAAGAACTGTGACAAAGAATAGAAAGACGATGGCCCTAAGAACGCTCATAGAGTCATTTACATGATCAACGCTGCTGGTCCGTTTACTAGAGAGACGAACAGCGAACGGAAGAGGAAAGTTCGTGAGCCAGTGGTAGAAAAATTTTACAAGGAGGCAATGTATTTGGTTGAGAAGCCCAGGCCAATCATCACGTTTAATAATGAGGATTGTAAATGCATAAACCATTCTCACGAGGATGCCTTGGTAATAAAGCTTTGGAACTCCATCTTTAAGGTAAAGAAAATCCTAATAGACATGAGTAGTTCTACCAACATTATTTTCGTCAACAAGCCTAAACAAATAGGTGCGCTCAAATCAAATATTGGGTCGATCCAAATGGTAATTGTTGGGTTTAATGGTGATTTAAGCTCTCCTAAAGGGAAGGTCACCTTATCTATCACAACAAATAAGGATGAGGATGGATTCACCAAGGCTACAAAGTTCATGGTAATGGATTCCACATTTGTATAATGCCATCCTAGGACAACTTTGGCTCCATGTGATGGGAGTTATAGCATCTACGTTTCATTAGTGCATTAAGTATGCAAAGGATGACAATGTGGTTATCATCTGAGGAGACTAGGTAGCATCTAGGCAGTGTTTTGTGATAGCTATGAAGAGGAAAAAGGCAATCCAATAACAATTAAATCTAGAGCTCGTGAGAGCTCCACCTAATAGCCCGACTCAAGAGAGAAGATTTTTTAGAACATCCCAATGTCCTTCAACCAACTGAGCGGGTATGAGAAGTAGCCTTTGACCAAGGGATGAAGAAGTTGATGATAGGTATGTTCTTAAGCCAATGTGAAGAGGAAAAACTCAAGTAGTTACTTGAAAAACGTCTGGACGTGTTTACCTAGGCACCAGAAGATATGAAAGAAATCAACCCTGAGGTGGAGTTTCATCGGCTCGATATCTCAAGATTTTAATTGCTAGTTAGGTAAAACAGAATGATATTCATCCCAGAAAAGAAAAAGGTGTTTGAGTCAGAAGTACATAGGTTGCTTGGAATAGGGTATGTAAGGGAAGTGATCTACCCTAGGTGGCTAGCCAACCCAGTGCTGGTCAAGAAGAAGAATGGAAAATGGAGAATATGTATGGATTTTACTGACCTTAACCAAGCATGCCTAAAGGATTGTTATCCGAGCTGTTATCCATGATAGATGCTTATTCAAGATATAATCAAATCAGGATATACCACCAAGATAAGGAATGAACGACCTTCATCACCCCCAAGAGGTACATACTGCTACAAAGTGATGCCTTTCGGTTTAAGAAATGTAGGGGCAACTTATCAGTGACTCTGAACTGCATGTTCCAAGAAAAAATTGGAATAACTATGGAGGTCTACATAAATGACATGCTGGTTAAGAGTGCCAAGAAGGAGGATTACCTGACACATTTGGAAGAAGCTTTCGCGATACTACAAAAGTATTATATGAAGGTGAATCTCGAAAAATGCACTTTTGGTGTAATGTTGGGCAAGTTTTTAGACTTCATGGTAAATAGGACGGAGATTATAGTCAACTCATGACATAAAAAAGTTGTCCGAAACACGAAGTCCCCTACAACGATACAGGAGGTTTAGGTGCTAACAGGAAGATTGACGGCTCTAAATAGGTACATCTACGAATTTACAGATAGATTGTAATACCCCGTAAATTTATATTTTTGAAAATTATATTTTACAAGTTAAATATTTTTGGGATATTTTTATATATTATGAAAAGTTATGATAAAAGTAAATATTTTATGAATTTGGGGTTAAAAATGTAATTATTTGGTTTAATAGGAATTAATTAAAAACTAAGAGGTGCTAAGTATACCATCGTCGCGGTGTGCATAGGTACTCACAGATTCAAAGAGTTCAGTACTACTTCACCGGCTGACTTATCGGTCGACTTGTTGATTCAGAGAGTTCAGTCTTCTTGGCCGGTCGACCTGTCGGTCGACTTAGAGATACAAGATGTTACATCTTCCATGTTCGGTCGACTTACCAGTCGATTGCTATACTTGGATCTCTTCTCTAAATACGTTTTTAACTTATTTCTTTTACGTTTTCACCGCTTTAACCATTTTCTTCTCTTTATTAGCTCCACTAATATTCTTATATTCCATTTTAGTCATTCAAAATTATTTCTTCTTATTTTACATAGGAGCAAATAATTTAACTTAATCAAAACACAAATAAAAGATAAAATACATTGTGTGCTATGTGTGTGCTCCTAAATGGGATATTAAAAGTTAAGATTCACCTAGTTGTTTTTCTTAATTTCTTTAAACTCTTAATTCTTCTTCATCATCTTGACATCTTCATTTCTCATCCATTCAATTTGACATCTTCATTACTGAAACTTTAAATCACTGAAACACTCAATTAAATATTGGTTCCATCAAAACATCAATACTTAATTGTTCATCAAAATCTTAGGATCAATAATCTCCCCTTTTTTGATGATGACAATTAACTTTGATATTTTCTTCAAAATAAAATATAACCACACTCCTCCTGAATTCGAGGATGGGTTCTTTAACTCATTAAAGCATCACAATGAAGATTTCAATAATGCACAAATTAAAATACTCATTAAGACAAATATTTTAAACATTCTCCCCCTTAATCACACATCAATTAATTCTCCCCATTAATAAAACATCATCTAATTTCTCCCCCTTTGTCATCTTCAAAAACAAAATTTAGGGAGAGGGGAACCAAACAAGCAACTCAATCTAGGCAAACATCATTATGCCTACCTATACCCAAACCGCGAATGATTTTTACAAACTGATCTTCCGGTAGTGGTTTGGTAAAAACACCAGCAAGCTGGTTAGAGGTATCAATATACTCAATAAAAATATCCATTTTCTGAATGTGATCACGAATAAAATGATGTCTAATCTCTATGTGTTTAGTTCTTGAGTGCTGTGTAGGATTCTTACTTAGATATATAACACTTACCACAAAAGATCGGGACCTCCTCCATACAAACTCCAAAATCATTTAACTGTTGCTTAATAAATAAAATTTGAGCACAACAGTTACCAGCTGCCATGTATTCAGCCTCAGTAGTGGATAAGGCTATCGAATTATATTTCTTGCTTGACCAAGAAACCAAAGCATGTCTCAACAAATAACATGATCCACTTGTGCTTTTTCGCTCAACTTTGCAACTGGAAAAGTCAGCGTCAGAGTATCTTACCAATTTAAAATCAATCCCCCTAGGATACCATAATCTTAGGTCATTCGTCCCCTTTAAATAACGAAAAATTCGCTTAACTACAGTCAAGTGCGATTCTTTAGGACAAGATTAAAATCTAGGACAAGATTGCAATCTAACACAAAGACAAACACTATACATAATATACTAGCAGTTAAATACAACAGGCTACCAATCATAGCTCGATACATTTTTTTCATTAACGCTTTTGCCCGTATCGTCTTTTTCTATTTTTGTAGCCGTTGCCATGGGAGTTTTGTACTCTTTAGTGCCTTCTAAGCCATATTTCTTTAGTAGCTTCTTGGTGTATTTATCTTGATTTATAATTATCCTTTCTTTGGTTTGCTTAATTTGCAATCCAAAAAAGAAATTCAGCTCTCCCATCATGCTCATTTCAAATTCAACCTGCATGATCTTTGCAAACTCTTGGCAAAGATCCTCATTAGTAGATCCAAAAATGATATCATCAATATATACTTGTACTAATAGGATATCAGAATTAGTTTTCTTTACAAATAATGTAATATCACAAATACCCATTCGTAAACTATTTTCGATCAAATATCGGCTAAGTCTCTCATACCAAGCTCTCGGAGCTTGTTTGAGCCTGTACAAAGTCTTG
Organism: Eucommia ulmoides; assembly: GCA_016647705.1. Taxonomy (NCBI): domain Eukaryota; kingdom Viridiplantae; phylum Streptophyta; class Magnoliopsida; order Garryales; family Eucommiaceae; genus Eucommia; species Eucommia ulmoides. The sequence continues at coordinate 36,412,609 of CM028337.1, forward strand.
CGAAGTTTACATACATGATTGGGAAACTTATCACTTTCAAATCCCGGGAGTTGTTCCACATAAACTTCTTCAGCTAAAAATCCATTTAGAAATGCACTATTTGCATCCATTTGATATAGTTTAAAATTACGTGAACATGCAATGGCAAGTAGCATTCCAATTGCTTCTAGTCTTGCAACAGGAGCATATGTTTCATCATAATCAATTCCTTCATCTTGATTATAGCCTTGTGCCACTAATCTTGTTTGTTTCTAATTACTATATCAGATTCATCATTTTTGTTTCTAAATACCCATTTGGTACCAATAACTGGATGAAAATATGGGCTCGGAACAAGATTAATTATATCCCTAAGAGAAGATCGAGTAATTACATCTTTTTTGAAATTATCGATGATTTCTTTAATTAAATGCCCTGGTACTTTCTTTATAGCTCTTAGTAAAGTTGAATCCTTCTCCTTAGGTTCCTCCTCTTGTTGAGATTCCTTTGGTACATCATTACCTTGGTTTTGGTTATTTAAGATATTGCTTCGGCCCAAAAGTAGGTTGGTAAGCGATTTTCATTTAGTATCGTTCTGGCCATCTCTTAAAGCATTTTCTTATTCCTTTCCACTACACCAATTTGTTGTGGTGATCTTGGTGCAGAAAAATTATGGGCATAACTATGCTCATTACAATAACTTACCACTTCATCATTCTTAAATTTTCTTCCTCTGTCACTACGAATGTTAATAATAGAGCATTGCTTCTCATTTTGAACCTGTTTACAAAATTTAGCAAGAATCGAAGCAACCTCACTTTTCTTAGCAAGAAAATATACCCAGGTAAGTTTAGAATAATCATCAACTATGACAAATGCATAAAACTTACCACCAAAACTAGCAACAAAGTTAGGCCCAAATAAATCAAGATGCAATAATTCAAGACATCTAGACGTGTACGTGTGCATCTTTTTCTTAAATGATGATCTAACTTGCTTGTCTAATTGAAATGCATCACAAACTTTATCCTTCACATATTTCAAATCAGGTAGGTCACGTACATGACTCTTCTTAGATAAGTTAGAAATTAATTCCATACTAGCATGCCCAAGTCTTCTATGCCATAACCAACTATTTTCAGATAAAGCATTCAAACAAGATGAATTTGGAGAATTAAAATCATCAAAAGAGCAAGTATACACATTCTCAAAACATGATGCAATTAGCAAGATACTACTATCATAACTATTCTTAATGATGTATCTATCATGATCAAATATAATATTATAGCCTTTGTCACATAATTGACTAATACCTAGCAAGTTATGTTTAAGTCCATTAACTAGTAACACATCTTTAATCATAGTAGTACCATTACCGATATTACCTATACCGATAATTTTACCTTTTGCGTCGTCTCCGAAAGTCACATGACCTCCATCTTTACGTGTCAAAGATGTAAATTTTCCTTTATCTCCCGTCATGTGTCGAGAACAACCACGATCCAGGAAACATTTGTCCTTACTTATTGATGCTTTTAGAATAACCTGCAAGGAGCACCTCAAATAGTTCCTAAGTATTACCCAGCCTACGTGGGTCCGATCTTGTTAGTCGGGACAATTTTAGTTCCTTTTGGAACCCAAACTTGTCTATAGTTAGATATTTTAGTAAACATCTATGAATAGTATGCCCCACAATGTTACATTTAAAACATTTCACAAGATGCTTGGTTTAAGAAAAGAATTTATGAAAGCATTTTTGTTTAAGGTTTTTCTGAAATCCGACACCGCCTTTATCAAAAACTCCACGTGAACTTCCCAAAATCATTTTCAAATTATTTTCACCGCCAGTGAATTTGAGAACAATTGATTGCAAATCCATCAATCTAGATTTCAACCCATTGTTTTCAGATTCGTAATCCACTACTTGCTCGTTTAATGTGTTAATTGTACTTTGAAGGGCATTTATTTTAGAACACTGGTTTTTATAATCATGTGAAAGTTTTTGATAAACATCAAACAATTCATCAAAATTTAAAGGACAAGAACTTGAACGATTGGTTACCTCACCACCAGTAGCCATTAATGCAAGTATGGACGTATCCTCATTATCTGATTCTTCTGAGCTACTTGAATTGGTATCATCCCAAGTAGCCTTCATTGATTTTTTCTTACTCTTCTCTGCTTTCTTATTTTCTTTCTTCTTCTTCTTCTTCTTCTTCTTCTTCTTCTTCTTCTTCTTCTTCTTCTTCTTATTTTCTTTATCCTTCTTCGGTTCAGGACAATCATTTTGAAAATGACCAGTTTCACGACAGTTGTAGCATTCCACTTTAGACATGTTGAGATTTATTTTCCCACGGAATGTGCGCTGAGTCATTCTTCTAAAGTTGTTTGTGAGAAGTGATACATTCTTCTCTTGCTCACTATCAAGACTTTCATCATCACTGTCATTCTTTTCTTCATTTTTTTTAACTTTTAGTGCCAAGGGTTTCCTCTTGTCATTTCCGATATCATCCTCACAACCTTTAATTGCTGATTCATGAGTCATGAAATTGCCAATAAGATCATCAATATCATATTTGTCAAGATCCTTGGCTTCCTCGATTGCCGTCACCTTTGACTCCCATATTTTTGTCAAGGACCTTAGGACCTTTTGTACTCTATCCTCCATAGAATATGGATTTCCGAGTTGACTCATATTGTTGCATATATTATTGAGGCGAGTGTACATCTAAGGAATCAATTCGTTCTCCTTTACCCTGAACAACTCAAATTTTCTCATAAGTGAATTGATTTTTGACTGCTTCACTTGACTTGTCCCTTCGTGGGTGACTTGTTGCTTATCCCACATCTCCTTTGCAGATTTGTAACTTGAAACTCTACAATACTTATTAGCATCTTAAGAACAAAAGAGAATATTGATAGCTTGAGAATTGATAGGGAGTTTCTGCTTATCGGAAGCAGTGAGTTGTTCTTTCTTCTCAACTCCGTTTTCCATTGGAATGAATGGACCATCCTTGATTATTTTCCACACATTATAATTTGAATCCTGAAGAAAGGCTATCATCCTGTCTTTCCAAAATAAGTAACTTTTACCTGCAACTAAGGGTGGTTGGTGCATAAACTGCCCCTCAGCTAGTGTGCCTACTATGTGTGCCATGTGATCTTTGTTAGCAAAAGAATTCGAGCTAAATCAGCTCTGATACCAATTATTGACCCAGTAGAATACCCAAAAAGGAGGTGAATTGGGTAATTAAGAATATATCAGAATAAAACTTGAATAAATCAAATAATTAATTTTATACCTAAATTAATTATTATCTTTATACCACAGTGGAATTATAATAAATCTAAATTCACACCCAAACAGCAAAAATAGCGAAGTAAAATATAGCAGCACACAAAAGATTTATATTGTTTCACCAAACTACTCTTTGCTAATCCAGTCCCCCGAGCTCCACGGAAGTCGCACCCACTAAAACCAAGATCCCTTTAAAGGTAGAAACCAAACTTGTACACTGATTCTTTTATAGGCTCAGAATCAACATTTACAATATCCTTTTCTCAGGCTAAGGAAGAACCTCTACTTTTTGCGGGCTAAAGAATAAACTAATTCTTTTTAACACTAAGGCACAAATATCAAAACCTAACAAAACACTCCAAGTATCTTTTTCATAGGTAAGGATGGAACCTTTACAAAACACTCAAAACACAATTCTTATCCAGGAAGCATCACTACCTCAATCTCTTTACAGGAAGAGACTAAAACCAAGCTACCCTTGATTAAATATCCCTAATGATATTTAACCCGTCACAACTCACCAATACAAAAATTGATAAGAAGTAAATCTCACTCGGAGCTTCTACCACCCCAAATAAACAATAACTCGATTAATATCCCAACTAGTGATAGAAATATGTGACATACAAAAATTGGATTTTAACAAGAATATGGATAGCAAATTGGAGCACGTAATCAGATTCAAGAAATTATTTGTAAAAATATTTTCTTCAAAAATCAGAAATAATTTCTAAGATCAATTTTCAAATATAAAATAATAAACAAGCAATAAGCAAAATGTAAAGATCTCACCCGGAATCCTCCGAAATAATGATTAGAACAATGTAGCTTCAAATTCAATGTCAACAAAAATTGATCGTAATTAATTCTCAGAATCACTCTTAGAATAGTTCACAAGATCATAGAATGATAACTCTTATAAAAACTCTCTTAAAATGATATAGAATGATTAACTCTCTTAGAATGATTAACCTTGCTAGTGAAATTCTCAGGTCTATTTAAAGGAACATGTAATCAGCCTTCTAACGGCTAGTTTACAAGTGTCATGACAATTAAAAGCTTTTATAGACCCCTTATATCATAAGGACTTCATTTAGGTTCAATTTCACTTAAAAACATCTTTCAAATCTCTTAATTAAACCGCCAAAGTATTTCTCAATCTTAATAAATAAGTATAGAATCTATTTCAAGTACCAAATTGAGAAACATTAATATTTAATGAACCATATTAATAGGATTTAATTAGTAGATGAACGATATCTTAAATATAGATAATATCCCACAAATCTCTCTCAAATCCCAATAAAAAATGGCTACTTTTGGATATAATCTCGTATCAAACTACATCCTAAAACAGCACGTTCAATCGATTGTCCAGTCAACTGCCCAACTCAGGTTCCAACCAAACCATCGCCGCGGTGTGCATAGGTCGACCGCCTGGTCGACTCACAGATTCAGAGAGTTCAGTACTAATTCATCGGTCGACCTATCAGTCGACTTGTTGATTCAGAGAGTTCAGCCTTCTTGGCTGATCGACCTGTCGGTCGACTTAGAGATACAAGATGTTACAGCTTCCATGTCCGGTCGACTCACCAATCGACTGTTGTGCCTGGATCTCTTTTCTGAATACGTTTTTAACTTATTTTCTTTTACGTTTTCGTCCCTTTAACCATTTTCTTCTTTTGATTAGCTCCACTAATAATCTTATATTCCATTTTAGTCATTCAAAATTATTTCTTCTTATTTCACATTGGAGCAAATAATTTAATTTAATCAAAACACACATAAAAGATAAAATACATTTTGTTCCATGTGTGTGTTCCTAAATAGGATATTAAGAGTTAAGATTCACCTGAGTTCTTTTCCTTAATTTTTTCAAACTCTTAATTCTTGTTCATCATCTTGACATCTTCATTTCTCATCCATTCAATTTGATGTTTTCATTACTGGAACTTGAAATCACTGAAATACTTAATTAAATATTAGTTCCATCAAAACATCAATACTTAATTGTTCATCAAAATCTTAGGATCAACACCAGGACTGTTCGAATAGAGTTCGAATAGCATCATCGAAGATCTCTTGTCGTTTTGGAATTGAGCAACCTACCTCCTTTAGCAGTTGACACATCTACTCTCGAGAAATACTTCTCAAGCTCGGAGATACAAATGTACCATGGCTAGATATCGTTGAGGGGGAAGGAGTCCGAGCACTAATCGTTGTGGCTTTAGAGACTCGAATGATAGGCGTCCCAGCTGCTCGGATAACCAGTTCCAATCCCCAAATTTCAGTAGGAACTAGAATTTGTGCACTAGGGATAGGAACGAAAACCACTTCACGTCACCTCTTGTCAGAGGTTGCAAATCTTCAGAGTCCATTGATGTAGGGACGATGGGCTGAGATGCTTGAGGCAAAAGCTCTTGCAGGCACTTTCAACTGCGCAATGTAATTTGTGAAGATGTGAGAATACAACTGAAGCATAATCAATAAATTAAGATTGGGAATCAGAAGAATATAAAAGAAAATTACTCAGGAAATTAAAATGTCACAGTACGACTAGGGGCTACTCCATCTCATCAGAGAAGAACTCCTATCTTCTCTTGAAGAATAAATAACTCATCTTCCAACCCTTTACAACAGAATAAAGGTTAGTGAGAAATGAGTATTGTTTGATGGTGGAGTAGAAATATCTCCCGATTTTATGAAGGAATTTAAGAGAATAAATATTCCTAACCATCTCTATCGTTAGGGTAACATTGTTCACCTGAGAGAGTGCAAGAGCACCCATAATCTAGCGAAACCTGTTAGGAACTAATTGGGATGGGATGATTTCTAATTGACGAAATAGATTACAAAACAAATGAATAAAAGAGAGTTTAAGTCTGTATTCGAACATCTGCACAAAGAGGCATATTTCATCATCTTTGCAGGAGTAGGGACGCTCGTCTTCCGTTGGGACCCTAGTTGTGATTGAAGTAGGGATATTATATGTGTCGCGGAAGGATTCAATCCATTTCTCCTTAAAGTCACTCTCACTATGGTTTCCCCAGTTCACTGGGGAATCGGTGGATTGACGAGCTTTGGTAGTCGCCACCTTCTCAGAGAAAGGGGCCAACGAGGAACCGGCCTCGTCGGAACTAAATGAATGGTTGAAATCCATTTTCACAACAAAATGATCAAGAGAAGGTGAATAAAGAACAAAAAACGGCAGGACGATCAAGCAATTAAATGGAAGGAAAACTTATGCAAGGAAGAATGATCTTTCGTTTCACCTTCTTGAATCACCACGAAAGTTAGGAGGGAAAATTATGTGGGGAGAATTCTCGTGCACTTTATTTAGAAGCCAGTAGGAGGTTCATAGGTTGAGTCGGGTAGTAAAATTCGACCAATAGGAATTGTCCCAGAAATTGTCCCTTGACTAAATGTATCGGCGGCCTGAATAGAGTTGGGTTAGCCCACGGAAGAAGCCCAATACATGAATAGATGGAATGACCTATGAGAGGCTCAATAGGCTAACGTGAATAAAAGAAGGCTCCCAAATGGGGCCTGATTGTAAGTGGGTAAGATCAACAATAGAAGGCCACTAGGACCCATACACACAGAGAGTTATAACTGTTTTATGGTTCATAGTGGGATCATGGATAGTTTCCATGTAGTTAAGAAGTGGATCATGGAGGGGGTGGTGACATGAATTAACAACAGCGTGGGATAAACAGTATATATATATATGAATGCAGGTATCAAGGTGCCAAGGTACTGTTTTTTACATACTGAAAGCTTTACACCATAAAACAAACTAACTTATTCTCATACCGAAGACTCTTTGGACGATACCACACCGGTGTCCCTAGGAGCTAATCGGTTTCGCAGATTAAAGTTGCACATTGTGGAGGTCTTTGGCACATGTTTGGATCTTTGCACGTGTGAATGATTTTTTGACAACATCATAATCTAATTGCAATTCCATCTTCGTTTTTAATTCTTTTATTTAATCCAATAAAATAAAATAAAATAAATTATTCTATTGCAATCAAAATTGTTTCTTATAAATTAATTTTATCAATTTAGTCTTATATTAATCTGAATAAAAATAATAATAACTAAAAATATTATTACAGAAATAAAACATTTTGCTCTCAATTTATATTTTTTATTTTGGACAAAAAATAGATTTTTTTTTCTAATGTTCAATTTTTATTTATAGAAATAGATTTTTATGTTCTCATTTTTTTCTTTTAGAATATAAATATGTTTTTTGTTCTCAGATTTCTGTATATGTTTCCTAAACAAAAATATATTTTATTATTGACAAATTTATATTTCGAACAAAAAAAAATTTGAAAGCAAAATAATCAATTCATGTTCATAAAACAGTAACATAAATTTGAGAAAAACAAATATGTTAATGTTCCCGAAACAGAAACAAAAATCTAGGAATGAAAATTCTATTTGTTTTCTTGAATCGGAAATAAAAATTTGACAACCAAAAAATAATCTATATAAGAAATGGAAGTAGAAATTTGAGAACAAAAAACATATTTCTCTTCCTAAGAAAAAATAAATATTTGAGAAAAATATCTATTTATGTTGTCAAAGCAAAAACAAAAATTTAAGAAGAAAACAATTTTAGTTGTTGATAGATTTTGAATATTTTCCGCACGAGATATTACTCATTTTTTAGTATTTTTCTATATAAATTATAGTTAACTATATATTATAAATGAATTTGATCTCAACATTAATATGTAAAAGAGTATTATTCTATTATCTTCTTTTAAGCATACAACAATAATTAAATAACATAATTGAATAGTCATTCCATCTCTTCCCTTATTCCCTTCTTTTCTCAATTTTATCCCACTAAAATTCCATTTCATTCATTCCACGAGTCACTTGTGTACTCTTTACTTCCTTACCATGCATGGAAAAAGTAGATGCAATCTTTATTTTGAGATTACGGTAATCTATTGGGATTACTGGGTCCACCACCATAATCCACTCACTATAAATATAATCACTAGTTAATCATAATCACCTCAATTTTTTATTTTTGAACCAAAAATCGATCTAGGCTACTATTTTGTGAATATCTAATGAATACACAATCAATATTTGTTGGCGCACAGATATACCTAAGAGGGGATGAATTGGATAATTATAAAAATTTAAACAATTAAATCTTTAAATCAATTTCTATAATTAATTATTATCTTGTATAATAGCGAAAACGTTTTTAACTAAGTGTACAACCAAAAACTAGAAATAGAAAAGTAGCACGCGACTATTTATCCCGATTCGTCAAGCTACTCTTGCCTAGGTCCAGTCTCCCGAGCTCCACAGGACTTTCGCAATCCACTAATCTCCTAATCCTTTCCCAACTAGGAACCAAACACTTACAATCCTTTCATAGGTTCAAGACTAATATAATTTTTTTTCATAGGCTCAAAATTAAACCTTTGCACTTTTACACTTTTTTCTTTTCCCAGACTTAAGAAGAATATTATCTTCTTACCAAGTTAAAAACTCACCTCATTCTATTATAGGAAAAATCAAAACCTAATCATTTTAACAAGTTAAAGTTCAAACCTAATCATTTTCAAAAGCTAAAGATCAAATCTTAACTACCCTAATTAGACACTATTCAATATATGTCTAATCCACTCACACTCGCAAATAAAAAAAATTCACAATGTTCTTCCCGTAAGAGCTTCTACCACCTTAAAATAATTATTGTCATATAATGTCTTGAATCCTACATGATATAATTATGTGAGAAATATATCTGATTTACTCAATTAAAGCACAAATAATATTTAATCAGATTTTGCAGGCAAAAATTGTTTCTTATGATATGCAAGATTTTTAAACAGGAAAGCGATTTTTCTAAAACAAATATTTCAAGTAATCAATTAGATAATCTAAGAAAAACACTTAAATCAACTTGAAAAAATCTCATCGAGATATCTTGAAAATAGATAAGATAGCTTAGTATAAAACGAAATCGGTGATGAAAAATTGTGCGCTCTCCGATCAAGAATTCCTGCAGAATAACTCTCTTTGAAATATTTTAGCAAAATATCAATTTCTTTAAAGTAAAGGTTGATTTAAACTCTTTGTTCTTGACTGATTAAAGTTGAAAACGCAGGTCTCCTTATATAGAATTCAAACTACGTCTGTAACGACTAGTTTCTAAAAGCTAAGACCAAAAGTGACAATCTAAGACCCCATATATAATATAAAATACCTAAATATGTATATTTCATTTAAAAATACGCTTAGAAAATCTTGATTTGATCCCTAAAACATTTTAGATTCAAAGCTGTTAAATATATAAAATAATTTTACTAATTCAATTCAAAGAATCAATTACTATATGGACCAATTTAATAGGATTTTAATAATATATGGTATATGATAACAATATACTCAAATTCCTAAACAAATATCTTTTTTCAACATTAAAAACCATAGGATTTTGACAAAAGATCATGAAAAACAAAACAATCAAGTTGACTGAATCTAAGCCCGTAGGTCGACAGGCCTTTGGCAGGTTGACTGGCCTTTGCAATGATCCAAAAGTTTACCGTTGTTGCCTTTTCCATCGATCGACCACCAATTCAGTCAATTGACTGATTTGGCTAGTGGTCTTCATTCTCAACTTCTTTTGAGCCATTGTTTTCGCTAGTCGACCGACCCGTTTTGTCGGTTGACCGAATTGACCAGTAGCTTCCTCACACATTTTCTTTCAAGCTACTGTTTTGGTTAGTTGATCAATCCTTTTCATCGGTTGACCGAATTGACCATAAACTTAATATTTTATGTGTTAAAAATATTTTTCTCAATTCAACACTTTGTCAAAAACATGTTCATGATTTTAATACTTTATAAAAATCATTTAAGATCTTAAACTTATCACTTGTTACCATGACACAAGTAAGATTACTCATTTTAAAGTATCGTTCATGATCTTAATTCAGGTTGCATTAAGAGCATAAGAGTAATGAGTTGTTTTACCTAAGAATACAAAAAATCTTCAATGCTCCAAAAAAATCATCAATGTCTTCACTGTGCACCCATCTTGAATCTATATATAAAATATGTCTTATATATCTTCAACAATTAACTTTTTTGTTTCATTCTTTTTCTCATTTGAACATATGAAACTTCTAATATGAAATCACTCAATAAACCCATTAGTTCCATAAAATATCAATGTTCAATTATCCCTCAAAACATTAGGGTTAACAATCTCCCCTTTTTTGATAATTACAATTAACTTTGATATTTTGCAATAAACATATAACCACGCTCCCCATGAATATGAGAATGGTTTTTTTTTTTTTTTTTTTCAAAAAAAAAAACTTGTTTAAGAACCATAATGAGAAACACATATAAAAAAATGCAATATAGCACACAAAATATTATTTCTCCCCGGATGGCCCAAGAATTACTTAAGAGGGGGCGAATTGGGTTTTGGCAAATAATTCGTTATTTAAAATCTACTCAATATAAAGTAAGTGTTTATGTGATTTGAGACTAGTGCACAACAGATATTCAAATAAGAGTAATAATCACAAACACAAATGTATGCGGAAATGTAAAGAGTAGAGTTAGAGAGATTGACACTGGTATTTATAGTAGTTCGGCAAACCACCTTTGCCTAGTCTACTCCCTTGAGCTCCTTCGAGGATTTCACTATCTTTGATCATTTTACGGGTAAAGAACAAACCACTTAAGTTGCCGCTTAAGAAGTATGTATCTCAAGTCTTTACAATCTAGAGTGAATATATTTCACTCACAAATCTCTTCTCCTGAGTAAAACACTTACTCAAGATTTACAACGAAAATCTCACCGTCTCACAAAATGGAGTTTCAACACTCACAAGATGTAGAACTTAAGAATCTATGAATGTGAAGTAAATACAACAAACACTTAAGAAATACGAATCAAGACAGAGTATAAGTGTTGTTGGATAAATTTTAGCTTGGAAGCCTTTGGTAGTATCTCTTTGATTTTTGTAGTTCACTTTATTGATACTTTGATAACTTGATTTTCTCCAACAATCTTCTCTCCTTATATAGATGTAGAGAATGTAGGAGGATATCACACTTGAAGAGCTTGAGAGTAAAGTAACCATTTGGAAATCCTCTTTAAATTTCAAGATTCAATTTGCATAGGCTCCAACCTTATTTAATGCTAGATAGTATAATTAAATGTAAAGGACCTATAGTCCATTCATGTCTTTGAGGTAGTGTAAAATTATAGCCATATGTTAAAAATACAATGTATATAATTGAGTATGAGTGGTAATAATGATTGTAGACAAAACATGATAGAGTTATTCCAAGTTGGGTAGGAATCATTGAATGTAAGGCTTCTCAACTTTGAAATATACAGCAAGTTTGTTCAAGATAAGATGCCATTCACATTTGTGGAAGACAAAGTATGGGTTTGCATTAATTGAGTTACTCTACCACTAAGTCAAAATGATATCTTTGTATTCCAACTTGGTTGTCTTGACAAATTCAAGATCTTTATACTTGTATATTTATATGATTATGAATTTGATCATTTATATAAATAATGTATAATATATATCTTACATTTATACAATCCAAATAAGTACATACAAGAATTTAAATCATTTGAACACTTAGAATTCATTTAGCATGATGAAAATAGAATTTTCATACCCTTTGAGTTAATTTGTCAATTAATCATATATGTAATGATGAACATATCAATTGACCATAAATATATCATGTAGATATGTTAACATCCCATAATATGATTTGAACATTCCGAACAAAATTTGATATGCAAATCCAAATTTGAGTTCATGACAAAATTATGTATTTTGAGTTCTAAAATGTTTCAAGATGTTTTGATCAATTTCTTTTTAATTCAACATTGTATTGATCAAATTGAATGATGAAAACATGTTATATAATCATTATAAGGTATATGAATCATCATACATTAATTAGAACAAGGATACGATGCCAAAACGCAAAGCTAAAAACAGAGCAGGAGAGAGAAAGCATATTGCTTGGAAGCAGTCGACTACTTCCAGCATAAGTAGTCGACTACTTATGTTGCAATTCCTATGGCATGTCGTTTTCGTCTATTTTGGGTTTTTGATATTGGTTTATGATCGTTTATCATTATAAACACTTTATAAAGCATGTAACAATTATTATAATGATGTTTAGATGATTCAAAAACTCAATGTACCTTATGATCATATTTAAGAACATAAATTCCGATTTTGCATAATTATGATCAATGTGTTTTTTCCGATATAGTATGTAATGATCAAATGCATACTTCACATTATGATATATATGTATATTGGATATGATAAGATTAGTATATCATAATTACAAACACATACGGTGTATGTGTGTCCTATAGAGTTCCGAGTTCAATATCCCGCGAGTATTGTCGAAAAGAAAAATTACTTTAATGTAAATCATACAGTTTTGACTTGATTTCGCTTTCATGATATGTTTTGATAGTATTTGGATATTCTATATTAAAAAACTATTGTTAGTATATTTAAAACGTCAGATGTGTGTGTTATCGTAAAAATCACTTTCATCGGGGAATCCTATGATTGAAATTGCTTAGGCTAACAATCTCCTCATTTGATGTTTTAATAGCAATAAATACTTTACTATTTTCCCCTGAGAATGAGATTGGTTTTGAAATGATTTTATCAATAAAGTTCAAATATTCATTCTCTCAAGGTTAGTGTAGTTTATAACATAATAACCATAATCATAGTTATAGTCATAATAACCATACATAATCATAGTCATAAATGACACAAAATAGAAATGCAAACATAACTAGCAGAAAATCTCTAACATGAAATTTCTAACATCAAATCTAGTTTTCTCCTCCTTTGTCACATCAAAAAAGAATTTAAAACTAGTCTTGAGGTGGTGGAGGTGGATAGTGTGTGTAAAAATTATTAGTGAACTGGGTGAAGGATCCTATGGGGGTATCAAACCGCTCATCCACATGATATGCATGGGTATCAAAACAGTTTGAAAGGTTATCCATTCTCTCTTCAAAACGATTAGTCATATCATCCATTCTTCCTTCAAACCTTGTGCTCATGTTGTCCATACGAGTAACAAGATCATTATAATTGAAGTTCGGAGCATTGGAACCTTCTCCAACTTCAAAAGTCGAAGTTCCACTGGTTTGAGGTGGTACGTCCTTCATTTCGTCATTTCCTTCTTCTTCTTCTTCTTCTTCTTCTTCTTCTATATTTTCAACACCTCATTAATAAGCATCGGAATGCCTTAGTTCCATCGGAACATTTGAGAGTGCAAAACCAATGACTTGGTGATCGTCTTGTCTATTCTGTTTTTGAAAACGACCGTTGACAAATTGATAACCCATTTTCAACATGGTTGAAAAGTCAAGAATTTCATGACAAGTAATGATAGAAGATGGAATTTCATTTTGGAGTGGTACTTGGAAATGATTGAATATGGCGGTGATAGCGATTCCATGAGGCAAAGAGCCTTTGTTTTTGTTCTTTTGAGCCAACATATATTTTCCAATGATAAATGCAAGATTAATGTTGGTGTTGTCAAAAAAGCTCTTTAGAAGGAAAAGATCGAAGAAAGTAATATGTGCCCTAATTTCTGCTCTAGGCACAATGGAATAGTTTATTATAGAGTGAATCAAACGAAATTCAAGTGGTAATCGGCTACGGAATTATGATTACTGGGGTGAAAATATGGTCCACAAAGAGTAGCCAAGATATTCCATTGATTAAAATTCAAGTGGTTTGACAAACAATTGTTATTGATCTTGGGTTTAATATCTCCTCTAGGTAAATGAAATATATTAGCAAGAAGGTTATTACCAAAAGAGATTTCAAAACCGTTCACATAGGAAGTGTAAACACCACGTTCATAAACAAGATTCGCATAGAACATTTGGACAAGAACCGAATATAGTGGTGATGAAATAGCAACAAAATAATCCCAACCTGCATGATTCAAATAGGTACGAGTATGAAGATTGTGATTTAAAAGAGATTCAAAATCAACAGGACGACCAGGGATTACCTTACGGTGAGAGAAATTAGAGCAGAATTGTTCATCATGTTCGGGATGTAAGAAATGATAGTTGTTGAATGGCATAACCGGGGCTACCTCTTCTCTCTGATTTCTCCTTGATCTCCTTGGTTCCATTGGTAGAACTTTCAAGAACACAAGAATTCAACCTAGGGTTTGGAAAATTTCTCAAACACTCTCAAGATATATCAAGCTTAGCCTCTTCTCAAGAATAGGAATGAAGTGATGTGAGAAAAGGTGTTTATATAGGCAAAGAATTCGGACAAAACAAACCCTAACCATTAGGATTTTTAATAAATTCGAACAATCTATTTTCCACCCGTCAGGATAACTAGTCGACTACGTATCCAGAAAGTGGTCGACTACTTTTGCTGTAACATTTTCAGCAGGTAGTCAGCTTGATCCGTTTCTTGTTTTATGCTCTAATTGGATTGATTTAATCAATATTTAACCTCTGTATGGTTTTTTGAAGTATTTATCAATCCTAATTAATTTAGAATTTATCTATATTACTCATAACCAAATTTCGTTTTTACCTCAAGGATTCAAGTTTATCAAAATTAGATTTTTGATCACTTTGAAGAACACGATTTTGAAATCCTTTTAAAAACATTTTAAACACATCAAATATATATATATAAGTATTAGTGAAAATCATTATAAATATTTAAAATAAAAATTGAAGTAATGTTTTACAATTTATAACATATTTACTCTCAAGTAGAAATATTTTGTTTGAAAATTTCATCATTTCAAAGCATCTTTTGTCTCATCATACCTAAGCCACGTAATATTTTTGAAATTGTTCTTCCCCAAGAGGCTTAGTAAAGATATCGGCTAGTTGATTATTAGTGTCAATGAATTTCAATGTGATATCACCCATTTGAATGTGGTCACGAATGAAGTGGTGTCTTATTTCAATGTGCTTAGTTAGTGAATGTTGAATAGGATTCTTACTCAAACAAATGGCGCTAGTGCTATCACATAAAATTGGAACACAACCAACGTTAATACAGAAATCTCTCAATTGTTGTTTCAAATATAACACTTGTGCACAATAATTTCCAGCCGCGATATATTCGGCTTCGGCCGTGGATTGGGTTTGGGTGCATATGAGACAAGAAAGATTTCCAGCCCATAGGCGGACTAAGCTACATCCTAGAGGGGATGGTCTATTTCAAGTCCTTCAGAGGATCAATGATAATGCGTACAAGTTGGATCTTCCAGGTGAGTATAACGTTAGTGCTACATTTAATGTTTCTGGTCTTTCTCTGTTTGATGTAGGTGAAGATTCGAGGTTGAATCCTTTTGAAGAGAGGGGGGATGATGAGAACCAACAAGCAACATCAAAGGACACATTGTATGTCCCGGTTGGGCCCATTACTAGGGTAAGATCCAAGAAGATCAAAGAAGCGCTTAGTGGGCTAATTCAAGAGCTTTTGGCTGAATCAAAAACAATAAAGCCCAAATTAGGCCCAAATGACGATCAAGGCCTAATTCATCTCATCAAAGCAAGTGGATGGGTTTAGACATGAACTCAAATAGACCAAGGCTTGAGGACCACGAAATTCTCAGCATATTTATTTTATTTATTTGTATTTTAATTATAATTTAGGTTATTTATTTGATAATTTGTAAGGCATGATTGCCAAATTAGCCTTTTCCTTTTTAGATTAGGAGTAGGGTTTCCTTGTTTCTCTAGGGTTTCCTTTTTTTGTATTGTAGCCGTATTATTCACGAGTATTGTTCACCGACACTGTTCACCGCACAATTCATTACCTATTTAAGAAAGTTGTATCCTATGAGGAAGATACATTACTTTGATTAATAAAATTGTGAGAGTTTTCTCTTTAGTTCTTCAGAGAACTTTTCCTGAACTTATCAAGAGTTTCTTGTGGCGTTCAAACTTATATCTTTGGTTCGTGATTCATTATAATCATTGGGTCAAGATCATTATACCATTGGTTTGCGTTTCGTTCATAAACGTTGGGTCAAGGTAATCTATCTTTCAATTTCTGTATTTTTAGCTCGTTTAAAATCTGATTTAGTTTCAATCTTCGCGAAGAAACCCTAAGTTGGTTTCGGGTCTCACTAATCCTTAGTGAGGTTCGCATCATTTGGTAATCAGAGCAAGGTCTAAATTAGGTTTCATCTATCATTTTTCTTTTTTGTTCATTCATATCTATTCCTTCATAAAAAAATTTTCTTGACCAAATTATATCATCAAATCTATTGTGTTTTTTTTTTTTCTTTTCGTTCAAATTCAAATCTGCTCCAATCTTGAAAAAAAAAAAAGCACGGTGCATCTTTGTTCTTATCATATTTTTCGTTTAAATATTGTGCTTCTTCAAATCTCGATTTAAAGTTGCTGCTTTTCAAAAAGAAAAAAAAAAAAAAAAAAAAACAGGAAAGAAAAAAAAAACAAAAAAGAAAAAAAAAAAAAAAAAGGAAAATTCAGCGGCCTCCCCCCCAACAAAAATTGTGAATAATTTCTTCTTGTTCTATTCCATAAACTTTTCTTTATGCTCTTCTTGTTTCCTTTGTTTCGTTCCTAAAATCTCATTCTTAGTGAATCAAATTGTTGAGTTTGGATTGCCACAAGAAAATTTCTGATTGAGATTGGTTAAGTTCAATAAAGAACTAAAAGAGAGAACTAAAGAGTGGAAAAAGGCAAGAGAGTATGAGCTTATAAGAGGTAAAATCCAAAATTGAGTGATACACGAGTGGAGTGACATAGTTTGAGTGCAAACACGTGAGGGAGTGTTTGTGAGGTTTGCTAACTTTGTTTTGCAGGTTACTAAACATGTCTCGGGAAACAAACAAAGCCTCGTCCAATGAAGCGCATGAATGGATGGACATAATGGACGCAAAAGTTTTCTACAAGGCCTTGGAGCAAAAGTTTCAACAGTTGAACTTGCGATTTGATGAAGTGCATGAGCGACTTGACAAAGTTAAGTCTAGCGCACAAAAGGGGCATCCACCGAGAGCTCCTAATGTGCAACGAAGAGAGAAGAATCAGCCTCGGTTCGAGTATGAAGATGATTATGGAGATGACCTAGATGAAGACGATCATACCTCTAATGCATGCTTGGGCAGATTTGGGAGTGGACATGGGAATAGAGAAGATAGACATGGGGAGCGGATTGATAATAACTTGGGAAGCATCAAGGTGAAGATACCCTCATTCCAAGGGAAAAACGATCCTGAAGCATACTTGGAGTGGGAGAAGAAGGTGGAGTTGATCTTTGAGTGCCACAACTACTCCGAGGAGAAAAAGGTAAAACTCGCTGTGATTGAGTTTATTGACTATGCTATAATATGGTGGGATCAACTTGTGATAAACAGGAGAAAGAACCATGAGAGGCCTATCGTGACGTGGGCGGAAATGAAAGCCATCATGAGGAGGCGATTTGTCCCTAGTCACTACTATAGGGACTTGTATCGGAAATTAAAAAGCCTTACGCAAGGCTATCGAAGCGTGGATGATTATTACAAGGAGATGGAGGTCGCTATGATCCGGGCTAATGTCGAGAAGGATAGAGAAGCTACCATGGCAAGGTTCTTGAATGGGCTGAATCGGGACATTGCCAACGTGGTGGAGTTGCAACATTACGTGGAGTTGGAGGACATGGTTCACATGGCCATAAAAGTGGAACGACAGCTTAAAAGGAAAGGAACTCGATCATTTCAAAATTCAAGCTCCTCTAATTCATGGAGGCCAAATGGGAGGAAGGACGAAGGGGCTATTTCAAAGTCCAAAACCGAACCCCCAAAAATGAGAGATGATGTTCCCATTGCCAACAAAGGTAAAATCGAAACCCAAACTCGTAACCATGATATTAAATGATTTCGTTGTTTAGTAGTAGGTCACATAGCCTCACAATGACCAAATAAGAGGACCATGATTGCACGTGTTGATGGAGATGTGGAAACTGAAAATGAGAATGATGATGACCAGATGCCACAACTTGAAGATGCTTGTGATAATGATGTGGAGTACCCGGTGGAGGGAGAGTCACTTATGGCAAGGCGTGCTCTAAGTGCCCAAGTTGCGGAGGATGACATGGAACAGCAAAAGGAGAATATATTTCATACTAGATGCCACGTCAACAACAAGGTATGTAGTATGATCATTGATAGGGGAAGTTGCACTAATGTGGCTAGTACTACTTTAGTAGAGAAATTGAATTTACATACCTTGAAACACCCTAAACCTTATAAATTGCAGTGGTTGAATGATTGTGGGGAGGTTCGGGTAAATAAACAAGTCTTAGTTTCATTTTCGATTGGGAAGTACAAGGATGAAGTACTTTGTGATGTTGTTCCAATGCATGCGGGTCACATATTGTTGGGAAGGTCATGGCAATTTTATAGGAAGGTTATTCATAACGGGTTCAAGAATAGGCACTCATTTATCAAAGACAATAAAACCATTACTCTTGTGCCGTTGACACCAAAACAAGTGTATGAGGATCAAATGAAATTCAAAAGAGAGAATGAGTTGAAAAAAAACTTGTGAGACCAAGAGTTCAAAAAAAGATGAGAAAAAAGAAAGTGGAAACATAAAAGAGAGTGAAAAGCAAAAAAGAAGTGGAAAAAATGAGAGAAAAACATAGAAACAAGTGAGCTATTCTAAGGCGAGTGATATCAAGTGTGCTTTGTATGCAAACCGGCCTATATTTGTACTATTGTACAAAGAGGCATGTTTTAGTGCTAACAAATTTGACCAATCTTTGCCTAGTGTTGTTGTTTCTTTGTTGCAGGAATTTGAGGACGTGTTCCCTAACGATGTGCCTAGTGGATTGCCACCTATTCGAGGCATTGAGCATCAAATTGACTTTGTGCCAGGTGCAACAATTCCTAATCGACCAGCATATAAGAGTAATCCAAAGGAGACGAAGGAACTTCAAAGGCAAGTGGAGGAGTTACTAGCCAAGGGACACATAAGAAAAAGCATGAGTCCATGCACAGTATCGGTACTACTTGTGCCTAAGAATGATGGAACTTGGCATATGTGTGTTGATTGTCGAGCTATTAACAACATTACAGTAAAGTATCGA